>CM077149.1:18427193-19627193 GCA_039583875.1 Platanthera guangdongensis
TTCTTTTTATATATGATCATCTCTTCTGTATGATCAGTATAAGCCTATATATAGGCCTTCTTCATGTAACGCGGGTGGTCGTCCCTAACTGATTTCTGACACTCTGACAGGTGCATTAGACCGGCTGGAATGGCAGCTGTCAAGTCCTCCAGTCAGTTCTTGAAAAAATCTGTAACTGTCTGAAAGTGTCGAGACTGTCTGTCTTTAAGTGTCGGACACTTATAGACTAAGTGTCGACACAAGTTGACTAAGTGTCGACACTAGCCGTCAAGGGTGTCGACACAACTCCTTGTGTTGTAAAATTCACTTCTCGACACAGCTTCTTCATCATGTGTCGACACTGATATTGAGTGTCAACACAACTCCTTGCACTTCAGCACTTAGTTGAATTCTTGTAAGTGTCGACACAACACCTTTGTGTCGACACATCTTCATGTGTGGAACTTGTTAAGTGTCGACACATATTCTTGGTGTCGACACATTCCTTTTGTGTTGATACTTGCTGAGTGTCGACACTGCTCCATGTGTCGACACATTTGTCTTTTGTTGATACTCTGGCTGAGTGTCGACACATCTCCTTAGTGTCGACACTTGTACTTAGAATTTTCTGAACTTTGCTAAGTGTCGACACAGCTCCTTGTGTCGTAGAATTCACTTCTGCTGAGTGTCGACACATTCTTTCTTGTGTCGACACTTTCTTCAAGTGTTGAGTCTTCTGCTGAGTGTCGACACATTCTTTATTATGTCGACACTTATACTTAGACTCTGCTGACCTTTTGCTGAGTGTCGACACAGCCTCCAAGTGTCGACACTTTCTGATGTAGACACAGTTTTACTGGGTGTCGACACAACTGCTAAGTGTCGACACTGCTTCACTGCACTTTTCTTCATTGAGTGTCGACACAGCTCCTTGTGTCGACACTTCCTGTCTGGTGTCGACTCTGCATCCCTGGTGTCGACACAAGTACTCCAAGTGTCGACACTGCTTGCCTGGGTGTCGACACAAGTCTTCTTAAGTGTTGACACTTTCCCTCTGGGTGTCGACACATGGACTTAGAAACTTTTTCATCTTCCCTGCAAATACTTAACCTGCACAAGTAAACTCAACATACATCAAATACATTTTGATGTATATCATTGAGTAATGAGGCTTCTTCAAATCAGGTACATTTAAACCAATGTACCCAACACACTCCAATCCAGCTCTGATACCATGTTAAAATTCAATAATAAGGCATTGATACCATGTTGAATTCTCCAGGTGGTCAATAAGATAGTCTGATGACAAATTAATATTCTCAGCACTATCAAGATCACACCTTGATCACACAAAAATTTCCCTGGAACTTGGAGTGGGCAGGGGTTATCTCAACTAAAGCCAGTCAACTAGAAAACACATGCAACACAAGAGTCTTTATTGATTCACAGCAATCTTCTTTACACAGCGAGACATACATGGAGATACATGCTTCACCAAACAGCCACCCAAGGGAAAGCAGAGAACTACAAATATAAGACAAGAGAAACAAGCCGCGCGGACTCAACCACCAAGCCGTCGATCTACTGCTGTGGAGTTCGCTCAGTCCACCAGGTCGCCAGACCACAAACCAAGCCGCGTGAACTATCCCTTATTCCAATGCTAGCTCTAAGCGCCAGTCTGCAAGCTGCCTAACCGCGAGGTCGCCTAGCCGCCAGACCGCACAAGCTGCGATGCCGAATAGAATAGTCCGCTTGAAACAGGCGACATATTAAACCCCGAACCAAGTTGCCAAAGAGAAGACCGTCTGGTCGCTATCCGCGACATGCTGCTTTCCGCCTGTTGCTTAACCGCAGAGTCCGCACTATCCGGAGGGCAATGAATGTGGAACACGGATTTTGTCAGTCACGGGCTGCGATTTGCGCGGATTGGATGCAGTGTCCGCAGGGTTGGTGGACTTGTCGTCTATCCGGCCTTGTCGATGGTGCGACCTTGGCGGGTTAGTGTTGTGTAGAGGTTTGCTCGAAACATCCGGAGGGGAGTCAATGTGGAACACCCTCCCTATTGCCCCCGGCTAGGTTTATAAAAAGCAAAACCTAGGGTTCCCACGCGCAAAGCCCCCGAGCCCATTATTCGTCCGAATATACCTTTACAATCTCCTTCTATATTCGTGACAAATAACGGTAACGTTTCGGGGTGCTAGAGAGTAGACAAAATAATAATCCAAACTAAATAAAACATTCAGGACAGATCATATTAATTAATAAAATGAGAAAGGTTTTGTCTAAACGGCAAATCACCACACAGATTCTATCCCAAAACATAGTCTGAATAGTTATTACAAAACAAAACAAAACATGAATTAAATGTTTGATGATTCTACTCATCTAGTAGATCATCGTCATCCATGTTCAGGTCTACTTCTCCTCCAAAATATCCATCGTAGCCTGCAAGGAATTTCATGAGTCGGAATCTATGAATTCATAAACATATGCAGTAACATTTAAAGTAAACTGGCCCTTACTAAATGAGCTTAGCACTTGTAGCAACGGTGAAGTAACTCTGTCAGCATCTCATCCAGTGTAACTATGATTAGTCTTACTCATTGTTGGTCACTATGTGTCTCACCAATACATGCAGGCACACATCACGTGCAACATTATCAAAAGTGAAATAATGTGTTGTGATCAATAATGTTTAAATTAATATTTACAACGACTTTCAATTCCCAGTTGAATAATTCTTGAATCAACTTACAATGAGAGGACGTTAGGTTATCAAGTGTGGAATAACCAGCATCCAACCATCTTGGGTTTTCATCAAGAAATTATTTGGGATTTTCAGTCTGTTATATATATGATGCTTGAATGTTAGCAGATATAAGCTCGTACGTATCAAAACATAAACGTTGGAGAAAAGTTTCATATTTCTATGAACTTTAATCTCATTTCCCCTGATGTTTTGATTGTGAGAGCTCTATTTAATCCTTTAGTTAAGGCGTCTGCAACATTATCTTTCAACCTCACATCAACCAGGGTAATAATCCCTTGGCTTGTGAGAGAGGTCAACCAGGCCTGTTTCATCCTAAGTTGCCTTCTTTTGTCATTGAACAAAGTGTTCGTGGAAGTCATTTTAGTAGCCTGATTGTCGTAGTAAACTGCAACAGAACTCAGTTTCAGGCTCGACAGTGGAATGTCCATCACCAAATCTCTTATTCATGTTGAAGTTGGTGACCGGGCGGTCTGGCGGTATGGCGGTCTGGCTTGGCGGGTTGATGACCGCGCGGTTTTGCAGTTACTCTTCAGCGGTTTGGTTGCTGTGTGTTGATGTCTGAGGTCCAAGCGGTCTGGCCGTTTGACTCTGGCGAATTGGAGACCGGGAGGTCTAGCGGTCTCACATGATAATCTCTCTCTCTCTGGCAGTAGCCGAGCGGTTAGCCCGTCTGTCTAACCGCACGGCTTGTGCGGTTTGTGTATGTATAGTCCGCTTGTGTCATGTAAATTTTTAGTCCCACATCTCTTATTTGTATTCTCTCTCCTCTCCTCCATTCTATATAAAGGAGGTCATACCTTTGTAATAGATACCTTTTTCAGATAATAAAGTTTCTGATAAAACCACTTTCGGTTTGTTTTAGTTCCACTTCCGGCTTGTTTTTTGTTCATTTCTAACATGGTATCAGAGGAAACGATCTTTTCCTCCTGATTCAGCTTCTTCTTCTGTTCGCGCGGGCTACCTTCTAGCCGCTCGACTTCTTTCCCTCCGCTTGATTCTCGTCTTGTTTCTGCTTCCCGCGACCTGTCTTAGCGGCTTGCCTTCTCTTCTGACCTCTGCCCTGTTCGTGCGGCTTGTTTCTTTTTGCTTCTCTTCTCGATGCTCCTCTTCGTCGCTGTGGCCTGTTTACTAGTCGCCTCGACATGTTTCCTTCTACCCGCTCGTGCTAACTAGTCGTTGCGGCCTCTCTTTTGTTGTCCGACTTGGTTTCTCCTGCCTGCGGCTTTCCTAGCCGTGCGGCTTGCTTCTGTCCGCCCGGCTTGTGACTTGTTTTAGCCGCCGCGGCTTGCTCTCGCCGTCTCTCTTCAATGGATTCCACTTCCTCTGCGCCGTCCGCCTCGGTGGTCATCTCTTCTGGTAGTGCCCACACTGTTACTCGCGGACGCTGGTTGATCGATTTTGGTGCTACCAATCATATGACAGGCAATCCTCACTGTTTCTCTCATCTAGACACGCATGATCGGTTGCCCCATGTCATCATTGCGGATGGTTCTCCCTCCCCGGTCAATGGTACAGGCATGGTTCAAGTCACTCCGTCTCTCTGCCTTGCAGATACCCTATATGTGCCCCAGTTTCCTTACAATTTATTATTGGTTACCTCTTTATGCAAGCAACTACAGTGCTCCGTCACATTCACTCCTACCTCTTGTTCTTTTCAGGATCCGGCCTCCCGACGGACGATTGCTACTGGGACTGAGAGTGGCGGCCTCTACTTCCTCGACAACGTCTCTGCTCTATCTGCCTTCTCCTCCTCCTCTACAGATCTTCTCCAATGGCATCTTCGCCTTGGTCATGCCCCCCCCCCCCCTCACCTTCTTCGTCAACTTCTCCCCCACCTCCCTTCCTAACATCCTCCTCTTAATTGTGACGCATGTCAACTTGGTAAGCATCACCGCTCTTCCTTTCCTCCCAAGCAAGCTCGTGGATCCACCCATCCGTTTGATCTTGTTCACTCTGACATCTGGGGTCCTGCTCCTACCCTTACCATTGGGCGGGGTAGTTCTTACTTTGTTACGTTCATTGATGACTTTTCTCGCTGTACTTGGGTCTATCTCTTACGAGACCGTTCTGAACTTTTTGATATATGGACATCCTTTTATCATTCAATTCACACTCAGTTTGGTGTTTCCATTAAAGTCTTACGCTCGGATAACGCAAAAGAGTATCTTAGTCAAGCCTTTTCCTCCTTTTGTATGCAACATGAGATTATTCATCAAATCAGTTGTGTTTACTCCTCCCAACAAAATGGCGTGGCGGAACGCAAAAACCGTCACCTCCTTGATGTCGCTCGCACTCTGCTTATGCAAATGCATGTCCCTCGCTCCTACTGGGGCTATGTTGTTCTCATCGCTTGCTATCTCATCAATCACATTCCCTCCACCGTTCTCCATGGTCAAACTCCTTTCTCCATTCTCTATCCGGGCAAAGAACCCTTTCCTCTTCCTCTCTGTATCTTTGGATGCACCGCCTTTGTGCATGCTCCCTCTACCACCCGCGACAAACTCTCCCCTCGGTCCACCAAATGTATCTTTCTGGGCTACTCTCCCACTCAGAAAGGTTATTGTTGCTTTGACCCCATCACCCGAAAACAATTTGTCTCTGCGGATGTTACCTTCTTTGAAAATGCATCTTACTTCTCTTCCGCTTCTTCCTCTACTCCTGTTACTCCTCCTTCTCTCACCAACCCCACTATTCCCTCCATTCCTGCTACTGTTCCGTCACCTCCCCCATCTACACCATCTCCACTATCTCCACCATCTTACCCTGCACCTTCCTCCTCTTCGCTGCTGTTGCTCTCTTCTCCCGGGACAGCTCTCTCCACCACGGATGCTCCGGATACTGAGGTACCTGCTGACCTGGACCTTCCCATTGCCCTTCGCAAAGGGGTTTAGGCTTGTACCCAGCATCCTCTTGCTGCTGTTGTTTCCTATGATCGTCTGATGCCTGCTCGCAGGGACTTTGCTCTGGCTATTTCTTCTACTTCCACCCCTCGTTCCTATCAGGAAGCTCTTACCCTTCTGCATTGGAAAGCTGTCATGGATGAAGAAATTGGTACTCTGACTGAACGGGGTACATGGACTCTTGTTCCTCCTCCTGTTGGCACAGATGTTGTTGGATGTCGCTGGGTTTTTGTGGTGAAATTCCTCCCGAATGGCAGTGTGGATCGCTACAAAGCCCGCCTGGTGGCTAAAGGATTCACTCAGACCTATGGTGTTGATTATTTCGATACATTCTCTCATATTGCTCGTCTCAGCACCATACGGGTCCTTCTCTCTGTGGCTGTCAATCGGGGCTGGCCAATTTCACAACTGGATGTTAAGAATGCTTTCCTCTATGGTGATCTATAGGAAGATGTTTATATGGAGCAACCTCCGGGGTATGTTGCTCACGGGGAGACACATGTATGCCGACTGAAGAAGGCTATTTATGGCCTCAAGCAAAGTCCGTGTGCCTGGTTTGACAAGTTTAGCGGCATTGTTGCGGCCATTGGTTTTACACGAAGCTCGGCCGATCACTCCTTATTTGTTCGGAAAACCGCCTCTGGTATGATTGTTCTTGCGGTTTATGTCGATGACATTCTTCTTACTGGCGATGACCAGGAGGGGGTAACGTTGACAAAGAAACACCTCCGTCAACACCTGCTCACAAAGGATATGGGATCTCCAAAGTACTTTCTGGGGATTGAAATCTCAAGGAAGCCCAACTCCATGGCTCTTTCCCAAAGGAAGTATGCCCTTGATCTTTTAAAGGAGGCAGGATTGACAGGTGCTAAACCTGCCCGTTGTCCTATGACTACTGGAGAAGACAAAACTTGGACAGATGACTCGCCTCTTCTATCTGATATTTCGAGATACTGGCGTCTGGTGGGAAAACTCAGTTATCTCACGGTAACCAGACCTGACATCTCCTATGCTGTTGGCAAGGTGAGCCAGTTTATGCAAGCTCCTCGGGAGTGTCATCTTCAATCTGCCTTGCGGATCTTGGAATATGTCAAAGCAGCGCCTGGGAAAGGATTACTCTTTCAGAAGAATGGTCATCTGAGGGTTGAAGCATACTCAGATGCGAGTTACGCTGATGACAAAGGGGATCGTAAGTCAACCTCGGGTTTCTGCACCTTTGTTGGGGGCAATCTGGTGAGCTGGAAGAGAAAGTAGCAGTCGGTGGTTTCCAGGTCCAGTGCTGAAGCAGAATATCGTAGTATGACATCGACCACTTGTGAGTTAAAGTGGCTACGAGCTCTCCTGCTGGATTTAGGAGAGGTGTACAATCATCCTCTACCTATGTTCTTTGATAACAAGGCTGTCATATACATCTCCAAAAATCCGGTCTTCCATGAAAGAACCAAGCACATTGAGGTCGACTGTCATTTCATTCGTGAAGAGATTCTGAAGGGACAAATTTGCACTCCCTTCGTCACTTCTGATAAAGAGCTGGCTGACATCTTCACCAAGCCAGTTTCCGCCTCGTTTCTTCATATTTGTGACAAGCTGGGCATGATCGATATATATGCTCCAGCTTGAGGGGGAGTGTTGAAGTTGGTGACTGGGCGGTCTGGCGGTCTGGCTTGGCGGGTTGATGACCGCGCGGTTTTGCAGTTACTCTTCAGCGGTTTGGTTGATGTGTGTTGCTGTCTGAGGTCCAAGCGGTCTGGCGGTTTGACTCTGGCAAATTGGATACCGGGCGGTCTAGCGGTCTCACATGACAATCTCTCTCTCTCTCTAGCAGTAGCCGAGCGGTTAGCCCGTCTGTCTAACCGCGCGGCTTGTGCGGTTTGTGTCTGTATAGTCCGCTTGTGTCATGTAAATTTTTAGTCCCACATCTCTTATTTGTATTCTCTCTCCTCTCCTCCATTCTATATAAAGGATGTCATACCTTTGTAATAGATACCTTTTTCAGATAATAAAGTTAATGATAAAACCACTTCCGGTTTGTTTTAGTTTCACTTCCGGCTTGTTTTTTGTTCATTTCTAACAATCCACTCTGTCTCTTCACCAGCTGAAGCTAGTGCATAGAGTTCGGATTCCATAGATGAGAGTACAATGCACGACTATCTCTTGGACTTCCAGGCTACAGCTGCTCCTCCTAGTGTGAAGAGGAATCCACTAGTGGACTTGTTGTCGTTTACTTCTGAGCACCATGATGCATCAGAATATCCTTCCAGAACTGGAGGATGACCACTATAACAAAAAGCATACTGTCGGGTGTGCTTTAAGTATCTCATCAGCCTATAAAGGGCATCCCAATGGTCTTGGTTAGGATTGCTAGTGAACCTACTTAACATGCCGACCTTAAAGGCTATGTCAGATCTCATACAAATCATAACGTACATGAGACTACCAAGCAGTTTAGAATAATCTAACTGTCGAACCGCAGCTCCATCATTGGGCTTTAAGCGGTTAGAATAATCGTATGGAGTCTCAGCTGCTTTACGTTCACTGTATCCCCACGTGTCTAACATGGATTGGATGTAGTGGCTTTGACTTAGGGAAATGTCATGTTTCCCAAAGCTCACTTGCATACCTAGTATGGTGTCGACTACACCGAGGTCTATCACGCTAAATTCTTTAATTAGACCTGACTTTACGTCATCCACTTCGGATTGATCAGATCCAAGAGTAAACATATCATCCACGTACAAGCATATTATGACGACTTTGTCTGATCAATGACATATGTAAAGACATTTGTCCGAGAGACTCGACATGAATCCCATATTTTTTATAGTGTAGTCAAACTTCTCATGCCATAATTTCGGTGCTTGCTTTAATCCGTATAGCGATTTTAATAACTTACAGACCTTGTTTTCGTGACCGTCTACAATGAAACATTCAGGTTGACTCATGTAGATTTCTTCGGTCAGATCTCTGTTCAAGAACGCAGTCTAAACATCCATTTGATGAACAATAAAGTTCTCAATGACCGAAAAAGCAAGAAGAACCCTAATGGTTGCTAAGTGACACACGGGTGAGTATACATCAAAATAGTCTACTCCGCTTACTTATGTGAAACCTTTAGCCACCAGATGTGCTTTATACTTAGCTACGCTACCATCGGGATTTCGCTTCTTTTTCAGAACCCACTTGCACCCTACAGTTTTAGCCCCTTTTGGCTCATCAACTAACGTCCAGGTGCCGTTCTGAAGGAGAGAGTTCATCTCATCCTCAATGACTTCTTTCAAGAGAAGGGAATCCCTTGATCTCATCGCTTCCTTAAAGGTGGATGGATTAGCCTTAACATGGTAAGTGACGAAATCACTACCGAAGGTTCTGGGGGTTCTCTCTCTCACTGAAGTCCTCCTAGACTCTAGGCCAGAGTTATCTACCGGAATGAAATAGGAGGTGCTCGGTACTGATTCAGGATCTTCCTCAGTAATAGTTACTTGCATACCTGGGATCGTTAAGTTCTTATCTTTGAGGAATTTATCCTCAAAGAACACTGCATCCCTAGATTCTATTATGATATTATTAGAAATATCAAGAAACCTATCTGCAACACTATCTTCGACACAACATAAGTAGACATAGGTATTAGTCCTAGGTCCAACCTTAGACCGTCTAGGGTTAGGAAGCCTGACATAGGCTATATAGCCCCAGGTCTTAAGTCTAATTAAAGACGGGGTCTCTTAAACCAAAGCTCATAGGGTGTAACCTCTAACTTAGCATGAGGAACTTTATTCAGAATGTGATTCGCAGTCAAGACTGCTTCTCCCCAATAAGCGGAAGGCGTGCCTGCAGTGAGTAGCATAGAGTTCAACATCTTTGTTAACGCTCTATTCTTGCGCTTGGCTATGTCGTTAGATTGAGAGGAATAAGGAGCAGGGTTTTTGTTTGATGCCCTGTGAAGCAAGGATGCATCTGAACTCACTGGACATATATTATCCTCCTCTATCACTCCTAAATCTCTTTATTTTAATGCTTAATTAGTTTTCTACCCTGGTTTTCAAAAGACAAAACTTTTCAAACGCTTCGTCTTTAGTTTTAAGCAATGAAATATGACAAAATCTTGTGCATTCATCTATGAACGTGATCATATACTTCCTTCCACCTATAGTGACAAAACTCTTAAAGTCACAAATATCGGAATGTATAAGCTCAAGAGGTGTTGTGCTCCTAGTAACTGTGCCAAAAGGTTTCCTAGTGATCTTAGTCTGAGCACACACTTCACATTTTTCAAGTGGAGACGTAGTGTCTAATGTGATTTTGTGAGTTCTAGCTACTTGGAACATTTTACTGTAGTTTACGTGTCCTAGTCGCTCATGTATAGTCCTAGTGCTAACTAAGTGAAAGAAATTATACCTAATCACCTAGAGGGGGGGTGAATAGGTGACTTTAATCTTTTTAAACGTTTAGGCAGAATCACAGAATGATAATCAATTCTTCACAGCAATACAGCACAGCAATCACAGAATAAAGCACACACAGAGTACACACAGTTTTATAGTGGTTCCCCAAGGTCTGGGTACATCGACTTTCCCCCTTCGCCTATCTATTAGTGTACTAGATTCAGCCAAACTCCTCCACTATTCCTCAGATCCTCAGATCTTACACTCAGAACCCCAACCAGGTTCCTACAACTCAGGCACAAGGCCCTACCACTCAGTCTTCACAAAGACGTACACTCAGCCTTCAACAAGGCCTACACTCAGCCCTCAACAAGGCCTACACTCAGAGAAATGAATCTCCTACACTCAGGCACACAGGACCTACCACTCAGCATTTATAATTTCAGGCTTATAACTCAGATCCCTAAGGATACTACAAGAAATTAAAGTTACAAAGTATAAACCTACAACTCAGAATAAGAGAGAAGAGTTGACAGGTTTCTTGATGAGTTCTTGGAAGAACTTTGCTGAGATCAACCTCCCTTGGCTTTCTTCAAAGCTTCTTGAATTTAGAACACAATAGGGTTGAGTCTCTCTGCAGCTGATCTTCAATCACTGCTAACTTAAGAATCAGAATTCAATCTGAGACTTTTTTTCACAGCCTGGTTCAACAGCTGTCTCCTTGGAAGGAGCTCTCTCTCTCCAACTTCTTAGATCTTCACTTGAAGGTCTTCTTCTAGTTGTGTTGTACTTCAATGATTCATTGATTGTTGTTGATCATCTCCTTTTGTTGACAGAATAAGCCTTTATATAGACTTACTTCATGGTGATCGGCTGATCCGGTTCCTAACAACTTTCTGACATCTCTGACAGTTACAGTAGACTGGCTGGAATGGCAGCTGTCAAGTCATCCAGTCACTTCTTGAATTTTCTGTAACTGTCTGAAAGTGTCGAGACAGTCTGTATTTAAGTGTCGACACTTATTGACTAAGTGTCGACATAAGTTGACTAAGTGTCGACACTAGCCTTCATGGTATCGGCACAACTCCTTGTGTTGTAGAATTTGCTTCTCGACACTGCTTCTTCAACATGTGTCGACACTGATATTGTGTTTCGACACAACTCCTTATTCTTTAGTACTTAGTTGAATTCTTGAAAGTGTCGACACAACTCATTTGTGTCGACACATCTTCTTGTGTTGATACTCGCTGAGTGTCGACACATTTTCTTAATGTCGACACTTGCCTTCTGTGATGATACTTGCTGAGTGTCGACACAATTTCTTAGTGTCGACACTTGTACTTAGACTTCTTTGAAATTTGCTGAGTGTCGACACAGCCTTCTAGTGTCGACACTTTCTTCATGTGTTGAGTCTTTTGCTGTGTGTCGACACTGATCCTTTGTGTCGACACATTCTTCATGTGTTGAGACTTTGGCTGAGTGTCGACACATCTCCTTTGTGTCGACACTTGTACTTAGAATTTGTTGAACTTTTGCTGAGTGTCGACACAGCCTCCAAGTGTCGACACTTTCTGATGTCGACAAAGTTCCTCTGGGTGTCGAAACTGCTTCTAAGTGTCGACACTGCTTCTCTGGACATTTCTTCATTTAGTGTCGACACATCTCCTTTGTGTCGACACTTTCCTTCTGGTGTCGACTCTGCATCCTTGGTGTCGACACAATTACTCCAAGTGTCGACACTGCTTCTCTGGGTGTCGACACAAGTCTTCTTAAGTGTCGACACTTTAGTTCTGGGTGTCGACACATGAACTTAGAAACTTTTCAACTTTCCCTGCAAATACTTAACCTGCACAACTAAACTCAAAACACATCAAATACATTTTGATGTATATCATTGAGTAGGGTGAGGCTTCTTCAAATCAGGTACATTTATTCCAATGTACCCAACTATCTCCCCCTATTTGGAGAAGTCATAACCCTTAGTCAATGATATACACCATACATAACAAAATCACAGTGTGATGTAAAACAGGATTATATAACAGGGTAAGTACATAAACATGTATAAACAAACATGTATACACAAATATCTCTGAACAATAATGTAATAAATTTAACACATATCACATAGTTCTAAGAACTTCAACATTTTCATTATTCAAAAGTTTACAGAAAGTTTTAATACAAGTGATTACACATAGTAAACTTAAGAAAAATTTCTATCCTATTGTTGCTCAGGCTCCTTGATCACAATGCCCTTTCCTGATTGTATCTTTGCTTGGACTGAGGCTTCAGCATCTTTAGTAGCAGCAGGCTTCTTTCCTTTAAGATCCTTCTTTTTCAAATCGTAAGCCTTGATCTTTTGCCTTTCAAAGTAATGATAAGGCTTTGGAAAGTACTTGCTAGGCTCCTGGGTAGTAGGAGGTAGATTTCCCATCTTAGCCTTTCTTCTATATTGCACAATTGCCTCTTGCCTGGTCTCATGCTTCCTCCACTCCAGTTCAAAATACCACTTGTTTCTATCCTGGATATTGTCTTTGACAGCCTTCCATGCAGTCAAGATGATATTCCTGGAAGTGGGGCTCCATTGTTCAAAGTCAGGCCTCAATTCAGCTTGCTCCCTGAATCTATTTTTAGACAATTGGGCTTCTTGTTCTTTCTGCAAAGTCTCTTGTTCTTTCAGTATAGCCTCTGGCACTGGCTGAACCACTTTCTTAAGGATGACATTTTGAATTCCCTCAGGAGGGCTATACATTGTCTGTATATCTTGATGTATCATATCAAAGTCTGGTGGAGGGTATATTACTTGAGCCACTTCAGCTTGCTCCCCTCCAAGATATGCAGGATTAATTCCAGACTCTACAACATTGTCATCATCACACAATGGAGGATATCCCAGGGTGGCTCTGATGGAATTTGAAATCCATTTTGCATGATCAGAGCTGGCTTTGACTAACACCCTCTCCCCCTTTATGACTTCTCTTTCAATGTAATCTCTTAGATCATCTTTCTGGAATCTTATCTGGGCATTCAGATAGTTTACTCCATCCTTGTAGAAAGGTTTCAACCTTTGGAGCTTGTCAGTTATAGCCTTTTGAGAGTCTTCAATAGCAGTTTTAACAGCAGTTAAGATCTCTTGCAGTTGTTTGTCAAATTCTTCTTTGGCAGTGGTCAGGGCTGCATTCTGGGCAATTGCTATATTCTTCATTTCTATTACTATTGCATTGTGTGAAGCAGTGAGATTATCATTCATTCTCAGCTGGTTCTCCAGGACATAGCCTTGTTTCACTGCAATATCATCCAATTAAGTTTTGATCTTTTCCTGATGAGTTGCTAGATATACTACTGCATTTCCACCCTTATGAAAGCAGTCAGTCATCTCTTTCTTATTCAGATTCATTTCAAATCTGATTGACTTAATATCTTGTGCAAGATCAAACTACATAGACTTATGTCCTTCATCCATATAAGATTGCAAAGCCTGTATTTGCTCATCCATCTTTATCTGTAATGCAACCATCAGAGAACTAAAATCTGTAGATGGGGCAGGCTATGGTTTTATTGTTTGTAAAGCTTTCTTATATGTCTGGCTCCTCCTCTTGAAAACTTGAAATTTTCTCTTCTTGGATCTTGCAGCCTCTTCATCTTCAGAAGCAGATGTGCTTGCAATATCAACCCTGTCCTTAGGGCTTGAAGGGAAATCATTGTCAGTCCTAGGAACCTGCTCAGCATCCTTTGGCACTTCAGGTTCCTTTCTTGCAGTTTCCTCAACAATAACCACATGCTCCCCCTCAACATGGGCCTTCTCCCCCTTAGCAGCAGCTTTCTCTTTCTCAAAATCTGTTTGTAGAAGATCTGGGAATAGCTCTTCTAGGGTAAATCCCTGTTGTGGATGGGGTGGAGAAACTCTTATCTCATCAACAACTTGACCAGCAATAGATGTGTCCTCCATGACAACATCTTGGGGTTGGCTATGTGTTTATGTTTGCTGATTAACATTAGGTAATGAATCAGACAAAACATCATCCTCAATAGGGAAATCTAATTCATTAATTTCAGTTATTACCTCAAGTATTGTGTGGGTAGCTTGTTCACTCTCAAGTGGAGTTGGCTCTTCCACAAGTAGAGGCTCCCCCTGGATTGAATCCTGGTGAATTGGGCTAGCCTATGGTAGCTCCCCCTGCCTTGTTGCATCTTCTTGTCTAGCAGGTGACTGGCCAGCATTTCCAGTGTCTTCTTCATCAGGAGTGAACACTACATGCTCTTCAGAGCTGCTTGATGATTCTTGGGCCACAGGGGCTGTCTTTTTCTTCTTCTTCAGTGGTGTTTCCTTCTCAGGAGTTGGCATTTTCTTGGTCAAGACTCTATCCCACCTAGAGAAGATTCTCAAATTCATTCTCCTCATGTGGTTAATCTTTGTTCCAGCTGCTTGACTCATGACCTCTGGTATACTACCAGCCAGGTAAAGACTTAGAATCCTACCCAAATTGGGCTTCTTCATACTCTCTTTTATCTTATCAAACAATACTGCAGACCAATCAGTATTAAGTTGGAAGATAATTCTTGTCATTAGACTGAACATATAAGCTGATACTCTGTCATGCCCTCCAGGCTTGCTCAAGATAACCTTGCCAACAATTTCAGATAAGAATTTGCCTTGCATATTCATTTCCTTTCTGTTGAAAACAGATCGTATTTTCATGTTGGAGTCCAGTCCACACCATGTCAATGCTTCTCTAGTCTTAGAAGCAGAAACATCATCTTCTTCCTTTGTCCTTGGTAGTTGTAGTACCTTTCTCAGACTCTTAGGAGAGACCTTTACCTTTGCCCCATGAACTCTGGACTTTATCTTGAGTCCTGATTCATCTATTGTTGCTGCATTCAGAAATTCCAGGACTTCTTTCTTCCATATCTTGGTCGGTTCGGAAACAAGAAATTCTAACCCTGTTTTTTCTATTAGGGTTATCACGTCTTTGATCTCTGGTTCTGCATATCAAAAGCATGTCGCACGAGTTTATATCATTCATTCACATTCTCTTCTATCTTGGGCGTCATTAGGATTTGAAGAAATTTGAATCTAGAGAAGAGAGATGTCGACACACAAGTTTGGTCTCGAAACTTTGGTGAGCGTGTCGACAGACAATGGCGAAAACCTATTTATACCTTTCTAAAATCGAAGATGAAAGGGCGCGTCAAAACACTTAAATTGTGTAGACATTGTTGATAAGTGTCGACATAGACTTATAATGTCTCGACAACTATGTGTCGACACAAGTATAGTCGACAGAATATATGTGTCAACACTTGTTTATGTGTCGACACCGCTTTGCTCGACACTTAGTCGAGACTTTACTAGACTAATTCTAAGTAAAGCCTAAGTGTCGACACCACCTTGGATGTGTCGACACCTACTCTGCATGTGTCGACACTAACTCTCTGAAGTGTCGACACAGGCTTCCTAGATGTGTCGACACCTTTTCTCTGAAGTGTCGACACCACTTCTATATGTCGACACAGACAACTCTGTGTGTCGACACCTTTTTACTTAGCCAATATTGAAAACTTATTCTAAGTTTATCATCCCTAATTCAATTTTGAATTTATTGAATTTGGTTTCATCTAAGGGCTTAGTATACATGTCAGCTAGTTGATTATCTATATTAATATACTCTAGTGAAATATCTCCTTTTTCCACATGTTCTGTTAGAAAATGGTATTTGATTTCTATATGCTTAGTCCTACTATGGGAGACAGGATTGTTTGTAATAGAAATAGCACTAGTAGAATCACAAAATAGAGGTGTTCTACTTACCTGTATACCATAGTCTACTAGCTGATGTTAAATCCATAGAAGTTGAGCACAATAACTTCCTGCAGCAACATACTCTGATTCTGCTGTGGAGATAGCCACACTTGTTTGTTTCTTGCTACTCCATGAAATCAGTCTTCCACCTAGGAATTGACAGGTTCTAGTTGTACTTTTCCTATCTTCCTTGCAGCCTGCAAAATCTGCATCTGAATAACCTGTCAGTTCAAAGTCTCCATTTCTAGGGTACCAAAGGCCTAGATAAGGAGTACCCTTAAGTATCTCAGTATTCTTTTGACTGCTGTCAAATGAGATTCTTTAGGGCAACCTTGGTACCTAGCACAGACACATGTAGCATACATGATATTTGGTCTACTTGCAGTTAAATACAATAGGGAGCCAACTATCCCTCTATACAAAGTCTCATCTACAGGTTTCCCTGCATCATCTTTGCTAAGAGACATACTTGACCCCATAGGAGTTTTCATGGTACTGGATGATTCCATACCATACTTCCTTATCAACTCTAGGGTGAACTTAGACTGGCATATGGATAAACCATTCTCAGTCTGTCTAACTTGGAGACCCAAGAAGAACTTAAGTTCTCTCATACTGCTCATTTCAAATTGTCCTTGCATTAGTTTTGCAAACTTTTTGCAAAGACTACTTTCAGTAGACCCAAATATGATGTCATCTACATATATTTGGACTAGAATGATCTTGCCTCTGGATTCCCTAAGGAATAGAGTCTTGTCTATTTTCCCCCTTGTGAATTTATTCTCAATGAGGAAACTAGACAGGGTTTCATACCAAGCCCTAGGGGCTTGTTTTAACTCATACAAAGCCTTCCTAAGTCTATAGACATAATTAGGTTTAGTAGAATCAACAAAACCTGATGGCTGTTCCACATAGACTTCTTCCTTCAGATTTCCATTCAGGAAAGCTGACTTAACATCCATTTGGTATACTTTAAACCCTTGATAGGTTGCATAAGCCAGGAACATCCTTATAGCTTCCAGTCTAGCTACTGGAGCAAAGGTTTGATCAAAGTCAATACCTTCTTTCTGCCTATATCCCTTAGCAACCAGTCTTGCTTTGTTCTTTATAATCACTCTATGTTCATCCATCTTGTTCCTGAAGATCCACTTAGTTCCAATTATGTTGTGGTATTTTGGTTTAGGAACAAGCTCCCAGACTTTGCATCTTTTGAACTGGTTCAGCTCCTCTTGCATTGCCTCAATCCAATGAGGGTCTAGGATGGCCTCTTCAAATTTCTTTGGCTCTACCTGGGATAGAAAACTGGAGTAGAGTACTGAACTTAGATTTCTGCTCCTTGTTTGTACCCCTTGACTTAGATCACCAATAATTTGATTTGCTGGATGATCTTTTAGATGCCTAGTAGCTGGAGGCAGCCTGTCTTCAGGTTGTACTCCTTCAGCTTCTTCAACTTGCTGCACCCCTTGGTCTTCTTCTGCATCAGGTGTATCTAGTACTCCCCCTGGACAGCAGCCACTATCATCTACATGCTGACTTACAGTAGATCCTTCTTCAATAGTAAGCTTGTCCATCTTCTTAGTCACACTTGTGGAACTGCAAATACTTCTAGACAATTCATTGTTAATGAGTCTAGCTTCATCAAATACTACATGTACTGACTCTTCTACAACTTGAGTAGTCAAGTTGTAGAACCTATAAGCCTTACTGTTATTGCTGTACCCAACAAAGATTCCCTCTTGGGATTTGGCAGCAAACTTGGTTAAGTAAGACTTACCATTGTTAAGTATATAGCATTTACAACCAAAGATCCTGAAATAGGATAGGTTTTGTTTTTTGCCTTTCACAATCTCATAAGGGGTCTTATTGTGACTTTTGGTGATAGTAGCCCTATTAATTACATGGCATGCAGTGTTTACTGCCTCAGCTCAGAAATATTCTGGGAGAGATGTGTCACTTAATAGGGTTCTACCAGCCTCTATCAAGGTTCTATTTTTCCTTTCAGCAATGCCATTTTGCTGAGGTGTTCTTGGTGAAGAAAATTCCTGAAATATCCCAAATTCTTCACATAGCTTTGTCATACTGTCAGACTGGAATTCAGTACCATGATCACTTCTTATTTTGACCACTGTACTGTCTAACTCATTCTGAATTTGTTTGACAAAATTATAAAAGATACTAGGAGTTTCAGATTTCTATCTAAGGAAGAACACCCAGGAAAACCTTGAGTAGTCATCTACAACTACAAATGTGTAGACCTTCCTACCTAGGCTGTGAACTGGCATAGGACCAAATAGATCCATATGCAAGAGGTATAAACACCTCACAGCATCTTTGTTCTCAATGCTATTAAAGGTGGATCTAGTCTGCTTGCCCTTTTGACAAGCTGAGCATATCACATCTTCAATACACTTAACCTGAGGACCATTCCTCACTAACTCTTTGCTATAGAGTTGGCCAATTGTCTTGTAGTTAAGATGGGCTAGCCTCTTGTGCCATTTGACACAATGAGAGACTTTCTCATCAGCTACAAGACACACGGGAGAAACATTATTCTCACACATAATGTCTAGACAATAGACATTTCTCTTCCTATAACCAGTCAGAATGATCTCTTGATCATTTGATCTCCTGATATGACAACCATCTTTGACAAATGAGATGTCATATCCTAAATCACTCAACTGACTTATACTAATGAGGTTGTGTTTCAAACCTTTAACATAAGCCACTTGAGTAATTGTTATAAGGTTGCTAGAAATGTTACCAAAACCTTTGATGATTCCTTTTTCAGAACCACCAAAGGTGACTTTAGGACCATCCTTGATTGGTGTGTAGTCCTTTAGCAATCCCCTAGTTCCAGTCATGTGCCTGGAACATCCACTGTCCAAGTACCATATTGGGGCATGGTCACTTGGACTCACCTGCAAAACAGATTAGTTAACCTTAGAACCCAAAGAATTCTTGGGTCCTTGGTGCTGGTTAGTTTGCCTCTTAACAAAACTACCTGTAGCTTTTCTAGCAGGCAGATTGCTAGTAACCTTGGCACTTGAATTGTGCCAACAGTCCATGGCAAAGTGTCCTACCTCGCCACAATACCAGCACTCAAATCTGTTGTACCTTTGCTTAGGTACAACCGTGGCTGTTTTATTTACAACAGGCTCTTTGTTGAGTACTGGGGCTTTGCTCTTAGACTTGTACTTTACAGTCCTAGCATGTTTTGTAAACCTTAATCCAGTTTTACCCTTTTGATGTACAAATTCATCTATCAAAGGTAGAACAGACTTTGGTTTAGAAAACCTTGCAACTATGTCTCTCTCTTTCTGAAGACTAATCTCCAGATTTCTGATTTGATCATTCTTGAATGTTGTTGGAACACCTTATTACTAATTTGGGTCAGGATCACTATGTCTCTAGGAAACAAATGTTTGACCTCCTGTATAGCTCAAAGGGTCAATTAGAATTGAGTCTAAGGGTTAGAAGTCTAAGTTTGGAAGTTGCCCTCAAGACCAAGACTTTTTCAGTTTGAGACCAAGTCATATCGTCGAGCTCAGCACGACGATTCGTCGAACTCCGATCGACGATCGTCTAGCTCAACTTCGACAGATCGTCGAACTCCATTCGACGATCGCTGAGCTCAACTTCATCATATCGTCGAACTCCATTCGACGATCGGTGAGCTCAGTTCGACGATCTTGACTCAGCTTTGGATCTCTATCTCTGAGCACAGTTCGACGATCTTTGAGCTCAGATCGACGATATTTTGTTGCAGTATAAATCCATATCGCTGAGCTCAGTTCGACGATAGCAGAGCTCAGTTCGACATTTTCAGATAACTTCAAGGATGTTTCTAGATTCAAATTCAAATCAGTTAAGGAGTTATTCTGCAATTAATTCAGAAGATTTTCTAGCCGTTTTCATTTATTTCTGGACCAAGTTTCAAGGGATTTTCAAGGAATATTTCTATGGACTTTCCTCCAGAAGACTTTTTGCAATTAAGGATGCAATTAATGCAGGCCAACGACTATTCTTGACAGAGGATGTTTTTCCATTCTGTACCAGAGAATAAAAGAGAAGAATTTTTGAATCTCACAAAGATTATAGATAACAGATACACAGACACACACAGACAGACATCATTAATCTTCAGAACAAGAACAAAAATATTCTGTCTCAAAGAATTCTCAAGAACACACATCCAAGGAGATCAAATTTTTCTGAAATCTTCAGATCTCTCTTGTTTCAAGTGTTCAAGGCCAACATCTTCCAAGACTCCAAACATCCAACATTTCAGCTGTTGCTGAAATCATCTTTTGCTGGAGCTCAACTTGTGAAGGCCTATCACCCTACAGCAAAGCTTCTTTTCCTGAAGATCTCAAGGACTCAGGGGGAGATTTGACACCATCAATCCACATAGTCTTCTCAGCTGTTTGAGAAAGAGAAGACTTCCATCACTCTCTCACCCCTATCTCTGTAAAGGGTTTCTCAAACTCCCTTCAAAAGTTTGAGTTTGGTTTTTGAGCACCTTGTCAAAAGCTCATTGGTGGCAAGACACCTGATCAAAAAATCTAATTTGATTTTTGAGCACCTTATCAAAAGCTCATTGGTGCCCAGGACACCTGATCAACTCATCCTGTAGTGGATTCCTACCTAGGGTGGTAGAAGAGTGGATGTACCCAAGTTTAGGGGAACCACTATATTTCCTTGTGTCATCTGGTTTTGCTTGTCTTAATTTTTGTTTCTGGTTGTGATTGTTCTGTGCTTAGTTTGTAATTAGTTTAATTCTGTGATTAGATTTATTCATTGCTTCCCTGCTCACTCACATTACAACAATTGTTGTAAAAAGTTTTAAAGCACCATATACTCTATTCACCCCCCCCCCCCCCCCTCTAGAGTATATCAGATCTAGCTGCACTTTCAATTGGTATCAGAGGCAGGTTGGTTAAACATACCACACTCTGGTGGTTGCACAGGCTAACACCTGAACCCAAATATCCCTAGTTAGATCTGTTTCCTTTTGAATTTAGTATTAGATTCTGTTTTCACAAATCATGGCCCAAAACAAAGATTATGCTAGCACCAGACCTCTAGTGTGCAATCTATCCAAGTTTTCACATTGGAAAGCAAGGATCAGATTATACATGAATTCTATTGACGAGGATATTTTTAACTCTGTTTTGACAGTGTGTCCAAGACCTCTAGAGAACTCAAGTACAAATGTTGTTCCACCTCCATCAGGAACAGATGCTGACATCAAGAAATGGAAGGTAGCTGATGCCAAGGCTATGAACATCTTAGCCCAGACAATGTCTGATGACATATTTCAAAAGGTGGCTGAATGCAATTCAGCAAAAGAAATTTGGGACAAACTCTCTGAAATAGTCTCAGGCTCAGCTGATGAGAGAAAGGATAGGAGATCTCACCTCATATCTCAATATGAGAATTTCAAGAAGGGAGAAACTGAGTCAGTGGGAGATATGTACAACAGGCTCAGTCTAATTGTCAGTGAACTCAGGACATTGGATAAAGATATCTCACTAACTAAACTCAATGACAAAATTCTAATGTGCTTCCCTAGCACTTGGGATTCAAGAATTTGGCCAATCAAGGATGCCAGGAGTTTGAATGAGATCACCACTGAAGCTCTATTGGGTAAGCTCAAATCCTATGAGCTACTCATCAAAAATAGAGAAGAAGAACAGAAGGCTGCCTCACCAGCCACAAGAAAAGAGAAGACCATAGCCTTCAAGGCAACTGAAGATCAGCCTAGAGACAAAGTCACAGGCAATGATGAACTGCTCAGTCTGTTGGCCAAAAGATTTTACAAGATGGCCAGAAAGGACTTCAGAAGGAGATCATACAAGGAGCATGATAAGCCAAGGTATGAGAGGAATGACAATGACAAACCCTCATCAAGCAAAAACAAACATACAAGAAAGGGGTTTGTTGCTGAATCCTGGAGTGAGACTGAAGAGGAGTCAGAAGCCTCATCCAGCTCCAGTGATGATGAGGATGATGCAGAAGAGAAAGAGTTCTGCATGATGGCAATCAATGCCTCACAACATAATTCAGAAGAAGAGGAGTCAGATTCAGACTCAGAGACTCAACCTGAAGAAGATCAGGTAATTAGTTCTTTTGATTTTAATTCAGAGGACTTTAAATCTGAATTTAAAGCACTATGTTTAGACCTGCTAAAATCTGAGAAAGAAATTATCTCTCTCAGAAATCATTTATCTGAACATAATACTTTAAAGTTAGAAAACCTCAAACTCTCTCAGGAGTTGGAGTGTTGTAGGGAGTAGATAGCTTCACTGAAAAGTGAGCTATCTGAGGTCAAGAAGCTTGAATAATCCCTTAATGGGAGAAGCATCAAGCTGATGGACATCACAAGCATAGTGAACTCCAGATTTAATAGTACACTGGGCTTGGGTGCTTCATCCAGCCAACCCATAGTTCTAACAACTCCAATCAAATTCATTCCTGATAAAGGAAAGGGAGTTGTAGAGGTAGCTAGAAAAAATTCTGATCTGCCCCAGAAAACTAAGTCCCAGCAGAAATCGTCGAACGGAGATCGACGATCGCCAAACGGAGATTAACGATCGCCGAACGCAGATCGACGATCTCAGGCAAAATCGTCGAACTCAGGTCGACGATCTCAAGTTCCTGAACTCTGCTATAGTCGACCATCGAACGGAGCTCAACGATCTGACCCAAGATCGTCGAACGCAGCTCCAAGATCGTCGAATAGAGGTCAGAGCTCTGGAAATTTTCTCAAGGGCAAATCAAAATTCAATCCTAAGGGTCCTTCATCCCAAATCTTTAACCCTTATACTGAATGGATTATACCTCCAAGGAGATATCATCCTGAAGGATATAAGAGTCAATCTGGGATGTCCTTTATTTCAGAATTTAAAGGTTATCAACCTAGGCCCAAGGTAAACTGGGTCAAAAACAAATGAATTATCTTATGTGCAAGTGAAGACCTATCCAACATCTAACCAGCAATGGTACTTGGATAGTGGGTGCTCTAAGCACATGACAGGGAACAAGGACAACCTCACTTCCTTTAGAGCCAAGCTTGGACCCAAAGTTATCTTTGGTGATTCAAACTTTGGACAGACTAAAGGACATGGTGCAGTCCAGATTGGATCAGTAACATTCAAGAAGCTAGCTTATGTGGAAGGACTGAAGCACAACTTAATAAGCATCAGTCAGTTCTGTGATGAAGGCTACCAGGTGACCTTCAGCAAAACATTATGCAAAATCAAGTCAGAGGACAACACAACTGTGTTGACAGGTAAAAGGAAAGGTAACATCTATGTAGTAGATTTTCTTTCAACTGATGTAGATATTTGCCTGTTTAATTCTGTTTGTAGACCAAATATTTTATGGCATAAGAGACTAGGACACCTAAACCTTAGAACTATGCTAGGCTATCCAAGGACAACCTTGTTAGAGGACTACCTTCTGGCCCCTACAAGAAGGAAGGACTCTGCATGGCTTGTCAATTAGGCAAGCAAACTAAAAACAGCTTTAAGTCACTTAATAAGAGTGATTCACCTAGGATATTGTATTTGTTACACATGGATCTTTTTGGACCCATCACAGTACAAAGCCTAGGAGGGAAATCTTACGCTTTAGTAGTTGTAGATGACTTCTCTAGATTCACTTGGGTGTTCTTTCTAAGGAAGAAGTCTGATAACTTTAAGTGTCTGACAGAGTTTCTCAAATGTATACAGATTGAGTTCAATACTCACATTGCCCTGATCAGAAGTGATCATGGGACAGAGTTTGATTCTCTTCTTATGCAAGAGTTCTATTAGAGTGAAGGGATCAAACATACTTTCTCAGCTCCTAGAACTCCTCAACAAAATGGGGTAGCTGAAAGGAAAAATAGAACCCTTATTGAATCTGCCACTACATTGTTGTCAGATGCTCATCTACCTCTATCCTTTTGGGCAGAGGCAGTGAACACCTCCAACTATGTGCTGAACAGAAGTTTGATACATAAATTAAAGGGAAAGACTCCCTATGAATTACTCAAAGGGAAGAAACCTAAAGTTGATTATTTTATAGTATTTGGTTGTATTTGCTACATACATAATAATGACAAGAAATACTTAACAAAATTTCAAGCCAAAGCTGATGAAGGAGTGTTTCTGGGATACTCCATGATCAGCAAGCCTTATAGGGTTTATAATAAATCATCTCTAAAAATTGAGGAATCTGTTCATATATCATTTGATGAATCTAACATATCTTTCAAGGAGAAGATCCCTTCTACCATAGAACCTTTGCAGGAACATTCTCTAGTTGAATACTTGAACAAGTTACAGGTTACTCAAAAGGATGAAAGCAGTGAAGATGAAGAAAGTGTTCAACATATTGAAGAACAACTTGAAGAGCCAGTTGTTGTACCACAAGAGGAGACAACAACACAGGTTGGTGAACAATCAACACCCCCTGTTGATTTAGTAACATCAAGTGACCATCCAATTTCCCAAATAATTGGAGACATCTCAGCTGGTGTGCAAACCAGAAATCAGGTCAACCAAAACCTGTTGCACACCTGCTTCCTATCTCAAATTGAATCTCAGTCCATTCAAGATGCAGAGCAAGATCCACACTGGATCATTGCAATGCAAGAAGAGTTGCATAAATTTGAGAGGAACAGAGTATGGGAACTAGTGCCAAAGCCTAAGGATCACTCCATTGTTGGAACAAAGTGGGTATTCAGAAACAAACTGGATGATCAAGGAGTAATTGTAAGGAACAAGGCAAGGCTAGTTGCTCAGGGATATTCTCAAGAAGAAGGAATAGACTATGACCAGACTTTTGCACCTGTTGCAAGATTGGAAGCCATCAGAATATTTTTAGCTTATGCAGCACATAAAGGCTTCAAGGTATATCAGATGGATGTCAAAAGTGCATTCCTAAATGGAGACATCAAAGAGGAAGTATATGTCAGACAACCTCCAGGTTTTATCTCTCCAACTTATCCTGATTATGTTTTTAGATTAAACAAAGCATTATATGGTCTCAAGCAAGCTCCTAGAGCATGGTATGAGAGCCTAGCATGCTTTCTTTTGGAAAATGGATTTATAAGGGGTAGAGTAGACCAAACTCTTTTCATTAGAACCCATAAGTCTCATACCCTACTAGTAGAGATTTATGTAGACGATATTATTTTTGGTTCTACTGACTCCAAATTGTGCAGAAGGTTTTCCAACCTAATGCATTCTAAATTTGAAATGAGTAGCATGGGTGAGCTATCCTTCTTCCTAGGATTGCAAGTCAAATATCATGCTGAAGGCATCTTCATTTCTCAAACTAAGTATGCAAATGAATTGGTTAAGAAATTTGGCATGTCTGAAGCATCTTGTATGAAAACACCCATACCTACTAATGCTGTATTAGATGCTGATGAACAAGGGAAACCTGTTGATCAGACAACATATAGAGCAATGATTGGCTCTTTACTATACCTTACAGCTAGTAGACCAGATATAATGTTTGCTACATGTATATGTGCTAGGTTCCAAGTAAGCCCTATAGAGTCACACCTAACACTAGTAAAGAGGATTCTCAGGTATGTTAAAAGTTGTCCAAATCTAGGTCTCTGGTATCCAAAAGACTCAGCATTCAATTTAACTGGATTTTCTGATGCTGACTATGCTGGATGCAGAATTGACAGGAAAAGCACCAGTGGAACTTGTCAGTTCCTTGGTGACAGACTTGTCTCTTGGTTTTGCAAGAAACAAACTTCTGTGTCAACTTCAACAGCTGAAGCTGAATATATGGCTGCAGGCAGTTGTTGTTCTCAAATCATGTGGATTCAAAACCAACTCCTAAACTATGGCTAGAACTTAGAGAAGTCTAAAATCTTTTGTGATAACACCAGTGCTATTTCTATAGCTCAAAATCCAGTCCTCCATAGTAGGACAAAACACATAGAGATTATGCATCATTTCATAAGGGATAATGTTGAGAAGAATAAAATTGAACTACAATATATCCCAACAGATTTACAAAGGGGAGATATTTTCACCAAGCCCTTGGATGAAAAGAAACACACCTTCTTCCTAAATCAGTTAGGAATGTTAGATGGAGGAAGTCTTAAATAATATCCAAGATCTTAAAAGCTTAAAAATTGACCAAGACTAGGCAAACATCTTGATTTTTCTTAGTGTCTAGAGTTTTTCTGATCCCTGAACTACGCTCGACGATTTTCCCCCAGATCGTCGAACAGAGATCGATGATTTCCGAAATCGTCGACCTGAGTTCAGCGTTTCTCAGATAGTATGAACTATCTCTTCCGGTCAATGATCATCGAACGACGCTCGATGATTTTGTTCTCTGAACGATCGTCGAACAGAGCTCGATGCTCTCCAATATCATCGAACGGAGATCGACGATGTGGAAGACTCTTCAGATTCCTTTATAAGCCTCGATCGTCGAACTGAGTTCAACGATCTTTCTTTTTCTCCGTCGAACCCTAATATAAAATTCATTTTTCTTCGTCGTTCTCCTTTGCGCTTTCGATTTCTCTGCAAGAACTTTCTTTCCCTCCAAACACTTCTGCACTTGGTCGTTTTGTTTGTTGAATCTTTGCAGGTAACTATGGCTATGTCTGTTGTTGTTCTCGCTGCCATGAAGTTTGATGCTGGCTTCGACATCGACATGGAATCCTTCAGCACAACAAACCAGGTCTTTCAGGACATCTTGGGGTTATTCAAAGAGCAGAACCTTACTGCAATCATGACTACAAGGATTAAGCTTGTCTCTGATGAGATTAAGGAATGGGTCTACACTGCCCACAATCAGGACAACAACACCATTGTTTGATCAATTTCTGGCACTCAGGTACCTCTGACCCCAGCAATTTTAACAGAGGTTTTTGAGTTGAGAACTGGTGGAGATACTGCTGATTTGTCTGGAGAAGAATTTGCTGACTTGCTTGCCAGAATGGGTCATTCTGAGGCTAACCCTAGCAAGCTATTGAAAAAGAATCTTTCTGTAGAATACAGATTCCTAGCTGATGTAGTTGGGAAAGCCCTACTGGCTAAGCACTCTGCTCATGATACAATCTCCAGGTATCAGCTCTGCCTAATGGGAGCCCTAGTAGACAGGAAGAATCTGAATTGGGGAGAGGTATTCTTTGACCTCATTAAGAAGAAGATCAACAAAAGTTTTGTGAACTTTGGAAGAATTATAGGGGTGTTTCTGCAGCATAGGTGCCCTGCATTGCTGGTCTCCTCTGGAACCCACATTAATGCATCCAAGAGACTGTCTTGTGCCCTTTTTGGTAAATGGGACAGACAAATCATCAAGCCCAGCAGGCCCTCCTCCAGCACTCCTTCAGGCACCAGGACTCTCAGAGTCACTTCCCCACAGGTCTCTGCCCCTGCAGATGACCTGCCTGCTGATGCCTCTCCTCCTCCTCCTCCAATTCCATCTCTTCCCATTCCATCTACCATTCAGACTCCATCCACCATCATCATCTCCAGCCCCTCTCCAATATCTACACCATCTCCAGTCCCTACTCTTCCACTCCTAGAAGACCAATTCCATCCATTATTCACCTACCCTTCATCAGACATTGCCACTTCATCACCCTCCAATCCATCCTTCCACCTCATTGATGATTCCTTCATGGATGATTCACCATCCTCTCCTCCTGAGCTACCCTCATCCTCAACATCCTATCAAGCTCTTCTGCAAGACATCATTGACCAACTCACATTCACCCAATCTATCTCCATCCCACTGTCCTCCATATCCACTTTACCCACACCTCAACCATCCCTGCCCCACTACTCCAGCTCTCCACTACCCTCACCAACAGCTACTCCTCCATCCTCTACCTCTACTCCAGTCACTACTGAGCAAGTAGATATTCCAGCCCTTGCTGACAGGCTATATGAATTGCTAGCCCCCAGGCTATCTCTTCTTTAGGAGACCTCCTTGGCTCCATTACTCCTGTCAGTGGCAGCCCTTTCTGCCAGGCTCTCCTCTCTCTTCCCTCAGGCAGCCCCTTCAGCAGTGTGCCTTGATCCAGCCATGTCTGAATCTAGGCAGTGGGAGATGCCCTATGAAGTAAGTCTGCCTGCTGCTGCTGCTGCTGTTGTTGCTGTTTCAGTGAGCCTGCCTGCTGCTGTTTCCTCAGTTCTTGAATCTGCTACTGCTCCTACTGCTGTGTCTCAAGATCCTGCTGCAGTCTTTGTAATAGACCTCGGGTCTTTGCTCTCAGCATTTGACTCTATATATTTCAGATGTCTGCCAGAGACAAATGCTATCCAGCCCCCAGAGGATCTGTCCAAGGCCCTTGTGCCATTCTCTTGTTGTGACCCCAGCATCATCACTTCATTTGTCCACTCAGTTTATGCTGCTGCTACTTCTGATGAAAGCATTGCTGTTGTTTCTGATGTTTCTGCCCCTCCTGCTGCTGAAAGTTTTGATACTGCCGCTGCTACTCCTATTACTGTTGTTGAGCCAATCACTAAGGAGATCCTTATGACAGAGGCACATGAGTTTGAGCCTTCTGAATTTTCTGCTGATATTTCTACTACTGATATTGTTGTTATTGAATATGTTGCTGCTGCTGTTGTTACTTCTCCAGAATCTGTAGTATCTACTGCTGTTGTTATTGTTTCTACTTCAATTGCAACACCTTCTGTATCTGCTGTTGTCACTACTGTTACTGCTTCAACCTCTGCTGCTACACCCTCTGCTGCCTCATCTGCTTCTATACAGCTCAAGAAAGATTTGATGAAGAAGATTGATGCCCTGTATGATGATCAGAGCTCTGAAAGTGATGAGTTCAGAACAGACTCTGATGATTCTTCTGCTACCATTGCCAGGAAAAGAAAGGCAAGGAGCAAAGCCATGAAGAGAGTACCTCCTGCCAAGGTCAAGGATAACAATGATATACCATACTATATTCTTCATGATTGCCCCATCACTGAGCACTGGATGCAGTACTCTAAGAATCAACTCAAAGCAATGAAATAGAAAGGAAATATGAAAAGGGCTCTTCTCAATTCCAACATTATCATCCTCCTCCACCACCTCCTCCTGATGTAGGTGCAGGTGGAAGTTCTGCTACTCAACCCCCTGCTAGAAGTCAAGCTCCCTATCAGCCACATGCTAGATCCTACTATCGGGGAAGCCAATCCAGGGGTTCTTAATCCAGGAGAGGAGGATACAGAGGTAATCAAAGAGAAGTCCAGGTTTACTCTAAAGGATACTCAAGGCAACATCCATACTCCAGGGAAGGCCAAATTTCATCTGACACCACATCTGATCCTTTTCCCTATAAGCTGAAGGAAACTGTTTCATCCAGGCCTCCTCAAGATAATCCTTCTAATAGATATGAGCCACCA
This sequence comes from Platanthera guangdongensis, assembly GCA_039583875.1. NCBI lineage: Eukaryota > Viridiplantae > Streptophyta > Magnoliopsida > Asparagales > Orchidaceae > Platanthera > Platanthera guangdongensis. The sequence goes on from CM077149.1 coordinate 18,456,407, forward strand.
GTACCTTTTGAAGACCCTGAGAACAATCCAGCAGCTTGGACTGCAAGGATGAAAGAACTTGCTGCACTGGATCAGATCAAGAAAGCTAAAGAGCAAGGAAGGGATTCCTCCAACATCTCTACAATGTCTGAACAAATAAAGAAAGAGCTAGAAAGATATGCATCAAGCAAATTTTTTGATTCAGATAGATATATGGAACTGCATCCTGAAGCTGTAGTTCCCAGACCCAAACAGCAAACCACTTTAGGTGCAGCAGATGATACTAGATCAAAGAAAGAAGCCCTCAACCCCAACAGAGAAATCAAACTTGTTAAGGGCAAGGAAAAGAAATGATTATGTAAGGTGACAATCTCTCTAACTTCTAGTTATTATCTGGGATGATAGATATATATATCTCTGTGGTTCAGCATGTCCAGCTTTTCTTTTTGTTTCTCTGAATTGCTGCTTGTATGTTATTTAATTTTTCCAAACCCTGTAAATAGTAATCCTAACCCAAATAGGGGGAGATTGTTGGAACACCCTATTACTAATTTGGGTCAGGATCACTATGTCTCTAGGAAACAAATGTTTGACCTCCTGTATAGCGCAAAAGGTCAATTAGAATTGAGTCCAAGGGTTAGAAGTCTAAGTTTGGAAGCTGCCCTCAAGACCAAGACTTTTTCAGTTTGAGACCAAGTCATATCGTCGAGCTCAGCACGACGATTCGTCGAACTCTGATTGACGATCGTCTAGCTCAACTTTGACAGATCGTCGAACTCCATTCGACGATCGCTAAGCTCAACTTCATCATATCGTCGAACTCCATTCGACGATCGGTGAGCTCAGTTCGATGATCTTGACTCAGCTTTGGATCTCTATCTCTGAGCTCAGTTCGACGATCTTTGAGCTCAGATCGACGATATTTTGTTGCAGTATAAATCCATATCGCTGAGCTCAGTTCGACGATAGCAGAGCTCAGTTCGACGTTTTCAGATAACTTCAAGGATGTTTCTAGATTCAAATTCAAATCAGTTAAGGAGTTATTCTGCAATTAATTCAGAAGATTTTCTAGCCGTTTTCATTTATTTCTGGACCAAGTTTCAAGGGATTTTCAAGGAATACTTCTATGGACTTTCCTCCAGAAGACTTTTTGCAATTAAGGATGCAATTAATGCAGGCCAACGGCTATTCTTGACAGAGGATGTTTTTCCATTCTGTACCAGAGAATAAAAGAGAAGAATTTTTGAATCTCACAGAGATTATAGATAACAGATACACAGACACACACAGACAGACATCAGTAATCTTCAGAACAAGAACAAAAATATTCTGTCTCAAAGAATTCTCAAGAACACACATCCAAGGAGATCAAATTTTTCTGAAATCTTCAGATCTCTCTAGTTTCAAGTGTTCAAGGCCAACATCTTCCAAGACTTCAGACATCCAACATTTCAGCTGTTGCTGAAATCATCTTTTGCTGGAGCTCAACTTGTGAAGGCCTATCACCCTACAGCAAAGCTTCTTTTCCTGAAGATCTAAAGGACTCAGGGGGAGCTTTGACACCATCAATCCACATAGTCTTCTCAGCTGTTTGATAAAGAGAAGACTTCCATCACTCTCTCACCCTCATCTCTGTAAAGGGTTTCTCAAACTCCCTTCAAAAGTTTGAGTTTGGTTTTTGAGCACCTTGTTAAAAGCTCATTGGTGGCAAGACACCTGATCAAAAAATCTGATTTGGTTTTTTAGCACCTTATCAAAAGCTCATTGGTGCCCAGGACACCTGATCAACTCATCCTGCAGTGGATTCCTACCTAGGGTGGTAGAAGAGTGGATGTACCCAAGTTTAGGGGAACCACTATATTTCCTTGTGTCATCTGGTTTTGCTTGTCTTTATTTTTGTTTCTGGTTGTGATTGTTCTGTGCTTAGTTTGTAATTAGTTTAATTCTGTGATTAGATTTATTTATTGCTTCCCTGCTCACTCACATTACAACAATTGTTGTAAAAAGTTTTAAAGCACCATATACTCTATTCACCTCCCCCCCTCTAGAGTATATCAGATCTAGCTGCACTTTCAAATGTTATAGTCCACATCTGAATAACAGTTATGTTCTTCAGCCTGGCTATTTCATTTAGTTTTTGATCAATCAACTTATCAAAATCTATTACAGCCACTTTGAGATTAGCAATCTCCTTAGCCTGACTCTTGGTCAAGGATTTGCTTTTCTTCAAAGCTTGCAACACTACTCTATATTCATCAATTAATTGATGAATATCTCATTCAGATTCAGATCCACTCTCATCACTTGATGATGATGTATCTGAATCTGACTCAGTACTAGAAATTGAATCAGCAGAACAATTTTGTACCTGACTTGGTTCAGGCTGATCCTGGATTTTGTCTCCTTATGACAAGGCCATCAGTCTCTGGCACTGATTGTCCTCTTGCTCATATATAGAGTTCATTAACTGGATGAACTCCTCTTCCTCTTCTTCAGCAAACAGTCCTATGTAAGCTTCAGCTTCTGAATCAGTTTCTGAAGAAGACATATCTGACAGACTTTTGTCCTTCTTAGCAACAAAGGACCTTTCCTTTTTGCCCTTGATCTGAGTCTTCTTCTTATCAGTTGACTCTTTCCTTTTCTCTGGACAGTCAGCAACATGTCCTTGTCTGTTACAACAATAACAAACTATCTTTGAAGATGTAGTTCTACTTGACTTGGGCTTTCTCCTGTCATTCTTTGATGACTTCTGTGAAGTGGATGGCTTAGACCTCTACTGTTTCTTCTTAAGAAACTTCTGAAAATGTCTAGTGAAAGCTGCAAAATCTTCATCACTCTCACTGTTTTCAGAATTCTTGCTTTCTGTTGGGTATTGTATACACAACGTACCTGATTGGAAGAAGCCCCTGAACAAGCTAAGGTAAATAGACAATATATTTGATGAAATCTTTTAAGTTGTGCTTACAGTTATTCCACGCTAAGTAGACACCAATGTCAGGGTGTAGTAGGTCAATATATACGGGTCTGCGCGACGTAATCCCTCGTTGAGCAGATCAGTGTGTTGGCCTACGTGTACTCTCTCTATTGGAGTGTACTTATTTTCAAGTACAGGGCTGTGATAATGCAAGAGCAGACAAGGAGCATGGATGGATCAAAGAGCAGCTCATGGGTGGAAAGACGAAAATTCGTCCAAGTAATAATCGACGAGAATCACCAAGTGATTCTCGCCGATTCGGCGAGAATCACTGGCTGATTCTCGCCGACTCTATCCGGCTAAATCAGAGCGTGCAAATCTGTCGGTAAGTCAAAATCGTCGAGAATCACTGGCTGATTCTCGCCGATTCGACGAGAATCACCTTCGATTCTCGCCGATTCTCGCCGATTTTGACTTAGGCGAATTTCTGGAACCCGCTGGACCGGACTCAGCCGCTGGCGCTGTTTTGAACCGGGCTTAGGGTTTCTTGTTGGTGGGGCCCACAATGGTCATCTTGAAGACCTAATGTATAAATACATCGGTATTTTTGAACAGTAAAACAAGAAGATAGAAAAACGAATACACCGAGCCGCCGACGTGACCTAGATCGGAAATCCTTCTCTGTCGCCGTCGTCGCCACTCGTGTAGTTGATCGCCGCTTTTGATCGTAGTTTCTTCCAGATCCCCCGGCGACAGAAGCTCAGCCAAGCACAGCGTCTCACGCGTCTAAACAGAGATCCCTTGTCTCTTGATTCGTTGATCGGGAATGTTGGATCCCTAGTTGATTTTGGCTAGGTTCACTGACTTAGGATGTGACCCATCATGTATAGTCTGGGTCAAGTTTGTGTCTTAGAGTTTAGGACAGTCCTCTATCTCAACTTCAGATGGACCAGCCTTCTTCAAGACCTTCAGGAACTCCAGATCTATCAGGTTTTCAGACTAAGTGAAATGAGTTCGACGTTCGTCGAACTCAGCTCGACGAAGGGAGCTCTGCGCTCGACGATCATAAGCCTATTCGCAGTACTGAGCTCGACGAACTTTGTTCTTTGCTCGATGAACACCAGATCCTCTTCAAGCATTCTCAGGACTACTTCAGAATTTCTCTAAGTCCAGCTTCATGCTTCGGTCGACGAATTATTTTATGAGCTCGACGAACTTGGACCTCAAGTTCACAGCTTCTCAGGTCGACGAATGCTAAATCTATACTCGACGATTTTTGTGCTCAGAGAATCTGTGTCGACACTTAGGGCCTGTGTCGACACCAGGAGATTTGTGTCGACACCAAGGATTTCAGTCGACACCAGCTTGTGTCGACACCAGAGGTTGTGTGTCGACACATAGACCAATCTGTCGACACCAGAAGAGTTGTGTCGACACCAAGACCAATCTGTCGACACCATTTTGTGTCGACACAGTATTTCAGCAGATGCAGAGTACCTTGTCCAAGTCTAGAACTTTTCTCAGCTCGACGAAGTTTATTCTCAGCTCGACAAATTTGGTTCTCTGCTCTACGAATAATGTTTGTCTGATATTGAAGATTGTCTATTCAACGAATGAAGACTGTCAGCTCGACGAAATCAGCTTAGCTCGATGAATTCAAGACTTAGCTCGACGAATTCTGTTCTTCGTTCGACGATTCCAGACTAGGTCTTCTTCCGTTCCCGTCTCATTTCATGGCGCTGATTCCTGGACAATTAATGGCAGTTCTTCACAGAATACTACCGTTAGGATGCGTAGTTAATTCTGGATTATTTCATGCCGTTTTCCCATGGAAACAGTTGGGGAAATAATTAATTGATGCTTCCTTTCCAGGCCGTCTATCATTACTGCTCTACATTAAAAAAATTGGAATGCTCTCCATGACAGATAGAAAAATACAGAAACTAGAAGGAATTCAACAAGTACACAACACCAGTCAATAAAAAGAAGAAGACAGACAGTGATTTGAACAACACAACAAAAGGATTTCATTCTTGGCCCAGAGAGAAATTGATCTAGAAGAAGAAGAAGAACATTACATCAATATCAAGAGTCTTCTTCATCTGCTTTTACTCAGGAGAACTTCAAAACAATACATCCATATCAGTTGCAAGAAGTTCCTGAAGAATTTCTCTGGACCTGGAATTCTAGGTCTTTGAAGACCTATCACCCTGTAGCAGTGCTCCAGTATTCTTCCTGAACCATTCTACATCTCAGGGGGAGCAAAGCTGCTAAACAACATTCCACAAGTCTTCTCATTTGATTTGAGAAAGAGAAGACCTCATCACCCTCTCACTCCACCTCTGTACAGGGTTTTAATTCCCTTCAAAATTATTCTGGTTGCAAGTCTCCCACCAAAAGACTTGAGGGTTTGGTTTTTGGGAACCTGATCAAAACCCCATTGGTGCCAGGACACCTGATCAACCCCTTCCTGCAGTGGATTCCTACTAGGGTGGTAGAAGAGTGGACTACCCAGATTTGGGGAACCACTATAAAATTGTTGTGTCGTCTGGTTGCTTTCTTTTCCTTTTGTTTTCTCACCTTGCCCTGTGATTGTGCTGTGATTAGTCCTTTGCTGCTTTCTGATTTACTGTATTTGCTGCTCACACACACACCTAAAATACAACAGCAGTTGTAAAAGTTTTAAAATCACCATATACTCTATTCACCCCCCCCCCCCCTCCCCCCTCTAGAGTATATCAGATCTAACTGCACTTTCAGGGAAAACCTTCCCTTTCCGAATCGATCGAGATGATCGATCCTAGTGTGACCGTTGGAAGACCTTGCTAGCTTTGCTACGAAGATTGAATCTCCAAAGAACAGCCGCATCACGCCGTTGTCGCCGCCGATCCCGAGAACCAAGCCGCCGCCCTTCTTGCCGCCGCCGGTCTCGGGGAGATTCTCTCCAAGTGAGATCTAGGGTTGTGGACTCTTCGTTGACTTCAAGAACACGTCATTGAATGAAGAGGGACACCTTAGTCTCCATAATTTGTTTTTATTTCTTATACAATCTATTTTCAATTTCCTTGTAACGGACCGATTGGTCCCTAGTTGTAAGGGTTGGGTGCAACCTGTGTTGTGGGAGTGGTGACTCCTACGAGTGGAAGGGTTCCTTCCGTTAGTGCAAGGATTGGATTTCAATCCTGTTGGTGAAGTGACCGAGTCGTCCCTGGTTGGGAGATAGGTCGAAGGGGGAAGTGGATGTACCCAAATCGGGGAACCACTATAAATTGCTTGTGTCCTTTCTATGCTGTGTTATTTTGTTTTCTTGTGCAGGTATGATTTTAATTCCGCAAAATCGCTGCAAGACACCTATTCCCCCCCCCCCCCCATAGGTGTAGGTAGTTGACACTAAGTGGACTTTCAAGTGGTATCAGAGCCAGGTTACTCATCAAAAAGGTTCACACCTTGAGTAAGTTCCTGCCACTAGTGTCAAGAAGAAGGCAGACTTCTACTATGGACGGACTCAAGTACACAGGCAAGATCCCAGTGTGCACCAGGCTAAACTTTCCTATCTGGAAGGAAAGGATTTAGGTTCTACATGGAAGCAGTCGATCCCCGACTCTTCATGATCGTGGAGGAGGGACCTTATGTCCCCACTAAGGCCTCCACCATTGATCCTACCAAGAAAGTGCCAAAGAAAATTTCTAAAATGGACAAGGACGAGATGGTGCTGGTGGGACTTGACAAGAAGGCGCAGAACATTCTGGTCAGCGCGGTCGATGACTCAATGATGCAGAACTTCTGCAACTGCAGGACAGCAAAGGAGATCTGGCACTGCCTGATTATCCTAATGGAGGGCACTGATGAAGTGAGGGATGATCGGAGATCCCTCCTGAACCATAAATATGAGGCCTTCAGACAAGGGCCTAAGGAAGAGATCGGAGTCACCTTCGAGAACTTCCTCAAGATTGTCAATGCCCTCAAAGGATATGGAAGAGTGTTCACTGATGGTGAACTTAATGATAAATTCCTTAGATCCCTTACTAAGGAATGGGACACAAAGATCTGCGCCATCCGAGAGTTTGGCAGACTTGCTGAAACAGACCCGCAAATTCTGTTGGGAAGCTGATGTCCTATGAGCTTCAACTGAACACCAGGAAAGCAGAAGAAGAAGCAGAGAAGGCTGCAGCCAAGGAAAAGACTGTGGCCCTAAAAGCCATTCACTCCAGGAAGGGAAAGGGTGCGGTTTCATACCGTGCCGGGAAAAAGGATGAGGAGGAGGACTCCAAGCCATGCTCCTCCAGCTCAGAGTTGTCTGAGGAAGATTTCTCCCTCATCACCCGAGAATTCAAGAAGTTCCTCAAGATGAGGAATCAAAGAAAGAGAGTCGGCTCTTCCTTCAGGCATCAGAAGAAAAATTATTCTTCTGACAGGTATGCTTCTAAACCGAATAAACATCGCTCCTCTGACATTATTTGTTTTGGATGCAATAATCCAGGACACGTCGTGGCCGACTGCCACCAAGGCAAGAGAGAAAAGGGGGAGGGAGAGGAGCACAAGTCCTCTAGAGATAAGAAGAAAGAGAGGAGCTACATCGCCAAAAAGCCAAAGACACTGAGTGAGTCTGATTCCTCAGACTCCAGTGATGATGAGGAAGCCTACTTCGGGCTGGTGGGTCGCTCCGACTCAGAAGGAGAATTCCCCACATTTACTGGGAAGGTAAAGCTCACACCCCTCTCTCCGACTCTGAATCTGATCCTGAGTCTCAGGATGATGACCCTGAGGATAGCCCTTCGGCCCGTGAAGCGGAGCTCCTCGAGAAGTATGAGCTTCTGCTCAACACTTTCGAGGAGTGTCATAAGAGATTGAAGGCTGAGAAAAAGGAAGTGAAATTCCTTAAGGGTGAGAGTGTCTCCCTAAGGGAAGAGATCACCAGTTTGATCTCTCTCGACAGGAGCACCTAGACCTGACTTCAAAGCATTCAGAGTCTCTTAAGCTCCTTGATCTTAAGCAGGGAGGAAGTCGACAAGTTGGAAGAACAACTTGCGGCAGAAAGGAAGATCGTCAAGAGCTTCTCTATGCCAAAAACAGTTCTTCCATTTAGTTTATACCTTCTCTGTCTCGCAGGCCAAAGAAGCTGGCTTGGGGCATGTAGGGGTATCTGGTTCTCATCCAGGAGAAACAGGAACCAGAGAAAGAATAAGGCCGCCAAGAAGGCCTCTGCTGCTGCTAAAAAGGGAAAGGCCCCACTCAGTCCTGTTGCGTTCAGAAAGCCTAGCTTTCCCTGTAAACCCAACATGGACTTTGAGTCAACCTTTGGTCATCATTTTCGGCCCTCGGTTGCAAAGCCAAAGAGCCGATATGATGGTTGGAATTTTCCCCGCAACTTTGGTGAGAGTGTCTTCAAGGCACCTTATGAGGAAATCCACATGGGAAATTATGGTCAATTCTCTAGCGGCCATAATAGAAGGCAGGCACCAAAAGCCAAGCCTGTTATACTGAAGGAACAGAAGGTGAAGAAGTCATGTGACTGCAATCACTATGATGCCTCCACCTCCAGATCCAAGGACCCGACTGTACCCACCATCTTCAGGGTAAAGCGGGAGCCAAGGAAGAGGTACAACAGATTTGACTGTTGGTGTTGTGGCAAAGTCGGTCACTTTGCCGTGGATTGTTGGTTTAATCTGAGGTATAACGAGACTCCTTATGTTAGCAATGCGAGGCTGACCACTCGTAGGGTTAACCACCCGAGGGGGAGTATGCTAACCAAGAATCTATGACCCAAGTTCGATTGGGTTCCTAAGGGAAATTAATTTTGTTTTGCAGGAATGTCCAAAGGCCACCAAAACTCCAATATGGTACTTGGACAGTGGATGCTCCTGGCATATGACTGGGACAAGAAGCCTGCTGCGTGATTACACTCCAGTCGAGAATGGACCCAAAGTCATCTTTGGGGGTTCAGATCGAGGAGTCACCAGAGGTTACGGTATGATTTCCAACGGTATAATCTCTATCACCGACGTGGCATATGTTGAAGGGTTAAACCATAACCTGATCAGTGTAAGTCAGTTATGTGATAAAGGTTATGACGTTAAGTTCTGCAAGGATAACTGCCTGATAATCTCATGTGCCTCTTCTGAGACGGTATTAACAGGCATTAGGAGCAGAAATATCTTCTGCTTAGATTTTCTTAGCTTAGATTCATCTACCCCCGTATGCCTAGTAGCAAAAGGCAGTGCATCTCTTTGTGAACAATGGCACAAGAGATTGGCACATATTAATTACAAGACAATTAATATGCTATTTTCCAGAGATTTAGTGAGGGATGCTCCCATTATTAAGTGTATCAAAATAGTCCCTGTCCTGCATGCCAGATGGGCAAACAGACTCGGGCTACCTTTAAGGGCATCTCAGACAAGACTCCTCCAGATGTCTTTATCTTCTGCACATGGACTTGGTTGGTCCAATACAAGTTCATAGCTTAGGAGGGAAGTCTTATACGCTCGTGATTTTAGATGATCACTCTCGGTTTACCTGGGTGTTCTTTTTAAAACGCAAGTCTGATACGTTTGACATCTTCATCAGCTTTGTCAAGCAGATCCAGAACGAACTTAACTGCTCAGTGGTCAAAATCAGAAGTGACCATGGAACAGAGTTCGAGTCTGGTGCTATGACAGAGTTCTATGAAGAACTTGGTATCTTTTATGAGTTTTCCTCCCCCCGCACTCCTCAACAAAATGGAGTCGCGGAGAGGAGAAATAGAACACTCATTGAAGCCTGCACGACAATGTTGAATGACGCTTCACTCCCAGAATACTTCTGGGCTGAGGCGGTCAATATGGCTTGTCATGTTCAAAACCGGGCATTGATCAACAAAAGTCATCGTAAGACGCCCTAAGAACTACTGAAAGGCAAGAAACCAACCATGTCCTATTTAAGGATCTTTGGTTGCAGATGTTATGTACTGAATAATGGGAAGTACCCGCGTACTAAATTTGGTGAAAAATGTTTCGAAGGCATATTCATGGGCTATAGTACCCACAGTCGGGCATATAGGGTCTTCAATAAGAAAACCCTAGTGGTAGAAAAATCAATTAATGTTGTATTTGATGAAGGAAGCTTGCTTAACAGCAATTCTTCCAGCTGTATTCTTGAAGATGCAGGTGCACGACTTGAACAGCTGAGTCTCGATGAGACCGCTAAAGATGAAACTCCTAAGTACGTCAAAGTTTCCACCTCAACGTCAACTGTGAATGTTGATGATCAAAATGGAGCAAATCACTTAGAAGAAGGAGAAGCCCAAGAAGTAGTCGAAGCTCCAGACGCCAGACTTCTCGAGCTCCGGCAGGTGAGGGATCATCCTAGAGATCAGATAATCAGAGATCATCGTGACGGTGTCAGAACTCGAAGAGGTACTATTAACGAGATTTTGCATCTTAGCTTCCTGTCACAGGTTGAGCCAAAGAAGTTCGACGAGGCGAACAAAGATGCGGCATGGATTTTGGCCATGCAAGATGAACTGCATCAATTCGAATGATGCAACGTTTGGATGCTGGTTCCCAGACCACAAAAGCAGAATCTGATTGGCACCAAGTGGATCTTCAGAAACAAACTGGATGAACATGGTGTCATCATAAAGAACAAGGCCAGGCTGGTGGCTCAAGGTTACAGACAGGAGGAGGGGATTGACTTCGACCAGACCTTTGCACCAGTGGCAAAGCTCGAGGCAATCAGATTGTTCCTGGTGTATGCTTCGCACAAACGATTCACAGTCTATCAAATGGATGTGAAATCAGCATTCTTGAACGGAGACCTGAAAGAGTAAGTATACGTCACTCAACCCCCAGATTTTGTCAATCCTACTTATACCAATCATGTATATTTTCTTAATAAAGCTATATATGGTTTAAAACAAGCTCCACGAGCTTGGTATGAGACTTTATCTAGTTTTCTTCTTGAGAATAAGTTCTCTAGAGGTAAAATATATAAGACATTGTTTTTCAGGGAAGTCAAAGGCAAGATTTTGCTGGTGCAAATCTATGTCGATGACATTATATTTGGCTCAACGGACAATAATCTTTGCAAAAAGTTTTCTAAACTTATGCAATGAAAGTTTGAAATGAGCAGTATGGGAGAGCTAAAGTATTTCTTGGGACTTCAAGTGAAACAGTCTGAGGATGGAATCTTCATCTCTCAGACGAAGTTCACAAATGAACTCCTCAAGAAATTCGGTATGGAGAATGCAACCTCTATGAGGACTCCAATGGGATCCACTATGTCTCTGGATAAGGATGAGAAAGGTAAACCTTTCGATGAAACCAAATACAGAAGCATCATTGGATCCCTGCTCTACCTTACTGCCAGTAGACCGGATATCATGTTCTCCACATGTGTCTGTACCAGATATCAGGTGAACACTAAGGAATCTCACTATGTCGCTACAAAGTGAATTCTAAGATACCTTAAAGGTACTCCCAATCTTGGCTTGTGGTACCCGAGAAACAATGATGTCGAGCTAATAGGTTTTTCAGATGCTGATTTTGCAGGGAGTAGGGATGACAGGAAAAGCACTTCCGGGACGTGTCAATTCCTCGGAAGAAGGCTTATCTCATGTAACAGCAAGAAGCAGAATTGTGTAGCAACCTCCACAGCAGAGTCTGAGTACATCTCGGCAGGCAGCTGTTGCGCACAACTCCTATGGATCAGAAACCAGTTAGCCGACTACGACCTTCAGTTCAAGAAAGTACCAATGTACTGCAACTCCTCCAGTGCAATTGCAATTGTCAACAATCCGGTATCGCACAGCAGAATGAAGCATATTGAAGTGCGCTACCACTTCATTCGGGAGTACGTGAAAAACAAGGACATATCTCTATGTTATGTCCCCACGGACAAGCAGATTGCAGATATTTTCACAAAGCCCTTAGACGAAGCCAAGTTCAGTCTTTTCAAAACTGAATTGGGGATGTTAAACTATGAGGAATGAAGACTACAGAAGCACCAGGCTCGTGCATCTAGGGGGAGCCTCTGCCAGGAACTCAAGTGTGAGCACAGGTGCAAGAACTGAGGGGAGCAAGGGGTCAAATGCAACAGACCAAGATTTGTAGAAGCCAAAAAGGGGGAGATTACCCTCTCGGCTAAGGCTAAAGTGGCTCCAAGTTTGCTCTCAAGAAATTGGTATTGGAATGAATCTCTCTCTCTCAACTCAATTTTAAGTTTATGATTTTTATTCCCATACGCTCTATTCACCTTAGCTTGTAGGGTTTAGGCTTCTTCAAATAGGGGAAGATTGTTGGGTATTGTATCCACAACGTACCTGATTTGAAGAAGCCCCTGAACAAGCTAAGGTAAATAGACAATGTATTTGATGAAATCTTTAAGTTGTGCTTGCAGTTATTCCACGTTAATACACACCAATGTCAGGGTGAAGTAGGTCAATATACACGGGTCCGCGGCGTAATCCCTCATTGAGCAGATCAGTGTGTTGGCCTACGTGTACTCTCTCTATTGGAGTGTACTTATTTTCAAGTACAGGGCTGTGATAATGCAAGAGCAGACAAGGAGCAAGGATGGGTCAAAGAGCAGCTCATGGGTGGAAAGACGAAAATTCGTCCAAGTCATAATCGACGAGAATCACCAAGTGATTCTCGCCGAATCGTCGAGAATCACTGGCTGATTCTCGCCGACTCTATCCGGCTAAATCAGAGCATGCAAATCTGTCGCTAAGTCAAAATCGTCGAGAAGCACTGGCTGATTCTCGCCGATTCGACGAGAATCACCTTCGATTCTCGCCGATTCTCGTCGATTTTGACTTAGGCGAATTTCTGGAACCCGCTGGACCGGACTCATCCGCTGGCGCTGTTTTGAACCGGGCTTGGGGTTTCTTGTTGGTGGGGTCCACAACGGTCATCTTGAAGACCTAATGTATAAATACATCGGTATTTTTGAACAGTAAAACAAGAAGATAGAAAAACGAATACACCGAGCCGCCGACGTGACCTAGATCGGAAATCCTTCTCCGTCGTCGTCGTCGCCGCTCGTGTAGTTGATCGCCGCTTTTGATCGTGGTTTCTTGCAGATCTCCCGGCGACAGAAGCTCAGCCAAGCACAGCGTCTCACGCGTCTAACCAGAGATCCCTTGTCTCTTGATTCGTTGATCGGGAAAACCTTCCCTTTCTGAATCGATCAAGACGATCGATCCTAGTATGACCGTTGGAAGACCTTGCTAGCTTTGCTACGAAGATTGAATCTCCAAAGAACTGCCACAGCACGCCGTTGTCGCCGCCGATCCCGAGAACCAAGCCGCCGCCCTTCTTGCCGCCGCCGGTCTTGGGGAGATTCACTCCAAGTGAGATCTAGGGTTGTGGACTTTTCGTTGACTTCAAGAACAAGTCATCGAACGAAGAGGGACACCTTAGTCTCCATAAGTTGTTTGTATTTCTTATACAATCTATTTTCAATTTCCTTGTAACGGACCGATTGGTCCCTAGTTGTAAGGGTTGGGTGTAACCCGTGTTGTGGGAGTGGTGACTCCTACGAGTGGAAGGGTTCCTTCCGTTAGTCCAAGGATTGGATTTCAATCCTGTTGGTGAAGTGACCGAGTCGTCCCTGGTTGGGAGATAGGTCGAAGGGGGAAAGTGGATGTACCCAAATCGGGGAACCACTATAAATTGCTTGTGTCCTTTCTGTGCTGTGTTGTTTTGTTTTCTTGTGTAGGTACAATTTTAATTCCGCAAAATCGCTGCAAGACACCTATTCCTCCCCCCCCCCCCCCCCCATAGGTGTAGGTAGTTGACACTAAGTGGACTTTCACTTTCTGACTCATCTGACTCATCTGACTCAGTCTCAGCAACTTTTGGGGGTGGAGATGGAGACTTACTTTTATATTTCTTGGTGGCTTATATCTTGAATGCCACAGCTCTTTCTTTATGCTCAATTCTTGTAGTCTTCTCCTCCTCCTTCCTTACCATTAGCTGCATTTCATAGGATAACAGTTTTCCAAACAATATTGGAGGAGGAATGTCTGCTAATTTGGCCATTTCCCTTATGACACAAATCTTAGTATCTCAGTCTTTAGTTAGGGACCTCAAGAACTTATCATTCAGCTCATAGTTGCTGAATTCTATTCGATAAGACATCAACTCATTGACAATCCTATAGAATTTCTTGTAGTATTCTGTTAAACTATCAGACCTGCCTTGTCTGAAACTTTCATACTCCTGATTTAGTAAAGACTTTTTGTCCTGCCTAACTTCTTCAGAGCCCTCCATGTACACTATCAGTGTGTCCCACATTTCCTTTGATGTTTTATAGTGAATCAAATTCTGGAATGTGGCATCATCTATTGCACTCACAATAATATTCTGGGCCCTCTTGTCCATAGTGGCCAGAATAATCTCATCCTTAGTCATCTCTGAAAAGTCCTTAGGAGTTCTCTTATTTGCATCCAACACAGATACCTTCATTGACACATATGACCCTTCTTTAACAGTAATATAAATTCTAAGGTCAGAGGCTTCCATAAATAGTCTAACCCTTTCTTTCCAGATGCCAAAGATCTTCTTTCTACAGATTGGCAACTTCATGGATCCAAGTTCTTTGTGATTCTCTGTTGAACCCATTTTCTTGATTTTCTTGATTCTGCGCTTGATTATACTGAATCTGCCAATATGATCTTTTACTCAGACAGTTATGTCCTTTTTGAGTAACCTCGCTTTGATACCACTTGAAAGAAATTGTACATAATCACCTACAGGGGGGGTGAATAGGTGACTTTAATCTTTTTAAACTTTTAGGCAGAATAACAGAATTATAATCAATTCTTCACAGCAATACAGCACAGCAATCATAGAATAAAGCACACACAGAGTACACACAGTTTTATAGTGGTTCCCCAAGGTCTGGGTACATCCACTTTCCCCCTTCGCCTGTCTAGTAGTGTACTAGATTCAGCCAAACTCCTCCACTATTCCTCAGATCCTCAGATCTTACACTCAGAACCCCAACCAGGTTCCTACAACTCAGGTCCAAGGCCCTACCACTCGTCTTCACAATGACCTACACTCAGCCTTCAACAAGGCTACACTCAGCCCTCAACAAGGCCTACACTCAGAGAAATGAATCTCCTACACTCAGGCACACAGCCCTACCACTCAGCCTTTATATTTCAGGCTTACAACTCAGATCCCTAAGGATCCTACAAAAATTAAAGTTACAAAGTATAAACCTACAACTCAGAATAAGAGAGAAGAGTTGACAGGTTTCTTGATGAGTTCTTGGAAGAACTTTGCTGAGATCAACCTCCCTTGGCTTTCTTCAAAGCTTCTTGAATTTAGAATACAATAGGGTTGAGCCTCTCTGCAGCTGATCTTCAATCACTGCTAACTTAAGAATCAGAATTCAATCTGAGACTTTTCTTCACAGCCTGGTTCAACATCTGTCTCCTTGGAAGGAGCTCTCTCTCTCCAACTTCTTAGATCTTCACTTGAAGGTCTTCTTCTAGTTGTGTTGTACTTCAATGATTCATTGATTGTTGTTGATCATCTCCTTTTGTTGACAGAATAAGCCTTTATATAGGCTTACTTCATGGTGACCGGCTGATCCGGTTCCTAACACCTTTCTGACATCTCTGACAGTTACAGTAGACTGGCTGGAATGGCAGCTGTCAAGTCATCCAGTCACTTCTTGAATTTTCTGTAACTGTCTGAAAGTGTCGAGACAGTCTGTCTTTAAGTGTCGACACTTATAGACTAAGTGTCGACACAAGTTGACTAAGTGTCGACACTAGCCTTCATGGTATCGGCACAACTCCTTGTGTTGTAGAATTTGCTTCTCGACACTGCTTCTTCAACATGTGTCGACACTGATATTGTGTGTCGACACAACTCCTTGTTCTTTAGTACTTAGTTGAATTCTTGTAAGTGTCGACACAACTCATTTGTGTCGACACATTTTCTTGTGTTGATACTCGCTGAGTGTCGACACATTTTCTTAATGTCGACACTTGCCTTCTGTGTTGATACTTGTTGAGTGTCGACACAATTTCTTAGTGTCGACACTTGTACTTAGACTTCTTTGAAATTTGCTGAGTGTCGACACAGCCTCCTAGTGTCGACACTTTCTTCATGTGTTGAGACTTTTGCTGTGTGTCGACACTGATCCTTTGTGTTGATACATTCTTCATGTGTTGAGACTTTGGCTGAGTGTCGACACATCTCCTTTGTGTCGACACTTGTACTTAGAATTTGTTGAACTTTTGCTGAGTGTCGACACAGCCTCCAAGTGTCGACACTTTCTGATGTCGACAAAGTTCCTCTGGTGTCGACACTGCTTCTAAGTGTCGAAACTACTTCTCTGGACATTTCTTCATTGAGTGTCGACACATCTCCTTTGTGTCGACACTTTCCTTCTGGTGTCGACTCTGCATCCCTAGTGTCGACACAATTACTCCAAGTGTCGACACTGCTTCTCTGGGTGTCGACACAAGTCTTCTTAAGTGTCGACACTTTCCTTCTGGGTGTCGACACATGGACTAAGAAACTTTTCAGCTTTCCCTGCAAATACTTAACCTGCACAACTAAACTCAAAACACATCAAATACATTTTGATGTATGTCATTGAGTAGGGTGAGGCTTCTTTAAATCAGGTACATTTATTCCAATGTATCCAACACTAAGTTCAATTGAACTTGTTGCACTACCTCATTTGCTAGACTCAGACGGTACATCATATTTTGGACGTAAGCACATCCAAAGTAGTGAGAGTTAACTGACAAAGTCACACTCTACGCTACAGAAGTTAACTGACATACACATCACACAATAAACTTATAGACACTAAGTTAACAGATAAAGAAAGAATAAATTTTAAGTTCTTTAAAATTAAAGACTTACCTGAGGAGAGCATCAGAGTTGCGTTCCCCACCTTCAATACGTCAGTTGTTCCTCCATTGGCCACAGTCACTGATTCCTTTGCATTCTTCAGCTCAGTCAAAAGATTAGCATTATTACAAACATGGCATGTTGCCCCAGAATCCAGGAACCACTCCGTGCTGGCCTGCGCGTGTCCGACCATGGCAACAAAGTCGGATGGCTCAGCTTGGCTAACCAGGTGGGACTGGTTGCCTTCTTGTGGTGCTCTAGTTTTCTCCTTCCTCGGTAACTTGCAGTCAGATGCGTAGTGTCCCCACTTGTTGCAGTTAAAACATTTACCCTTAAATTTCTTAGAGGGTCTACTCGGTCCTGCAACCTGGGGGAAACTACGAGATGTTTTGGTCTTGTGAGAGGGAGGAGCACGCTTAGAGCTTGAAATCATGTTGGCAGCAGGCTTCTGCTTGCCAACAGCTTCCAAGGCGTGCTTCGTTTTGTTCTCGTCCTCAATGTGTATGAAACGCTTGAGGTCGTTCAGACCAACCTGCATCTTTTTGCGGTACATTTCCGTTTTAAAATTGTACTACGAGGAGGGCAAACTTATACACAATCGTGCCCGCAACAAAGCTATCAGGCAGACTAATAGACTCACTATGCAAGGAATCAACTAAATTTTCAAATTCCGTTACCTGAGGGAGAATGACTTTCTCCTCGTCGAAGCTGAAGGAGTGGAATTTGTCCACCAGATGAGCCTTTGAGAGATCCTCCTCCTGTTTGAAGTGCTCCTCTAGTGCCTCCCAGATCTCTTTAGCAAACTGCATCTTGATATAGTTCTTGGCCAGGCTGGAGGAGAGGCAGTTCAGCAGGTAATCCATGCAGAAGTCCTCGTCTTCGATCCAATGTGTCTCGTCTTCAGTCCCAGCAACGTCAGCACGAGCAGTCTTAATGGTGTAGAAGACGTTCAGGTACTTCATCCCGAACTGGGTATTCAACTTCCAGTCGTCGAACTTTGTGGTTGTGAACTTCTCCAATTTGTTCATGGGCACTGGAGAGGAGATGCTGGAGTTCCTCATTTCTTGACTTGCTTTGCAAATCCTATCGAGGGCTGGTCAGCTTCACTGGATCGAGACCTCTGTCTCTTCACGATCACGGCAGCGGAGGCGGCTGGGAGAACAAGGGGCAGCGCACCGGTCTTCTTCTCATCGGCGGCCACAGGATCCAAGCGGGGCTAGGTATTTCCTGCAGTGATCACTTAATCTGCTTCTTCTCCAATGAACGCTGGACTGAAACCCTACTAATACTTCTCCAATGAACCGAAGAGGAGGAACGCTGGTGGACTGTGCACCAAAGTCGATCGCCAACCTACACGTTCCGACGATCTTCCAGACGTAACCTTGCCATCGTGGAGGAAGTTTCTCCTTCCCGATTAACTGGCGACGGGAACAAGACAAACCTTTCCCGATCAAAATCCCACTCCCTTCTTCACCGATGCCAGACGAATCGATCGATCGGCGGGGAGGCGGCGGCAGTTGACGGGCTGGATCGGCAAAGCTTCTCGCACGGTCGGCGGAAGGGATCGATGAGAGGTAAGCCGACAGAAAACGTCGACGAGTGGGGGGAGGAGTCGGCGGTTTCGTTCTGCCGTGCGGCTTCGGATGGAGGCTAGGGCGACGGGGAAGCGGAAGTTTCGAGAATGTAGAGGTTTGCTCGAAACATCCGGAGGGGAGTCAATGTGGAACACCCTCCCCGTTGCCCTGGCTAGGTTTATAAAGAGCAAAACCTAGGGTTCCCACGCGCAAAGCCCCCGAGCCCGTAATTCGTCTGAATATACCTTTACATGTTGCTATCCGCACTGTGCAGATACATAGTGTTAGCCGACAGTGTTGACGGGAAGTTTTCCTATCGATCTGGCTACGTGGTGATGGCACTCCTCCTCACATCTATAAATAGGACCCCTTGGCTCGTCATAAATAAGCACTGAACAGTAAGAACGAGCTCGTGCTTGATTTTTTGGTTACAGTTTTCTAACTCCTGAAACTAAGGAAGTTGTTTTTATGCAGGTTGTGCGGCTAACATCAGGCGGCTAGCCGACTAGTGGAAGCTTGGTGTGGAATAGTTCGCGGATACAGTCAACGGTTAGCAGCAGGTCGCGGTCTCAATGACTTGTTCTCTTCCTCGGAGTTGCTGATAAGCGGAGCAGTTTACCCGTTCTATTAGTGGGTTCTGTTCGGCTTCCTTCAGCATTGCAATAACAACAGTTTGCATGGTTAGCTGCGGATAGGCAGCTTCAACGGTCTCAACGGACTTAGCTGGAGGTTAGGCGGCTTGTATGGTTACAAAAATTTATCTGCGCGGATTACTTCTTGTTGCAATTTATTGTTCATTGATTACATTGTAAAATCATATCTTGCAATGTATGTCTTGCCCTGTAAAAGGAGTTAATTTCAATTGAAAACTTTTGTGCTACTGTTGCTGCTGAATTTTACCTATCTTCGGTTGTGATTGAGTATTCCTGCGACCTCGGTTTCAGCTTCCCACAAACATTTTTACAGTTATGACCTGTATACCTGTACTATTTATACACATCAGTGAATGTTAAAAACCCCAAGGTGAACATTGTTCCGGTTCACTGTTTTGGCTGCCTCTGGCTTCTCCATCTTCTTGCTCTCTTCTCCAGATCTACAGGTCTTCCCGCATGTCCTTTAATAGCCTCAACATCCTCACTTTAACGAAAATAACTATCATCAATTGAGCATTTAGTTGAAGGAATCGAGGAAGAACAATAAAAATTCAAATTTTGTATTTTAGCAAATGGTGTCTGATGTCCTTATTGAAAGAAACTCAAAGCCTTCGTGGCATTAAAAACATGAGATACTTAGCTCTCATCCTATGACTACTACAAACTTTGCAGTGTGAAGATAACTCAGCCATGCACACATTTTGATGGTCATCGCCCATGAAAAACATAAACATAAACCAAGACCAATTTAAAAAGACATGCAATTATTTTAGATGAAAGCAACAATATAGCTATTTTGTCTTCCTACATTGAGGCGGATCTGCCCCTGGGTTCCTGTGAGCGGACTGATTTCTCCCATCTTCACCATTGCCGCCGCAAGTCGTTCGAGAATTTTGCGGGGTTTCTGGTGTATGTGTTCACCTGAGTGTTCGTTGATCCCCGTTGTAGCTGCTGGTCCGAGTGCAGGAGCCCCTTCTTGATCACCAAATTCTTGTAGTAGTTGCTGTCAAACGTCACCGGAGTCTGCACGTCGAGAGGGGAGAGGTTGTTGTCCCCGCCAAGGCTACTAGGACAGTTGGACTTCAGAGAGGTGGCATAGGCCGAGTCGATGTTCGTTTCGTTGTATATCCGAGTTCGGAAGACAGTGCATCTTGCTTGACCAATCGTGTGACCTCCTGCACACATATATGTACATATAGTATAGATTTTTAAATATATGTATCAGGGAGGGAGGGTTAATGAAAATTCTTTGCAGGATGATGAAATTGATTAGGATTTTGGTAGAGTACCAGAGAGAGTCACCATATCAGATGTGGAGAGGCCTTTTTTAGAGAAGGCGGAAATGAGGGCGCTGAGATCTGATGTTGGGCTGGGGATGTCACTGTTGGCTTGGCTCAGGCTGGCCGTGGTGGAATCTCTTCTCCCAAGCTTCACTGTCCATGTCGGACCGCCAAGCTGCGCCAGTCATTAGAGTAAGACTATTGAGTTATTTAAGGTCACTTTTGTTTATCTATCTACACATACTTTACACAAAAAATATTTTGTGCAAGCCATGGTGTAACTGTGGAGGACCATCAAAACAATCCTAATCATCGATATCCACTGAAATCAAATCTAGCAACTTATTAAATTTATTAGAGCTCATAAAGCTACTCTTAGAGCCCTTGAACTCATAGAAGCAAAAATGTGATGTCAAACTGAAGCCTTATTCATAATTAATGTAATTTGTAAATTAGTAATTAATAGTCATTTACTTTGGTTAATCATGGTTTAAACGATTGACAAGAACAAAGTGGACTAACTCAAAAGCCAACTCCTAATAATAATTGAGCAACATTTGAATCACCCAAACCCAACAACATGTAATAATGGTGAGTTTAAATTAATTTCTACTACAGAATAAGTCCATGCAGCATGTTGTATTTGAAAAGAAAATTGATGAAGATTGACCACAATTAGATTAGGGATACAGGGGCTTATTTTTTACTGATCAAACAGTTACAAACCACATGATACACGGACCGGCCGTAACCGCTTGACACAGGTCCCCCAAACGGAGCCTAGATTAAGAAAAAAGTATAAATATAATTAATGCAAAAATATGATTCATCTCTAAAATTTAAGAATTTTTTTAAAATCTGCGACTTATTTTTGTTTTTTTGGATAAGCTCCTAAAATTTTACTTATGTTTTTAATTTAGTCCTTAAATGTTTTTTTTCATTCAATTAATCGTAAACTCTATAATGCTTACTAATTAATAAAAACTGTCATGCTTTATTAATTAAATTAAATTTTAAAATACTGCTTGTCTAATTTTTTTAAATCATGATCTTACGCTTAAATCATCATATGCCGGACCCATGCCCGGATGAAAAATCATGAGGGTAGTGTTAGGTAGACGATCAACATTAAAATTTAGTCATCTTTATGAATATAAATCATTCGAGCATAATCTTACACTTTAAGATTTGTTAAGTACAGTCCTAATTAATTTAAAATATTTAAAATGCTTGACTTAAATCATATTGTCAAGTACTCATCAAATAAGCTATGTATACTTAAGATATAATTGCAATTAAGCGGCCTCTTACTGCAACAAACGGAGTCACGAGCAGCAACCGCCAAGATATCTGCACAAGACACAGTCTGCTTACAAGCAGCTTCAACCTGTTTCTTAATGTTGTCAATCACATCAAAACCTCTAATTGAGTTCTGGTTTGGTCCGGCTGTCTTCTCTCCCGTGAAGGTTGAGGTGTCATCCAACAAAACCGACCCCATCACAACCCTGTTTATTATTAACATATTGATTAAAAAGCATGATCTCTAGAAGCAGCTAAATGTAACCATTTGTTTTAATTAGGGTTTAATTTTAGTGATGCATAAAATCTTACATAAGTACTAAGTAGGAATGTACACATTTTAGGCAATTTTTGCGCCCTACAATTCTAAGGTGCTAATTCATATATAATTCTCAATTGCTTCACATTTCTCTTCTTTTTGTGATATATAATAATGAATTAGTTGTAAAGCATTGTGGCGTCACTGCCCAAAACCTCGCGGTTAGGGGAGAAGTGGCCACCCCGCTTATACACTCAGAACCAACGAGGACGCTAGGCGGTGTGAGACTAAACCGTCCCTTTTAGCGAGTAGCAACTTACGCTCAGACATCACCGTCCACTCCACGTGGCGCACTCAACCAGGACCTTCCCTCTAAGTTTGTAAATTTACAGACTTTACCCCTCTTATTATGGAAATTACAAAATTCTCCCCTCTTTATTATAACATAAAACATTTACATCCTCTCAAGAATACACATTTCATAACATCCATGCACAAAAATACCCCCTCTCGAAATACATTTCCAAGAGAGATATTTTGTGCATGGATGAAAAGAAATATAAACTTCAGAGGAGGTTGTATAATTTGTAATATTGAGAGGTGATTTTTTTGTAATTTACATAATAAGAGGAGTGCAAGCTGTAATTATGCTATCTTCCAGAAAAAGAAAAGTTTTGGGTAATTATTCGTCACACACTAGAAATTTGATACCTGAACAAAGCAGTCATGGAAATGAAGACGAAGCAGTGACACACCCATGCGCTTCTCACCCGAGACCGCAGACTGAACCGCTGCTCTTATGGTGGAGAGAGCCTCTGGGCAAGATCTTGCATAATATGTCGGCGATAGCTGACCTGAACCAACTACAGCTGAAAATAATAAAGCATTATCTTGAGCACAGAAGAAGAAGAAGAACTGATAGCCATTATTACTTTGAAATTTGTTGGAAGCGCGTGAGACCCCCGGGCGAGACGGCCACGGGCGAGACGGGCACGGCGAGCTACCCCCTTGCTTGGGCGAGACGGGTACGGCGAGCTACCCCTTGCTTGGGCGAGACAGGTACGGCGAGAGGGGACGACTCCGGCGAGATGAATGCGAGACGGACCACCCTACTTCACTCGCAATCTCCTCCTACGTGCTGTCCAAATAGGTGACCAACTCACGCCGAGTCAAAAACAAACCCAAGGTCAAACAAACACCACACCAGCACTGCAGCGCTCCACACAAGGAAGGGAATGAATTTTCACTTTTCAACAGCAACCTCAAAAGAACTGCAAATGGCCTATTTGTAGGCAAAGGAAAATAACAAAATCTATCCTAATAAATGCAACCCCTCAACTAACCTATTAAATACAAGTTCTCTTTCTCATACAATAATAAACATAAATGAGACATAAACAACTCCAAAAAAAGGTGGGGCCCGGTCAACATGTCAACTCCAGCAAACTCCCCTTCAAACTTGACAAACCATGCCGAGTTTGCCTTTGAGCTTCTTGAATGTCTCCACCTTCAACGCCTTAGTGAATATGTCCGCGATCTGCTCTCCGGTTGGGCAGTACACCACCTCAACCGTCTTCATCTCCACTTGCTCACGGAGGAAGTGGTACCTTGTCTCTATGTGTTTGCTCCGCCCATGCAGCACCGGTTCTTCGCGAGTTGGATGGCCGACATGTTATTAACATACATTGTCATAGGCCCATCCTGCGGATGATGTAGCTCCTCCATGATGTTCCTCAGCCAGATCGCCTGGCAGATACAGACCGCTGCTGCTATGAACTCCGCTTCGCATGAAGACAAGGCAATCGTCGCCTGTTTCTTCGAACTCCATGAGAACACTCCCGTTCCCACATGAAAAGCATACCCGGAAGTAATCTTCCAGTCATTCACATCACCTCCATAATCACTATCTGAATACCCGACTAGCTTCAGCTCTTCGCCAGTAGAGTACTTCAAGACATGGTATCGAGTCTCATTCACATACCTCAGGATCCTCTTCGCTGTTGTGAAGTGGTCCTGCTTGGGCTCCTTCATGTGCCTGCTTACTACCCCAACCGCATACATGATGTCCGGCCTAGTGAAAGTCAAGTACCTTACACTTCCGACCAGGCTCTTGAACATAGTTGGGTCCACCGCTCCTTCCTTCGAGTCCTTGCTCAACTTCAATCCTGGGTCGGCAGGAGTAGAAATAGTCTTGCTGTTCTCCATCCTGAACTTCTTCAGGATCTCCTCTGCGTACTTCTTTTGTGAGATGAAGATCCCAGCTTCACTCTGCTTTACCTCCACTCCCAGAAAATAGTTGAGCTCTCCCAGGTCCGTCATCTCGAACTCCTTCTTCATGGTTCTCTTGAATTCTTCAAACATTACGAGGCTGTTGCCGGTGAAGATCATGTCGTCTACATATAGACATATGATCATCATGTCTCCACCCTTCTCCACCTTGGTGTACAAAGCATACTCATAGGGGCACTTCTTGTAACCGTGCTTCTGGAGGTAGGCATCAATCCTCCCATTCCAGGCGCGAGTCCCCTGCTTCAAACCATATAGGGCCTTGTCCAGCTTGCACACTTTCTTCTCCTGTCCCTTCACGACGTATCCTGGGGGTTGTTCGATGTACACATCCTCTTCTAGGTAACCATTCAGGTAGTGAAAAAAATTGTACCTAATCACCTAGAGGGGGGGTGAATAGGTGACTAAATCTTTTTACACTTTTTAGGCAGAATTCAGATTATATCACAGAGTTATAATTACTTTAACACAGAAATCAATCAGCAATCACAGACAATCACAGAATCACACATGCACACAGTGGACACAGATTTATAGTGGTTCCCCAAGGTTTGGGTACATCCACTTTCCCCCTTCGCCTATTTAGTAGTGTACTAGATTCGGCCAAACTCCTCCACTATCTCAGATCCTCAGATCTTACACTCAGAATCCAAAAACAGGTTCCTACAGCTCAGGCCCAAGGCCCTACAACTAAGTCTTCTCCAAAGACCTACACTCAGCTTCTTCACAAAGCCTACACTCAGCCACAACAGGCCTACACTCAGCCACAACAGGCCTACACTCAGAGATACAGATCTCCTACACTCAGGCACACAGTTCTTACCACTCAGCCTTTATAAATACAGGCTTACAACTCAGATCCCTAAGGATCCTACAAGAAATATAAAATACTAAGTGTATATACCTACAACTCTGAATAGAGAGATGAGTTGATAGGTTCTTGATGAGTTCTTGAAAGAACTCTGCTGAGAACAATCTCACTTGGCTTTTCTTCAAAGCTTCTTGAATGTAGAACACAATAGAATTGATTCTCTGCAGGTGATCTTCAATCACTGCAACTTAAGATTCAGAACTAGGTCTGAACCCTTCTTCACAGCCTGTTCCAACGGCTGTCTTCTTGGAAGGAGCTCTCTCTCTCCAACTTCTTAGATCTTCACTTGATTCTTCAATGAATAGCTAGATCTTCTGTGTATCACTTGATGTGTTGATCTCTTTTTTTTGAATCATCTCTTTCTGTTGATAGTATAAGCCTATTTATAGGCCTTCTTCAAGGTGACCGGCTGATCCGGTTCCTAACAGCTTTCTGACAACTCTGACAGGTGCAGTAGACCGACTGGAATGGCAGCTGTCAAGTCATCCAGTCAGTTCTTGAAATAACTGTAACTGTCTGAAAGTGTCGAGACAATATGTCTTTAAGTGTCGACACTTATAGACCAAGTGTCGACACAAGTTGACTAAGTGTCGACACTAGCCTTCAAAGTGTCGACACAACTCCTTGTGTTGTAGAATTTATATCTCGACACTGCTTCTTCATCATGTGTCGACACTGATATTGAGTGTCGACACAACTCCTTGTTCTTCAGTACTTAGTTGAATTCTTGTAAGTGTCGACACAACTCCTTTGTGTCGACACATCTTCATGTGTTGAACTTGTTCAGTGTCGACACATCTTCTTGGTGTCAACACATGCCTTCTATGTTGATACTTTCTGAGTGTCGACACAGCTCCTTGTGTCGACACATTCTTCTTCTGTTGAGACTTTGGCTGAGTGTCGACACATCTCCTTTGTGTGGATACTTGGACTTAGAATTTTTGTTGAACTTGCTGAGTGTCGACACAGCATCCTAGTGTCGACACTTTCTTCATGTGTTGAGTCTTCTGCTGCGTGTCGACACACTATTCATTGTGTCGACACTTTCTTCAAGTGTTGAGTCTTCTGCTGAGTGTCGACCCATTTTTTATTATGTCGACACCTATACTTAGACTCTGCTTAAATTTGTTGAGTGTCGACACAGCCTCCAAGTGTCGACACTTTCTGATGTAGACGCAGTTCTTCTGGGTGTCGACACTGCTTCTAAGTGTCGACACTGCTTCTCTGGACTTTTCTTCATTGAGTGTCGACACAGCCTTCATGTGTCGACACTTTCTGTCTGGTGTCGACTCTGCATCCATGGTGTCGACACAATTACTCCAAGTGTCGACACTGCTTGCCTGGGTGTCGACACAAGTCTTCTTAAGTGTCGACACTTTCCTTCTGGGTGTCGACACATGGACTTAGAAACTTTTCATCTTTCCCTGTAAATACTTAACCTGCACAAGGCAACTCAAAATACATC
Source organism: Platanthera guangdongensis (assembly GCA_039583875.1). Lineage (NCBI taxonomy): Eukaryota > Viridiplantae > Streptophyta > Magnoliopsida > Asparagales > Orchidaceae > Platanthera > Platanthera guangdongensis. The sequence continues at coordinate 18,482,849 of CM077149.1, forward strand.
AAATACATTTTGATGTATATCATTGAGTAGGGTGAGGCTTCTTCAAATCAGGTACATTTAAACCAATGTACCCAACAATCTCCCCCTATTTGGAGAAGTCATAACCCTTAGTCAATGATATACACCATACATAACAAAATTACAGTATGATGTAAAACAAGATTATGCAAACAGGGAAAACATAAACATGTATCAAACAAAACATATATACACAGATATCATCTCAGAACAATTATGAAATAGATTAATAACACATCACATTGTTCTAACAACTATGTCATATTCATTATACAAAAGTTTACAGAGTGTTCTAACACAAGTGATTACATAGTAAACTTAAGATAATGCTATTCTATTTTTGCTCAGCCTCCTTGATCACTATGACCTTCCCAGACTGTATCTTTGCTTGCACAGGGGCTTCAGCATCTTCAGTAGCAGCAGGCTTCTTGCCTTTAAGATCCTTTTTCTTTAGCTCTTCAGCTTTGATCTTTTGCCTCTCAAAGTAATGATAAGGCTTGGGAAAGTACTTGCTAGGCTGCTGGGCAGTAGGAGGTAGTTTTCCCATCTTTGCCTTTCTTCTATATTGCACTATGGCTTCTTGCCTGTTTTCATGCTCTCTCCATTCTAGTTCAGAATACCACTTATTTCTGTCTTGAATATTATCTTTGGCAGCCTTCCAAGCAGTCAAAATAATATTTCTTGAAGTGGGGCTCCACTGCTCAAAATCAGGCCTTTGTTCAGCTTGCTCTCTAAACCTCTTCTTAGACAATATAGTTTCTTGTTCGGCTTGTTCTTTCAGTATAGCTTCCTGTATAGCCTCAGATACTGGCTGAACCACCTTCTCTATTATAACATTTTGCTGTCCCTCAGGTGGGCTATACATGGACTGTATATCAGCTTGTATCATATCAAAGTCTGGTGGAGGATAGATCACTTGAGCTACTTCAGCTTGCTCACCTCCAAGATAGGCAGGATTAATCCCACACTCAGCAACATTATCATCATCACATAAAGGAGGATAACCAAGAGTGGCTCTGATGGAATTGGAAATCCATTTTGCATGATCAGAGCCTGCTTTGACTAACACCCTCTCCCCCTTTATGACTTCTCTTTCTATGTGATCTCTTAAATCATCTTTCTGAAATCTGATTTGGGCATTTAGATAATTGACTCCATCCTTGTAGAAAGGTTTTAACCTTTGGAGTTTTTCAGTGAGGAGCTTCTGAGAGTCTTGTATAGCAGTTGTAACAACAGTTAAGCTCTCTTGCAAGTGCTTATCAAAAGTTTCTTTGGCTGTGGAACTTTCTGCAGACTATGCAGTGCTATATTCTTTATCTCAGTGACAATAGTATTGTGAGAAGCTGTCAAGTTATCATTCATTCTGATTTGATTCTCCAGTACATATCCTTGCTTTACTTCAAGTTCATCCACTTGAGCTTTAATTTTCTCTTGATGAGTAGCTAGATAGACTACTGCATTCTCTCCCTTGTGGAAGCAGTCAGTCATCTCCTTATTATTTAGATTCATCTCAAATCTAATGGACTTAATGTCCTGGGCCAGATCAAACTGTAAAGACTTATGACCCTCATCCATATATGTTTTTATAGCTTTCCTGTGCTCATCAAGCTTTATTTGCATAGCAACCATCAGAGAACTGTAATCTACAGATGGTGCTGGATGTGGTATAGGCTGTGGTGCAATAGTTTGTAAAGCCTTCTTATAATTCTGGCTCCTTCTTTTAAATATTTGGAATTTCCTTTTCTTTGCTCTTGCAGCCTCCTCATCTTCAGAGGCTGATGTACTAGCTATGTCAACCCTCTCCCTAGGTAGCTCCTCAATATTCTTTGGCTTCTCAGGCTCTTTACTTGCAGTTTCTTCTAGAATCTCAACTTGCTCCCCCTCAACTTGAGCATTCTCCCCCTCAGCAGCAGCACTTGCTTTCTCAAAGTCTGTTTGATCCAGATTAAGGAAGAGATCTTCCATTGTAAATTCTTGTTGAGGTTGTGATGGAGATTCCCTTGTCTCATCAACAACTTGATCAGATACAACTTGAGCTGCAACAGATGTGTCCTCCATGACAACATCTGGGGGTTGACTATCAATCTGAGGTTGCTGATTAACATTATTTAATGAATCAGACAAAACATTATCCTCTATAGGGAAAACTAAGTTGTTGATTTCAGTGAGTACCTCAAGTATGGTGTTTGTAGCTTGTTCACTTTTTAGTGGAGTTGGCTCTTCCACTACTAGAGGCTCCCCCTGGATAGAATCCTGGTGAAGAGGGCTAGCCTGTGGTAGCTCCCCCTGCCTCACAGCATCATCTTGTATAGCTGGAGACTTTCCAGCAGTTCCAGGTTCTTGTTCATCATCTGGTGTAAAGACAATTTGCTCCTCAGAGCTGCTAGATGAATCTTGAGCCACTGGGGCTATCTTCTTCTTCTTCTTTTGGAGTGTTACCTTCTCTGGTGTTGGCAATTCCTTTGTCAAGACCCTATCCCATCTAGAGAAGAGTCTCATGTCCATCTTTCTCATGTGGTTGATCTTTGATCCAGCAGCTTGACTCATTACTTCTGGTATACTACCAGCCAAGTAAAGACTTAGTATCCTACCCAAATTGGGTTTCTTTAGGCTCTCCTTTATCTTCTCAAATACTACTACAGACCAATCAGTTGTGGCAGTGTAAAGATAATCCTTGTCATGAGACTGAACATATGGGCTGATACCCTGTCATGCCCTCCAGCTTACTCAAGATCACCTTTCCAACAATTTCAGAGAGGAAATTTTCCTTTGTGTTTTCATCCCCTTCCTATTGAACACTGATCCAATTTTCATATTTGAATCCAGACCACACCAAGTTAATGCTTCCCTAGTTTTAGAAGCAGAAACATTCTCTTCTTCCTTAGTCCTTGGTAACTGAAGTACTTTTCTCAAACTCTTAGATGTGACCTTCACCTTTTCTCCATGAACCCTTGACTTTATCTTGAATCCAGATTCGTCTAGGGTTGCTCCATTCAGGAATTCCAGAAACTTCTTTCTTCCATATTTTGGTTGGCTCTGAAACAAGAAAATCTAACCCTGAGTTTACGACTAGGGTTACCACATCCTTGATCTCCGGTTCTGCATCATCAAACGCATGTCCGCACCAGTTCATAGCCTTCATTCACGTTCTCCCTCGAGCTTGGACGCCATTAGGGTTTGAAGAATTTGAATTGAGAGAAGAGAGATGTCGACACACAAGTTTGGTCTCGAAACTTTTGTGAGCGTGTCGACAGACAATGTTGAAATCCTATTTATACCTTTTCTAGGAATTGAAGGTGAAAGGGCGCGCTAACAAACTCAAATTGTGTCGACACTGTTGATAAGTGTCGACAATGACTTATAATGTCTCGACACCTATGTGTCGACACAAGTTTAGTCAACAGAATATATGTGTCGACACTTGTTTCTGTGTCGACACCGCTTAGCTCGACACATAGTCGAGACTTTACTTCACTAATTTTGAGTAAAGCCTAAGTGTCGACACCACCTTGGATGTGTCGACACCTACTTATCATGTGTCGACACTAATTTTCTGAAGTGTCGACACCAACTTCCTTGATGTGTCGACACCTTTTCTCTGAAGTGTCGACACCAATTCTCTGTCTCGACATAGACAACTCTGTGTGTCGACACTATTTTACTTAGTCATTTCTGTAAACTTATTCTAAGTTTATCATACCTAATTCAATTTTAAACATATTGAACTTTGTTTCTTCTAAGGGCTTAGTATACATATCAGCTAGTTGATTATCTGTCTTAACATACTCTAGTGAAATATCTTCTTTTTCTATATGTTCCCTTAGAAAATGATATTTTATTTCAATATGTTTAGTTCTACTATGGGAAACAGGATTGTTTGCAATAGATATAACACTTGTAGAATCACAAAATAGTGGTGTTCTACTTACTTGAATACCATAATCCTCAAGCTGATGTTGTATCCATAGAAGTTGACCACAGCAACTTCCTGCAGCCACATATTCTGATTCTGCTGTGGAGATAGCCACACTTGTTTGCTTTTTCTACTCCATGAGATCAGTCTTCCACCTAGGAATTGACAGGTTCCAGTTGTACTTTTTCTGTCTTCTTTGCAGCCTGCAAAATCTGCATCTGAATAACATGTCAGTTCAAAGTCTCCACTCCTAGGGTACCAAAGGCATAGATAAGGAGTGCCCTTTAGATATCTCAGTATCTTTTTGAATGCTGTCAAATGAGACACTTTAGGGCATGCTTGGTACCTAGCACAGACACATGTAGCATACATGATATCTGGTCTACTTGCAGTCAAATAGAGTAGGGAGCCAACTATCCCTCTATACAAAGTCTCATCTACAGGTTTCCCTGCATCATCTTTGCTAAGAGACATACTTGACCTCATAGGAGTCTTCATGGTACTGGATGATTCCATACCATACTTCCTTATCAGTTCTAGGGTGAACTTAGACTGGCATATGGATAAACCATTCTCAGTCTGTCTAACTTGGAGACCTAAGAAGAACTTAAGTTCCCCCATACTGCTCATCTCAAATTGTCCTTGCATTAGTTTTGCAATCTTTTTGCAAAGACTACTTTCTGTAGACCCAAATATGATGTTATCTACATATATTTGGACTAGTATTATCTTGCCTCTGGATTCCCTAAGGAATAGAGTCTTGTATATTTTCCCCTTGTGAATTTATTCTCAATGCGGAAACTAGACAGGGTTTCATACCAAGCCCTAGGGGCTTGCTTTAACACATACAAAGCCTTCCTAAGTCTATAGACATAATTAGGTTGAGTTGAATCAACAAAACCAGATGGCTGTTCTACATAGACTTCTTCCTTTAGATTACCATTCAGAAAGGCTGACTTTACATCCATTTGGTATACTTTAAATCCTTGATAGGTTGCATAGGCCAGGAACATCCTTATGGCTTCCAGTCTGGCTACTGGAGCAAAGGTTTGATCAAAGTCAATACCTTCTTCCTGCCTATATCCCTTAGCAACCAGTATTGCTTTGTTCTTGACAATCACTCCATGTTCGTACATCTTGTTCCTAAAGATCCACTTGGTTCCAATTATGTTGTGATCTTTTGGTTTAGAAATAAGCTCCAAGACTTTGCATTTCTTGAACTGATTCAGCTCTTCTTGCATTGCCTCAATCCAATAAGGGTCTAGGATGGCTTCTTCAAACTTCTTTGGCTCTACTTGGGATAGAAAACTGGAGTAGAGTGCTGCACTCAGATTTCTGCTCCTTGTTTGTACCCCTTATCTTATATCACCAATAATTTGATCTGCTGGATGATCTCTTAGATGCCTATTAGCTGGAGGCATCCTGGCTTCAGGTTGAACTTCTTCAGTTTCTTGCTGCACTCCTTGGACTTCTTCTTCATTAGGTACATGTAGTACTCCCCCTGTACAGCAGCCACTATCTTCTACTTGCTGTCTTGCAGTAGATCCTTCTTCTATAGTGAGCTTGTCCATCTTCTTTGTCACACCTGTGGAGCTGCAAATACTACTAGACAACTCATGGTTAATAAGTCTAGCTTCATCAAATACTACATGTACTGACTCTTCTACAACTTGAGTACTCAAGTTGTAGACTCTATAAGCCTTACTATTGTTGTTGTACCCAACAAAGATCCCCTCTTGGGACTTGGCAGCAAACTTGGTCAAGTAAGACTTTCCATTGTTAAGTATAAAGCATTTACAACCAAAGATCCTGAAGTAGGATAAGTTTGGTTTTCTGCCTTTCACAATCTCATAGGGGGTCTTATTGTGACTTTTAGTAATGGTATCCCTATTAATTACATGGCATGCAGTATTAACTGCCTCAGCCCAGAAATATTCTGGGAGAGATGTGTCACTTAATAGAGTTCTACCAGCCTCAATCAAGGTTCTATTTTTCTTCTCAGCAATGTCATTTTGCTGAGGTGTTCTTGGTGAAGAAAATTCTTGAAATATCCCAAATTCTTCACATAGTTTTGTCATACTATCAGACTGGAATTCAGTACCATGGTCACTTCTTATCTTGACCACTGTACTGTCTAGTTCATTCTGAATTTGTTTGACAAAGCTATAGAAGATACTAGGTGTTTCAGATTTCTGTCTAAGGAAGAACACCCAAGAAAACCTTGAGTAGTCATCTACAATCACAAAGGTATAGACGTTCCTACCTAGGCTGTGAACTGGCATAGGACCAAAGAGATCCATATGCAAAAGGTATAAGCACCTCACAGCATCTTTGTTTTCAGCTACTAAAGGTGGATCTAGTCTGCTTGCCCTTTTGAGAAGCTGAGCATATTCCATCTTTAATACACTTAACTTGAGGACCATTCCTCACTAACTCTTTGTTATAGAGTTGGCCAATTGTCTTGTAGTTAAGATGGGCTAGCCTCTTGTGCCATTTGACACAATGAGAGACTTTCTCATCAGCTACAAGACACACTGGAGAACCATTGTTCTCAATCATAATGTCTAGGCAATAGACATTCCTCTTTCTATAACCTGTCAAAATGATCTCTTGATCATTTGACCTCCTGATATGACAACCATCTTTGACAAATGAGATGTCATATCCTACATCACTTAGTTGACTTATACTAATAAGGTTATGTTTCAACCCTTTAACATAAGCCACTTGAGTAATAGTTATATGGGAGCTAGAAATGTTACCAAAACCCTTGATGATTCCTTTTTCAGAACCACCAAAGGTGACTTTAGGATAATCCTTGATTGGTGTGAAGTCCTTTAGCAATCCCCTAGTTCCAGTCATGTGTCTGGAACATCCACTGTCCAAGTACCATATTGGGGCATGGCCACTTGGACTCTCCTGCAAAACAGATTAGTTGACCTTAGAACCCAAAGAATTCTTGGGTCCTTGGTGCTGGTTAGTCTGCCTCTTAACAAAGCTACCTGCATGTCTTCCAACAGGCAGTTTGCTACTCAACTTGGCTTTAGAATTGTGCCAACAGTCCATGGCAAAGTGGCCTACCTTGCCACAGCACCAGCACTCAAATCTATTGTACCTTTGCTTAGGTACATCCCTAGTTGTTTTATCTACAGCAGGCTTGTTGAGAGCTGGGGCTTTGCCCTTGGACTTGGACTTTACAGTCCTAGCAGGGTTAGTAAACCTCAATCCAGTTTTACCCTTGTGAGGTATAAACTCATCAATCAAAGGTAGAACAGACTTAAGTTTAGAAAACCTTGCAACAATGTCTCTCTCCTTCTGAAGACTAATCTCCAGACTTCTGATTTGATCATTCTTAAATGTTATAGTCCCCATCTGAATCACAGTTATGTGCTTCAGTCTGGCTATTTCATTTAGTTTTTGATCAATCATCTTCTCAGAATCAATTGCAGCCATTTTGAGACTTGCAATCTCCTTAGCCTGACTCTTGGCCAAGGATTTGCTTTTCTTAAATGCTTGCAACAAAACTCTATATTCATCAATCAATTGATGAATATCCCCTTCTGATTCAGATCCACTGGTATCATTTGATGCTGATGTAACTGAATCAGAACTAGCACTAGAAATTGAACTTAAAGAACAATTTTGTACCTTACTAGGTCCAGGCTGCTCCTGGATTTTGTCACCTTCTGATAATGCCATCAGTCCTTGGCACTGACTGTCCTCTTGCTCATATATAGAGTTCATTATCTGGATGAACTCCTCTTCTTCTTCTTCTTCAGCAAATAGTCCTATGTAAGCTTCAGCTTCTGACTCAGTTTCTGAAGAAGACATATCTGACAGGCCTTTGTCCTTCTTGGCAACAAAAGACCTTTCCTTCTTGCCCTTGAATTGTGTCTTTTTCTTATCAGTAGATTCTTTTCTCTTCTCAGGACAGTCATCAACAACATGTTCTTGTTTGTTACAACAATAACAAACTATCTTTGAAGATGAAGTTCTATTTGACTTGGGCTTTCTTCTGTCATTCTTTGATGACCTCTGTGCTGTGGATGGCTTAGTCCTCCACTGTTTCTTCTTTAGGAACTTCTGAAAGTGTCTTGTGAAGGCTGCAAAGTCCTCATCACTTTCACTGCTTTCAGACTTTCTGCTTTCAGAATCATCTGACTCAGTCTCAGCCACTTTAGGAGGTGGAGATGGTGACTTACTTCTGTATTTTCTGGTGGCTTCTGTCTTAAATGCCACTGTCCTTTCCTTATTCTCAATTCTGGTAGTTTTCTCTTCTTCTTTCCTTACCATCAACTGCATTTCATAGGATAACAGTTTTCCAAACAATGTTGGAGGAGGGATATCTGCTAACTTTGTCATTTCCCTAATGGCACAGATCTTGGTGTCCCAATCCTTTGTTAGGGACCTCAAGAACTTATCATTTAGCTCATAATTACTGAATTCTCTTCCATAGGACATGAGCTCATTGACAATCCTATAGAACTTCTTATAGCATTCTGTTATGCTATCAGACCTACCTTGCCTGAAACTTTCATATTCTTGGTTTAACAATGACTTTCTGTCCTATCTCACTTCTTCTGAACCCTCCATGTATACTATAAGAGTATCTCACATCTCCTTAGATGTCTTACAGTGTATCAAATTCTGGAAGGTAGCATCATCTATGGCACTCACAATGATATTCTGAGCCCTCTTGTCCATTGTGGCTAGAATTATCTCATCTTTTGTCATTTCAGAGAAGTCTTTAGGTGTTCTCTGATTTGCATCCAAGACTGAAACCTTCATAGGCACATATGGCCCTTCTTTAACTGTGATATATATTCTAGGGTCTGAGGCTTCCATAAACAGTCTCACCCTTTCTTTACAGATGCCAAAAATCTCTTTTTTACAAATGGGCAACTTCATGGATCCAAGTTCCTTATGATTCTCAGTTGAACCCATGGTTCTTGATTTTCTTGATTCTACAATTTACTTAGACTGAATCTGCCAACAGGATCTACTCAGACAGTTAAGTCCTTTTTGAGTAACCTCGCTTTGATACCACTTGAAAGAAATTGTACCTAATCACCTAGAGGGGGGCGGTGAATAGGTGACTAAATCTTTTTACACTTTTTAGGCAGAATTCAGATTATATCACAGAGTTATAATTACTTTAACACAGAAATCAATCAGCAATCACAGACAATCACAGAATCACACATGCACATAGTGGACACACAGATTTATAGTGGTTCCCCAAGATTTGGGTACATCCACTTTCCCCCTTCGCCTATCTAGTAGTGTACTAGATTCGGCCAAACTCCTACACTATCTCAGATCCTCAGATCTTACACTCAGAATCCCAAAACAGGTTCCTACAGCTCAGGTCCAAGGCCCTACAACTCAGTCTTCTCCAAAGACCTACACTCAGCTTCTTCACAAAGCCTACACTCAGCCATAACAGGCCTACACTCAGCCACAACAGGCCTACACTCAGAGATACAGATCTCCTACACTCAGGCACACAGGCCTTACCACTCAACCTTTATAAATACAGGCTTACAACTCAGATCCCTAAGGATCCTACAAGAAATATAAAATACTAAGTGTATATACCTACAACTCTGAATAGAGAGATGAGTTGATAGGTTCTTGATGAGTTCTTGAAAGAACTCTGCTGAGAACAATCTCACTTGGCTTTTCTTCAAAGCTTCTTGAATGTAGAACACAATATAATTGATTCTCTGCAGCTGATCTTCAATCACTGCAACTTAAGATTCAGAACTAGGTCTGAACCCTTCTTCACAGCCTGGTTCCAACGGCTGTCTTCTTGGAAGGAGCTCTCTCTCTCCAACTTCTTAGATCTTCACTTGATTCTTCAATGAATAGCTAGATCTTCTGTGTATCACTTGATGTGTTGATCTCTTTTTTTTGAATCATCTCTTTCTGTTGATAGTATAAGCCTATTTATAGGCCTTCTTCAAGGTGACCGGCTGATCTGGTTCCTAACAGCTTTCTGACAACTCTGACAGGTGCAGTAGACCGGCTGGAATGGCAGCTGTCAAGTCATCCAGTCAGTTCTTGAAATAACTGTAACTGTCTGAAAGTGTCGAGACAATCTGTCTTTAAGTGTCGACACTTATAGACCAAGTGTCGACACAAGTTGACTAAGTGTCGACACTAGCCTTCAAGGTGTCGACACAACTCCTTGTGTTGTATAATTTATATCTCGATACTGCTTCTTCATCATGTGTCGACACTGATATTGAGTGTCGACACAACTCCTTATTCTTCAGTACTTAGTTGAATTCTTGTAAGTGTCGACACAACTCCTTTGTGTCGACACATCTTCATGTGTTGAACTTGTTCAGTGTCGACACATCTTCTTGGTGTCGACACATGCCTTCTATGTTGATACTTTCTGAGTGTCGACATAGCTCCTTGTGTCGACACATTCTTCTTTTGTTGAGACTTTGGCTGAGTGTCGACACATCTCCTTTGTGTCGACACTTGGACTTAGAATTTTTGTTGAACTTGCTGAGTGTCGACACAGCATCCTAGTGTCGACACTTTCTTCATGTGTTGAGTCTTCTGCTGTGTGTCGACACATTATTCATTGTGTTGACACTTTCTTCAAGTGTTGAGTCTTCTGCTGAGTGTCGACACATTCTTTATTATGTCGACACCTTGAAAGATATGGTACCTAAACACCTAGAGCGGGGGGGGGTGAATAGGTGACCTAAACCTTTTTGAAACTTAGTTGGCAGCAAGACAGTTATCTCACAGATTTATACAGCTAACAGCAACAACAGAATATAAACAGTTAATCCACAGCACATCACAGCACAGCAGACACACAAATTTATAGTGGTTCCCCAATCTTTGGGTACATCCACTTTCCCCCTTCGCCTATCTAGCAGTGTACTAGATTCGGCCAAACTTCTCCACTATCTCAGAACCCAACTAGGTTCCTACACCTCAGGCCCAAAGCCTTACACTCAGCCACCAAGGCCTACACTCAGCCACCCAGGCCTACACTCAGCCAATCAAGGCCTACACTCAGAGTTCTTCAACTCCTACACTCAGGCAACCAAGCCCTACCCTCAGCCTTTATAATATAGGCTTACAATTCACTCAGATCCAATGGATCCTACAAGTTAAAATTGAATTACAATAACTAACTCTACAACTCAGAAAATAAGAGAGGAGTTGAGAGTTTCTTGAAGAGTTCTTGGAAGAACTCAGCTAGATCCAAACTGACTTAGCTTCCTTCAAAGCTTCTTGAGTAGAACTGAATTAGTCTGAATCCTCTGCAGTTGATCCTTGACCTCTGCTTCTTGAGATCCAGATGATTCTGAATCCTTCTTCTCAGCCTTAGTTCCAAAGACTGAATTCTTGATTGGAGCTCTCTCTCTCCAACTTCTTAGATCTGCAGTTAGACTGCCAGATCTTCTTGTATTGATCCTCTATGTTTCACTTTTCTGATTACTTGAATAATCTGATCAACCACTTTAATTATTCTCACTACTTGTAATAACAACAATCAATCAGTTTCTGTAAACTATGGGTGCCTATTTATAGGCTTCCTTCATGGTAACCGGCTGGTCCGGTTCATAACAGACTTCTGATTTCTCTGACAGTTGTTGTAGACCGGCTGGATCGGCAGCTGTCATGTCAACCAGTCACTTCTTGAAATTCTCTAACTGTCAGATAGTGTCGAGACTTTCTGTTCTTAAGTGTCGACACTTATAGACCAAGTGTCGACACATGTTGTGTAAGTGTCGACACAAGTCTACAAGATATCGACACAATTCCTTGTATGTCTCGACCCAGATTCTTCTGCATGTGTCGACACTGAAATTGAGTGTCGACACAAGTCTTGTTCTTCATTCTTTAACTGTATTCTTCTAAGTGTCGACACAACTCCTTTGTGTCGACACATCTTCATGTGTTGAAACTGTCAAGTGTCGACACTACTTCTTGGTGTCGACACAAGTCTTTAATTTTGTTTCCTCAGCTGAGTGTCGACACATTCCCTTAGTGTCGACACTTGTACTTAGAATATTTTGTAAACTTTTCTGTTCTTTGCTAAGTGTCGACACAGCTCCTTGTGTCGACACTTTCTTCAAGTGTAGAGTCTTCAACTAAGTGTCGACACATTGTGCTGGGTGTCGACACTTTCTTCAAGTGTTGACTCTTTTGGATGTGTGTCGACACATTGTGCTGAGTGTCGACACATTCTTCATATGTTGACTCTGCTGATTGAGTGTCGACACATTGTGTTGAGTGTCGACACTTGTCCTTAGTCTCTGCAGAATTTTGCTGAGTGTCGACACAACACCAAGTGTCGACACTTCCTGGTGTAGACACAGCTCTTCTGGGTGTCGACACTTCTGCTAAGTGTCGACACATCTTTTCTGCATACTTCTTCACTGAGTGTCGACACAGCTCTAAGTGTCGACACTTTTTGTCTGGTGTCGACTCTTCTTCCCAGGTGTCGACACAATTACTCCAAGTGTCGACACTGCTTGTCTGGGTGTCGACACAAGCTTTCCCAAGTGTCGACGCTTTCCCTCTGGGTGTCGACACATGGACTTAGAAACTTTTAGCTTCAATCCAGTGTATACCTAACCTGCACAAGTAACTCAAACAAACATCAAATACATTATGATGTATATCATTGAGTTAGGTGAGGCTTCTTCAAATCAGGTACATTTGACCAATGTACCCAACAATCTCCCCCTATTTGAAGAAGTCATAACCCTTAGTCAATGATATACATCACTCATAATTAAAAATTAGAGAATGATGTAAAACAGATATATGTCAACAGGGTAAACTTAAACATGTAATAAAGCACACATGTATACTCTTTCAGCATTACAGAACAAACAGGAATTAGACACATTCTACTGAACAATCATGAAATATATTTATCAAAAACTGTTCAAACATTGTGTTTAATACATTGCCAATGATTTACAAAAATGTTTAGATGTAACAGATTACAACATTCTTCAGTCTAATCTTAGGCTAATTCTGATCAGGTTCTTTTATAACTATGCCTTTCCCAGCTTGTACTTTGGCCTTTACAGCAGCAGCAGCAGGCTCAGTATCAGCAGTCTTCTTGCCTTTGGAGTCCTTCTTCTTTTGTTCTTCAGCCTTGATTTTCTGCCTCTCAAAGTAATGATAGGGCTTAGGAAAGTATTTGCTAGGCTCCACAGCTGTAGGAGGTAGCTTTCCTAACTTAGCCTTCCTTCTATACTGGACAATGGCTTCCTGCCTAATCTCATGCTTCCTCCATTCTGCTTCTGAGAACCATTTGTTCCTCTCATGTGCATTGTCCTTGGCTGCTTTCCAGGCTGTGAGAATGATGTTCCTAGAAGTAGGGCTCCACTGTTCAAAATCAGGTTTTTGCTCAGCTAGTTCCCTGAACTTCTTCTTTGACAGCCTTGTCTCTTCTTCTTTGTCCATAGCCTCTTGCATAGCTGCTGTAACAGGTTGAACAACCTTTTCTAGAACAACATTAGGCTTTCCAGTAGTTGGACTATACATTGTGCTTACTTCTGCATGAACCATGTCAAAATCTGGAGGTGGATAGATCACCTGAGCTACTTCCTGTTGCTCACCTCCAAGATATGCACTTTGAATACCTGATTCAGCTACATTATCATCATCACACAGGGGAGGATAGCCCAGTGTAGCTCTGATGGAGTTAGAAATCCATTTGGCATGGTCAGAGCTAGCTTTGACTAACACCCTCTCCCCCTTTATGACTTCTTGTTCAACATGGTCTCTCACATCATCCTTTTGGAATCTGATCTTGACTGTCCAAGTACCTGATGTCATCCTTAAAGTAAGGTCTAAGCTTGGTAAGTTGTTCAGAAATGACCTTTTGTGAATCTTTGATTGCAGTCTTGACAGCAGCAATTTCATCTTGAAAAGCTTTATCAAATTCAGCCTTGGCAGCAGCAGAGGAGGTTGAAGGTTCAGCAGACTTACTCTTTAGTTCAGTGACTATAGCATTATGTGAAGCTGTCAAATTATCATTCATCCTTAATTGATTTTCCAGCACATAGCCTGCTTCAATGCTATATCATCACCTTTTCTTTTATCTGTTCTTGATGTTTAGCCAGGAACACCACTGCATTTCCACCCTTGTGGAAGCATTCATTCATTTCCTTTTTATTCAGGTTCATCTCAAACCTTATTGACTTGATGTCTTGAGCTAAGTTAAATTGTAAAGACTTGTGGCCTTCATCAATATACTTCTCTATGGCCCTCCTGTGCTCATCCAGCTTAACTTGCATTGCTACCATTAATCCACTGTAATCAGTTGATGGAGCTTGTTGGACTAGGGAGTGTTGAGCAATAGTTTGTAGAGCCTTCTTGTAGCTCTGACTCCTTCTTTTGAATACAAAGAATTGCTTCTTCTTAGCTTGTTCAGCCTCATCTTCCTCAGACTCTGAAGTACTGGCTATATTCACCCTATCATTAGGGCTTGATGGTTTTTCAGCTTGCACATCTAGTGCTTTCTCAGTGTCTAGCCTCAAAGGCTCATCCTGAACTTCCAAGTTCTCCCCCTCAACAGCAGCACCCTTCTCTTCAGCAGCAGCATTCTTGTCCATGTCAAAATCCTCTTGATCTAAATTAAGAAATAGATCTTCCATTGTATATTCAGGAGGTGACTGTGCAGGAGATGTACTGTGTTCATCAACTACTTTATCAGGAACTTTTTGCACAACAGATGTGTCTTGGAGAACAACATCTGGTTCTTGATTTGCTTGTTGAGTTTGCTGATGGACATCAGACAAATCAGAATCTATTATAGAAAAATCTAAAGTATTGAGGTCAGAGAGTACCTCTTGGATAATGAGTGTAGCTTGCTCACTCTCCAGTGTAGAGGGTTGTTCTACAGCTGGAGGCTCCCCCTGGCTTGGATCCTTATGCATGGGGATAGCTGTAGGCAGCTCCCCCTGGATTTCAGCTGGCTCTTGAGGAGCAGGAGACTTCTCTGCAGCCACATCTATTGGACTATCAGGAGTGAAAACAACTTGTTCTTCACTGCCTGAACTGCTGGAGGACTCCTGAGTTACAGGAGCTATCTTCCTCTTCTTCTTTGGAGGTGAATCTTTCTCAGAAACTTGCTTCTCAGGGGTGGACAGTTCCTTTGACAGCACCCTTTCCCACCTTGAGAAGATCCTCATGTCCATCTTTCTCATGTGGTTGATTTTGCTACCTGCAGCAGTGCTCATGACCTCTGGTATTATACCAGCCAGGTAGAGACTAAGTATCCTACCCAGATTGGGCTTCTTCAGACTTTCCTTAACTTTCTCAAACACAACCATTGACCAGTCTGTTTTGAGGTTGAAGATGATTCTGGTCATAACACTGAACATGGAGGCTGACACCCTGTCATGCCCTCCAGTCTTACTGAGTATTACTTTACCCACAATTTCTGACAGGAATTTTCCTTGGGTATTCATTCCTCTCCTGTTGAATACAGATCCTATCTTTAGCTTAGGATCTAGGCCACACCAGGTAAGTGCTTCCCTGGTCTTAGATGTAGTCACTTCCTCTTCAGCTTGAACTTTAGGTAGCTGAAGTACCTTTCTCAGAGATTTGGGTGAAATCTTGACCTTGGTGCCATGCACACTTGATTTGATTCTGTAACCTGAGTCATCTACAGAAGCTCCAGTAAGGAATTCAATAACTTCCTTCTTCCATATTTTGGTTGGTTCTGAAACCAAGTACTCCAATCCAGAATCGGTGACTAGGGTTACCACCGATTGAATTTCTTGATCGCCATCGTCGAATGCGCCACGAACCAGTTCATAGCCTTCATTGACATTTTCCTCGAGCTTGGGAGCCATTAGGGTTTGTAGAATTAGTCTTTAGAGAAGAGAAATGTCGACACAGTAGTTTGGTCTCGAAACTCTGAAAGCGTGTCGACAAACAAAAACAGAACCCTATTTATACCTTTCTTGTTTGAAGACGAACAGGCGGGATGGATTACTAAAGATGTGTCGACACTGTCAATAAGTGTCGACACAGACTTATAATGTCTCGACACTCATGTGTCGACACAAGTTTAGTCAACAGATTTTATGTGTCGACACTTGGTTAAGTGTCGACACCCCACTACTCGACATGTAGTCGAGACTTTACTTAGAAAATTCTGAGTAAAACTTAAGTGTCGACACTTCATTAAATGTGTCGACACCAACTCGACATGTGTCGACACTAACATTCTGAAGTGTCGACACCAACTTCCTAGATGTGTCGACACCATTTTCCTGAAGTGTCGACACTTACTATTCTGTGTCGACATAGACTTGTCTATGTGTCGACACCTTTTTACTTAGCCAATTTTTAGTTCTGTAAACTTAGTCTAAGTTTATCATACCTAGTTCAATTTTGAACCTATTGAACTTAGCTTCTTCTAAGGGCTTAGTAAACATATCAGCTATCTGATTATCAGTTTTAACATATTCAAGTGCAATATCATTTCTTTCTACATGCTCCCTAAGAAAGTGATATTTAATCTCAATATGTTTAGTTCTACTATGTGATACAGGATTATTAGCTATTGAAATAGCACTTGTAGAATCACAGAAAAGTGGAGTTCTACTTACCTGAAATCCATAGTCTTCTAGCTGATGTTGAATCCACAGAAGTTGAGCACAGCAACTTCCTGCAGCTACATATTCTGACTCAGCTGTGGAGATAGCCACACTAGTCTGTTTTTTGCTGCTCCATGAAATGAGTCTTCCACCTAGGAATTGACAGGATCCAGTGGTGCTCTTTCTATCTTCTTTGCATCCTGCAAAGTCTGCATCTGAATAGCCTGTTAGATCAAAATCTTCCATTCCTAGGGTACCAGAGGCCTAGATAAGGTGTGCCCTTTAGATATCTCAAGATTCTCTTGACTGCAGTCAAGTGAGACTCTTTAGGGCAGGCTTGATACCTGGCACAAACACATGTAGCATACATAATGTCAGGCCTACTTGCAGTCAAGTATAGTAGGGAGCCAACTATCCCTCTATACAAGGTTTCATCTACAGGTTTCCCTGCATCATCCTTGCTCAGAGACATACTTGACCCCATAGGAGTCTTCATGGTACTGGATGAATCCATACCATACTTCCTTATGAGTTCTAGGGTGAACTTGGACTGACATATGGATAGACCACTTCCAGTCTGTTTAACTTGGAGACCCAAGAAAAACTTCAGTTCTCCCATACTACTCATCTCAAATTGACTTTGCATAAGCTTTGCAAACTTTTTGCAAAGGCTACTTTCAGTAGACCCAAATATAATGTCATCTACATATATTTGGACAAGTATGACTTTGCCTCTAGATTCCCTAAGGAATAGAGTCTTATCTATTTTCCCCCTTGAAAACTTGTTCTCAATGAGGAAACTAGATAGGGTTTCATACCAAGCTCTAGTGCTTGTTTTAACACCATACAATGCTTTCCTAAGTCTATAGACATAATGAGGTAGAGTTGGATCAACAAAACCTGCAGGCTGCTCCACATAGACTTCTTCTTTCAAATTACCATTTAGGAATGCTGACTTCACATCCATTTGGTATACCTTGAATCCTTGATAAGTTGCATAGGGCAAGAACATCCTTATGGCTTCCAGTCTGCTACTGGAGCAAAGGTTTGATCAAAATCAATA
The DNA here is from genome assembly GCA_039583875.1 of Platanthera guangdongensis. Lineage (NCBI taxonomy): Eukaryota > Viridiplantae > Streptophyta > Magnoliopsida > Asparagales > Orchidaceae > Platanthera > Platanthera guangdongensis. The sequence continues at coordinate 18,500,448 of CM077149.1, forward strand.
CCTTCTTCTTGCCTATATCCTTTTGCAACCAATCTTGCTTTATTCTTAATGATGACTCCTTGTTCATCCAACTTATTCCTGTAGATCCACTTTGTTCCTATCACATTGTGATCTTTAGGTTTAGGAACCAGGTCCAAACCTTGCACCTCTTGAACTGATTAAGCTCTTCCTGCATTGCTTCAGTCCACTGTGGATCTTGTATAGCTTCTTCAAATTTCTTTGGTTCTATTTGAGACAGAAAACTTGAATATACTACAGCATTCTGATTTCTGCTCCTTGTCTGAACACCTTGTCTTGGATCTCCAATTATCAGCTCTACTGGATGATCTCTTAGATGTCCTGTTGGCTGGAAGGCATCCTTACTTCTGGTTGAACTTCTTCAGCATCTTCATCAAACTGAGTTCCTTGTACTTCTTCAGCTCCTTGTACATGTAGTTCTCCCCTGGACATAAGCCATCTCCTTCTACTTGCTGTCTTGCAGCAGGTACATCTTCTATGGTTAGCTTGTCCATCTTCTTAGTAAGACCTGTGGGGCCGCATACATTGCTAGACAACTCATTGTTAATTAGTTGTGTCTCATCAAAAACTACATGCACAGACTCCTCTACAACTTGTGTAGTCAAGTTGTAGACTCTATAAGCCTTACTATTATTGCTGTACCCAACAAACACTCCCTCTTGGGACTTGGCAGCAAACTTAGTTAGGTAAGACTTTCCATTGTTAAGTATGAAGCATTTGCAACCAAAATCCTGAAATAGGATAGATTTGGTTTCCTGCCTTTCACAACTTCATAGGGGGTCTTGTTTAACCTTTTAGTGATGGTAGCCCTATTTATCACATGGCATGCAGTGTTAACTGCTTCAGCCCAGAAATACTCTGGCAGTGATGAATCACTTAATAGGGTTCTACCAGCCTCTATCAAGGTCCTATTTTTCCTTTCAGCAATGCCATTTTGCTGAGGTGTTCTAGGTGAAGAGAATTCTTGAAATATCCCATAGTCTTCACACAGCTTTGTCATGCTTTCAGACTGAAACTCAGTACCATGGTCACTTCTAATTTTGACCACTGTACAGTTCAATTCATTCTGAATTTGCTTAACAAAGCTATGGAAGACACTAGGTGTTTCAGATTTCTGCTTTAAGAAGAACACCCAGGAAAACCTTGAGTAGTCATCAACAACTACAAAGGTATAGACCTTCCTACCTAAGCTGTGAACTGGCATTGGACCAAATAGATCCATATGCAAGAGGTATAAACACCTCACAGCATCTTTGTTGTCTAAGCTTCTAAAGGTGGATTTAGTCTGCTTGCCCTTTTGACAAGCTGAGCAAATGCCATCTTTGACACACTTAACTTGAGGACCATTCCTCACTAACTCTTTGCTAAAGAGTTTGCTAATAGTCTTGTAGTTAAGATGAGCTAGCCTCTTGTGCCACTTGACACAATGAGAGACTGTCTCATCAGCTACAAGACAAACAGGAGAACCATTGTTCTCAATCATAATGTCTAAGCAGTAGACATTCCTCTTTCTATATCCTGTCAAAATGATCTCTTGATCACTTGACCTCTTGATATGACAACCATTTTTAACAAATGAGATGTCATACCCTACATCACTTAACTGACTTATACTAATGAGGTTGTGTTTCAACCCTTTAACATAAGCCACTTGAGTAATGGTAACAAGGTTTGAAGAGATGTTACCAACCCTTTGATGATTCCTTTTTCAGAACCACCAAAGGTCACTTTAGGACCATTTTTGATTGGAATGTAGTCCTTCAGTAGTCCCCTTGTTCCAGTCATATGTCTGGAACATCCACTATCCAAGTACCATGTTGGGGTATGGCCACTTGGATTCACCTGCAAAACAAATTAATGAACCTTAGAACCCAAAGTAAACTTGGGTCCTTGGTGATTGTTAGTTTGCAACTTGACATAGCTACCTGCTGGCTTTCCACCAGGTAACTTGCTACTCAACTTGGCACTGGCATTGTGCCAACAATCCAAGGCAAAGTGGCCAACCTTGCCACAACACCAGCATTCAAACTTGTTGTACATTTGCTTAGGTACAGACTTGGCTGTCTTGACTACAGCAGGCTTATTGAATGTTGGGGCTTTGCCCTTGGACTTGGACTGATCCTGAACAGTCCTAGCTGGTTTAATAAAACCCAATCCAGCCTTTCCTTTATGATGAACAAATTCATCAATCAAGGGTAGCCCTGATTTAGGTTTTGAAAACCTAGCAACTAGCTCTTTTTCCTTCTGGAGATTGATCTCCAGTAACTTAATTTGATCATTTTTATAAGTGATAGTTCCCATCTGAATCACAGTAATGTGTTTCAGCCTGGCTACCTCATTGAGCTTTTGATCAAATTCCTTCTCAAAGTCTGTTGCAGCTGCCTTTAGATCAGCAATTTCCTTTGCCTGACTTTTGGCAAGGGACTTGCTTTTCTTATAGGCTTGCAACAGTACTTTATATTCATTTAAGAGCTGATGAATATCTCCCTCAGATTCAGAAACACTTCCATCACTTGATGAAGATGAATCTGACTCTGAACTAGTACTGAAATCTGAACTTTGAGTTGGACTTTGTACCTGACTAGGTCCTGGCTGCTCCAGGATTTTGGTACTTTCAGTCAATGCCATCAGTCCTTGGCACTGACACTCTTCTTGTTCATAGATTGATTCCATGATCTGCATAAACTCCTCTTCTTCTTCAGCAAATAGCCCTATGTAGGCTTCAGCATCTGTCTCAGTGTCTGAAGAAGAAATGTCTGAAAGAGTCTTCTCATTCTTTGCAACAAAGGACTTCTCCTTCTTTCCTTTGAAGTGAGTCTTCTTTTTGTCACTGGATTCTTTTCTTCTCTCAGGACAATCTGCAATAACATGACCCTGTCTATTGCAGCAGTAACACACTATCCTAAACCCAGTTGCCTTGCTAGTCTTTGTCTTTTTCTTGTCCTTCTTTGAAGGCTTCTTCTCCTGATACTGAACTTCTTTCCCTTTGGAAAATGAAGGTCTGGACCTCCACTGTTTCTTCTTCAGGAATTTCTGAAAATGTCTGGTGAATGCAGCAAAATCTTCATCACTTTCACTACTTGTAGACTTTGTGCTAACAGACTCATCAGATTCTGATTCAACTACCTCTGGAGGAGGAGTTGATGACTTAGTCCTGCCCTTTCTAGGTACTTCTGACTTGAAGGCAACAGTCCTTTCCCTGTGCTCAGTCCTTGTTGATTTTTCCTCCTCTTTTCTCACAGACAGCTGCATCTCATAAGACAACAACTTGCCAAATAGTGTGGGAGGAGGAATTTCTCCCAACTTTGCCATTTCTCTGATGGCACGGATCTTGGTGTCCCAATCTTTGGTTAGGGACCTTAAGAACTTATCATTCAATTCATAGTTAGTGAACTCTCTTCCATAGGACATGAGTTCATTAACAATTCTATAGAACTTCTTGTAGCATTCAGTGATGCTATCTCCTCTTCCTTGCCTAAAGCTCTCATATTCTTGATTAAGCAAGGACTTCCTATCTTGCCTAACTTCTTCAGAACCTTCCATATAGACAATGAGGGTATCCCACATTTCTTTTGCTGTTTTACAGTGAATTAGGTTCTGAAATGTTGCATCATCAATGACACTTACTATTATGTTTTGTGCCCTTTTGTCTATAGTGGCTAGGACAATTTCATCCTTGGTCATCTTAGAGAAATCCTTTGGAGTCCTCTGATTTGCATCCAATACTGAGATCTTCATGGGCACATATGGCCCCTCTTTGACTGTGATGTAGATTCTAGGGTCAGAGGCTTCCATGAATAGCCTTACCCTCTCTTTCCAGATTCCAAAAATCTCTTTTCTACATATGGGCAGTTTCATTGAACCCAATTCCTTGTGATTCTCTGAAGAACCCATGTTTCTTGATTTTCTTGAAACTGTGTTCTGACTTACACTGAATCTGCCAAACTGGATCTCCTCAGACAGTTAGTCCTTTTTGAGGAACCTCCCTCTGATACCATTTGAAAGATATGGTACCTAAACACCTAGAGGGGGGGTGAATAGGTGACCTAAACCTTTTTGAAACTTAGTTGGCAGCAAGACAGTTATCTCACAGATTTATACAGCTAACAGCAACAACAGAATATAAACAGTTAATCCACAGCACATCACAGCACAGCAGACACACAAATTTATAGTGGTTCCCCAATCTTTGGGTACATCCACTTTCCCCCTTCGCCTATCTAGCAGTGTACTAGATTCGGCCAAACTTCTCCACTATCTCAGAACCCAACTAGGTTCCTACACCTCAGGCCCAAAGCCTTACACTCAGCCACCAAGGCCTACACTCAGCCACCCAGGCCTACACTCAGCCAATCAAGGCCTACACTCAGAGTTCTTCAACTCCTACACTCAGGCAACCAAGCCCTACCCTCAGCCTTTATAATATAGGCTTACAATTCACTCAGATCCAATGGATCCTACAAGTTAAAATGAATTACAATAACTAACTCTACAACTCAGAAAATAAGAGAGGAGTTGAGAGTTTCTTGAAGAGTTCTTGGAAGAACTCAGCTAGATCCAAACTGACTTAGCTTCCTTCAAAGCTTATTGAGTAGAACTGAATTAGTCTGAATCCTCTGCAGTTGATCCTTGACCTCTGCTTCTTGAGATCCAGATGATTCTGAATCCTTCTTCTCAGCCTTAGTTCCAAAGACTGAATTCTTGATTGGAGCTCTCTCTCTCCAACTTCTTAGATCTGCAGTTAGACTGCCAGATCTTCTTGTATTGATCCTCTGTGTTTCACTTTTCTGATTACTTGAATAATCTGATCAACCACTTTAATTATTCTCACTACTTGTAATAACAACAATCAATCAGTTTCTGTAAACTATGGGTGCCTATTTATAGGCTTCCTTCATGGCAACCGGCTGGTCCGGTTCATAACAGACTTCTGATTTCTCTGACAGTTGTTGTAGACCGGCTGGATCGGCAGCTGTCATGTCAACCAGTCACTTCTTGAAATTCTCTAACTGTCAGATAGTGTCGAGACTTTCTGTTCTTAAGTGTCGACACTTATAGACAAGTGTCGACACATGTTGTGTAAGTGTCGACACAAGTCTACAAGATGTCGACACAATTCCTTGTATGTCTCGACCCAGATTCTTCTGCATGTGTCGACACTGAAATTGAGTGTCGACACCAGTCTTGTTCTTCATTCTTTAACTGTATTCTTCTAAGTGTCGACACAACTCCTTTGTGTCGACACATCTTCATGTGTTGAAACTGTCAAGTGTCGACACTACTTCTTGGTGTCGACACAAGTCTTTAATTTTGTTTCCTCAGCTGAGTGTCGACACATTCCCTTAGTGTCGACACTTGTACTTAGAATATTTTGTAAACTTTTCTGTTCTTTGCTAAGTGTCGACACAGCTCCTTGTGTCGACACTTTCTTCAAGTGTAGAGTCTTCAACTAAGTGTCGACACATTGTGCTGGGTGTCGACACTTTCTTCAAGTGTTGACTCTTCTGGATGTGTGTCGACACATTGTGCTGAGTGTCGACACATTCTTCATATGTTGACTCTGCTGATTGAGTGTCGACACATTGTGTTGAGTGTCGACACTTGTCCTTAGTCTCTGTAGAATTTTGCTGAGTGTCGACACAACACCAAGTGTCGACACTTCCTGGTGTAGACACAGCTCTTCTGGGTGTCGACACTTCTGCTAAGTGTCGACACAGCTTTTCTGCATACTTCTTCACTGAGTGTCGACACAGCTCAAGTGTCGACACTTTCTGTCTGGTGTCGACTCTTCTTCCCAGGTGTCGACACAATTACTCCAAGTGTCGACACTGCTTGTCTGGGTGTCGATACAAGCTTTCTCAAGTGTCGACACTTTCCCTCAGGGTGTCGACACATGGACTTAGAAACTTTTAGCTTCAATCCAGTGTATACCTAACCTGCACAAGTAACTCAAACAAACATCAAATACATTATGATGTATATCATTGAGTTAGGTGAGGCTTCTTCAAATCAGGTACATTTGACCAATGTACCCAACACACCTATACTTAGACTCTGCTGAAATTTATTGAGTGTCGACACAGCCTCCAAGTGTCGACACTTTCTGATGTAGACACAGTTCTTCTGGGTGTTGACACTGCATCTAAGTGTCGACACTGCTTCTCTGGACTTTTCTTCATTGAGTGTCGACACAGCCTTCATGTGTCGACACTTTCTGTCTGGTGTCGACTCTGCATCCATGGTGTCGACATAATTACTCCAAGTGTCGACACTGCTTGTCTGGGTGTCGACACAAGTTTTCTTAAGTGTCGACACTTTCCTTCTGGGTGTCGACACATGGACTTAGAAAGTTTTCATCTTTCCCTGCAAATACTTAACCTGCACAAGGCAACTCAAAATACATCAAATACATTTTGATGTATATCATTGAGTAGGGTGAGGCTTCTTCAAATCAGGTACATTTAAACCAATGTACCCAACAGGTAGGCAGAGACCGCGTTCATCTGCATGATCTTCCACCCATGATACGCTGCCAGTGCGATGATCATCTTGATAGTGTCGATCATCGCCACTGGGGCAAAAACTTCATCATAGTCCACCCCTTGGACTTGCCGATAGCCCTTCACGACTAGCCAAGCCTTATGCTTCTTCATGCCTCCATCTTTATTCTTCTTCACCTTATACACCCACTTCACCCCGAGGGGTTTGTGGCCTGCAGGTGGATCCACCAGCCTCCAGATGTCATTCTTCTTGATGGAGGCTATCTCCACATCCATAGCACTCCTCCAAGTTTTTTCTTTGGATGCTTCCTCATACGAGTATGGCTGAACATCTGCTAAGATACAATATAAAGAAAAGTTGTTAGCAGTTGGTGTCGTCTCCTCGTAGATCTCCTCCAACCTCGTCATCCGAGGTTGAGGACGATCTGCCTTGCTCCCGCTGGTACTTGCTCCACTGGAACCACCTCTACTAGTGCTTGCTCCACTAGAGTAGGGAGTGAGAGCTCCCCCTGGCTCCCTGCTGGGTGGTGATGGTGGCTCAGCTCCACCCATCTCAGCCTCTACTTCCTGACCATCCTCTTCTTCATCATCATCATTGAAGAACATCCCCTTGATGCTCCTCACCTCTTCATCCCAGCTCCAGCAGCTGTCTTCTTCAAAAACCACATCCCTTGAGATGATGGCCTTCTCCGTCACCGGGTTGTATAGCTTGTATGCCTTGCTCGCAGGAGCGTAGCCTACGAAGATGCACTTCTCGCTCCGGTCATCCAACTTCCTTCTCCTCTGGTCTGGGACATGGGCATAAGCCACACACCCGAAAACCCTTATGTGCTTTACACTGGGCTTCCACCCACTCCAAGCTTCAAATGGAGTCTTGAACTTCACACTCTTTGTTGGACAACGGTTCAGCACATACACTACCACTTGCACCGCTTCCACCCAGAACTTCTTCGGCAACCCCTTGCCCTTCACCATACTCCTCGCCATGTTCATTATGGTAAGGTTCTTTCTCTCGGCCACGTCATTCTGCTGAGGTGAGTACGCCGCCGTCAGCTGATGAGAGATCCCACATTCTCTACAGAAGTCATCAAACAGCCTAGAGGTGTACTCCCCACCTCTATCTGTCCTAAGCACCTTCAGTGGCTGCCCACTCTCCTTCTCAGCCATTGCCTTAAAATCCCTGAATTTGTCAAGTGCCTAGGCCTTCTCTCTCAGGAAGTACACCCAACACTTCCGACTGTAGTCATCTGTGAAGGTAATGTAGTATATGCTGCCTCCAACTGAGGTCGTCTCAAACGAACCTGCTATGTCCAAATGAACTAGCTCCAGCTGCCTTGTCGCCCTCCGGGACTTTCCAGCCTCGAACGTTTCTCTCTTCTGCTTTCCTTTGGTACATGCCTCACATACCCTCTGAGGAGGCGAGATCATGGGCAACCCTTCTACCATCTTGGAGTGGGATAGCAGCTTCAGGCCTGTGAACTCCAGATGGCCAATCCGGTGGTGCCACAACCAAGCTTCCACTTCTTCTCCTGTCTTCGCAAAGCATGCCGTCTCCTTGGCATCCATACTTAGAGGAAAGAGGCGATTCGTCGCCATCTTCACTCTCACCACTTCTTTTCTTTGACTATCCTTCATAGCTAAGGTACTATCCCTCAATAGGACACGATAGCCTTTTTCTACCAGCTGCTCAAGACTTAGAATGTTGCTCCTCAAGCCTGGCACATAGAAAACATCATTGATCTGTACCTCCTTCCCATTCATTGTGACTGCTATCACTCCTCTTCCTTCCACAGATATCTTCGAGGCGTCGCCAAAACTGACTTTACCACCATTTTCTTCAAGGCTAGTGAACATCTCCTTATCTCCACACATGTGGTTACTTGCGCTAGTGTCCAAGTACCACACTCCGTTCCTCCCTCCTGCAGGACCTTGGATGGTAAGGAACATCATCGGGTCGCCACCCGTGTTGCTTGCTTCTGCATAGTGGTTGACATCTCCTCCCTTCCTTGGAGCCCAACAATCGTAGCTTATATGTCTGAACTTGTTACAGTTGTAACATTGAATTTGGGACATATCTCCTCTTCCTCTTCCTTGACCTCTGTCTTGGTCCCTTCCTTGTCCTCTGTCTTGGCCTCTCCCTTGGCCTCTTCCTCTTCCTCCTCCATCGTGTCTCCAATCCTGAGATTGCTCTGCCTCCTTCTGGTTGTACTGATTTCTTCCGAAGTCTCTTCCACCTCTTCCGCCTCTACCTCTTCCTTGGTAGCCTCGGTCATACTGGCCTCCTCCTCTTCCTGAGCTTTCTCTAAAGTTAAGCTGAGTCTGGAGTGATTTCCCCAAGCCACTCGACTCCTCATCATCCTGTAGCATGCGGTACTCATGGGCTTGTAGTGAGCCAACAAGTTCATCCACTGTCATCAGGGTGAGGTCTTTTGACTCCTCAATCGCCACCACCACATGCTTAAACTTCTTAGACATAGATCGCAGGAGCTTCTCCATGAAACTTACATCATCAGTCACCTCTCCATTCCTCTTCATCTCATTCGTGAGCGTCCGCAGATGGGTCACGTAGTCACCAACCTTCTTTGAACCCTGCATCTTCATCACTTCATACTGAGCTCGAAGGCACTGCAGCTTTACCTTCTTTGCCTTATCGACTCCCTGCATGGAGCGTTGCAAAACCTCACATGCCTCCTTTGATGTCCCCGCATCTGAGATCTTCTCGAAGGTCGCCTCATCCACACCTTGGTAAAGTAAGAAGAGAGCCTTCTTGTCCCTTTTCTTGGACTCCCTCAACGCCGTCCTCTGAGCGTTTGTCAATGCCGCCTCTGCTTCTGCAGTATGCTCCTCAACACCGTCCTCTACTACCTCTCATAGCTCCTTCGAGGCGAGTAACACCTTCATTTGAATGCTCCAATTTCCATAATTGGTCTTTGTCAACTTGGGGACTTGCCCCGGCATGACACCTCCCATCTCCATCTCTCCTTATCACGAGACCTTCCGAGCAAACTTCCAGGGGATCAACCTCGCTTTGATACCACTTGTTGGAAGCGCGTGAGACACCCCGGGCGAGACGGGCACGGCGAGCTACCCCCTTGCTTGGACGAGACGGGTACGACGAGCTACCCCTTGCTTGGGCAAGACGGTACGGCGAGAGGGCGACTCCGGCGAGATGAATGCGCGACGGACCACCCTACTTCACTCGCAATCTCCTCCTACGTGCTGTCCAAATAGGCGACCAACTCACGCCGAGTCAAAAACAAACCCAAGGTCAAACAAACACCACACCAGGCGCTGCAGCGCTCCACACAAGGAAGGGAATGAATTTTCTCTTTTCAACAGCAACCTCAAAAGAACTACAAATGGCCTATTTATAGGCAAAGGAAAATAAACAAAATTCTATCCTAATAAATGCAACCCCTCAACTAACCTATTAAATACAAGTTCTCTTTTCCATACAATAAATAAACATAAATGAGACATAAACAACTCCAAAAAAAGGTGGGGCCCGGTCAACATGTCAACTCCAGCAAAATTAAGAGAGGAAGTAAGAGAAGAGGAGAAGTTGAGGAAGCAAGCTCTTTCCCTCGAGCCTGTTTTATACTGCAGCGAGAGCAGGTAATCATGCAAGCTATTGCTAGCTAAGATAAGCAGCCGCGTTAGTCAAAGATGCCAAAAGTAAACCGGGCATTTGGGTCAAAATACCTTGTCAAAATACTTATCCAGCTAATTGTTAGAACGCGGTTAAAATCTGCTCATTAATTTGATGTGTATGTCAAACTATAGTTTAATATGTTATTATATAGCTTGATGTTTGAGTATTTGGCGATATTTCAGCCTTCAGGGTTTATATCTATTCAAAAAAGGCGGGCAGATTTATTTTTCATGCAAAACACAGGATTAAAAAACAGTTTATTGACTTTTCTATAAGCTGCATGCACTAACTCTGGTCGACGACATATCACAAGAAAAACAAATTATCTTTCATGCAAAGCATAGGATTAAAAAAACAGTTATTGACTTTTATAAGCTGCATGCACTAACTCTGGTCGACCACTTATCAGAAGAAAACAAATAACTGTTCGGCTATATATTCTACAATATCCCATGTTATATATATTTATATATGTACACACATATTAGCATCTTCGAACAGGCTTCGTCTGCTTAGCATTCAAGCGGGCTTCTCCCGCAACAAAATGGGCTTCGCCCGCAAAAAAACGGGCTTCGCCCATTCTCGATGCGTCCCGCCGGGCTTCGCCCAGAGCTGCCGGGAAACATTAAGAGAACAGGCGAAGCAACATTAATAGGCAAATCAGGAACGAACATTTTGCTTTGAGTGTTTGGAAAGTTTGAAATATTATTTTATTTTGTTAACCAAAAATTGTTCAAAATTTAGGCGCCAACTGTTAAAATTCAACAACCTGACATTGATACCATGTTGAATTCTTCAGGTGGTCAACAAGATAGCCTGATGCCAAATTAATATTCTCAGAACTATCAAGATCACACCTTGATCACGCGAAAATTTTCCTGGAACTTGGAGTGAGCAGGGGTTATCTCAACTAAAGCCAGTCAACCAGAAAACACATGCAGCATAAGAGTCTTTATTGATTCACAGCAATATTCTTTACACAGCGAGACATACATGGCGAGACATGGTTCACCAAACAACCACCCAAGGGAAAGCAGAGAACTACAAATACAAGACAAGAGAAGCAAGCCGCGCGGACTCAACCACCAAGCCGTCGGTCTAATGTTGTGGAGTCCGCTCAGTCCGCCAGATCGCCAGACCGCAACCCAAGCCGCGTGGACTACCGCTTATTCCAATGCTAGCTCTAACCGCAAGTCTGCAAGCCGCATAACCGCGAGGTCGCCTAGCCGCCAGAGCGCACAAGCTGCGATGCTGAATAGAACAGTCCGCCTGAAGCAGGCAACTTATTGAACCCCAAACCAAGTTGCCAAAGAGAAGAACGTCTGGTCGCTATTAGCGACCTGCTGTTTTCGCCTGTTTACTTAAACCGCAGAGTCCGCACTGTCCCTGACCGCAATCCAGACGCAAAGTACTGGCTTTACAGTGCTATCTGCACAAACCTGCTCAGGCACAACACAGGTCAAACACTCAATCAAATCGCGCGGACACAAAAGTCCAGGGTCTGCAGCAACTGTTGCGGGCCCTCACTTACTGTTCCTGAGGTTTCTCTCTGATGGTTTCTATTTCAATGATTGTGACATGGTCTATTTTTAGGCACGATGATTGAGTTGTGTGTACAATCCCGCCCTAAACCGATAGGTTTACGCTTGATCCCGCAGCAGAACATGTTGTGTTACCGCAAGACCCGAGACACACTCCAGTCCGCCTCTACCTGTGTAGGATAACCAATCCACCATTGCTTCGCAAGGCCGGACAGCAACACAGCCCGCCTTATCGCCAAAGGCCAGACAACATGGCTCCACCAAGGTCGGACACAATCGCCAGTCTGCCTTGTCGCAAGGCCAAGCCAGGCCCGCCACAGTCGGACTCCGCAGCAACATTGTCCTCCAATCCGCGGACACAGCTCCAGCCCGCTTATCCTGAGCCAACAGCCTCGCCATCAAGGCACCTGGCGGACTCAGTGGACACACTACTTCAGTCTGCTCATCCCGAGCCCACGACTTTGCCACCAAGGCAAAACCCTAAACCCTAAACAAATAACTATTCGGCTATATATTCTACAATATCCCATGTTATATATATTTATATATATACACACACGTACTAACATCTTCGAACAGGCTTCGCCTGCTTGGCATTAAAGCGGGCTTCGCCCGTAACAAAACGGGCTTCGCCCATTCTCGATGCATCCCGCCGGGTTTCGCCCAGAGCTGCGGGGAAACATTAAGAGAACAGGCGAAGCAACAATAATAGGCAAATCAGGAACGAACATTTTGCTTTGAGTGTTTGAAAAGTTAGAAATATTATTTTATTTTGTTAACCAAAAATTGTTCAAAATTTAGGCGCCAACAAAAAAAAGATAATTTAACCTCTCACAACATGATTGATTAAAACGTTTTAAAAAAAAAGATAATAAGCAATGTTTTAACATTTTTTTTACTTTGAACGCACTTCAAAAACCAATGAAAGAGTGAGCACTTCAAAAAACCAATAAAAGAGTGAATGTGGTTCACAATGCTTACAATGGTAAACAACCTATACGATGTTTCACAGCGGATTTTAAGTGGCATTTTATTAAAGGAGGCGACAAATAAAAAGATAATCAGAGGCAAAAATGAACGTGCTGAGCGAAATCAATAATTTTGCCAAATAGAGATTGAGTAGGAGTTCATGATATTATGTCTCAAAAAAAAATAACAAATCTAAATGTCATTAAAACAATGAAAGAGTTAAGATAGGGAGTGCGATCAAACTTTTTTAGCAATCTCTTTATTCAAAAACCAACATGAGAACCCATAATTTTTATAATACAGGAGACCAATTTTTTCCCATAATTTTCATGGTACATGAAACCAAATTGAATGTGTTCTTCTCCTGCAATCAACATAAAATAAATCGAAGAAATTGAAGTTCTGTTTTAATAGTTGTTCTTCTCCTACAATCAACAATAGAACTAATAATCTGGAGCTGTCGTGCCTCGACGGCTTACCCTGAGACGGGATGAAGTGTAAGTAAATCGAAAATAGTAAATCGAAAGTAGTAAATCAAAATTATAAAACAGAAAAAATCGAAGTTCTAGGAGAGGAAAACAGTTTAAAATAGCTAAATGACCTATTAAAACATAAAAATAAACGAAGTTATGGTTTAATAGACATTTCCTGAGCACTACGAAGAAGATGACCAATAAATCAAAGCTGGAACCTACTGAATTTAAGCGCTCCTTTGAAGGGAGGTGGAACCACCAAGGAGAGGCGCGCTTGGAGGAGGCGAGACGACATCTATGTGAGCTATAAAAATAGGAAAAAGTGAAGCTCTATTTAAGTATCCATTTCCTGAGCGCTACGGAGAAGAAGAACGATAAATCAAAGTTGGAACCTGCTTATGAACCTAAGCGCTCCTTTGAAAGGAGATGGAATCGTTGAGGATCTACTTGGAGGAGGCGAGGCTCCGCGGTGGAGGCGCCGGTGAGGAGGTGCCATCGAGGAGTTATGGAGGAGGATCTGTGGTGGAGGAACTTTGGCGGAGTTGACGCTCTGCCGAGGAGGAAGATTGTTTTGTAATAGTCGTGAGAGAGGTTTAAAGAGGAGGCGTGACACAGGGCTGAGAGGGAATTTTCCTTGGATATTCCCAAGTCAGCAAGGCAGATAAGGTATTTAACAAATCAACACTAAAAATGGAAGAATCTGTACATATATCCTTTGATGAAGCTAACATGTTTTACAAGAAGAAGGATCTTTTACCAAAAATATTTTGCAGGTACCCTATCTGTGTGAGAAGTTGGATGATTTAAACCTTACCCTAGAGGTTACATTGCATCGTTCTCCACAGATTGATGAAGACAGTGAAGAAGAAATTGTTGAAGCAGTTGAACCCACAACAGCAAATATAATTCCACTAGAGGAATTAATTCCACAAGTTGTTGATGAACCAACTCCACTTGCTGATCTTGTCACACTTAGAGATCATCCCATATCTCAAGTGATTGGAGAAATATCAGTTGGTGTGCAAACAAGGCATCAACTCAACCAAGATCTGATGTATGCTTGCTTCATTTTTCAAATTTAACCTCAATCCATAAAAGATACAGAGCAAGATCCACACTGGATTATTGCAATGCAAGAGAAACTCAATCAATTTGAGAGATGTAGAGTTTGGGATTTAGTTCCAAGACTCAAAGACTACTCAGTCATTGGAATTAAGTGGGTCTTCAGGAACAAGCTGGATGCACAAGGATTAATTGTGAGGAACAAAGCAAGATTGGTAGCCCAAGGTTATTCACAGGAAGAAGGCATTGATTATCATCAAACCTTTGCTCCTTTGCAAGACTTGAAGCCATCAAAATTTTTCTTGCTTATGCTGCCTATCAGAATTTCAAAGTATATTAAATGGATGTCAAAAGTGCATTTCTAAATTGAGAACTAAAAGAGGAAGTTTATGTTGAATAACCTCCAGATTTTATCTCTTCAACTCATCCCTCTTATGTTTTTAAGCTTCATAAAGCTCTCTATGGTCTAAAGCAAGCTCCAAGAGCTTGGTATGAGATCTTAGCCAGCCTTCTTTTAGAGCATAAGTTCATTATGTGACGACAACATCCGTTCACATAGTATATACTAGAAGGTCTGGCCGAGGCCCCACAACATATACCACAAACCAGATGGCGACGTCACGGAAGGATACCAGAGTTGGGCAGCCTAACACATAGCATTCTAGCGGAAGCTGATAATACGAAATTGAACTCCAACATGAATGTCCACCATACAAATATCCACATTGATATATAAACAGGAATGTAATACACAGTCAGTTGGCATTATGGTCTTACAAGTCCTTTACAAAAGTGGCTTCTAACATTGGCGCACAGGCCAGCCACATATACAAAACAAAACACAGCATATCATTTTCATTTAGCCTTCGAGGGCTAGCGGCGGCAGCAGCAACAACAGCAGGGATCTCAGCCTTTATATGTCCTGCTCGGCTATCTAGCACCTGTACAAGGACATTCCACTCAAAGGTGGCAAATAAGGCAACGGTCAGCATTCAACTGACCAATTTATAACGACCCTACCCCTTTCCCGGGGCACTGACACTCCTTCCCTGCAGGCATAGCAATTCATATGCATATATATTCATCACATATTGTGAACTCATGCACAAACATTACATCATAATCGTCAGCCACGCAACCCGACGATCCGTGCACTCAGGGCACATTCTTGGTGTACTGATGAACCAGGGTCCCACCAGCGTATCAGGGTCGCAACCCCAACGGTAAAAGTTGAGCATTTACTCCATGGCGTGCAGCCTGAGATTTTAGTCTTAATGACCCGGGCTTGGCTCGTAGCCCCACATTGGTCATGACGCGCAGGCCTAAGACTCTCGCTATGCGCTCCAACATACCGCACTTTCTGGTCTCACGTCGGACGTACATAACGCAGGTCGGATCATCCACCCCCCGTTGCTCAAGTTGGCTTGTCATCACCGAGTACAGCGTACTCACGGCTAAGAAAAAGGCGCGGGTTGGTTTCACCTTACCTGTTTGGCATAAAGCCGTAAGAGCTCTTCCAGCTCATACATAGCCATCATGTCCTCGCAGGACTGGCCTCACATTCATTGGTTACCTAGGAGCCACGCCTCGCGTTAGCGACAGAACTCAATTTCCATCCCTAGGCTCAACCGTACATTCATAGCATTCACTTGAGGGTATTTTCCTCGACTGTCACGCTAGCACTTCCTGCTACTACCCTTCACAGGTACAACCCATCAAGTCTCAGAGGGACTTTTCCTGGACTTTCGTACCAGTACTGTTGGAACACCCTATTACTAATTTGGGTCAGGATCACTATGTCTCTAGGAACCTTTGCTTGACCTCCTGTATAGCTTAAAAGGTCAATTAGAATTGAGTCTAAGGGTTAGAAGTCTAGGTTTGGAAGCTGCCCTGAAGACCAAGTTTTTCTGTCTGGAGACTAAGTCTGATCGTCGAGCTCAGCACGACGATTCGTTGAACTCCGATCGACGATCGTCTAGCTCAACTTCGACAGATCGTCGAACTCCATTCGACGATCGCTGAGCTCAACTTCATAATATCGTCGAACTCCATTCGACGATCGGTGAGCTCAGGTCGACGATTTTGACTCTTTTATCTCTGAGCTCAGTTCGATGGTCTTTGAGCTCAGATCGACGATTATCTTGCTGATGTGTGTTTTCAGATCGCTGAGCTCAGCTCGACGACAACAGAGCTCAGTTCGACGATTTCAGATAACTTCCAGAATTCAAATTCAAATCAGTTAGGAGTTATTCTGCAATTAATTCAGAGATTTGATAGCCGTTTTCATTCAATTCTGGACCAAGTTTCAAGGGACTTTTCAAGGAATAATTCTGTGGACTTTTCTCAAAAAGAGATTATGCAATTAAGGATGCAATCAATACAGACCAACGGCTATCCTTGACAGAGAATGATATTCTATTCAGGACCAGAGAATAAAAGAGAGAATGTTTTTGAATCTCTAAGAAGAACAAGAAGAAGAGAACACACAATACAGATTACAGAGACTCATTCAAAATCTTCTGTCACAAAGAATTCTCAAGAACACTCATCAAAGGAGATCAAGTTTTCTCAAATCTTCAGATCTCTGTAGTTTTCAAAGTGTTCAAGGCCAACATATTTCCTGACTCCAGACATTCAACATTTCAGCTATTGCTGAAATCATCCATTGCTGGAGTTCAACCTTTGAAGGCCTATCACCCTCAGCAAAGCTTTTCTTCCTGAAGATTTCAAGGATTCAGGGGGAGCTTTGACAACAATCCACATAGTCTTCTCAGTTGTTTGAGAAAGAGAAGACTGTCATCACTCTCTCACCCCCACTTTGTAAAGGGTTTTTCGAACTCCCTTCAAAAGTTTGAACCTGGTTTTTGAGCACCTTGTCAAAAGCTCATTGGTGGCAAGACACCTGATCAAAAATATGCTTTGCTTTTTGAGCACCTTATCAAAAGCTCATTGGTGCCCAGGACACCTGATCAACTCATCATGCAGTGGATTCCTACCTAGGGTGGTAGAATAGTGGATGTACCCAAGTTTGCGGAACCACTATATTTCCTTGTGTCTTCTGGTTCTGTTTGCTTTCATTTTTGTTTCTGGCCTTGATTTTTCTGTGCTTAGTTTTTGCATAGCTTAGTACTGTGATTAGATTTATTTCTGCTTCCCTGCTCATACATATTATAACAATTGTTGTAAAAGTTTGTAGAAGTTTTTAAAGCACCATATACTCTATTCACCCCCCCCCACTCTAGAGTATATCAGATCTAGTTGCACTTTCAATTGGTATCAGAGCCAGGTTCGTTAAACATACCATATCTGATTGGTTGTACAGGCTAACACCTGAACCCAAAGATCCCAAGCTAGATCTGTTTTTCTCTTGTATTTTATTATTAGATTTTGTTTGCACAAATCATGACCCAAAACAAAGATTATGCTAGCATCAGACCTCCAGTGTGCAATCTGTCAAAGTTTGCACTTTGGAAAGCAATGATTAGACTTTACATGAATTCTATTGACGAAGATATCTTTAATTCTGTTTTGACAGTGTGTCCAAGACCCCCAGAGAGCACAAGTACAAATGCTGTTCCACCTCCATCAGGAACAGATGCTGATATCAAAAAATGGAAAGTAGCTGATGCCAAGGCTATGAACATCCTAGCCCAGACAATGTCAGATGACATATTTCAAAAGGTAGCTGAATGTAATTCAGCCAAGGAAATTTGGGATAGACTCTCAGAAATAATCTCAGGCTCAGCTGATGAGAGAAAGGACAGAAGATCCCATCTCATCTCTCAATATGAGAACTTCAAGAAGGGAGAGACCGAGTCAGTGGGAGATATGTACAACAGACTAAGTCTAATTGTCAGTGAGCTAAGGACATTGGACAAAGAGATCTCTCTAACAGAACTTAATGACAAGATCCTAATGTGCTTCCCCAGCACTTGGGATTCAAGAATCTGGCCAATTAAGGATGCCAGAAGTCTGAATGAGATCACCACTGAAGCTTTGTTGGGTAAGCTCAAATCTTATGAGCTACTTATCAAGAATAGAGATGAAGAACAGAAGGCTGCTTCACCAGCCACAAGGAAAGAGAAGACCATAGCATTTAAGGCAACTGAGGATCTGCCTGAAGATAAAGCTACAGGCAATGATGAACTACTCAGCTTGTTGGCCAAAAGATTCTACAAGATGGCCAGAAAGGACTTCAGAAGAAGATCATACAAGGAGCAGGACAAGCCAAGGTATGACAAGTCCATTAGCAACAATAAAGACATTATCTGCTTTGGTTGCAGGAAACCAGGGCACATAGTTCCTGACTGTCCAGAGAACAAGAACAAGGACAGAAGGGACAGAAAAGAAAGAAGAAAGGAGAAAGACTCCAAAAGGAATGGAAATGGCAAACCTTCTTCAAGCAAAAATAAGCATACAAGAAAAGGGTTTGTTGCTGAATCCTGGAGTGAGACAGAAGAGGAGTCAGAAGCCTCTTCTAGCTCAAGTGATGATGAGGATGATGCAGAAGAAAAGGAGTTCTGCATGATGGCAATCAATGCCTCACAACACAATTCAGAGGAAGAGGAGTCAGAGTCAGACTCAGAGACTCAACCTGAAGAAGATCAGGTAATTAGCTCTTTTGATTTTAGTTCAGAAGATTTTAAATCTGAATTTAAAGCACTGTGTTTAGACCTGCTAAAGTCTGAGAAAGAGATTATCTCTCTCAGAAATCAATTATCTGAACATAATGTTTTAAAGTCAGAAAACCTCAAACTCTCTCAGGAGTTGGAGAACTGTAGGGAACAGATAGCTACACTGAAAAGTGAGCTCTTTGAGGCCAAGAAGCTTGAAGAATCCCTTAATGGGAGAAGCATCAAGCTAATGGACATCACAAGCACAGTGAACTCTAGATTTAACTGTATACTGGGCTTGGGTGCCTCATCCAGCCAACCTATTGTTCTAACAACTCCCATCAAGTTTATTTCTGACAAGGGAAAGGGAGTTGTAGAGGTTGCTAGGAAAAATTCTGATCTGCCTCAGAAAACTAAGTCCCAGCAGAAATCGTCGAACGTAGATCGACGATCGCCGAATGAAGATCGACGATCGCCGAACGCAGCTCGACGATCTCAGGAAAAATCTTCGAACGCAGATCGATGATCTCAGCCAAAGTCATCGAACGCAGGTCGACGATCTCATATACCTGACCTCAGCCATAGTCGACCGTCGAACGGAGCTCGACGATCTGACCCAAGATCGTCGAACGCAGCTCCAAGATCGTCGAACAGAGGTCAGAGCTCTGGAAACTTTTTCAAAGGCAAATCAAAATTGAATCCTAAGGGTTCCTCATCCCAAATCTTTAACCCTTATACTGAATGGATTCTATCTCCAAGAAGATATCATCCTGAAGGATATAAGAGTCAACCTGGGATGTCTTTCATTTCTGAATTTAGAGGTTATCAACCTAGGCCTAAGGTAAACTGGGTCAAAAACAAATGAATTGTCTTATGTGCAGGTGAAGACCTATCCAACATCTAACCAGCAATGGTATTTGGATAGTGGGTGCTCTAAGCACATGACAGGGAATAAGGACAACCTCACATCCTTCAGAGCCAAGCTTGGACCCAAAGTTATTTTTGGTGATTCAAACTTTGGACAAACTAAAGGATATGGTGCAGTCCAGATTGGTTCAGTAACCTTCAAGAAGGTAGCTTATGTAGAAGGACTGAAGCACAACCTAATCAGCATCAGTCAGCTGTGTGATGAAGGCTACCAGGTGACCTTCAGCAAAACTTTATGCAAAATCAAGTCAGAGGACAACACAACTGTGTTGACAGGTAAAAGGAAAGGTAACATCTACTTAGTAGACTTTCTTTCAACCAATGTAGATATCTGCTTGTTTAATTCAGTCTGTAGACCAAATGTTTTATGGCATAAGAGATTAGGACACCTAAACCTTAGAACTATTGCTAGGCTATCCAAAGACAACCTTGTTAGAGGACTACCTTCTGGCACCTACAAGAGGGAAGGACTCTGCAAGGATTGTCAATTAGGCAAGCAAACTAAAAACAGTGTTAAGTCACTTAATAAGAGTGATTCACCTAGGATATTGTATCTGTTACACATGGATCTTTTTGGAATCATCACAGTACAAAGCCTAGGAGGGAAATCCTACACTTTAGTAATTGTAGATGACTTCTCTAGATTCACTTGGGTGTTCTTTATAAGGAAGAAGTCTGATAACTTTAAGTGTCTGACAGAGTTTCTCAAATGTATACAGATTGAGTTCAATACTCACATTGCCCTGATCAGAAGTGATCATGGGACAGAGTTTGATTATCTTCTTATGCAAGAGTTCTGTCAGAGTGAAGGGATCAGACATACTTTCTCAGCTCCTAGAACTCCTCAACAAAATGGGGTAGCTGAAAGGAAAAATAGAACTCTTATTGAATCTGCCACTACATTGTTGTTAGATGCTCATCTACCTCTATCCTTTTGGGCAGAGGCAGTGAACACCTCCAACTATGTGTTGAACAGAAGTCTGATACATAAACTAAAGGGAAAGACTCCCTATGAATTACTCAAAGGGAAGAAACCTAAAGTTGACTATTTTAGAGTATTTGGTTGTATTTGCTACATTCACAATAATGACAAGAAATATTTAGCAAAATTTCAAGCCAAAGCTGATGAAGGAGTGTTTCTGGGATACTGCATGATCAGCAAGGCCTATAGGGTCTATAACAAATCATCTTTGAAAATTGAGGAATCTGTTCACATTTCATTTGATGAAACTAACATGTCTTTCAAGGAGAAGAATTCTTCTACCATAGAACTTTTGCATGAACATTCTCTAGTTGAAGACTTGAACAGGTTACAGGTTACTCAAGAGGATGAAAGCAGTGAAGATGAAGGAAATGATCAACATTTTGAAGCACAACCTGAAGAGCCAGTTGTTGTACCACAAGAGGAAACAACAACACAGGTTGGTGAACAATCAACACCCCCTGTTGATTTAGTAACATCAAGAGACCATCCAATTTCCCAAATAATTGGAGAAATCTCAGCTGGTGTGCAAACCAGAAATCTGGTCAACCAAAACCTGTTGCACACCTGCTTCCTATCTCAAATTGAACCTCAATCCATTCAAGATGCAGAGCAAGATCCACACTGGATCATTGCAATGCAAGAGGAGTTGCATCAATTTAAGAGGAACAAAATATGAGAACTAGTGGCAAAGCCTAAGGATCATTCCATTGTTGGAACAAAATGGGTATTCAGAAACAAACTGGATGATCAAGGAGTAATTATAAGGAACAAGGCAAGGCTAGTTACTCAAGGATACTCTCAAGAAGAAGGAATCGACTACGACCAGACTTTTGCACATGTTGCAAGATTAGAAGCCATCAGGATTTTTCTAGCTTATGCAGCTCACAAAGGCTTTAAAGTATATCAGATGGATGTCAAAAGTGCTTTCTTAAATGGAGACATCAAAGAGGAAGTTTATGTCAGACAACCTCCAGGTTTTATCTCTCCAACTTATCCTGATTATGTTTTTAGATTAAATAAAGCATTATATGATCTCAAGCAAGCTCCTAGAGCATGGTATGAGACTTTAGCATGCTTTCTCTTGGAAAATGGTTTTATAAGGGGTAGAGTAGACCAAACTCTTTTTATTTGAACCCATAAGTCACATACCCTACTAGTACAAATTTATGTAGACGAGATCATTTTTGGTTCTACTGACTCAAAATTGTGCAGAAGGTTTTCTAACCTAATGCATTCTAAATTTGAGATGAGTAGCATGGGTGAGCTATCCTTCTTCCTAGGATTGCAAGTCAAACAATATGTTGAAGGCATCTTTATTTCTCAAACCAAATATGCAAATGAACTGGTTAAGAAATTTAGTATGTCTGAGGCATCTTGTATAAAAACACCCATGCCTACCAATGTTGTATTAGATGCTGATGAACATGGGAAACCTGTTGATCAGACAACATATAGAGCAATGATTGGCTCTTTACTGTATCTTACAACTAGTAGACCAGATATAATGTTTGCTACATGTATATGTGCTAGGTTCCAAGTAAGCCCTAGAGAGTCACACCTAACTTTAGTAAAGAGGATTCTCAGGTATGTTAAAAGTTGTCCAAATCTAGGTCTCTGGTATCCAAAAGATTCAGCATTTGATTTAACTGGATTCTCAGATGCTGATTATGCTGGATGCAGAATTGACAGGAAAAGCACCAGTGGAACTTGTCAGTTCCTTGGTGACAGACTTGTCTCTTGGTTTTGTAAGAAACAAACATCTGTGTCAACTTCAACTGCTGAAGCTGAATATATGGCTGCCGGCAGTTGTTGTTCGCAAATATTGTGGATTCAAAACCAACTCCTAGACTATGGTTACAACTTAGAGAAGTCTAAAATCTTTTGTGATAACACAAGTGCTATTTCCATAGCTCAAAATCCAGTCCTCCATAGTAGGACAGTTAGAAAGTAGTGAAAAAGAGAGAACAAGCGGATAAACTTTTGAATAACTGAAATTTTATTATCCAAAAAAGATATCATTTACAAAGGTATGGCCTCCCTTATATAGAATGGAGGAGATAAGAAAGAGAGTATACAAACAATGTGAGACTAAACATTTACAATACTGAGCGGCTAGAATAAAGGTGACCGCACAGGCCGCGCAGTTAGACAGATGGGTTAACCGCTCGGCAACTCCAGCAGGATAGAACAGGCCGCAATGGTAGACCGATAGACCGCCCGGTCTCCAGGCTTCAGAGTGAGATCGCCAGACCGTTCGGTCAACAAACCGCTGGATCAGACCGCTAAGCCGCCCGGTCAACAAACCTCTGGATCAGACCGCTAAGCCGCCCGGTCAACAAACTGCTGGATCAGACCGCTAAGCCGCCCGGTCTAATACTTCAACACTCCCCCTCAAGCTGGAGCATAGATATCAATCATGCCCAGCTTGTCACAAATGCGGAAGAAGGAAGTAGAAACCGGCTTGGTGAAGATATCTGCCAATTCCTTGTCAGAGGTGACAAAAGGAGTACAAATCTGTTTCTTCAAAATCTCTTCCCGAATGAAGTGACAGTCAACCTCTATATGCTTTGTTCTCTCATGGAAGACCGGATTTCTGGATATATGTATAGCGGCCTTGTTGTCACAGAACATAGGGAGAGGACAGTCATATACCTCGCCCAGGTCAAGCATGAGAGCCCGCAACCACTTTAACTCACACGTGGTTGACGCCATACTCCGGTATTCGGCTTCGGCACTGGATCTGGAGACAACAGACTGTTTCTTGCTCTTCCAACTCACGAGATTACCTCCAACAAAGGTACAAAAACCTGATGTGGATTTACGATCGCCTTTGTCATCCGCATAACTTGAATCTGAGTAGGCCTCAACCCTCAGATGACCATTCTTCTGAAAGAGTAACCCTCTGTCCGGTGCTGCTTTGATATACTCCAAAATCTTCAGGGCGGACTGAAGATGGCACTCCCTGGGATCTTGCATAAACTGACTGACCTTGCCTACAGCATAGGCGATGTCGGGTCTAGTCACCGTGAGATAGATGAGTTTGCCTACCAAACGTCTGTACCTTGTGACATCAGATAGAAGAGGCGAGTCATCTGTCCACATTTTGTCTTCTCCAACAGCCATGGGAAAACGAGCTGGTTTGGCACCTGTCAATCCTGCTTCTCGTAGAAGATCAAGGGCATACTTCCGTTGAGAGAGAACCAAGGAGTCAAGTTTCCGAGAGATTTCTATCCCCAAAAAGTATTTTGGGGAGCCCATATCCTTCGTGACCAAGTGCTGACGGAGGTGCTTCTTCGTCAAGTCCACCCCATCTCGGTCATCGCCAGTAAGGAGAATATCATCCACATATACGGCCAAACCAACCAGTCCCGAGGCCGTTTTGCGAATGAATAAGGAGTGATCGGCCGAACTCCTTTGAAAGCCGATGGTAGCCACAATACCATTGAATTTGTCAAACCATGCCCGAGGGCTCTGTTTTAGGCCATAAATGACCTTCTTCAAATGACATACACGTGTCTCCCCCTGAGCAACATACCCAGGAGGTTGCTCCATATAGACGTCCTCCTGAAGATCGTCATAGAGAAAGGCATTCTTCACATCAAGCTGGGAAATGGCCCAAGCCCGGTTAACAACCACAGAAAAGAGAACCCGGATGGTGCTGAGGCGAGCAATCGGAGAGAAGGTATCAAAGTAATCAACGCCGTAAGTCTGAGTGAAGCCCTTGGCCACCAGCCGGGCTTTGTAGCGATCCACAGTGCCGTCGGGGCGAAACTTCACAACGAAGACCCAGCGACAGCCAACCACATCAGTGCCCACGGGAGGAGGAACCAGGGTCCAGGTACCCCGTTCAGTAAGAGTAGCCATCTCCTCATCCATGACAGACTTCCAATGAGGGAGAGCAAGAGCCTCCTGGTAGGTACGGGGAGTAGAAGTAGCAGAGATAGCCAAGGCAAAACACCTGCGAGAAGGAGAAAGCTGATCATAGGAAACAACAGCCGTGAGCGGGTGTTGAGTACACGCCCGCACCCCTTTGCGAAGGGCAATGGGAACATCCAGGTCAACGGGAGCGTCAGCGACCGGAGCGTCCGTGGCGGAGAAGGCTGGCCCGGGACTAGAGAGAGACGGCAGCGGAGAGGAGGGTGGAGGGGTGGGTGGGGAGACGGACTGGGAAGGAGTGGGTGGAGGAGGAGACGAAGGTGGGAAAACGTGGAGAGGTGTGGAAGGAACGGAGATATCAGAAGGAAGAGAAGAGGGAGGAGAGAAATATGAAGCATTTTCGAAAAAAGTCACATCCGCGGAGACAAACTACTTGCGGAGAAGGGGGTCAAAGCAGCAATAGCTTTTTTGAGTGGTAGAGTACCCCAAAAAGACACACTTGGTGGATCGGGGGGAAAGCTTGTCGCGGGTAGCGGAGGGAGCATGAACAAAGGCCGTACAGCCAAAGACACGGAGAGGAAGAGGAAAAGGTTCCTGGTGGGGGTGGAGAATGGAGAAGGGAGTCTGGCCGTGGAGAACCGCGGAGGGAAGGCGATTGATGAGATAGCATGCGAGGAGCACAGCGTAGCCCCAGTAGGAGCGAGGGACGTGCATCTGCGTCATGAGAGTACGCGCAACATCAAGCAGGTGACGGTTTTTACGCTCCGCCACCCCATTCTGCTGGGAGGTGTAAACACAAGTGGTTTGATGAAGGAGGCCATGTTGGTGAAAGAATGCGGAGAACTCATGAGTCAGATATTCTTTGGCATTATCAGAACGTAAGACTTTAATAGAAGTAGCAAATTGAGTCTTAATCATAAAGTAAAAGGATTGCCAAACAGAAAATAGTTCAGAGCGATCTTTTAACAGATACACCCATGTACATCGAGAAAAATCATCGATAAAAGTGACAAAATAGGAACTGCCCCGACCAACTGTGAGGGTAGGAGCAGGACCCCATACATCATAATGAATAAGATCAAAGATGCGAGAGGAGCTACGGCCTTGCTTCGGTGGGAAGGAGGAGCGATGATGTTTGCCAAGCTGACACGCATCACAGTTGAGCGGAGAACTGGTAGGAGGTAAGTGGGGCAGAAGCTGGCGAATAAGTCGAGGAGGAGGATGTCCAAGACGAAGATGCCACTGAAGGAGATCGATGGAGGAGGAGTAGGCGGATAGAGCGGAAACATCATCGAGGAAGTAGAGGCCGCCGCTCTCAGTCCCAGTAGCAATCGTCCGCTGGGTCCTCGGGTCCTGAAAAGAACAAGTAGTGGGAGTGAATAAGACGGAGCACTGAAGTTGCCGGCATAAAGTAGTAACTGATAACAAATTGCACGGAAACTTCGGGACATAGAGGGTATCCTCCAAGCAAAGCGATGGGGTGAGTTGAACCATGCCCGTCCCATGAACCGGGGACGGGGAACCATCCGCCACACGAACCGGGGGTAAGCGGTCATGGGTCTCTAGACGGGAGAAGCAATGAGGGTTGCCCGTCATATGATTGGTGGCACCGGAGTCAATCAGCCATTTACCTTGGGTAACGACGTGGGCACTACCTGACGTCGTGGCCACAGAGGCAGACGGCCGAGAAGGAGCAGCATGAGTAGTGGTGAGACCGGAGGTAGTCATAGAACCCGACAAGCAGAAGAAGCCGCGCGAACAGAAGCGGTTAGAAAACAGAAGAAGCCGCGCGAACAGTAGCGGCTAGAAAGAGGTCAAAGGCACAGCGGGGAAGAGGTCGCGCGGACTGAAAAGGCCGAGCGAACAGAAGAGAGGAGAAGAGCAGGTGACCGCGACCAAGATGCATGTGAGATAGGAACAACCCGCACGGTCAGGCAGATCACAGCAGCAAACCGCGAGTATAGAGACAAGCGGAAATGGGGAAAGCAGAAGCGGACAGGGAGAAGAAGTCCCCAGCGGGTAGAGACAAGGCCGCAACGACGAGGAAGTCGGAGAGGCAAGAAAGAACAAGGAGCGCGGCGACAAGGAAACAGGTCGCTGTGACGAATAGCAGTAGGAGAAGAGAGCCAAGAAGAAACAAGCCGCGCGAACAGGGCAGCGGACAGAAACAAGCCGCGCGAACAGGGCAGCGGACAGAAGCAAGCCGCGCGAACAGGGCAGCGGACAGAAGAGAAGGCAAGTCGCGAAACAGGTCGAAGAAAGCAGAAAACAAGCCGCGAACAATAGAGAGCGCACAGAATCAGGAGGAAATGACTGTGTCCTCTGATACCAAGTTAGAAAGTAGCGAAAAAGAGAGAACAAGCGGATAAACTTTTGAATAACTGAAATTTTATTATCCAAAAAAGATATCATTTACAAAGGTATGACCTCCCTTATATAGAATGGAGGAGATAAGAAAGAGAGTATACAAACAATGTGGGACTAAACATTTACAATACTGAGCGGCTAGAATAAAGGTGACCGCACAGGCCGCGCGGTTAGACAGATGGGTTAACCGCTCGGCAACTCCAGCAGGATAGAACAGGCCGCAATGGTAGACCGATAGACCGTCCGGTCTCCAGGCTTCAGAGTGAGATCGCCAGACCACTCGGTCAACAAACTGCTGGATCAGACCGCTAAGCCGCCCGGTCAACAAACCTCTGGATCAGACCGCTAAGCCGCCCGGTCAACAAACCGCTGGATCAGACCGCTAAGCCGCCCGGTCTAATACTTCAACAAGGACAAAACACATAGAGATTATGCATCATTTCTTAAGGGATAATGTTGAAAAGAATAAAATTGAATTACAATATATCCCAACTGATTTGCAAAGGGGAGATATTTTCACCAAGCCCTTGGATGAAAAGAAACACACATTCTTCCTAAATCAGTTAGGAATATTAGATGGAGGAAGCCTTAAATAATATCCAAGATTTTGAAAGCTAAAAATTGACCAATACTAGGCAAACTCTCTGATTTTTCTTAGTGTCTAGAATTTTCCTGATCTCTGAACAGCGCTCGACGATTTGCCCCAAGATCGTCGAACGGAGATCGATGATTTCCAAAATCGTCGAACTGAGTTCAGCGCCTCTCAGATAGTATGAACTATCTCTTCCGGTCAACGATCGTCGAACGGCGCTCGACGATTCTGTTCTCTGAATGATCGTCGAACGGAGATCTACGCTCTCCAATATCGTCGAACGGAGATCGACGATGTTGAAGTCTCTTCAGATTCCTTTAGAAGCCTCGATCGTCGAACTGAGTTCAACGATCTTTCCAATTCTGCGTCGAACCCTAATATAAAACTCTTTTTTCGCCGTCGTTCTCTTTTGCGCTTTCGATTTCTCTGCAGGATTTTCTTTCCCTCCAAACAGTTCTACGCTTGGTCGTTTTGTTTGTTGAGCTTTTGCAGGTACAATGGCTGTGTCAGTTGCTGTCCTAGCTGCAATGAAGTTTGATGTAGGCTTTGACATTGATATAGAATCATTCAACACCACTGACCAGATTTTCCAAGACATACTGGGTTTATTCAAGGATCAGAATCTGTCTGCCCTCATGACCACCAGGATCAAGCTGGCTTCAGATGAGATCAAGGAATGGGTTTACACTGCTCATAATTAAGACAACAACACAATAGTCGGGTCTATTGCTGGAAATCAGGTACCCTTGACCCCCACAGTTTTAACAGAAGTTTTTGGACTGAGAAATGGAGAAGATATTGCTGAGTTATCAGGAGAAGAATTTTCTGACCTGCTTGCCAGGATGGGTCATCCAGAGGGAAACCCTAGCAAGCTATTCAAGAGGAATCTGTCTGTTGAATACAGGTTCCTGGCAGATGTGGTAGGGAAAGTGCTGCTGGCAAAGCACTCAGCTCATGATACTATATCCAGACATCAGCTCTGTCTCATGGGAGCTCTGGTGGATAAGAAAAGTTTGAACTGGGGAGAGGTTTTCTTTGACCTCATTAAGAAGAAAATAAACAAGAGTTTTGTAAACTTTGGAAGGATTCTTGGAGTTTTTTTGCAGACCAGGTGTCCTGCCTTGCTGGTCTCCTCTGGAGTTCACATAAATGCCTCCAAGAGACTAACCTGTGCCCTCTTTGGCAAGTGGGACAGGCAAATAAGCTAGCCTAGCAGGGCCTCCTCTAGTGCTCCTTCAAGCACCAGGACTCAAAGAGTCACTCCTCCACAGGTCTCTGCCCCTGCAGATGACCTGGCTGCTGATGTTGCTGCCTCTCCTCCTCCTCCAATTCCATCCCTTCCCTTACCATCCATCACTCCAGCTTCATCCACCATCACCATATCTAGCCCATCTCCAACATCAACTCCCTCTCCAGTCCCTGTTCTCCCCACACCAGAAGAACACTTCCACCCTCTGTTCTCTTACCCTCCACCTGATGTCACCTCTTCACCATCCATTCCATCCTTCACTCTTCTGGATGATTCCTTCATGGATGATTCCCCCTCATCTCCTCCTGAATTACCTTCCTCCTCCTCTTCATTCCAAACTCTCCTACACCACATCATTGATCAACCAACATTCACTCCATCCATCTCCATTCCCCTGTCCTCCATCTCCACCCTACCAACACCTCAGCCATCCATACCACCACTCTCCAGCCCTCCACTTCCAGAATCTTCAGCTACTCCTATTCCATCTACCTCTGCTCCAGCTGTTGAGCAAGTAGACCTCTCAGCCCTAGCTGACAGGCTGTATGAGCTGATTGCCCCCAGGCTCTCTCTACTTTTGGAGACCTCCTTGGCTCCTCTACACCTGTTAGTGGTAGCTCTCTCTGCCAGGCTTTCCTCCCTCCTTCCTCAGGCAGCACCTCCAGCAGTGTGCCTTGATCCAGATGTATCTGCATCTAGGCAGGGGGAGATGCCATATGAAGAGACTATTCATGCTGTTGCTGCTGCTGTTTCTGTGACTGCTGCTCCTCCTCTTGCTGCTGCTGCTGCTGCTGTTGTGCCTCCTACTGCAGTTCTTGCAATAGACCTAAGGTCTTTGCTTTCTGCTTTTGATTCTGCCTTCTATAGCTGTCTGCTAGAGAGTAATGTTGTCCAGCCCCCAGAAGACCTATCCAAGGCACTGGTGCCTTTCTCTTGCTGTGACCCTAGCATTATCTCTTCTTTTGTACATTCAGTAATTGCTGCTACTGAAGATGTTGCTGCTGCTGCTGCTGCTGTTGAAGAAATGACTGACTTTGCTTCTGAAAATATTGATGTTACTGCTGTAGATATTCTTGCTGCTGCTGAAGTTCCAACTGCTTCTGATGAGCCAATATCCAAGGATCTTCTGATGACAGAGGCCACTGAAATTGAGCCTGCTGCAATTTTTGATGATGCTTCTACTACTATCAGTGAAGTTGTTGCTGCTATCAACTCTCCAGTTTCTGTTGTTGAGAGTGAATCTGCTGCTGTCTCTGCTGCTGTCTCTACTGCTGTCCCTGCTGCTGCTATCTCACCTTCTGCCTCATCTGATGCTGTTCAGCTAAAGAAAGATTTAATGAAGAGAATAGATGCTCTATATGATGACCAGAGTTCTGAGACTGATGAATTTAAAACAGACTCTGATGATTCATCTGCTACCATTTCCAGGAAAAGGAAGGCAAGGAGCAAGGCTATGAAAAGGGTTCCTCCTGCTAAAATCAAAGATAACAATGACATTCCTTACTACATTCTGCATAACTGCCCAATCACTGAACATTGGATGCAGTTTTCCAAGAACCAGCTGAAAGTCATGAAGAAAAAGAAAAGATATGAGAAGGGCTCTTCCCAATTCCAGCACCCTCATCCTCCTCCACCACCTCCTCCTGATGCAGGTGCAGGTGGAAGCTCTGCAAGTCAACCCCCAGCTAGAAGCCAGGCTCCCTATCAACCTCATGCCAGATCCTATCAAAGGGAAAGCCAATCCAGGGGTTCATATTCTAGGAGAGGAGGATACAGGGGTAATCAGAGAGATATTCAAGTTTATTCCAAAGGGTATTCCAGGCACGACGATTCGTCTAGCTCAACTTCGACAGATCGTCGAACTCCATTCGACGATCGCTGAGCTCAACTTCATAATATCGTCGAACTCCATTCGACGATCGGTGAGCTCAGGTCGACGATTTTGACTCTTTTATCTCTTAGCTCAGTTCGACGGTCTTTGAGCTCAGATCGACGATTATCTTGTTGCTGTGTGTTTTCAGATCGCTGAGCTCAGCTCGACGACAGCAGAGCTCAGTTCGACGATTTCAGATAACTTCCAGAATTCAAATTCAAATCAGTTAGGAGTTATTCTGCAATTAATTCAGAGATTTGCTAGCCGTTTTCATTCAATTCTGGACCAAGTTTCAAGGGACTTTTTAAGGAATAATTCTGTGGACTTTCCTCAAAAAGAGATTATGCAATTAAGGATGCAATCAATACAGACCAACGGCTATCCTTGACAGAGAATGATATTCTATTCAGGACCAGAGAATAAAAGAGAGAATGTTTTTGAATCTCTAAGAAGAACAAGAAGAAGAGAACACACAATACAGTTTACAGAGACTCATTCAAAATCTTCTGTCACAAAGAATTCTCAAGAACACTCATCAAAGGAGATCAAGTTTTCTCAAATCTTCAGATCTCTGTAGTTTTCAAAGTGTTCAAGGCCAACATATTTTCTGACTCCAGACATTCAACATTTCAGCTATTGCTGAAATCATCCATTGCTGGAGTTCAACCTTTGAAGGTCTATCACCCTCAGCAAAGCTTTTCTTCCTGAAGATTTCAAGGATTCAGGGGGAGCTTTGACAACAATCCACATAGTCTTCTCAGTTGTTTGAGAAAGAGAAGACTGCCATCACTCTCTCACCCCCACTTTGTAAAGGGTTTTTCAAACTCCCTTCAAAAGTTTGAACCTGGTTTTTGAGCACCTTGTCAAAAGCTCATTGGTGGCAAGACACCTGATCAAAAATCTGCTTTGGTTTTTGAGCACCTTATCAAAAGCTCATTGGTGCCCAGGACACCTGATCAACTCATCCTGCAGTGTATTCCTACCTAGGGTGGTAGAAGAGTCGATGTACCCAAGTTTGGGGAACCACTATATTTCCTTGTGTCTTCTGGTTCTGCTTGCTTTCATTTTTGTTTCTGGCCTTGATTTTTCTGTGCTTAGTTTTTGCATAGCTTAGTACTGTGATTAGATTTATTTCTGCTTCCCTGCTCACACATATTACAACAATTATTGTAAAAGTTTGTAGAAGTTTTTAAAGCACCATATACTCTATTCACCCCCCCCCCCCCTCTAGAGTATATCAGATCTAGTTGCACTTTCAAGTACTTCCTGTTACTACCTTTCACAGGTCCAACCCAATAAACATCACAAGCATTACAGGTATTTTAATGGATTGTCAATCCAGTACTTCTTGCTACTACCATTCACATACAAAACCCAATAAACAAGCATCATATAGGTATTTTCCTGGACTACCACTGCAGTACTTCCTGTTACTACCCTTCACAGGTCTCACCCAACGACTCCTTAAACTACACGTTTATCATGGAGTCTTCTCTGGTACGTATATGCAACATCACCAATCCAGACCAACCTGTCCATATGGGCTTCACACAGCATGCCTATTCCGTACTCCATTTCCGGATCTATATGCCAAAGGATTGGGGATTCCATGAATCAACCCAAAGGACTCCCTTAACAGGCCACCCTCTGGTGGAGGAATCCTATGCACATGCCAAAAGGAAGCCTTCACATGTCCAGGAAGAAAGGTCGTTACCCTTGAAGACTGCTTCGGCGCCATGAGATTCTAGCCAGCTGAATAGTACCGCAGCGGCTCTGCCTCCTCAACGCTGGCCTCGGATCTCTCAACCGAACTCCGCAGCTCCACCGGTGGCAAGCTCTCCTCCTCCTCCTTCTTCCTCTCTCTAGGTTGTAGAAAGAAGATGGCCAAATGAGAATTCTATCTCATTTCCCGGCCTTAAGGAAGTAGGGAGAGCTTTCAGCCATCAGATCCCAGCTGAGGAAATGGACGGCAATGATTTCACCACAAAAGGCTATATTTTTTGCCTGACACGGCCTGTGACACGCCCGTGTCACAGGCCGTGTGCCTTAAGAGGCACACAACCACCTCATCCCGACCAGTACACATCCAGGTGACACGCTCATGTCACGGGCCGTGTGACCTGACACGCCTTCAGACATGCCCATGTCTGTGGCCGTGTACTTTAGGCTGCACAAAACCAAATCAACCAAATCGGGACACGGCTAGTGACACACCCATGTACCAGGCCGTGTACCCCAAGACACGACCGTATCCTGCCCGTGTTCACCAGACCTCAAATGCCCTGGGCTCGTCTCGCCAAGGACACGGCCTGTGACACGCCCGTGTCCCAGGCCGTGTGCCCACACACAGCAGCAGACACGCCTGGGGCTCGACTTCGTCGAACTGCAGTTCGTCGACCAGAGGAGGACATGGCCCCTGACACGCCCGTGTCAGATGGCGTGTTCCCTCATTTATTCACAGATCGGATTTCGTCGAACACTCGCTGGCTGCTTAGCCGAGCAGGACACGCCCTGGGACACGCCCGTATCCCAGGCCATGTCACCCAACTTTTTCCCAATCTTAGGATTTGGGGTGTTACAACCATCCCTCCTTACAAGAATTTCATCCCCGAAATTTTCACACAGGAAGGACATCAACACAAGATGTTTTATTCCATCAACGATTCATACACCTTAATACGCACTGCAGAACAGTTACATAAAGAGCGTGATCACCCCTTTCCCAAGAGTGAACTCCACAAGAGACCATTTTTTGGTTTCAACAGTGGTGATGGCACTCCTTCTCACATCTATAAATAGGACCCCTCGGCTCATCATAAATAAGCACTGAACAGTAAGAACGAGCTCACGCTTGATTTTTCGGTGACAGGTTTCTTACCCCAGAAACTAAGGAAGTTGGTTCTATGCAGGTTGTGCGGCTAACAACAAGCGGCTAGCTGACTAGTGGAAGCTTGATGTGGAATAGTTCGTGGATACAGTCAACGGTTAGCAGCAGGTCGCGGTCTCAACGACTTGTTCTCTTCCTCGGAGTTGCGGATAAGGGGAGCAGTTCGCCTGTTCTATTAGTGGGTTCTTTTCGGCTTCCTTCAGCATTGCAATAACAGCTGTTTTTGTGGCTAGCTGCGGATAGGCAGCTTCAGCGGTCTCGGCGGACTTAGATAACTTCTTTTTGAAATTTATTGTTCCTTGATTACATTGTAAAATCATATCTTGTAATGTATGTCTTGTCCTATAAAAGAAGTTAATTTCAATTGAAAACTTTTGTGCTACTGTTGCTGCTGAATTTTACCTGTCTTCGGTTGTGATTGAGTGTTCCTGCGACCTCGATTTCAGCTTCCCACGTAAAGTTTTACAGTTATGGCGTGTATACATGTACTATTTATACACATCAGTGAATGGTAAAAACCCCAAGGGGAACATTGTTCTGATTCACTGTTTTGGCCGCCTCTGGCTTCTCCATCTTCTTGCTCTCTTCTCCAGATCTACAGGTCTTCCCGCATGTCCTTTAATAGCCTCAACATCCTCACTTTAATGAAAATAACTATCATCAATTGAGCATTTAGTTGAAGGAATTGAGGAAGAACAATAAAAATTCAAATTTTGTATTTTAGCAAATGGTGGATGATGTACTTTTTGAAAGAAACTCAAAGCCTTTGTGGCATTAAAAACATGAGATACTTGGCTCTCATTCTACTGACTGCTGCGGTGAGAATAAGGTGATGTTTATTCGCCTACAAACTTTGCAGTGTGAAGATAACTCAGCCATGCACACATTTTGATGGCCATCTCCCTTGATAAACATAAACATAAGCATAAACCAACTAGTACAACGCATGAAGACCAAATAAAAAAGACATGCAATTATTGTAGATGAAAGCAACAATATAGCTAGTTGGTCTTCCTACAGTTGAGTCGGATCTGCCCCTGGGTTCCTGTAAGCGGACTGATGTCTCCCATCTTCACCATTGCCGCCGCAAAGTCGTTCGAGAATTTTGCGGGGTTTCTGGTGTATGTGTTCACCTGAGTGTTCGTTGATCCACCGTTGTAGAGCTGCTGGTCCGAGTGCAGGAGCCCCTTCTTGATCACCAGATTATTGTAGTAGTTGTTGTCAAACGTCACCGGAGTCTGCACGTCTAGAGGGGAGAGGTTGTTGTCCCCGCCAGTACTAGGACAGTTGGACTTCAGAGAGGCGGCATAGGCGGAGTCGATGTTCGTTTCGTTGTATATCCGAGTTCGGAAGACAGTGCATCTTGCTTGACCAATCGTGTGACCTCCTGCACACATATATGTACATATAGCATAGATTTTTAAATATATGTATCAGGGAGGGAGGGTTAATGAAAATTCTTTGCAGTGATGATGACGTTGATTAGGATTTTGGTAGAGTACCAGAGAGAGTCACCATATCAGATGTGGAGAGGCCTTTCTTAGAGAAGGCAGAAATGAGGACGTTGAGATCTGATGTTGGGCTGGGGATGTCACTGTTGGCTTGGCTCAGGCTGGCCGTGGTGGAATCTCTTCTCCCTAGCTTCACTGTCCATGTTGGACCGCCAAGCTGCGTCAGTCATTAGAGTAAGACTGTTGGATTATTTAAGGTCACTTTTGTTTATCTATCTGCACATACTATACAAAGAAATAATTTGTGCAAGCCATGATGTAACTGTGGAGGACTATCAAAACAATCCTAACCATCGGATATCACTGAAATCAAATCTAGCAACTTATTAAATTTATTAGAGCTCATAAACCTATTATTAGAGCCCCTAAACTCATAGAAGCAAAAATGTCATGTCAAACGAAGCCTTATTCATAATTAATGTAAATTGTAAATTAGTAATTATTAGTCATTTACTTTGGTTAATCATGGTTAAACGATTGACAAGAACAAAGTGGATATGTCAAAAGTCAACTCCTAATAATAATGAGCTACATTTGAGTCACCAAACCTTGACGAAAAAAACCAACAACATGCAATAATGATGAGTTTAAATTAATTTATACTGCAAAATAAGTCCATGCACGCATGTTGTATATAAAAAGAAAATTGATGAAGACTGACCACAATTAATTAGATTAAGGTTATGGGGGCTTATTTTTATTGGTCAAACAGTTATAACCATATGAACCGGACCGGTCGTAACAGCTTGACACAGGTCCCCCAAATAGAGCCTAAATTAAGAAAAAAGTATAAATATAATTAATGCAAAAATATGATTCATCTCTAAAATTTAAGAATTTCTTAAAAATCTGTGACTCATTTTTATTTTATTGGACATAAGCTCCTAAAATTTACTTATTTTTTTAATTTAGTCCTTAAATGTTTTTTTCATTCAATTAATCGTAAACTCTATAATGCTTACTAATTAATAAAAACTGTCACGCTTTATTA
Source organism: Platanthera guangdongensis (assembly GCA_039583875.1). Lineage (NCBI taxonomy): Eukaryota > Viridiplantae > Streptophyta > Magnoliopsida > Asparagales > Orchidaceae > Platanthera > Platanthera guangdongensis. The sequence goes on from CM077149.1 coordinate 18,536,534, forward strand.
ATTAAATTAAATTTTAAAATATTGCTTGTCTAATTTTTTAAATCATGATCTTACGCTTAAACCATCATATGCTGGTCCAATGCCCGAATGAAAAATGATGAGGGTAACGTTAGGTAGACGATCAGCATAAAATTTAGTCATTTTTATGAATATAAATCATTCGAGCATAATCTTACACTTTAAGATTTGTTAAGTACAGTCCTAATTAATTAAAAATATTTAATATGCTTGACTTAAATCATATTGTCAAGTACTCATCAAATAAGCTATGTATAGTTAAGATATAATTGCAATTAAGCGGCCGCTTACTGCAACAACCGAGTCACGAGCAGCAACCGCCAAGATATCAGCACAAGACACAGTCTGCTTACAAACAGCTTCTACCTGTTTCTTAATGTTGTCAATCACATCAAAACCTCTAATTGAGTTCTGGTTTGGTCCGGCTGTCTTCTCTCCCGTGAAGGTTGAGGTGTCATCCAACAAAACCGACCCATCACAACCCTGTTTATTATTAACATATGATTAAAAAGCATGATCTTTAGAAGCAACTAAATGTAATCATTTGTTTTAATTAGGGTTTAATTTTAGTGATACATAAAATCTTACATAAGTACTAAGTAGGAATGTACACATTTTAGGCAATTTTTTGCTCCTACAATTCTAAGGTGCTAATTCATATATATAATTCTCAACTGCTTCACATTTCTCTTCTTTTCGTGATATATAATAATGAATTAGTTGTAAAGCATTGTGGCGTCACTGTCCAAAACCTCGCGGTTAGGGGAGGAGTGACCACTCCGCTTATACACTCAGGACCAACGAGGACGTTAGGCGGTGTGAGACTAAACCGTCCCTTTTAGCGAGTCGCAACTTACGCTCAGACATCACCGTCCATTCCACGTGGCGCACTCAACACCCCCCCTCGCCACGTGCCCCCTGCTCTGATACCAAGTAAAGCATTGTGACATCACTCCCCAAAATCACGTGGTTAGGGGAGGAGTGACCACCCTGCTTATACACCCAAGACCAACGAGCATGCTAGGCGGTGTGGGACTAAACCGTCCCTTTTAGCGAGTCGCAACACACGTTCGGACATCACCATTCATTTCACGTGGTGCACTCAACATGAGTAATAGATATTCAACTAGCTAGTTAGAAGCATGAGTCTCTTGACTATAATAATGTGATTTTAATTTACCATTGATAAATTAATTTTATGTTAATTAATTTTTGCGGCTTAACATAAAAATACCCCAGCCCGGTGATACACCCGAGCAACTCCACAGGTCGAGACCAGTACTTCAGCTGTTCTTCTATTTTTGAGGGTGCTGCTATCCGCAAAGCAGTTTTGGCTGCTCGTACCGCATTTTCTCCTAATTTTTTGTGTCTTTTGAAAATACGTCTTGTACATGCATTTTTAGGAAAAGTATTCAACACGAAAGTTGTAGATCTCGACAAGATCTACAACTTTCGTGTTGAACACATTTCCTAAAAATGCATGTACAAGACGTATTATCAAAAGGCGCGAAACTTGAACGTATTTCCAAATTACGTCTTGTACATGCATTTTTAAGAAAAGTGTTCAATATGAAAGTTGATCTACAACTTTCGTGTTGAACATTTTTCCTAAAAATGTATGCACATGACATATTTCTAAAAGACGCGAAAAATTAGGCTACAGTGCGGTACGAATTGTCAAATCTACAGTGCGGATAGCAGTGCCCATTTTCTAATGCTCACCGGGGGGATTGCGAGCAGTGTGAATTGTCCCGTCGGGACATTGTCGTGTCTGGGAACTGCTGCGGCTGCGCAGGTGCCCCACGAATCACTCGTAATTTTTATAGTTTAAATAGTTTTTTAGTTATATATATTATAATAACAATTTATATTATATAAATAATATAAACCACTGCAGAATGCAGATGAAAGCAATTTTTAGTTTAAATATTATTTTCATAATCTAAAATATACCAATAGGCCGCTGATGAAAGGGATGTAGAGGGCATTTTTGGCAATGCCAAAATATATACACACATAATTAACATATAGACAAACATACAACTATGTCGGCATTTATGTATGTACCAGGACCTTCCCTCTAAGTTTGAAAATTTATAGACTTTACCCCTCTTATTATGAAAATTACAAAATTCTCCCCTTTATTACAAAACAGAACATTTACATCCTCTCAAAAATACACATTTTATGACAACTATGCACAAAAATACCCCCTAGGAGTACATTTCCAAGGGGAGGTTGTATATTTTGTGCATGGATGAAAAGAAATGTAAACTTTATGGGAGGTTGTATATTTTGTAATATTAAGAGCTGATTTTTTGTAATTTAGATAATAAGAGGGGTGCAAGCTGTAATTATGCTATCTTCCAGAAAAAGTTTTGGTAATTATTCGTCATACACTAGAACTTTGATACCTGAACAAAGCAGTCATGGAAATGAAGACGAAGCAGTGAAGCACCCATGCGTTTCTCACTCGAGACCGCAGACTGAACCGCTGCTCTTATGGTGGAGAGAGCCTTTGGGCAAGATCTTGCATAATATGTCGGCGATAGCTGACCTGAACCAACTACAGCTGAAAATAATAAAAGCATTATCTTGAGCACAGAAGAAGAAGAAGAACTGATAGCCATTATTACTTTGAAATTAAGAGAGGAAGTAAGAGGAGAAGTTGAGGAAGCAAGCTCTTTCCCTCGAGCCTGTTTTATACTGCAGCGAGAGCAGGTAATCATGCAAGCTATTGCTAGCTAAGATAAGCAGCCGCGTTAGTCAAAGATGCCAAAAGTAAACCGGGAATTTGGGTCAAAATACCTTGTCAAAATACTTATCCAGCTAATTGTTAGAACGCGGTTAAAATCTGCTCATTAATTCGATGTCTATGTCAAACTATAGTTTAATATGTTATTATATAGCTTGATGTATGCGTATTTGGCGATATTTCAGCCTTCAGGGTTTATATCTATTCAAAAATGGCGGGCAGATTTATTTTTCATGCAAAACACAGGATTAAAAAAACAGTTATTGACTTTCTATAAGCTGCATGCACAAACTCTGGTCGACGACATATCACAAGAAAACAATTTATTTTTCATGCAAAGCATAGGATTAAAAAAACAGCTATTGACTTTTTATAAGTTACATGCACTAACTCTGGTCGACGACTTATAGAAGAAAACAAATAACTGTTCGGCTATATATTCTACAATATCCCATGTTATATATATATATATATATATATATATATATATATATATATATATATATATATATATATATATATATATATATATATATATTTATTTATTTATTTATTTATATATATATACACAATAGCATCGTCGAACAGGCTTCGCCCGTTCTCGAAATGTCGCTGCGGGCTTCGCCCGCAACCAAGCGGGCTTCGCCCGTTGTAGATTCGTCCCGCCGGGCTTCGCGCAGCCCTGTCGGGAAACATTAAGAGAACAGGCGAAACAACAATAATGGGCAAATCAGCAACGAACATTTTGCTTAGAGTGTTTGTAGAGTAAGAAATGTTATTTTATTTTGTTAACCAAAAATTGTTCAAAATTTAGGCGCCAACTGTTAAAATTCAACAACCTGGCATTGATACCATGTTGAATTCTCCAGGTGGTCAACAAGATAGCCTGATGCCAAATTAATATTCTCAGCACTATCAAGATCACACCTTGATCACGCGGAAATTTTCTTTGGAACTTGGAGTGAGCAGGGGCTATCTCAACTAAAGCCAGTCAACCAGAAAACACATGCAGCATAAGAGTCTTTATTGATTCACAGCAATATTCTTTACACAGCGAGACATACATGGCGAGACATGCTTCACCAAACAACCACCCAAGGGAAAACAGAGAACTACAAATACAAGACAAGAGAAACAAGCCGCGCGGACTCAACCACCAAGCCGTCGGTCTAATGCTGTGGAGTCTGCTCAGTCCGCCAAGTCGCCAGACCGCAACCCAAGCAGCGCGGACTACCCCTTATTCCAATGCTAGCTCTAACCGCCAGTCTGCAAGCCGCCTAACCGCGAGGTCTCCTAGCCGCCAGACCGCACAAGATGCGATGCTGAATAGAACAGTAAGCCTGAAGTAGGCGACTTATTGAACCCCGAACCAAGTTGCCAAAGAGAAGACCGTCTGGTCGCTGTCCGCGACCTGTTGTTTTCTGCCTGTTACTTAAACCGCAGAGTCCGCACTATCCCTAACCGCAATCAGAGCCAAGTCCTGGCTTTACAGCGCTATCCGCACAACCTGCACATCACAACCCGGTCAACTCAATCAAACCACGTGGACACAAAAGTCCAGTCCGCAGTAACTGTTGCGGGCTCACTTAATGTTCCTGAGGTTCTCTCTGAGGTTTCTATTTCTAATGTGACATGGTTCCTATTTATAGGCACAATGATGAGTGTGGTCACCGCCCTAGCCGATAGGATTACCGCGACATCCCGTAGCAAGAACATGTGTATCCGCAAGACCTGCGGACACACTCCAGTCCGCCGCTACCTGTGTAGGATAGCCAATCCAGCATTGCTTCTCCAAGGCCGGACAGTAACACCAGCCCGCGTTGTCGCCAAAGGCCAAGCCAGCAAGGCTCCACCAAGGCCGGACAAAATCGCCAGTCCGCCTTGTCGTATGGGCAAGCCAGGACCGCCACAGCCGGACTCCGCAGCAACATTGTCCTCCAATCCGCTAACACAGCTCCAGCCCGCTTATCCTGAGCCAACAGCCTCGCCATCAAGGCACCTGCCGGACTCAGTGGACAAACCGCTTCAGTCCGCTCACCCCGAGCCCACGGCTTTGCCACCAGGGCAACAGCCAGACTCAGCGGACATGCTGATCCAGTCCGCACATACTGCGGATAATTCTAGTCTGCATATCCCTGCAGACAACTCCAGTCTGCATACCCTGAGTCCATTGCCTTGTCACCAAGACACCTTCCGGACTCAGCTTACACAGCTCCAGTCTGCTTACACAGTAGACACTTCCAGTTCACATCTTCCGCATACTGCTCCAGTCTGCATATCCCGCAGACTGCTCCAGTCCGCATATCACAAGTCCACAGCCACGCCAGCAAGATAGCTGTCAGAGTCAGCGGACTCCAGCTCCAGTCCGCACATAGTTGCAAACACAATCTCCAGTCTGCTTATCCCAAACTCGCAACCAAGGCACACATCACTTCTGCCGAGCTTGGAGGACTAAGAAGCAGTCCGCGCTCCACTGTGCGATCTCCCAGGACTGAGCAAACATGGACTTGGTTCAGAACCAAGCAAGTCCACACCACTGGCCACAAGGGCTAGTCCGCACTTACTGGCAGACACTGTATTCAGTCCGCCAAACCCGGCGACCTCCAGCACCTGTCCGCACTGACTAGCGATCTCCGTGGCTTCCACTTGCCACTTCACCAGAGCAAGACAAAGGCTTCTGCCAAGGCAGTCTGTCGAACTCCAGTTTTTCAGTCCGCTTCTCGCCTGACTCCGCGGATAGAGTTTCTATCCGCCCGGTTACTTCCTAGGATCCAACTGCCTGCTGGGCACAAGTCGGCCTGGCTAACCGCCGCTGCTGTCCGTATAGTCCGCGCGAACAGACCGCCCAAGCCGCTACAGGGCAAACCGTCTGCAACATCCCTGCCGACCTAGCTGTCCGCCAACTCTATCCGCGTAGTCCGCGCGGATAGGTCCAAGTGCTCCATCCGCTCACTTTCACTTCACAAATTTCAACACTCTCCCTTGAAGTGAGAAGTGGTGAATATCTCCAGCAGCTCCCGTAACCTTGCACTTGATCCCCCCGATAGCATCTACGAAGAAATGTCCAAGACATAGTCCTCTCCCCGCATATCATGGACCATGAGGGAGCCCTCCAGCATCTCCCAAAAGGTGTCATGCTTCCCTCTGCCTTCTTCATCAACTTCAATCTCCACTCATGCATCACAGGAGTATCACCAACTACCTTAGGCATAAGAGCACAAGCCTCGTTACCAATGAGAGTAGTCACCTCTTCATCCTTGGTGTCAACCACCTCCTTGATTCTAGTGGGGTCATTACAGCCAGAAGGTACTCGCTCGACCTCAGGGCTAGAAAAGAAACATGAGACCAAGCCCATTTGTTGGATATTGTATCCACAATGTACCTGATTTGAAGAAGCCCCTGGACAAGCTAAGGTCAATAGACTATGTATTTGATAAAATCTTTCTAGTTGTGCTTGCAGTTTTTCCACGCTAAGTGCACACCAATGTCAGGGTGCAGTAGGTCAATATAGACGGGTCTGCACGACGTAATCCCTCGTTGAGCAGATCAGTGTGTTGGCCTACGTGTATTCTCTCTATTGGAGTGCACTTATTTTCAAGCACAGGGCTGTAAATATGCAGGAGCAGACAAGGAGCAAGGATGAGTCAAGGAGCACCTCATAGGTGGAAAGACGAAAATTCGTCTAAGTTTAAATCGACGAGAATCACCAAGTGATTCTCGCCGATTCGTCGAGAATCAGAAGTTGATTCTCGCCGAACTCGACCCAGCCACTTCTAAGCAAGCACCTCTGCTTCTAAGTAAGAATCGACGAGAATCACCAAGTGATTCTCGTCGAATCGTCGAGAATCACTGGTTGATTCTCGCCGTCTCGACCTGGCCTAAAGCAGTGCGTGCAACCAAGGCAAATTCGACGAGAATCATCTTTGATTCTCGCCGAATCGTCGAGAATAACCTTTGATTCTCGGCGACTCGGCGAGAATCACTTTCGATTCTCACCGATTTTGACTTGGGCATTTTTCTGGAACTTCCTGAACCGGATTATGCCGCTGTTAAGATTCTGGACCGGGACTTAGGGATTCAGCTTGTGGGTCCCACAACGGTCATTTTGGAAAGCATCTACAGTATTTATATACGGGTATTTTGAACGGAATACCCAGACAGAAAGAAGCTGAGCAGAGCAAACCCTAAAATCGCGAAATAGCTCCGCCGCATCCGTCGCCGCTCGCGCTAGTCCGTCGCCGCTGCTGATCGCTTTTCTTCCCAATCTCCGGCGACATAAGCTTAGCAAAGCTTTGAGTCTCACGTGTCTATCCAGAGATCTCTTGTCTCTCGATTTGTTGATCGGGAAAAACTTCCCCGTCCGAATCGATCGAGACGACCGATCCTCGTGTGACCGTTGGAAGACCAAGCTAGCTTCGCTACGAAGTTTGGATCTCCAAGTTCAGCAGCCGCTCATCATCATAGCCGCCGATCCCGAAGCTAGCCGCCGCTCGTGTTGCCGCCGCCGGTTCCGGGGAGATCCTCTCCAAGAGAGACCAAGGTTGTAGACTCTTCGTTGACTTCACGAACACGTCGTCGAACGAAGAGGAACACCGTAGTCTCCAAACGAAGTTTGTATCTCGTGTACATTCTATATTTACTTTTGTTGTAAAGGAACGATTGTTCCGTGTTGTAAGGGTTGGGTGCAACCCATTTTGTGGGAGTGTTGACTCTCACGTATGGAAGGGTTCCTTCCGATAGTGCAGGGATTGGATTTCAATCCTGTTGGAGAAGAGACCGAGTCGTCCCTTGTTGGGAGATAGGTCGAAGGGGGAAAGTGGATGTACCCAAGTCGGGGAACCACTATAAATTGCCTGTGTATTCTGTGTGCTGTGCTTTTTATTTTTATTGTGCAGGTACATTCGTAAATTCCGCAAAAACGCTACACGTCACCTATCCCCCCCATAGGTGCACATAGCTGACACTAGGTGGACTTTCAAGTGGTATCAAAGCGAGGTTGCTCATCAAAAAGGTTAACACCTTGAGTTGAATCCTGCCCCTAGTGTCAAGAAGAAGACAAACATCTATTATGGACGGGCTCAAGTTCTCCGGCAAGATCCCAGTGTGCACCAGGCTCAACTTTCCGATCTAGAAGGAAAGAATCAGGTTTTACATGGAAGCAGTCGATCCTCGACTCTTCATGATCGTGGAGGAGGGACCTTATGTCCCCACTAAGGCCTCCACCATCGATCCCACCAAGAAGGTGCCGAAGACACTTTCTGAAATGGACAAAGACGAGATGGTGCTAGTGGGACTGGACAAGAAGGCACGAAACATTCTGGTGAGCGCAGTTGATGATTCTATGATGCAAAACTTCAGTAACTGCAGGACAGCTCAGAAGATCTGGCAGTGCCTGATCATCCTAATGGAGGGCACGGATGAAGTGAGGGATGATCGGAGATCCCTCCTGAACCAAAAATATGAGGCCTTCAGGCAAGGGCCTAAGGAAGAGATCGGAGTCACCTACGAGAACTTCCTAAAGATTGTCAACGCCCTCAAGGGCTACGGAAGAGTGTTCACCAATGGTGAACTCAATGACAAATTCCTTAGGTCCCTTACTAAGGAATGGGACACAAAGATCTGCGCCATCAGAGAATTTGGCAGACTAGCAGAAACTGATCCACAAATCCTGTTTGGGAAGCTGATGTCCTATGAGCTTCAGCTGAACACCAGGAAAGCAGAGGAAGAAGCAGAGAAGGCTGCTGCAAAAGAAAAGACTGTGGCCCTAAAAGCCAGTTACTCCAGAAAGGGCAAGGGTGCGATGTCATACCGTGCGAGGAATAAGGAAGAGGAGGAGGACTCTGAACCATGCTCCTCCGGCTCAGAGCTGTCGGAGGAGGATTTCTCCCTCATCACCCAAGAGTTCAAGAAGTTCCTCAAGATGAGGAATCAAAGAAAGAAAGACAGCTCCTCCTCCAAGCATCAGAAGAAAAATTATTCTTCTGACAGGTATGCATCTAAACCTAACAAACAACGCTCTTCTGGCATTATTTGCTTTGGATGCAATAAGCCAGGACACGTCGTGGCCGACTACTATCAAAGCAAAAGAGAAAAAGGGAAAGGAGAGGAGCTCAAATCCTCTAGAGACAAGAAGAAGGAGCGGAGCTACATCGCCAAACGGCCAAAGACACTGAGTGAGTCTGACTCCTCAGACTCTAGTGATGATGAGGAAGTCTACTTCGGGCTGGTCGGTCGCTCGGACTCAGACGGAGAATGCCCCCCATTTACTGGGAATGTAAAAGCTCACACCCCTCTCTCTGACTCCGACTCTGATCCTGAGTCTCAGGATGATGAACCTGAGGATGGCCCCTCGGCCCGTGAAGCTGAGCTCCTCGAGAAGTATGAGCTTCTGCTCAACACTTTTGATGAGTGCCGTAAGAGACTGAAGGCTGAGAAGAAGGAAGTAAAATTCCTTAAGGGTGAGTGTGTATCCCTAAGGGAAGAGGTCACTAGCTTGATTTCTCTCCGACAGGAGCACCTTGACCTGACTTCAAAGCATTCAGAGTCTTTGAAGCTCCTTGATCTTAAGCAGGAGGAAGTAGACAAGTTGGAAGAACTACTTGAGGCAGAAAGGAAGATCGTCAAGAGCTTCTCCATGCCAAAAACAGTTCTTCCAGTTGTTGATACCTTCTCTGCTCAGGCCAAGGGAGATGGCTTGGGACATGTAGGGGTAGCTGGTTCCTCCTCCAGGAGAAACAGGAACCAGAGGAAGAATAAGGCCACCAAGAAGGCCTCTGCTGATGAAAAGGGAAAGGCTCCGCTTAGTCCTGTTGCGTTCAGAAAGCCTGGCTTTCCTTGCAACCAACATGACTTTGAGTCAACATATGGCCATCATTTCCAGCCCTCGGTTGCAAAGCCAAAGAGCCGATATGACGGTTGGACCTATCCCCGGAACTTCGGTGAGAGTGCCTTCAAGGCACCTTATGAGGAAATCCACATGAGAAATTATGGTCCGTTCTCTAGCGGCCATAATGGAAAGCAGGCACCAAAAGCCAAGCCTGTTATACAGAAGGTGACGAAGTCATGTGACTGCTGTCACCATGAGGGCTCCTCCTCCAGATCCAAGGCCCCAGCTGTACCCACCGTTCCCAGGGTAAGGCAGGAGCCTAGGAAGAGGTACAACAGATTCGACTGTTGGTGCTGTGGCAAAGTTGGTCACTTTGCCGTGGATTGTTGGTTTAATCCTAGGCATTACGAGACTCCCCATGTTAGCAATGCGAGGCCGACCACTCATAGGGTTAACCAACCGAGGGGGAGTGTGCTAACCAGGAATCTAGGACCCAAGTTCGATTGGGTTCCTAAGGCAAATTAATTTTGTTTTGCAGGAATGTCCAAAGGCCACCAAAACGCCGATCTGGTATTTGGACAGTGGATGCTCCCGGCATATGACCGGGACAAGAAGCCTGCTGCGTGATTACACTCCAGTCAAGAATGGACCCAAAGTCATCTTTGGAGGGTCAGATCGAGGAGTCACCAGAGGTTACGGTATGATTTCCAACGGTATAATCTCTATCACCGACGTGGCTTATGTTGAAGTGTTAAACCATAACCTGATCAGTGTAAGTCAGTTATGTGATAAAGGTTATGACGTTAAGTTCTGCAAGGATAAATGTCTGATAATTTCACGTACCTCTTCTAAAACGGTATTATCAGGCATTAGGAGCAGAAATATCTTCTGTTTAGATTTTCTCAGTTTAGATTCATCTACCCCCGTATGCCTTGTGGCAACAGGCAGTGCATCTCTTTGTGAACAATAGCACAAGAGATTGGCACATATTAATTTCAAGACAATTAGTATGCTGTTTTCTAAGAACTTGGTAAGGGATGCTCCCAGTATCAAGTGCATCAAAGATAGCCCCTGTCCTGCATGCCAGATGGGCAAACAGACTCGGGCTACCTTTAAGAGCATCACAGACAAAGACTCTTCCCGATGTCTTTACCTTTTACATATGGACTTGTTTGGTCCAATGCAAGTTCATAGCTTGGGAGGCAAGTCCTATATGCTAGTGATAGTTGATGATCATTCTCGTTTTACATGGGTGTTCTTTTTGAAACGAAAGTCAGATACGTTTGACATCTTCACTAATTTTGTCAAGCAGGTTCAGAACGAATTTAACTGCTCCGTGGTCAAAATCAGAAGTGACCATGGAACAGAATTTGAATCTGGTGCTATGACAGAATTTTGTGAAGAACAAGGTATCTTTCATGAGTTTTCCTCCCCGCGAACTCCTCAGCAAAATGGAGTTGTGGAGAGGAGAAATAGAACTCTCATTGAAGCCTGCACGACAATGTTGAAAGACGCTTCTCTCCCGGAATACTTCTGGTCAGAGGCTGTCAATACAGCTTGTCATGTACAAAACCGAGCATTGATCAACAAGCATCATCGTAAGACGCCTTACGAACTACTGAAAGGCAGGAAACCAACCATGTCCTACTTAAGGATTTTTGGTTGCAGATGTTATGTACTGAATAATGGGAAGTACCTGCGTACTAAATTCGGTGAAAAATGCTTCGAAGGCATATTCATGGGCTATAGTTCCCATAGTCGGGCATATAGGGTCTTCAATAAGAAAACCCTAGTGGTAGAAGAATCAATAAATATTGTATTTGATGAAGGAAGTTTGCTTAACAGCAATTCTTCCAGTAGTATTCTTGAAGATGCAGGTGCTCGACTTGAACAGCTGAGTCTGGATGAGACCGCTAAAGATGACGCTCCTCAGTACGTCAAAGTTTCCACCTCCACGTCATCTGAAACTGTTGAAGATCAAAATGGAACAAATATATTAGAAGAAGGAGAAGCCCAAGAAGTAGTTGAAGCTCCAGACGCCAGACTTCTTGAGCTCCGGCACGTGAGGGATCATCCTAGAGATCAGATCATCGGAGATCCTCGTGTCGGTGTCAGAACTCGAAGAGGTACTATTAACGAAGTATTGCATCTTAGCTTCCTGTCACAGGTTGAGCCAAAGAAGTTCGACAAGGCGAACAAGGATGCGGCATGGATTCTGGCCTTGCAAGAGGAACTACATTAATTCGAACGTTGCAATGTTTGGACGCTGGTTCCCAGACCATACAAGCAGAATGTGATTGGCACGAAGTGGATCTTCAGAAACAAGCTGGATGAACATGGTGTCATCGTAAAGAACAAGGCCAGGCTGGTGGCTCAAGGTTACAGACAGGAGGAAGGGATTGACTTCGACCAGACCTTCGCACCAGTAGCAAGGCTCGAGGCAATCAGATTGTTCCTGGCGTATGCTTCACACAAAGGATTCACAGTCTATCAAATGGATGTGAAATCGGCATTCCTGAACGGAGACCTGAAAGAGGAAGTATACGTCGCTCAACCCCCAGGTTTTGTCGATCCTACTTATCCCAATCATGTTTATTTTCTTAATAAGGCCTTATATGGGTTGAAACAAGCTCCACGAGCTTGGTATGAGACTTTATCTAGTTTTCTTCTTGAGAACAAGTTCTCCAGAGGTAAAATAGATAAAACATTGTTTCTCGGGGAAGTCAAAGGCAAGATTTTGCTGGTGCAAATCTATGTCGATGACATAATATTCGGCTCAACGGACAACAATCTTTGCAAAAAGTTTTCTAAACTTATGCAAGGAAAGTTTGAACTGAGCAGTATGGGAGAGCTCAAGTATTTCCTAGGACTTCAAGTGAAACAGTCTGAGGATGGAATCTTCATCTCTCAGACGAAGTTCACAAATGAACTCCTTAAGAAATTCGGAATGGAGAGTGCAACCTCTATGAGGACTCCAATGGGATCCACCTTGTCTCTGGATAAGGATGAGAAAGGTAAACCTTTCGATGAAACCAAATACAGAAGCATCATTGGATCCCTGCTCTACCTTACTGCCAGTAGACCGGATATTATGTTCTCCACATGTGTCTGTGCCCGATATCAGGTGAACACTAAGGAATCTCACTATGTCGCTGCAAAGCAAATTCTAAGATACCTTAAAGGTACTCCTAATCTTGGCTTGTGGTACCCGAGAAACAATGATGTCGAGCTAATAGGCTTTTCAGATGCTGATTTTGCAGGGAGCAGGGATGACAGGAAAAGCACCTCCGGGACGTGTCAATTCCTCGGCAGGAGGCTTATCTCATGGAACAGCAAGAAACAGAATTGTGTTGCAACCTCCACAACAGAGTCAGAGTACATCTCGGTAGGAAGCTGTTGCGCACAACTTCTATGGATCAGAAACCAGTTAGCCGACTACGATCTTCAGTTCAAGGAAGTACCCATGTACTGCGACTCCTCCAGTGCAATTGCCATTGCCAACAATCCTGTATCGCATAGCAGAACGAAGCATATTGAAGTGCGCTACCACTTCATTCGGGAGCACGTGGAAAACAAGAACATCTCTCTCTGTTATGTCCCCACGGACAAGCAGATTGCTGATATATTCACAAAGCCCTTAGACGAGGCCAAGTTCAATCTTTTCAAGACTGAATTGGGGATGCTCAATTATGAGGAATGAAGACTACAGAAGCTCCAGGCTCGTGCATGATCTGAGGGGGAGCAAGGAACTCCAGCGTGAGTACAAATGCAAGAACTGAGGGGGAGCAAAGGGTCAAACGCTACAGACCCCGATTTGCAGAAGCCGAAAAGGGGGAGATTACCCTCTCGGCTAAGGCTAAGGTGGTTCCAAGCTTGCTCCCAAGAAATTGGTATTAGTAAGGGATAACTCACTCAACTCAATTTTAAGTTTATGGTTTTCATTCCCATTTGCTCTATTCACCTTAGCTTGTAGGGTTTAGGCTTCTTCAAATAGGGGGAGATTGTTGGGTATTGTATCCATAATGTACCTGATTTGAAGAAGCCCCTGGACAAGCTAAGGTCAATAGACTATGTATTTGATAAAATCTTTCTAGTTGTGCTTGCAGTTTTTCCACGCTAAGTGCACACCAATGTCAGGGTGCAGTAGGTCAATATACACGGGTCTGCACGACGTAATCCCTCGTTGAGCAGATCAGTGTGTTGGCCTACTTGTATTCTCTCTATTGGAGTGCACTTATTTTCAAGCACAGGGCTGTAAATATGCAGGAGCAGACAAGGAGCAAGGATGAGTCAAGGAGCACCTCATAGGTGGAAAGACGAAAATTCGTCTAAGTTTAAATCGACGAGAATCACCAAGTGATTCTCGCCGATTCGGCGAGAATCACCAAGTGATTCTCGCCGATTCGTCTAGAATCAGAAGTTGATTCTCGCCGAACTCGACCCAGCCACTTCTAAGCATGCACCTCTGCTTCTAAGTAAGAATCGACGAGAATCACCAAGTGATTCTCGCCGATTCGGCGAGAATCACTAGTGATTCTCGTCGAATCGTCGAGAATCACTGGTTGATTCTCGCCGTCTCGACCTGGCCTAAAGCAGTGCGTGCAACCAAGGCAAATTCGACGAGAATCATCTTTCATTCTCGCCGAATCGTCGAGAATCACCTTTGATTCTCGGCGACTCGGCGAGAATCACTTTCGATTCTCACCGATTTTGACTTGGGCGTTTTTCTGGAACTTCCTGAACCGGATTCTGCCGCTGTTAAGATTCTGGACCGGGACTTAGGGATTCAGCTTGTGGGTCCCACAACGGTCATTTTGGAAAGCATCTACAGTATTTATATACGGGTATTTTGAACGGAATACCCAGACAGAAAGAAGCCAAGCAGAGCAAACCCTAAAATCGCGAAATAGCTCCGCCGCATCCGTCGCCGCTCGCGCTAGTCCGTCGCCGCTGCTGATCGCTTTTCTTCCCGATCTCCGGTGACAGAAGCTTAGCAAAGCTTTGAGTCTCACGTGTCTATCCAGAGATCTCTTGTCTCTCGATTTGTTGATCGGGAAAAACTTCCCCGTCCGAATCGATCGAGACGACCGATCCTCGTGTGACCGTTGGAAGACCAAGCTAGCTTCGCTACGAAGTTTGGATCTCCAAGTTCAGCAGCCGCTCATCATCATAGCCGCCGATCCCGAAGCTAGCCGCCGCTCGTGTTGCCGCCGCCGGTTCCGGGGAGATCCTCTCCAAGAGAGACCAAGGTTGTAGACTCTTCGTTGACTTCACGAACACGTCGTCGAACGAAGAGGAACACCGTAGTCTCCAAACGAAGTTTGTATCTCGTGTATATTCTATATTTACTTTTGTTGTAAAGGAACGATTGTCCCGTGTTGTAAGGGTTGGGTGCAACCCGTTTTGTGGGAGTGTTGACTCTCACGTGTGGAAGGGTTCCTTCCGATAGTGCAGGGATTGGATTTCAATCCTGTTGGAGAAGAGACCGAGTCGTCCCTTGTTGGGAGATAGGTCGAAGGGGGAAAGTGGATGTACCCAAGTCGGGGAACCACTATAAATTGCCTGTGTATTCTGTGTGCTGTGCTTTTTATTTTTATTGTGCAGGTACATTCGTAAATTCCGCAAAAGCGCTACACGTCACCTATCCCCCCCCCCATAGGTGCACATAGCTGACACTAGGTGGACTTTCACCATCGTGTTCCCTTCACTATATCGAGCTGGTGGCTTACTAATCCTCTTCGATCTCCAAAGAACCTGATCATGGCTAGCCACCTCTACTGCTCCTAAACCAGCTCTGTTCCTGGGCAAATCCGGAACAATGCTCCCCTTGCTTCCTGAACAAGATGTCTCCTCACTGGAACCAGGAGCACCTAGAGCAACGCTCCCCCTACTACCTGAACCAGAAGACTCCCCTCTTGAAAAAGAACTACCTGGAACATCGATCCCCCTGCTTCCTGAACTGGAAGCCTCTGCCTTCGAGCCAGAAGTACTTGGAGAATTGCCCCCATACTTCCTGACCCTGACGCCTTTGCCCCGGAGCTGGAACAACCTGGATCTTCTGGTGACTCAGGAAGCTCCACCTATACCTTAGCAGCAGCCTCCTTCAGCCCACCATCTGACCTGCTCGTCTCTAGCTCCACATAAGAGCTATCCCAATACGGCGTCAACTCATTGAAGACAACATCTCTTGACACGATGAGCCTCTTTGTCACAGGATTCATACACCTCCATCTTCTCCATTGCTCATCATACCCAACAAAGACTAGCTTCGTATTGAGAGCAACCAGAGAGTGTACGTAGCAGGTAGATCCAAACACCTATAGGTGCTTTACACTACGCTTCACCCTGAACATCAGCTCATAAGGAGTTTTCACATAGATCAAACTAAGAGGCATCTGATTGATGACATGAGCAGCACAGGCCATCCCTTCCGCCCAAAGAGCCTTAGGAACGCCTTTACTCTGAATCCAACACTTGTAGGTCTCCGTCAACCAACGGATCATCCGAGCTGCAACACTACCTTGCTGTGAAGTATGTCCACAAGAAAGATCCTTCCGGATCCCATGCTTTATGCAAAAGTTTGAGAACTCGGTTAAGCCAAACTCATCACCGATGCTCGTACACAACTTCTTGATCCGCAGGCCAAGTTGGCTTCCCACATGCTTCTTGAACTCCACAAACAAGCACATCATGTTCGACTTCGCCTTCATGAAATATACCCAAGTATACCTTGAATAGTCATCAACCAATATTAGCATGAACCTGCTACCTCCTATACTGGCGGTGACGGTAGGTCCAACCAGAGCACAATGGACAACCTCCAAAGGTGCTTTACATCTGGATTGTGCCTTATCAACCATAAAGCGATAAGCTTCACCATGATGACATCCCGCACACCCCTGACTATCGCCATAGGATGACAATCTAGGCAATCCTCTTACGAGTCTTCTTACTTCCATTGCTTTCAGCTTGTCCATCCCTATATGCCCCAGTCTTTCATGCCAGATAGCTGCACTATCACTGGCCTTCATCCGATCAAAACTTGAACTTGTTGAAGACCCAACTAAGTTATTCTCCTTACTCCCAACATGAGCTACATTTGCCGAGAGCAAGACAACCTTGCACTCTTTCCTGAGATGACCATGCTTCTTGCATTTATAACACTTTGGTCCTTCCTTCCTCTTCCCATCACGCCTAGGAGAAACACTCCTCTCTTGCTGATATGAAGTAGAAGGATCATCCTCTGTAACAACCTTAACCTCCTTCCTGAAAAACCCATCAAGGGAAGTCCAAAACTCCGCAGCTGACCGACATCCACTGATGTGGTCTAAGAGCTCCGATGAGATCACCTGCTTGAGAATAGACTCCGTTTTCGCATTTGTCTCATTCCAAGCTCTCATCTCTTCAGCATTGCCAGCAGCAGCGTCTTGTCTTTCTACTCCGCATACTACCTCCCAAAGGTCCTCACCAAGAAGAAAGCTCTTCATACAGGACTTCCACCTAACAAAGTTCGTCTCTGTAAGGAGATCAATTCCAAGACAACTTGCATCTTCCACTGCCATGGTTCAACCACTGGTTCCCTCTTCACAAGAGAAACAACCACTTCAGTTGATCACTGCTTATCCACTCCAATCCAGCTCTGATACCATGTTAAAATTCAACAATAAGATATTGATACCATGTTGAATTCTCCAGGTGGTCAACAAGATAGCCTGATGCCAAATTAATATTCTCAGCACTATCAGAATCACACCTTGATCACGCGGAAAATTCCCTAGAACCTGGAGTGAGCAGGGGTTATCTCAACTAAAGCCAGTCAACCAGAAAACACATGCAGCATAAGAGTCTTTATTGATTCACAGCAATCTTCTCTACACAGCGAGACATTCATGGCGAGACATGCTTCACCAAACAACCACCCAAGGGAAAACATAGAACTACAAATACAAGAGAAGAGAAACAAGCCACGCGGACTCAACCACCAAGCCGCGGGTCTACTGCTGTGGAGTCCGCTCAGTCCGCCAGGTCACCAGACCGCAACCCCAGCCGTGCAGACTACCCCTTATTCCAATGCTAACTCTAACCGCCAGTCTGCAAGCTGCCTAACCGCGAGGTCGCCTAGCCGCCAGACCGCACAAGCTGCGATGACGAGTAGAACAGTCCGCTTGAAACAGGCGACATATTGAACCCCGAACTAAGTTGCCAAAGAGAAGACAGTCTGGTCGTTGTCCGTGACCTGCTGTTTTCCGCCTGTTGCTTAACCGCAGAGTCCGCACTATCCCTGCCCGCAATCAGAGCCAAAGTCCTGGCTTTCAGCGTTATCTACACAATCTGCACAACACAACCCGGTCAACTCAATCAAATCGCGCGGACATAAATGTCCAGTCTGCAGCAACTGTTGCGGGCACACTTACTGTTCCTGAGGTTCTCTCTGAGGTTTCTATTTTTTATGTGACATGGGTCCTATTTATAGGCATGATGATGAGTGTGGTCACCGCCTAGCCGATAGGATTACCGCCACATCCCGCAGCAAGAACATGTGTATCCGCAAGACCCGCGGACACACTCCAGTCCGCCGCTACCTATGCAGGATAGCCAATCCGCCATTGCTTCTCCAAGGCCGGATAGCAACACCAGTCCGCCTTGTCGCCAAAGGCCAAGCCAACAAGGCTCCACCAAGGCCGGACACAATCGCCAGTCCGCCTTGTCGCATGGCCAAGCCAGGACCGCCACAGCCGGACTCCGCAGCAACATTGTCCGCCAATCCGCGGACACAGCTCCATCCCGCTTATCCTGAGCTAACAGCCTCTCCATCAAGGCACCTGCCAGACTCAATGGACACACTGCTTCAGTCTGCTCATCTCGAGCCCATGGCTTTATCACCAAGGCAACAGCCGGACTCAGCGGACACGCCGATCCAGTCTGCACATATTGCGGACAGCTCTAGTCTGTATATCCCTGCAGACAACTCCAGTCTGCATACCCTGAGTCCATTGCCTTGTCACCAAGACACCTTTCGGACTCAGCGGACACTGCTCTAGTCTACTTACACAAAAGACACTTCCAGTCCGCATCTTCGGCAGACTGCTCCAGTCCGCATATCCCGCAAACTGCTCCAGTCCGCATATCCCAAGTCCACAGCCACGCCAGCAAGGCAGCTGTCGGACTCAGCGGACTCCAGCTCCAGCCCGCACACAGTTTCGGACACATTCTCCAGTTCGCTTCTCCCAAACTCGCAACCAAGGCACACGACACTTCTGTCGAGCTTGTTGAATTTTCTCAAAGTGATCAGCAAGATAGCCCAAAGCCAAATTAATATTCTCAGAATTATCCAGTTAACACCTTGATCATGCGGAAGCCCAGAGAGCAAGCTTAACACTAAATGCAAATGGAAGAACAAGTAGATCTTATATTTATTAACATTTTTTTACAGGGCGAGGTATACATAACGAGACATGATTTTGCTAGTACACATGCTAAAACAGAAAGCACAAAACAAGAGGGGCGGACAACAATAGAAATCGCCAAGACAGCTGTAACGGCCCAAAATTTGAAAGAGGGACGATCAACATTTTTGGAAAAGATTGGGTCTTAGTTGGGGGTCACACGGCGCAGGACACGGGCGTGTCCCGCTCGGGTGGCGTAGTAAGGCGTGTGGTCGTCGAATTTTCGGTAGACGAAATGTTTGGGAGGTCACGCCCTGGAGCACGGGCGTGGCAGGGGGCGTGTCCCCTCGGTTCGACAATCGTCGAGTGTCGATCGTCGATCGTCGAGTGGCGATCGTTGAGTAGGGGTACACGGCCGGGGTCACGGGCGTGTCCCAGGGCGTGTCAGGGCCATTCGATGATTTTCCCTGCGTTCGATGATTTTGCCAAAGTCTCCATTCGACGATTTTCCTACGTTCGACGATTTTGCCAGGGATCTGCGTTCGACGATTTCCCTGCGTTCGACGATTTTGCTAGGGATCTGCGTTCGACGATTTCCCTGCGTTTGACGATTTTGCCAAAGTCTCCATTCGACGATTTGGCAGCGTTCGACGATCTGGGCTCGACGATCGTCCAGCGCGGGGCGTATTGTGGCGTGTTTGACTGTCGATGCGGAGTTTCGACATAGGGGTTTTAGGCGGGATTTTGACCTAATGTCCCGGCACAAATTGATTGGTCGTGGACGTGTCCTGCTCCGGATTGGTGAACTGTGCGGTGTTCAGCCCCTTTTGTCCAGGTCAGACCTGGATCGTAGCTGTGCATTTCCCTTTTGTGGGAATCGACGGCTGGTGGTTAATCCGATTGGCATTTACCTGTGAATAGGGTTTCAACACCATTATTTTTCCTGCTGCTGGTTCTGTCTGAGTCCTAGAGAGAAGGGAGAGTGAAGGAGCAAGAAGAGATTTCAGTGCTTTTCATCCGGCTATTTTTCCATGGCTAGAAAGCGGAGTTGGAGGGTAACGACACTTCTCCTCTTGGTTTTAGGATGCATGTTTTAGCATCTTTTATTTTCTAGTTTTTGGGCACCAAACTCTCAAATGAGATGGGTTTGGGTCGCCAAGGTTCAAGAGTAACCTCCGGGTCAATTGAGTCCATCACTGACATGATTTTGCATTAGAGATCCACTCCGTTAGTGGATTAGGCATGGTGGGTGAAGCCGTAGTCGCGATCGTTAGTCCGACTCGGTGATGTTGCATACGAGGTTTAAGGATTCGTAGAGATCCGTTGCGGCAAGAGGCTGTTTGTGATGTTCGTGATGTTTGTGATGTTCTTCCCTTTATCTTGCGTGAGTACGTGTGGCCGGTACCAGACAAGGTTAGCTCTTCATTGGCGGTAGATGGTTTCCTTGGTGAATAAGGTTAGCTCCGCATGGGTGGTAGATGGTTTCCTTGGTGCGCGGGAACGCTGCAGTACGAATGAGGGATTATGGAGGAATTGTCTTGGTTTGTGATGTGCCAAGGCGTGGCTGTGTCTCTGTGGTCGGCTGGCTATCCCGTGACGTGCAAGTCATGTGTGGAAAGTGTCCCGACGAGACTAGTCCCCTTTTATGAGACTGACGAGAACGTCGAGCATGGGGCAAGCCCGGGCAATGAGGCCATGAGCGGGTGGGGTCCAGCAAGGGTTCTTAGAATCAGTCAGTGTGTTGGACGAAATCCTGACATGAGAAGTCAGAGTTTGCCGACAAGCCCGAGTCTACGACCGTGAGCATGTGGGGTCTTGGCAAGAGTTCTGTGTGGCGGTTTTATGTCGTTGGGGAATTGTGGCTCCCCTTTTGTTTGCGGCTTTATGCCAATGGGGAAATGATGAGTACCCAATTGATGTGATGTTGTGCTAGATGCATATGCTATAGGGTGCCTTGGGTGAAGCTCAGGTGTTGCATTCATGTTGCATAGTAGGCCCTATTATTATATGCTCAACAGTAGAGAACATGTATGATGTTTGAGACATCCAAGTCTGTTTCTTTAGTTATTTTTCTTGCTTATGAATATTGCATACGAAGTGCTAACTTGCAGGTTGGAGGAGTACCACGGGGTCCGTTAGGGGCGGCCGGGAGGAGATGTGTTGGTTACACAGTTTGAGGTCAGCCTTTGCTGACCCACATTACTAATAATTTTTACAGGGCAAGGATCACAAGCAGGAGCTAGCTCACCAGCCAGAAAGGCCTAAGCCTCATGAAGTGTTACCTTTTGTTGTAGCTCTACTTTTATGACATTGTATGTTTTATGCTCATGTTGACCGTCTTGCATGCCGAGGTAGACTAGGAGTGCTTATGCACTTTTATGATGATATATTATTTGAGTTTGGACTCACACTTGTTGTAAGAACATAAGGCCATTTTGTTATTCTTGTAGGCGTGGATAACTTCTAGTCTTGCTTGTTGTTTCTACTGTGTTGTGTTATGAGTTTTGAGTTTGGGTAGTTATATTATCTTATAATACTGAAGCTGTGGAGTCTGTATGTTGTGAGCCCCGGCCGGACCCATATTATACGGTCATTACAGGGGAGGTATTACAACCGCCCAGCCCGCCAAGGTCGCCGAAGCCGCCCGAACTGCTGCTGCTACACGCCGAATAGAACACGGAGTCCGCCGTGACCGCGAGGTCGTGTGGACACACCATTATTCGCTGACTGATGATGAACTGAAGTACAGACCGCCTACCCACCTAAGGCCGACGGACAGGTTATTGGAACTTGGAAAAGCTAAAGCGGAGAACTCACAAGCCGCAGAAGCGACCTGCTGAGACCGTAGAGACCGCACACTTCACAGAACTTGACCGAAGTCAAAGCCAAACTCCTGGCTCCTTGAAGCTAGTCGCGCGACCTGCACACAGTAAACCGTCAACTCTACTCAACCTGCGCGGACAGAAAAAAATCAGACTGCAACAATAGACCAAGCAAAACTTACTGTTCACTCAGTTACTGTAGATGTGCCGGGGGGGGTCTATTTATAGGCGAGGTAAGGAGTGTGGTCACCGCCTTAGTGAATAGAGTCGCCGCCCCAGCTCGCGCACTAGCAAAACCCCATCTGCTGAGTCCGCGAGGACTTAGCCGGATTCCAAGATAAACCGCCAGGAGCGATAATGAAGATGTTCACCATCAGGCGAACTCGCACCAGTCCGCCCACACTATGCGGACAAGGAATCAACCCGCATAGCCTGCAAACACCACCGCACATAGACAGCTACAACCACTACTGCGACAGTCCGCATACTATATGCGGACAAGGAGGCAGTCCGCACAGCTCAAGAACAAGCCTCCATCCGAGAGTCCTCGACCAACAGGCAGTTTGCCAGGTCAACAGTGGACTCGGCGGATACCGCGGACACACTGATCTTGTCACTGAATGTGGCCAAGTCCAGAAAACCACCAAGAGCAAGCGCAAGCTTGGCGGACAAGGTCCAGTCCGCCTGCCCCCAAGGCAGATCGCCAACACCCCACCAGAATAAGGCAGAGTCCGCAAGCCCTACTCACACAGCTTCCAAGACAACATCCGCTTGCCGAATTTCAACACCAGTCCGCGCAGTCCTCTACAAAAGCTAATACCCGCTGCACCAACAAAGCATGATAAAGGTCACTGCCGAACTCCAAGGCCAGTCCGCAACAGCGGACACCGCAGACTCAACCATTACGCAAAGCCTCCCACGGATAGAACTCCCAATCCGCCGGTAAACACAAGCTTGCAAATCTATAATGCCGCAGTTCAACTGAGCACTTCCAACAGCCCGCAAACCGTAGTCTACTCAGTCCACTTCACTAGAAGCCCGACATCCTTGGACATAGGCCAACCAGGCCGCACAACAGACCGATCAGGCCACACACCAGGCCGCACAGTCTGCTCCTCAAGAACAGCCAAGACATGGCACCCAGGCCGCAACTAGCAGTCCGCGTTGGCTGCGGACTCAGACCGCTCAGACTGCACAGTCCGCATGGCCTTCCCATCACCCACTTCCACTTCACAAATTTCAACACTCCCCCTTGAAGTGAGAAGTGGTGATCAAGCCCAGCAAGCTTCTTAACCGCTGAAATGGCCTCTTCTATAACGGCTTCGTGAAGATGTCAGCAATATTATCTTCACTCCGAACATGCCCGACCAAAAGAGATCCCTCCAACACATTCTCCCTTGTTAGAAAGTAGAGACAAGAAGCGAAAAGTAGAGAACAAGCGAACAAACTTTTGAATAATTGAAATTTTATTATCCAAAAAAGATATCATTTACAAAGGTATGACCTCCCTTATATAGAATGGAGGAGATAAGAAAGAGAGTATACAAACAATGTGGGACTAAACATTTACAGTACTGAGCGGCTAGAATAATGGAGACCGCATAGGCCGCGCGGTTAGACAAATGGGCTAACCGCTCGGCAACTCCAGCAGGATAGAACAGGCCGCAGAGGTAGACCGATAGACCGCCCGGTCTACAAACCGCTGGATCAGACCGCTAAGCCGCTCGGTCAACAAACCGCTGGATCAGACCGCTAAGCCGCCCGGTCTAATACTTCAACACTCCCCCTCAAGCTGGAGCATAGATATCAATCATGCCCAGCTTGTCACAAATGCGGAAGAAGGAAGTAGAAACCGGCTTGGTGAAGATATCTGCCAACTCCTTGTCAGAGGTGACAAAAGGAGTACAAATCTGTTTCTTCAAAATCTCCTCCCGAATGAAGTGACAGTCAACCTCTATATGCTTCGTTCTCTCATGGAAGACCGGATTTCTGGATATGTGTATAGCGGCCTTGTTGTCACAGAACATAGGGAGAGGACAATCATATACCTCGCCCAGGTCAAGCATGAGAGCCCGCAACCAATTTAACTCACACGTAGTTGACGCCATACTCCGGTATTCTGCTTCGGCACTGGATCTGGAAACAACATACTGTTTCTTGCTCTTCCAACTCACGAGATTACCTCCAACAAAGGTACAAAACCTGACGTGGATTTTCGATCGCCTTTGTCATCCGCGTAACTTGAGTCTGAGTAGGCCTCAACCCTCAGATGGTCATTCTTCTGGAAGAGTAACCCTCTGCCCGGTGCCGCTTTGATATACTCTAAAATCTTCAGGGCGGACTGAAGATGACACTCCCTGGGAGCTTGCATAAACTGACTGACCTTTCCTACAGCGTAGGCGATGTCGGGTTTAGTCACCGTGAGATAGATGAGTTTCCCTACCAAACGTCTGTACCGTGTGACATCAGATAGAGGAGGCGATTCATCCGTCCACGTTTTGTCTTCTCCAACAGCCATGGGAAGATGAGCTGGTTTGGCACCTGTCAAGCCTGCTTCTCGAAGAAGATCAAGGGCATACTTCCGTTGAGATAGAACCAAGGAGTCAGGTTTCCGAGAGATTTCTATCCCCAAAAAGTATTTTGGGGAGCCCATATCCTTCGTGACCAAGTGCTGACGGAGGTGCTTCTTCGTCAAGTCCACCCCATCTCGGTCATCACCAGTAAGGAGAATATCATCCACATATACTGCCAAAACCACCAGTCCCGAGGCCGTTTTGCGAATGAATAAGGAGTGATCGGCCGAACTCCTTTGAAAGCCGATGGTTGCCACAATACCACTGAATTTTTCGAACCATGCCCGAGGGCTCTGCTTTAGGCCATAAATGGCCTTCTTCAAATGACAGACACGTGTCTCCCCCTGAGCAACATACCCAAGAGGTTGCTCCATATAGACGTCCTCCTGAAGATCGCCATAGAGAAAGGCATTCTTCACATCAAGCTGGGAAATAGCCCAAGCCCGGTTAACAGCCACAGAAAAGAGAACCCGGATGGTGCTGAGGCGAGCAACCGGAGAGAAGGTATCAAAGTAATCAACGCCATAAGTCTGAGTAAAGCCCTTGGCCACCAGCCGGGCTTTGTAGCGATCCACAGTGCCGTCGGGGCGAAACTTCACAACAAAGACCCAGTGACAGCCAACCACATCAGTGCCCACGGGAGGAGGAACCAGGGTCCAGGTACCCCGTTCAGTAAGAGTAGCCATCTCCTCATCCATGGCAGACTTCCAATGAGGGAGAGCGAGAGCCTCCTGGTAGGTACGGGGAGTAGAAGTAGCAGAGATAGCCAAGGCAAAACACCTGCGAGAAGGAGAAAGCTGATCATAAGAAACAACAACCGTGAGCGGGTGTTGAGTACACGCCCGCACCCCTTTGCGAAGGGCAATGGGAACATCCAGATCATCGGGAGCGTCGGCGACGGGAGCGTCAGCGACCGGAGCGTCCGTGGCGGAGAAGGCTGGCCCGGGACTAGAGAGAGACGGCAGCGGAGAGGAGGGTGGAGGGGTGGGTGGGGAGACGGACTGGGAAGGAGTGGGTGGAGGAGGAGACGAATGTGGGAAAACGTGGAGAGGTGTGGAAGGAACGGAGATATCAGAAGGAAGAGAAGGAAGCGAAGAGGAAGGAGAGAAATAGGAAGCATTTTCGAAAAAAGTCACATCTGCGGAGACAAACTGCTTGCGGAGAAGGGGTCAAAGCAGCAATAGCCTTTTTGAGTGGTAGAGTACCCCAAAAAGACACACTTGGTGGAATGGGGGAAAGCTTGTCGCGGGTAGCGGAGGAAGCGTGAACAAAGGCCGTACAGCCAAAGACACGGAGAGGAAGAGGAAAAGGTTCCTGGTGGGGGTAGAGAAGGGAGAAGGGAGTCCGGCCGTGGAGGACCGTGGAGGGAAGGCGATTGATGAGATAGCAAGCGAGGAGCACAGCGTAGCCCCAGTAGGAGCGAGGGACGTGCATCTGCGTCATGAGAGTACGCGCAACATCAAGCAGGTGACGGTTTTTTACGCTCCGCCACCCCATTCTGTTGGGAGGTGTAAACACAAGTCATTTGATGAATGAGGCCGTGTTGGTGAAAGAACGCGGAGAACTCATGAGACAGATATTCCTTGGCATTATCAGAACGTAAGACTTTAATAGAAATAGCAAATTGAGTCTTAATCATAAAGTAAAAAGATTGCCAAACAGAAAATAGTTCAGAGCGATCCTTTAAGAGATACACCAAGGTACATCGAGTAAAATCATCGATAAAAGTGACAAAATAGGAACTGCCCCGACCAACTGTGAGGGTAGGAGCAGGACCCCATACATCAGAATGAATAAGATCAAAATGCGAGAGGAGCCACGACCTTGCTTCGGTGGGAAGGAGGAGCGATGATGTTTGCCAAGCTGACACGCATCACAGTTGAGCGGAGAACTGGTGGGAGGTAAGTGGGGCAGAAGCTGACGAATAAGCCGAGGAGGAGGATGTCCAAGACGAAGATGCCACTGAAGGAGATCGGTGGAGGAGGAGTAGGCAGAAAGAGCTGAAACATCGTCGAGGAAGTAGAGGCCGCCGCTCTTAGTCCCAGTAGCAATCGTCCGCTGGGTCCTCGGGTCCTGAAAAGAACAAGTAGTGGGAGTGAATAAAACGGAGCACTGAAGTTGCCGGCATAAAGTAGTAACAGATAACAAGTTGCACGGGAACTTCGGGACATAGAGGGTATCCTCCAAGCAAAGCGATGGTGTGAGTTGAACCATGCCCGTCCCATGAACCAGAGACGGGGAACCATCCGCCACATGAACTGGGGGTAAGCGGTCATGGGTCTCAAGACGGGAGAAGCAATGAGGGTTGCCCGTCATATGATTGGTGGCACCGGAGTCAATCAGCCATTTACCTTGGGTAACGACGTGGGCACTACCTGACGTCGTGGCCACAGAGGCAGACGGCCTAAAAGAGGCGGAGGCCGAAGGAGCATCACCGGAAGGGCGAAGATGAGGATGTTTCTGCCAGCAGCGGTCAACAGTATGGTCAGTACGATTACAGTGAGAGCAGAAGAACCGGGAGGAACCCCGTCCGCCAGAGGAGCTTCGGCCACTCGGGCCCCCCCGCTGAGCTTGGTGAGCAGAGGAGTCCTGGGAAGGGGGGGAGGCCAACAGAGGCCGCTGGAGGAGCGAAGTAACGGCGGCAATGCGAGCCGCACTGGCATCCAAAGTAGGAGATTCCGCCTCACCCAAGATCTGCTGGCGGATCATATCATAAGAGTCGGGAAGACGAAGAAGATAACAAACAACCAGGAGTTCCTGGAAGTGTTTGTGCTGGTCGGCCAAGTCCGCGGAGAAGGGGCGATTCTGGAGGATTTCAGCCTCAAGAGCCTGAACCTGCTGATAAGCCGCAGCTGGGGACATGGAAGGGCGGGCGAAGAGGTCCGCATAGAGAGTATAAATAGGACGTCTGGCCCCCCTTAGAATAGAGAGCAGCGAGATGAAGCCATGCGGCCTTGACCGTCTCATCATGGCGAATGACGGGAAGGCACTCATCAGAAAGGCTGTTGGCCAGCCAGGTGCGAACAAGAGCATCACTCGCATCCCAGTCATCAAACTCAGGAGAGGTGCGAGGAGGAGGGTCATCGGTGAGGTGATGACGCTTGCGTTGAGAACGAAGGAGAAAGGTGAAAGAGACGCTCCAATCGGGATAGTTGGAGCCCACAAGCTTGGAAAGGGTGCCAAGGTTGCCCGAAGGAGGAGGAGGAGAAGGAGCTGCAGGAGTAGTGGTGAGACCGGAGGTAGTCATAGAACCCGGAAGCAGAAGAAGCCGCACGAACAGGAGCGGTTAGAAAACAGAGGAAGCCGCGCGAACAGTAGCGGCTGGAAAGAGGCACTGCGGGGAAGAGGTCGCGCGGACTGAAAAGGCCGAGCGAACAGAAGAGAGGAGAAGAGCAGGTGACCGCGACCAAGATGCGGGTAAGAAAGAGACAACCCGCACGGTCAGGCAGATCACAGCAGCGGCTAGAAGGCGGTCAAAGGCACGGCGGGGAAGAAGTCGCACGAACTGAGAAGCCCGAGCGAACAGAAAAGAGGAGAAGAGCTGGCGACCGCGACCAAGATGCGGGTGAGAAAGGAACAACCCGCACGGTCAGGCAGATCACAGCAGCAAACCGCGAGTAGAGAGACAATACACACGCGGACAGGGACAGACCGCAACGACCAGGAAGACGGAGAGGCAAGAAAGAACAAGGAGGGCGGCGACAACGAAACAGGTCGCTGCGACAAAGAGGAGTAGGAGAAGAGAACCAAGAAGGAGCAAGCCGCGCGAACAGGTTGGCGGACAAAAACAAGCCGCGCGGATAGAAACAAGCCGCGCGGATAGAAGAGAGGGCAAGCCGCGAATCAAGTCGCAGAGCGCGGAAAAGAAGACGTGAACAACAGAGGGCGCACAGAATCAAGAGGAAATGACCGTGTGCTCTGATACCATGTTAGAAAGTAGAGACAAGAAGCGAAAAGTAGAGAACAAGCGAACAAACTTTTGAATAATTGAAATTTTATTATCCAAAAAAGATATCATTTACAAAGGTATGGCCTCCCTTATATAGAATGGAGGAGATAAGAAAGAGAGTATACAAACAATGTGGGACTAAACATTTACAGTACTGAGCGGCTAGAATAATGGAGACCGCATAGGCCGCGCGGTTAGACAAATGGGCTAACCGCTCGACAACTCCAGCAGGATAGAACAGGCCGCAGAGGTAGACCGATAGACCGCCCGGTCTACAAACCGCTGGATCAGACCGCTAAGCCGCTCGGTCAACAAACCGCTGGATCAGACCGCTAAGCCGCCCGGTCTAATACTTCAACATCCCTTATAAAGTGGTGCTCGATCTCAATATGCTTGGTTCTTGCGTGATACACTGGATTGTTTACCAGTTTGAGAACACTATCATTGTCACCCCGGAGCAAAGTAGGCCCTTGCACTTCCTCATGAACATCCTCTACAAGTATCCTCAACCAGATAGCTTCCCGAGCAGCCAAGGCCGAAGCCTTATACACTGCCTCTGTAGTTAAGAAGGACACTGAGTCTTGCTTCTTGCTACACCACGAGATGCAACCTGATCCACAAGTGAACACATAACCCGAAGTTGATCTTCGATCATCCGAGTCACTGCCGTAATCAGCATCCGTGTACCCAAGCAAAGCAAAGTCCGTGTCCCTTATATAGAGAAGTCCCATATCAGAAGTTGTCTTGACATACTTCAGGATGTTCTTCACCGCTACCAGATGAGACTTCCTTGGTTCAGCCATAAACCAACTTACTCGGCCAACAACATAAGCAATGTCTGGCCTTGTAATCGTCAGGTAGATCAAGCTCCCTACAAGAGCCCTGAACACCAAGGGATCAGGAAAAATCCTTCCTTTATCTCGTCGAAGCTTCAGCCCATGTTCCAGTGGAGTAGAGCAATTCTTCCCTTTGCCAATGCCGAATCGATTCACAATGCGATCCGCATAACCCTTCTGGCAAATGAGTATCCCGCTCTCTTTCCTCTCCACTTCAAGACCAAGAAAGTGATGAAGCTCTCCCAAGTCTTTCATCTCGAAGCATATAGCAAGCTCAGCCCTGAGCTTTGCTACTTCCTCCTACGAATTCCCTGTGATGATCATATCATCCACATATAGCAGGACCAAGACTTGAAGCTACCCCTTCTTCTTGAAGAATAAGCTAGAATCCGAGTTGGAAGTAAGATAACCGCAGAATTGAAGCTACTCTGCTATCTTTCCATACCAAGCTCTAGGAGCTTGCTTCAACCCGTAGAGAGCCTTCCTGTGCTTGCAGAAATAGTCTGGATGAACTTCAGAAACAAATCCAAGTGGTTGATCTATGAATATGTCCTTGTCAATCTCTCCGTAAAGAAAGTGTTCTTCACATCAAGCTGCCACATCCTCCATCCCTTGCAAGCAGCCAAGGAGATCACCACCCGAACCGAAGTCATCTTTGCAACTGGACTAAATGTCTCCTCATAGTCTTCTCCATACTGCTGTGAGAATCCTCGAGCAACCAGACGAGCCTTGTATCTATCAATGCTCCCATCAGCCTTCTTCTTCAACTTAAACACCCACTTGTAAGTCACTGGAGTAATGTCATCAACCTTGGGCACAAGGTCCCAGGTTTCATACTTCTTGAGAGCAGCAATCACTTCCTTCATGGCATAATCCCACTCCTTGACTATAGTGGCCTCATTGAAGTTTGCAGGCTCTCGCTCATCTAGAGGACCTGCAAACAAGCAGGAGACAAAGCTCACTGCATTCCCATCACAGTACCGAGCAGGTGGCTTCACAACCCTATTCGATCTCCGAAGAGGCTGCTCCTTGCTCACTACCTCTGTTGCTTTTTCAGGCTCAACACCACCTTCGGGCAAGCTTTGAGCAATGCTCCCCCTGCTTCCTGAGCCAGAAGCCTCAGCACCAGAACTTGAAGCAACAGGAGCTGCTAGTGAAACAACAAGCTCCTCTTCCAGAACTTCAGCATCCACCTTCTGCTCTTCACAAACCTTGCTTTCTGGTAGATCAACCGACCCACCTCCATACGACGTCAGTTCATTAAAGACTACATCTCTTAACATAACAAACTTCTTCGTCACAGGATCCATGCATTTCCATCCCTTCTTCCGCTCATCATAGCCAACAAAGACAAGCTTCCTTGGCTTTGCATCAAGCTTGGTCCTTGAAGCATCCGGGACATGCACATAGCAAGTTGATCCAAACACCCGAAGGTGTTCCACACTGGGCTTCTCCTTCAGTAACATCTCAAAAGGAGTGTTCATGTTGATCGAACTGAGCGGCATCCGATTGATGACATAAGAAGCACAAGACATCCTCTCTGCCCAGAAGGACCTTGGAATGTTTTTCGCATGAAGCCAGCATTTGCAAGTCTCCGTCAGATGATGGATCTTCCACTCCGCTACTCCATTTTATTGTTTAGTATGAGCACAAGTGAGCTCTCTTTGGATCTTGTGCTTCCTGCAGAAGTTAGAAAACTCAGAGGAGATAAACTCACCACCGTTGTCTGTTCTAAGCTTCTTAATCTGCAAGCCAAGCCGGCCCTCCACCAACTTCTTGAACTCCACAAACAATCAGAAGGCTTCAGACTTCTCCTTCAAGAAATAAACCCAAGTGTATCTTGAGTAGTCATCAATCAGTACAAGCATGTATCTGCTTCCACCAAGGCTAGCAGTGGCGGTTGGTCCCATCAAATTTCCATGGATACACTCTAATGGTATCTTGCTCCTCGTTTGTGATTTATCAAACGAAAGACGATGAGCCTTGCCATACTGACATCCCGCACAAACTTGACCGTCGCCAAAGGAAGATAACTTAGGCAAGCCTCTTACAAGGCTTCTGTTTACCATAGCTTTCAACTTATCCATTCCTACATGCTCCAGCCTCTTGTGTCATATAGCAGCGCTATTGTTTGCTCTCATCCGATCAACATAAGAGTTAGTTGCAAGAACAAATAAGTTCTTTACTCTCCTCCCAACATGAGCAACGTCAGCCTTAACCGTTGATACGTTGTGAAGGAACATCACTTCTGTTGGCCCAAACAGAATGTGATAACCCGCGTCGACCGCATTGGTCACAGATAAGAGGTTCTTCTTTCTGCCCGGTACGTGATACACACTCCTTAATGTGAGTGGGCCCTTATCACTACCCAAAGACACAACCCCCTCCTTCTCTACTGCATAAACAGTATTATCAGCAGTTATGATAGCTTCATTACCTGAGTAGGCTTGCAGAGAAGAGAACTTCGACTTGTATCCGGTGAGTTGATGACCACACCCGGAGTCCACGATCCACTCGTCGTTGAAGTCGACAGCGGACAAGGCACAAACACAAGTGCCCGTCATGAAGGCTCCGCCCCATCTAGCTTCCTCACTCTTAGAGCAAGCTTCCTCCTTGCCTGCAGCATGCCCAGGCTGCAGTTTGACCTTGCAGTCATGCTTGAAGTGTCCCCGCTGATGACACCTGTAGCACTTTAAGTTCTTCTTCCAATCCTTCTTAGGAGTAGCACTCCTCTCTGACTGATAAGAAGTTGAAGGCTCATTTTCAGCAGCAGTCTTCTTCTTCTTCCCTTACCATCCCTTCTTCTTCTTACCTGAGAAGAAAGCTTCACTGCCTTCCTCAGTGACAGTGACTCCAGCCATTTGCCTTGCCAAACTTTCCTGCGAAGCAAGCAGGTTCTCAAGCTCCAGCAGAGAGGGCTGAGTAGCCCAGCCTTGAACAGATGTCACAAAGGCAACATACTTCTTCCACAAGTCGCGGATTATGTGCCTTTTCATCTTAGCCTCAGAGATATGATCATCTGGATCAAGTGCTGAAAGCTCAGCACACAAGCTCTTCATCTTTATAAAGAATTTGGGATGGTCAGGTCTCCTTGAGTTGTTCTAGCCAACTCATTCTCCAGAAACTGAAGTCTAGCTACATTCTTCCTATTGAACAACTCATCAATAGTTGTCCAAATATCAGCTACAGACTCACATCCAATGATGTGATCAAACAGTTCTGGTGAAACAGCCCTCTTGAGAACAAACTCTGCCTTTGCATTTGTTTTTCTCCAGAGCCTCACCTGCTCAGCAGTACCAAAAGTAGTAGTAACTTCCAGTCTGTCATCACCACCGACGACCTCCATAGCTCCTCGCCCAGAAGGTAACTCTTCATGCACGACTTCCACTTTTTAAAGTTAGTCGGCGTTAAGAGTTCGATACCTAGACCTCTTGCATAGCTTACTTCCATTGCAACAACCTTTAGTTAAGCTTCCAAAAGCATATAGCAACAACTGAGCAACAACAACCGTTGATCACCGCTCAAGCAACTGAACTGGCTCTGATACCATGTTGAATTTTCTCAAAGTGGTCAGCAAGATATCCTAAAGCCAAATTAATATTCTCAGAACTAT
Organism: Platanthera guangdongensis; assembly: GCA_039583875.1. Taxonomy (NCBI): domain Eukaryota; kingdom Viridiplantae; phylum Streptophyta; class Magnoliopsida; order Asparagales; family Orchidaceae; genus Platanthera; species Platanthera guangdongensis. The sequence goes on from CM077149.1 coordinate 18,569,312, forward strand.
CCAGTTAACACCTTTATCATGCGGAAGCTCAAAGAGCAAGCTTAACACCAAATGCAAATGGAAGAACAAGTAGGTCTTATATTTATTAACACTTCTTTACAGGGCGAGGTATACATAGCGAGACATGATTTCACTAGTATATAGGCTAAAACGAAAAGAAAAAAACAAGTCGGGCAGACAACACTGGAAATCGCCGAGACCGCCCAGTCCGCCAAGGTTGTTGAAGCCACCCGAACTGCTGCTGCTACACGCCAAATAGAACACGGAGTCCGCCGAGACCGTGAGGTCGCGCGAACACACCGTTATTCGCTGACTGCTGATGAACTGAAGAACAGACTGCCTACCCGCCTGAGGCCGACAGACAGGCTATTGAAACTTGGAAAAGCTGAAGCAGAGAACTGACAAGCCGCAGAAGCGACCTGCTGAGACCACATAGACCGTACACTTCACAGAACTTGACCGAAGTCAAAGACAAACTCCCGGCTCCTTGAAGTTAGTCGCGCGACTTGCACACAGCAAACCGTCAACTCTACTGAACCCACGCGGATAAAAAAAATCAGACCGCTGCAATAGACCAAGCCCCACTTACCACTCAGTTACTGTAGATGTGTCGGGGTGTCTATTTATATGCGAGGTAAGGAGTGTGGTCACCACCCCTAGTGAATAGAGTCACCGCCCCAGCTCGCTCACTAGCAAAACCCTGTCCGCTGAGTCTGTGAGGACTTAGCCAGATTCCAAGAGAAACTGCCAGGAGCGATAACGAAGATGTTCACCATCAGGCGAACTCACACCAGTCTGCCCACACTATGTAGACAAGGCATCAGCCCGCATAGCCCGCAAACACCACCGCACATAGAAAGCTACAACCACTACTGCGATAGTCCGCACATTATATACGGATAAGGAGGCAGTCCGCACAGCTCAAGAACAAGCCTCCATCCGAGAGTCCTCGACCAACAGGCAGTCCGCCAGGTCAACAGAGGACTCGGCGGATACCGCAGACACACTAATCTTGTCACTGAATGTGACCAAGTCCATAAAACCACCAAGAGCAAGCGCGAGCTCAGTGGACAAGGTCCAGTCCGCCTGCCCCCAAGGCAGATCGCCAACACCCCACCAGAATAAGGCAGAGTCTGCAAGCCCTACTCGCACAGCTGCCAAGAAAACGGCCGCCTGCCGGACTTCAACACCAGTCCGCGCAGTCCTCTACAACAGCTAACACCCGCTGCACCACCAGAGCACGGCAAAGGCCACAACCGAACTCCAAGGCCAGTCCGCAACAGAGGACACCGTAGACTCAACCAGTCCGCAAAGCCTCCCACGAACTCCCAATCTGTCGGTAAACACAAGCTTGCAAATCTACAAAGCCCCAGTTCAACTGAGCACTGCCAATAGCCCGCAAACCGTAGTCCGCTCAGTCCGCTTCTCTAGAAGCCGACATCCTTGGCCATAGGCCAACCAGGCCACACAACAGACCGATCAGGCCGCACACCAGGCCGCACAGGCCGCTCCTCAAGAACAGCCAAGCCATGGCACCCAGGCCGCAACCAGCAGTCCGCCCAGGCCGCGGACTCAGACCGCTCAGACCGTACAGTCCGCCCGGCCTGCCCATCACCCACTTCCACTTCACAAATTTCAACAGAGCTTGGTGGACTGAGAAGCAGTCCGCGCTCCACTGCGTGATCTCCCCGGACTGAGCAAACATGGACTTGGTTCAGAACCAACCAAGTCGACACCACTGGCCATAAGGGCCAGTCCGCACTTACTGGCGGACACTAGATTCAGTTTGCCAAACCTGACATCCTCCAGCACCTGTCCGCACTAACTGACTATCTCTGCGGCTTCCACTTGCCGCTTCACCAGAGCAAGGCCAAGGCTTCTGCCATGCCGGTCTGCCGAACTCCAGTTCTTAGGTTCGCTTCTTGCCAGACTCCGCGGATAGAGTTTCTATCCGCCCGGTTACTTCTTGGGATCCAACTGCCTGCTGAGCACAACCGGCCTGGCTAACCACCGCTGCTATCCGCGAAGTCTGCGCGAACAGACCGCCCAGGCCACTACAGAGCAAACCATCTGCAACATCCTTACTGACCTAGTTGTCCGCTAACCCTGTCTGTGTAGTCCGCGCGGATAGGTCCAAGTGCTCCATTTACCCACTTTCACTTCACAAATTTCAACACTCCCCCTTGAAGTGAGAAGTGGTGAATATCTCTAGCAGCTCCCGTAACCATGCACCTGATCCCTTCGATAGCATCTACGAAGAAATGTCCAAGACATAGTCCTCGCCTCGCAAATCATGGACCATGAGGGAGCCCTCCAGCATCTCCCAATATGAGCCATGCTTCCTTCTGCCTTCTTCATCAGCTTCAACCTCCACCCATGTATCACAGGAGTATCACCAACTACCTTGGGTGTAAGAGCCCAAGCCTCGTTACCATTGAGAGTAGTCCCCTCTTCAGCCTTGGTGTCAACTACGTCCTTGATTTTAGTGGGGTCATCACAGCTAGAAGGTACTTGCTCGACCTGAGGGCTAGAAAAGAAACATTGGACCAAGCCTGTCGTGTTCCCTTCATTATATCGAGCTGGTGGCTTACTGATCCTCTTCGATCTCCGAAGAACCTGATCATGGCTAGCCACCTCCGCTGCTCCTGAACCAGCTCCATTCTAGGGCAAACCCGGAACAATGCTACCCTTGCTTCTTGAACAAGATGCCTCATCACTGGAACCAGGAGCACCTGGAGCATCGCTCCCCTACTACCTGAACCAGAAGACTCCCCTCTTGAACAAGAACTACCTGGAACATTGTGTAACAACACCATCCGTTCATATGGTATATTCTAGAAGGTCCGGCCGGGGCCCCACAGGATATATCACAAAACATGCGGTGAAGGTACAGGATGATACCAGAGTAGCGCATCGCACCTATCACACAACATTCTAGCGGAAGCCTAGACTACAACTTGAACTCCTCATGAATGTCCAAACATAAAACTCCACATTTTATACAATATAGGAATGTCTTACAACAAGTGAAAAGAGTTGGCCTTATGACCTTACATGGCTATCAAATAGTGGCCTAAACAGATTGGCGCGCAGACCGGCCACAATCAAAGAAAACACACAACATAATAGATAGCCTTCGAGGGCTAACAGCAGTAGCAGCAACACCAGCAGGAACATCAACCTCTATGCATCTCGCTCGGCTCTCTAGCACCTGTACAGGGACAATCCACCCAACGGTGGCAAACAAAAGCAACGGTCAGCGTTCAGCTGACCAAATTATAACGACCCGACCCCTTATCTCGGGGCAGCGGTATTCTTCCCTGCAGGCATATCAAATCACAAGTATGGAAATATATCATCAAAATGTGCTTTCACGCACACAAGCCATCACAACCGTTCGCCACCCGGCCCAACGGTCCGTGCACTCTTAGCACATTCTTGGTGTTATGGCAAAGATCTTGCCCACCACCGTATGAGGGTCACAACCCAACGGTAAATCTCTTGAGCATTTACTCCATGGCGTGCAGCCGGAGTTAGTCTTCCTACACCGGGATGGCCCGTAGCCCCCCATTGTGTCATGGCGCGCAGGCCGAAGACTCTTGCTATGCGCTCCAACAGACAGCACCTTTTGGTCTCACGTCGGACGGACACAGCGCAGGTCGGATCCTCCACCCCCCATTGCTCAAATTGCCTTGCCTTCTCCGAGTACAGCGTACTCATGGCTATATCAAAGGCGCGGGTCGGTCTCACCAATCCCGTTCTTGGCATTCAAGCCTGGGTATTTCGCGATACCCATTTCCTTAGCACAACAGCGGGCCTTTCCTGGGCCTCCCAGTACTTCCTGTGACTCTCTCCACAGGTGGACACCGCACAAGCACAAATGTCAGGGGTCTTTCCTGGCTATCATGCCAGTACTTCCTGTTACTCGCTTCACAGGTGGACACCCTACGACATCAAGCATCACAAAAGGCCTTTCCTGGTCACACCAGTACTTCCTGTGCCTCAGTCACATGTTGGACCCAAAAACATCACATGGATATTTTTCCTGGGCTACCACTCCAGTACTTTCTTCTATTCCTTGTCGCAGGCATAACCCGTAGACTCCTTAAACTACACGTTATCACGGAGTCTTCTCCGGTTTGTATGCAACATCACCAATCCAGACCAACCTGTCCAGATGGGCTTTACACATCATGCCTATTCCGTACTCCATTTCCGGATCTATATGCTAACAAAGGTGATTTCAAGCATCCACCCAAAGATTCCCAAAATCAGCCACCTCTTTGTGGGGGAATCACAAAGCTATGCCAAAAAGAAGCCTTCACATGGCTAGGAAGAAAAGTCGTTACCCTTGACGACCGCTTCGGTGCCATGACCACAAAGCTAGCTTGCAAGACTCGCAAGAGTGTTTCCTCCGCAACACCGGCTTCAGATTTCTCGTCGGTAACCTACAGCACCACCACCAGCAGCACTTCCCCTTCTTCCTCCTTCTTCCTCTCTCTTTCTCTCTCTTAACTTGAAGAAAGATGAAGGCCAAGGAAAAATGAGAATAAGTTCTCAGTTTTGGCCTTTAGGAAAAAGAGGAAAGAAACTTCAGCCCTTGGATCCTAGCTGAAGAAATGGACGGCCACAAAACTGCCAGAAAAGCTAAATTTGACCTGACACGGCCTGTGACACGGCCGTGTCCCAGGCCGTGTGCCTCAAGTGGTGGTCAACCGACCTATCCAAACCAGTGACACGCCCATAGACCATGCCCGTGTCATGGGCCGTGTCACCAACACGCCTTCAGACACGCCCGTGTCTGTGGCCGTGTGCCTGGGCGAAAAAAATCCCAAAACATCCCGAGACTTCACACGGCCTGTGACACGCCCGTGTCCCAGGTCGTGTGTTCTGACACGGCACAAAGATACGCCCTGTCGAAATCCTTCGGCGGGCTGAGTTCGTCGACCCGATTTGACACGCCCTGTGACACGCCTGTGTCACAGGCCGTGTTCAACCTCTCGACACTCGACACTCACGTCTCGACACTCACATCTCGACACTCGACGATCGTCGAGTAAAAGTCGTCGAGCACACGACACGGCCTTGGACACGCCCGTGTCCTGGGCCGTGTGCCTCCTCCCGACACATCGTCGAGCGAAAAATCATCGACACAAGGGCCGATCGTCGACACAATCTCGACACGCCCTGCGACACGCCCGTGTCGCATGCCGTGTCTGCTGACACGCCCTGGGACACGCCCGTGTCATAGGCTGTGTCACCCAAAAATTCCTGTTGCAGAAATTTGGACTGTGACACATTGCTCCCCTGCTTCCTGAACCGGAAGCCTCCGCCTTCGAGCCAGAAGTACTTGGAGCATTGCTCCCCCTGCTTCCTGACCCTGACGTCGTTGCCCCGGAGCTGGAACAACCTGGAGCTTCTGGTGACTCAGGCAGCTCCACCTGAACCTTAGCAGCAGCCTCCATCAGCCCACCATCTGACCTGCTCATCTCTAGCTCCACATAAGAGCTATCCCAATACGGCGTCAACTCATCAAAGACAACATCTCTTGATACGATGAGCCTCTTCGTCGCAGGATCCATACACCTCCATCTTCTCCTTTGCTCATCATACCCAACAAAGACTAGCTTCGTCTTGAGAGCAACCAGAGAGTGTACGTAGCAGGTAGATCCAAACACCCGTAGGTGCTTTACACTAGGCTTAACTCCGAACATCAACTCATAAGGAGTCATCACATAGATCAGACTAAGAGGCATCTGATTGATGATATGAGCAGCACAAGCCATCTCTTTCGCCCAAAGAGCCTTTGGAACACCTTTACTCTGAAGCCAACAATTGCAGGTCTCCGCCAACCAACGGATCATCCGAGATGCAACACTACATTGTTGTGAAGTATGTCCACAAGAAAGCTCCTTCCGGATCCCAAGCTTTCTGCAAAAGTTTGAGAACCCAGTTGAGCCAAACTCACCACTGATGCTCGTCCTCAACGTCTTGATCCGCAGGCCAAGTTGGCCTTCCACATGCTTCTTGAACTCCACAAACAAGCGCATCATGTTCGAATTCGCCTTCATGAAGTATACCCAAGCATACCTTGAATAGTCATCAACCAATATTAGCATGAACCTGCTGTCTCCAAGACTTTAGGTAACGGTCGGTCCAACCAGAGCACAATAGACAACCTCCAAAGGTGCTTTACATCTGGATTGTGCCTTATCAACCATAAAGCGATAAGCTTCACCATGCTGACATCCCGCACACCCCTGACCATTGCCATAGGATGACTGTTGGGTATATTGGAAAATGTGTAATAGATTTGAAGAAGCCTCATCTTACTCAATGATATGCATCAAAGTGTATTTGATGTTGTTTTGAGTTTATATGTGCAGGTTAAGAAATAGTAGGAATGTAGGAAAAAGTTTCTAAGTCCATGTGTCGACACAAGAAGAAGTTGTGTCGACACTTATGAAGGCTTGTGTCGACACTGGAGAAAAGCTGTGTCGACACCTGGAGTTAATTATGTCGACACAAGGAGAAACTGTGTCGACACACAGAGGCAGTGTCGACACACACAGAAGACTTAGTCGACATCAACTGTGTCGACACACAGAGGCAATGTCGACACATAGAAGACTTTGTCGACATCAACTGTGTCGACACACAGGACTTGTGTCGACACATAACAGAGTTTCAACAAAGTTAATTTTTGTGAAGAGAAGAAGTGACTGTGTCGACACACAGAACTAGTGTCGACACATTCTACAGAAGCTGTGTTGAGAAGCTGTGTCAACACTAAGGGAGGTATGTCGACACCACCAAGGCTTGTGTCGACACTTAGTCTACTTGTGTCGACACATGATAAAGTTTAGTCTCGACACTTTGCTGACAGAGACAGAGTTTCAAGAAGTGACTGGATGACTTGACAGCTGTGATTACCAACCGGTCTACTGCAACTGTCAGAGATGTCAGAAGTTCGTTAGCAACCGGGTCAGCCGTTTACCCTGGCGAAAGTCTATATAAAGACATTCTCCATCAACAGAAGTAGAACGGAACGGATACACACATACAAAAAAAACAGAAGAAGATTTTCAAAAGAAGATCTAAGAAGACATTCTCAGGTGGTGATCTACTCAGAGTTTGTCAAGAGAATTCAAAGAAGAATTCAGAAGAATCTTCAGAAGAATTTGGAGAGAGAGAGAGAGAGCTCCATCTATTGAAGTGAAGAAAGAGACTTATATCAACAAGTCCCTTAAGTGCAAATTCTGAACCAGTCTGACAAGAAGAATTCAGATTGATTTTTGAATTTCAAGAAAGAAGTTGATTGAAGATCAACTTCATAGGAGATCAACCTTACTGAGTTCAGATTCAAGAAGCTTTGAAGAAAGCTAAGACAGGTTGTTATCTACCATCAGATTCTCTCAAGAACTGATCAAGAAACCATCCATCCTTTCTCTCTCAACTAGGGTGGTAGTAAATTTCATTTGATATCTATTTTTCTGTAGGATCTGTTTAAGATTTGAGTGGTAAGCCTGATTTATAAAGGCTGAGTTGTAGGAGATTAAGTTCTCTGAGTTGTAGGCCTTGATGAAGACTGAGGTAGTGCTGTGAGCCTGAGATGTAGGAGATTGTAATATCTGAGTTGTAGGCCTTGTTGAAGGCTGAGGTAGGGCAGATTTCCTGAGCTATAGGAGTGTGGACTCACTCTGAGTTGTAGGAGCCTTGTTTGGGTTCTGATATGTAAGATCTGCGGATCTGTGGAGAAGGAAAGAAGTTAGGCCGAATCTAGCACACTGCCAGATAGGCGAATGGGGAAGTGGATGCACCCAGACCTTGGGGAACCACTATAAATCAGTGTGCAATCTGTGAATGTGTGTGATTCTGTGAATTCTGTGATTGTGGTAGCTGTAGAACAGATAGATTTAATTTGATTATTTGAATTAATATTCTGCCTTAGCATAAAAAGGAATTGCACCTATTCACCCCCTATAGGTGTTTAGGAACCAATTCTTTCAAGTGGTATCAGAGGGAGGTTACTCAAAGAAAGACTTAACAGTCTGAGTTAGATCTGTAAGGCAGAATTAAGTTAAAGAAGATGGGTTCAGGAGAAAACCATAAAGAACTTGGTTCAATGAAATTGCCTATCTACAGAAAGGAAATCTTTGGAATATGGAAGGAAAGGGTCAGACTATTTATGGAGACATCTGATCTTAGAATTTATATAACAGTTAAGGAAGGACCATATATACCAATGAAGGTTTCTGTTCTTGATGTTAATCAAAGGATTCCTATGGATTTTTCAGAAATGACTAAGGAGGAGATCATCTTGGCTACAATGGATAAAAGAGCACAGAATATTATAGTGAGTGTCATAGATGATTCAACATTCCAGAATCTGATTCACTGTAAAACCTCCAAGGAGATGTGGGATACATTGATTGTCTACATGTAGGGTTCTGAAGAGGTTAGGCAAGATAAAAAGTCTATGCTTAATTAAGAATATGAGAGTTTCAGACGAGCCAAGTCTGAAAGCATAACTGAATGTTATAAAAAGTTCTACAAAATTGTAAATGAATTAATGTCCTAGGGAAGAATCTTCAGTATATATGAACTGAATGACAAATTCCTTAGGTCTTTGACTAAGGAATGGGATACAAAGATCTATGCCATAAGGTAAGTGGCCAGACTGGCAGAGATTTCACCTCCAACACTGTTTGACAAATTACTGTCTTATGAGATGCAGCTGTTAGCCAGAAAGGAGGAAGAGAAAAATACAAAGGGTGACTATAGAGATACGTCAGTGGCCTTCAAGTTAGAAGCCACAAGGAAGAATAGGAGAATGTCTCGATCTTCTCCTAAGAAAGATGGAGAAGTGATTTCAAAAAATTCTGATAATCACAGTACAGATAGCAGTAATTCTAATGAAGACTTTGCAGCATTCACAAGGCAGTTTCAGAGATTTTTAAAGAAGAAGCAGTGGAAATCTAAGCCATCCTCATCTCAGTCCAAGGATGACTATTATCAGAAGAGGAAATCATCCAGGAAGGACAGGAGTGGGAAAAAGCCTAGCAAGTCAACTACATCAAAGATTATTTGTTATTGCTGCAACAGACCAGGACATGTTGTGGCTGACTGTCCAGATAAAAGGAAGGAGTATGCTGATAAAAAGAAGTCTCAGCACAAGAGCAAGAAGGAGAAATCCTTGGTAGCTAAGAAAGAGAAAAGTTGGACAGATCAATCAACTTCAGAGTCTGAATCTGAGGCTGAGGCCTATATTGGTTTGTTTGCAACTGAAGAAGAAGATGAGTTCTTTAAATTACTGGACTCTATCTATGAGCAAGAATACCATTAGTGCAAAGGAATGATGCTGTGTCTGAAGAAGACCAGTGCCAGGATCAACCTGGTCCCAGTAAGGTAAAAAGTGTATCTGTAGATTCTGATTACTTCACTGGGTCAGAATCAGATGCATCTGCATCAAGAGATGAAGATGGGTCTGAATCTGAAGGAGATATTCATCAGCGGATAGATGAATATGGGGATTTGTTGCAGGCACTCAAGAGAAGCAAAAACCTGGCCAAAAATCAGGCTAAAGAAATTGCAGTTCTTAAGTTGGCTACATCTGATTCAGAGAAGCTGCTGGATCAGAATATGAATGAGATTGCCAAGCTGAAAAACATAACAGTTATTCAAATGGGAACAATCACATTCAAAAATGATAAGATCAAAAGTCTGGAAAACAGACTTCAGAAAGAGGAGATAGTGGCTAGTTTTTCTAAGCCAAAATCTGTTCTACCCTTAATTGATGACTTTGTGTCTCAAAAGGGTAAGGCAGGAATAGGCTTTAAGAGAACTGCATGGGCTGCACAGTCCAATAATAAAGGCAAAGCCCCAACATAAAATAAAAGATCTGCTGTCAACAATACAACTAAGATTGTGCCTACAAAGAGGTATAATAAGTATGAGTGTTGGTGCTGTGGCAAGATAGGCCATTATGCCTTAGACTGTTGACACAACACCAATGTCAAGGAGAATAGCAGTCTACCTTTTAGAAGAGCTATAGGCATATTTGTTAAGTTTCACGCTAACTTGAACCAAGGACCCAAAAGTTATTTGGGTTCTAAGGTTAAGTAATCTTTGTTGCAGGTGAGTCCAAGTTGTCATGCCCCTATATGGTACCTGGACAGTGGATGTTCCAGGCACATGATTGGAATAAGAGGATTGCTGAAGGACTACTCACCAATATTGAATGGGCCTAAAGTAATCTTTGGTGGTTCTGAAAAAGGAGTCATCAAAGGGTTTGGTAATATTTCTAATAACTTAATCACTATCACTCAAGTGGCCTATGTAAAGAGTTTGAAACACAACCTAATTAGCATAAGTCAGCTGAGTGATCTAGGATATAACATTTTATTTGTCAAGAATGGGTGTCATATCAAGAGGTCAAATGATCAAAAAGTCATATTGACTGGCTATAGAAAAATAAATGTGTATTGCCTAAACTTTGAGTGTGAGAATAAAAATTCTCCTATCTGTCTTGTGGCTGATGAGAAAGTCTCTCATTGTGTCAAATGTCACAAGAGGCTAGCTCATCTTAACTACAAGACTATTGACCAACTCTTTAGTAAAGAGTTAGTGAGGAATAGTTCTCAAGTTAAGTGTTATAAGGATTGAATATGCTCAGCTTGCCAAAAAGGCAAGCAGACCAGATCCTCCTTTCATAGCCTAGAAACCAAAGACTCAGTGAGGTGCTTATACCTCTTGCATATGGATTTATTTGGTCTTATGCCAGTTCAGAGCCTAGGTAGGAAGGTTTACACTTTTGTGCTTATAGATGACTATTCTAGATTCTCATGAGTTTTCTTTTTGAGGCAGAAATTTGAAACCCCAAATGTCTTCTGCAATTTTCTCAAACAAATTCAGAATGAATTAGATAGCTTAGTGGTCAAAATCAGAAGTGATAATGGAACTGAATTCCAATCTGAGAGTATGACAAGATTGTGTGAAGAATTTGGGATTCATCAGGAATTCTCCCCACCTAAAACACCTAAACAAAATGACATTGCTGAGAGAAAGAATAGGACATTGATTGAGGCTGGAAGAACACTATTGAGTGACACTTCTCTCCCAGAATATTTCTGGGCTGAGGTAGTAAACACTGCATGCCATATGCTCAATAGGGCTTCCATCACCAAAAGCCACAAAAAGACACCCTATGAGGTTATGAAAGGCAGAAAACCAAACTTATCCTATTTTAGTATCTTTGGTTGCAAGTGTTATGTGCTTAACAATGACAAATCTCACCTAACTAAGTTTGCTGCCAAATCCCAAGATGGGATATTTGTTGGGTACAACAACAATAGTAAGGCTTATAGGGTCTACAATTTGGGTACTCAAGTTGTAGAAGAGTCTATTCATGTCATATTTGATGAATCCAGACTTATTAACAGTGAGTTGCCAAGTAGTTATTGTAGCTCTCCAGGTATACAGCAGAAGATGGACCAGCTTACTATCAGAGAAGATCCAACTGCAAAGCAGGATGAGGAAAATGGTAGTTGCTATCCAGGGGGAGTACAAGACACTCTAGAGGCTGATGAAGACCATGAGGTACAACATAATGAAGAGATTGAAGAAGGTCAAACTGTTGATAGATTACCTCCAGCAGTTAGACATTTGAAGGATCATCCTGCACACTAGATCATTGGTGATCCAAGACAAGGAGTACAAACAAGGAGCAGGAACTTAAACACAGTTCTTTGCTCAAGCTTCTTATCTCAACTGGAACCAAAGAGATTTGAAGAAGCTATTCAACACCCACACTGGATAGATTCTATTCAGGAGGAGTTAAATCAATTCAGAAGGTGCAAGGTCTGGGATTTGGTTCCAAAACCAAAGGGCCACAATGTCATAGGGACAAAGTGGATTTACAGAAACAAGCTTGATGAGAGTGGGATCATAATGAAGAACAAGGCAAGACTAGTTGCCAAAGGATACAGGCAAGAAGAGGGCATAGACTTTGATCAGACTTTTGCCCCTATTGCAAGGTTGGAAGCTATCAGGCTATTTCTAACCTATGCAGCATATCAAGGCTTCAAAGTGTTCCAAATGGATATTAAGTCAGCATTCTTAAATGGAGACTTAAAAGAGGAGGTCTATGTAGAACAGCCCTCAGGTTTTATTGATCCACTCAAACCTAATTATGTTTATAGACTTAGGAAAGCTTTATATGGGTTGAAACAAGCCCCAAGGTCTTGGTATGAAACTCTGTCTAATTTCCTCATTGAGAACAAATTCTCAAGGGGGAAAATAGACAAGACTCTATTCCTTAGGGAATTCAAAGGAAAGATTATCCTAGTCCAAATATATGTTGATGACATAATATTTGGTTCTACTGAAAATAACCTTTGTAGAAAGTTTGCAAAACTTATGCAAGGGAAATTTGAAATGAGCAGTATGGGAGAACTTAAGTTCTTCTTGGGCCTCCAAGTAAGATAGACTGATGATGGCCTGTCCATATCTCAGTCTAAGTTCACCCAGGAGTTAATTAAGAAGTATGGTATAGAGTCATCCACTACCATGAGAACTACAATGGGGGCAAGTATTTCTCTAAGCAAAGATGATGCAGAGAAACCTGTAGATGAGACTTTGTATAGAGGAATAGTTGGCTCACTCCTTTATCTGACTGCTAGTAGACCAGACATCATGTATGCTACATGTGTTTGTGCTAGGTACCAATCCTGCCCTAAAGAATCTCATCTTACTGCTGTCCAAAGGATTTTGAGATATCTTAAGGGCACACCTAATCTAGGCCTTTGGTATCCTAGGAATAGAGATTTTCTACTAATAAGCTATTCAGATGCAGACTTTGCAGGTTGTAAAGTAGATAGAAAAAGAACAATAGGCACCTGTCAATTTCTAGGAGGAAGATTGGTGTCTTGGAGCTGTAAGAAGCAGACTAGTGTGACAATTTCCATAGCCGAGTCTGAGTATGTTGCTGCAGTAAGTTGTTGTGCACAGCTGTTGTGGATACAACATCAGTTAGAAGATTATGGTATTCAGGTAAGTAGAACTCCATTATTATGTGATTCTACTAGTGCTATTTCTATTGCTCATAATCCTGTTTCTCATAGTAGAACAAAGCATATAGAAATAAGATACCATTTTCTTAGAGATCATGTAGAGAAAGAAGATATTTCATTATAATTTGTTAATACAGATTTACAACTTGCTGATATGTTCACTAAGCCTTTAAATGAAACTAAATTCAATAATTTCAAAATTGAATTAGGAATGTTGAACATAAATTAGTTTAACAAATTTGGCTAAGTAAAATTGTGTCGACACAAAAAATTGTCTGTGTCGACACATAGTAGTTGGTGTCGACACTCCATGAAAGTGGTGTCGACACATCTAGAAAATAGGTGTTGACTATTCAGAGAAGGTATGTCGACACATCCAGAAGTTGTGTCGACACTGAGAATCAACACACAGATTTCGTCGAGCATAGAATCAACTATCGTCGAGCGCAGATCCAACAACATTTAGTTGACCTCAAATCGTCGACCTCACGGGCTATTCATCAAACTCGACCTAGACAATTAGAATTGGTGTCGCCATATAGAAGTCAACACTTCTGTCGAGACATTAGAAGTCTGTGTCGACACAATCATAATAGTGTCGACATATTAAGAGAATTTTGACGTGTCTTTTGACCTTCCTATTTAGAAGGGTATAAATAGGTCAACAACAGACTCTGTCGACACACTCTTCATATTTTCGAGACCAAAACCCTGTGTCGACAAATTCTCTTTTCTCAATTCAAGCTTTCTCTCAACCCCAATGGCGTCAAAGCTTGAATATAATGTCAACGAAGGCTATGAGCTGGTTCGCAACGCCTTTGACAATGCGGAACCCGAGATTAAAACATTTGTAACCCTAATTGCAGAAAAAGGTTTGGAATTTCTGGTATTCGAACCTACAAAGATATGGAAGAAAAAAATACTGGAATTCTATGGCGCAGCTACTTTAGATTCAACTAGGACTTAAGATCAAATCTACAGTTCAGGGAGCTAAAGTTAAACTTACCTTGAAGAACTTGAGGAAAACTCTTCAACTCCCAAGAACTCAAGAAGAAGAAGAATTACCCTCTACCAAGACCAGGGAAGCACTTCAGTGGTGTGGATTGGATCCCACCATGAAGATTGGATCTGCAATGTACAGGAAAGGGATGAATCTGCAAGGAAAATTCCTTTCTAAAGTGGTTGGAAAGGTCATTCTCTGCAAGCCAGGGGGACATGATAGGGTTTCAGCCTATATGTTCAGCCCGATGACCAGGAATATCTTCAGACTGAACGCAGATTGGTCTGTAGTAATCTTTGAAAAGATCAAGGAAAGTATTAAAAAGCCAAATCTGGGAAGAATCATGAGTTTATACTTGGCTGGAACAATTCCAGAAATAATGGAACAAACTACTTGTTCTAAGATTAACCATATGAGAAGAATGGATATAAGGATTATCTCCAGATGGGATAGAGTCCTAACAAAGGACATACCTGATGAAGAGAGACAAGAGATTCCTGAAAAATCTCATACACAAGACATTGCAGATGGTACTCAGGTGCAGGGGGAGCCTCATCTTGAGGAAGAGCTAACACACTTGGAAAGTGAAATGGCTACACAAACTATTCTTGAGGTAATTCAAGAAGTTAATCAATCAATTTTCAATAATGAGGATGAAATACTAACTGAGTCCTTGATTGATGCTGACCAGTCCACTCAACTAAATAGTCAAGCACAAGATGTTATCATGGAGGATACATCTACAGCAGCTGATGCTCCTGAGTTGGTGGTGCCTCAAGTCCCTACTCAACAAGAGTTTACCCTTGAAGAGTTATTCCATGATATAGAACAAGTAAGAACTGAGGGGGAGCAAACTGTAATTGAGGGGGAGCAAGTAAGAACTGAGGGGGAGGAGCAAGGGACTCAGGGGGTGCAACCTAGGACTGAGAAGGAATTGCCTCATAGTCCTAAGGAAAGAGTTGATATAGCCAGTACCTCAGCTTCTGAAGATGAAGCAGAAATACAAATAAAGAAGAGAAAGCTGATATTTTTCAAAAGAAGGAGCCAAAGCTATAAGAGGGCATTACAAACTGCTCCACACCCTGCCCCAGCAACTGATTATAGTTCCTTATTAGTCTCATTGCAAGTAAAGTTAGATGAACAAAGGATAGCCATGGAGAAATATATTGATGAGACCCATAAAGATCTGCAATTCTCCTTGGCACAAGATATAGAATCAATAAGATTTGAAGTAAATCAGAACAAGAAGGAAATGACAGATTGCTTTCACAAAGGTGGCAATGCTGTAGTCTTTCTGGCAAAACAAAAAGAAAGAATAAAAACTCAAGTTGATGATATAGCTATTAAGCAAGGCTATGTCCTAGAGAATCAACTTAGAATGAATGATAATTTGACAGAATCACATAATGTGATTATTACAGAATTAAAGAATACTGCTACTGCCCAGACTAAGGCAAGGGCTAAAGCCAAGTCAGATTTTGATAAGCAATTACAGGAAGGACTAGCTGTTGTTCAAACAGCTATTAAGAATTCTCAAAAGATCATTTCTGATCAGCTACTGAAGTTAAGGTCATTTTATAAAGATGGTGTTAATTATCTAGATGAACAAGTTAAATTTCAAAAAGATGACCTCAGAGCTCATATTGAGAGAGAAGTCATAAAGGGGGAGAGAGTGTTAGTCAAAGCTGGCTCAGATCATGCTAGATGGATATCTAATAGCATCAGAGCCACCCTTGGATATCCACCCCTATGTGATGATGATAATGTAGCTGAGTCAGGTATACAACCTGCTTATTTTGGAGGTGATCAACCTGAAGTTGCTCAGGTCATTTACCCTCCAACAGATTTTGATATGATTCAGCAGGAAGTACAGTCAATGTACAGTCCTCCATAGGAGGTTGACAATGTTATTATTGAGAAAGTGGAAATGTCAGGGGCTGACAAGGATGCTCAGAAGGAAGCTCTATTATCTAAGAAAAGGTTCAGAGAACAGGCAGAGTTGAAGCCTGATTTTGAGCAATGGAGCCCCACTTCCAGGAATATTATTTTGACTACCTGGAAGGCTGTGAAGGACAAGACCCATGATAGGGGAAAATGGTACACTGAGCAAGAATGACAAAAGCATGAAGCTAGGCAGGAAGCCATTCTTCAATATAGAAGAAAGGCAAAAGTTGGGAAGTTATCTCCTAATGCTCAAGAGCCTAGCAAATACTTCCCTAAGCCTTTTCATTATTTTGAAAGGCAAAGAATAAGGGCTAAAAAGCAAAAGAAGAAATATCTGAAGGGCAAAAAGCTAGCTGAAGATACAGAAGCTCCAGTACAAGTCAAGATTCAGTCAGACAAAAGCATAGTCATCAAGGAGCCTGACTAGCCTTAGAATAAACTAGATTTTACAACATTGTAATTTTTAGTTTTAAAAATCTATGTAAATTATTGTTATGAAACTTTTGAAAGTTTAAACAAAACAATGATTAATGCTCATTATATTTGCATCATTATTCTGTGATGACATTTTATATATGTTTTGTTTATAAGTTACCCTGTCATATAATATTTTTATACATCATAATGTGTGTTTATTATGAATGGTGTATATCATTGACTAAGAGTTATGACTTCTCCAAATAGGGGGAGATTGTTGGGTACATTGGAAAATATGTACTAGATTTGAAGAAGCCTCACCTTACTCAATGATATGCATCAAGGCGTATTTGATGTTGTTTTGAGTTTATATGTGCAGGTTAAGAAAATGCAGGAATGCAGGAAAAAGTTTATAAGTCCATGTGTCGACACCAGAAGAAGCTGTGTCGACACTTATGAAGGCTTGTGTCGACACTGGAAAAAGCTGTGTCGACACCTAGAGTTAATTGTGTCGACACAGGGAGAAACTGTGTCGACACACAGAGGCAGTGTCGACACACACAGAAGACTTAGTCGACATCAACTGTGTCGACACACAGAGGCAGTGTCGACACACAGAAGACTTTGTCGACATCAACTGTGTAGACACACAAGACTTGTGTCGACACATAGCAGAGTTTCAACAAAGTTAATTTTTGTGAAGAGAAGAAGTGACTGTGTCGACACACAGAAATAATGTTTACACATTCTACAGAAGCTGTGTCGAGAAGCTGTGTCAACACTAAGAGATCTGTGTCGACACCACCAAGGCTTGTGTCGACACTTAGTCTACTTGTGTCGACACATGATGAAGTTTAGTCTCGACACTTTGCTGACAGAGACAGAGTTTCAAGAAGTGATTGGATGACTTGACAGCTGCCATTACCAACCGGTCTACTGCAACTGTCAGAGCTATCAGAAGTTCGTTAGCAACCGGGTAAGCCGGTTACCATGTAGGAAGTCTATATAAAGGAATTCTCCATCAATAGAAGTAGAACAGAACAGATACACACATACAAAAAAACAGAAGAAGATTTTCAACAGAAGATCTAAGAAGACATTCTCAGGTGGTGATCTACTCAGAGTTTGTCAAGAGAATTCAAAGAAGAATTCAGAAGAATCTTCAGAGGAATTTGGAGAGAGAGCTCCATCTATTGAAGTGAAGAAAGAGACTTATATCAACAAGTCCCTTAAGTGCAGATTCTGAACCAGTCTGCTAAGAAGAATTCAGATTGATTTCTGAATTTCAAGAAAGAAGCTGATTGAAGATCAACTTCATAGAAGATCAACCTTACTGAGTTCAGATTCAAGAAGCTTTGAAGAAAGCTAAGACAGGTTGTTCTCCACCATCAGATTCTCTCAAGAACTGATCAAGAAACCATCCATCCTTTCTCTCTCAACCAGGGTGGTGGTAAATTTCATTTGATATCTATTTTTTTGTAGGATCTGTTTAAGATCTGAGTTGTAAGTTTGATTTATAAAGGCTGAGTTGTAGGAGATTAAGTTCTTTGAGTTGTAGTCCTTGATGAAGGCTGAGGTAGGGCTGTGAGCCTGAGTTGTAGGAGATTGTAATCTCTGAGTTGTAGGCCTTGTTGAAGGCTGAGGTAGGGCAGATTTCCTGAGCTGTAGGAGTGTGGACTCACTCTGAGTGATAGGAGCCTTGTTTGGGTTCTGAGCTGTAAGATCTGCGGATCTGAGGAGAAGGAAAGAAGTTAGGCCGAATCTAGCACACTGCTAGATAGACGAAGGGGGAAAGTGGATGTACCCAGACCTTGGGGAACCACTATAAATCAGTGTGCAATCTGTGAATGTGTGTGTGTAACGCCCCGAAACTCAAAGGAGCGACGGGGGACATTTTGGGCCAGTTTTGGGTTCTGGCTGAAGGCACACGGCCTGGGACACGGGCGTGTCCCATGGCGTGTCAAGCCTGTGTCGACACTAAGCCGGGGAGTTGACACTTTGGTCTCGACATTGTGTCGAGACTGGGCACACGGCCTGCGACACGGGCGTGTCGTAGGGCGTGTCGACCCGTGTCGACACTTAGCCGCGAAGTCGACACGCTTCGTTCGACGAAGTGTCGAGACATGGCACATGACCTGCGACACGGGTGTGTCGCAGGGAGTGTCGACCCGTGTCAACACTCGTCCCGGGAAGTCGACACTTTGGTCTCGACATTGTGTCGAGACAAGGAACACGGCCTAGGACACGGGCGTGTCCAAGGCCGTGTCATCAGGTCGACGATCTTCGCTCGACGAAGTGTCGAATGTCAAGACCGTGTACACGGCCTGGAGCCCAGGCGTGTTGAGGTGACACGGGCAAGGACACGGGCGTGACCTAGAACCCGTGCAGTGCTCGGGTTGTTTTCGGGGAAAAATGATGGGGTACACGGCCGGCCACACGGCCGTGTCAGGTAGGACACTGGCGTATCAGCTCGAACACGGGCGTGTTCGATACCCGTGTGAGGTTCCAGGCGATTCGATTTTGACGGCGAATGAGGCACACGGCCCTGGACACGGGCGTGTGCCAGGCCGTGTTCGGTCCAGATTGGGCATTTCAGTCCCGAATCAAAACCGTTCGTTTCCTTATTTTGAGATCCAACGGCTGGGGGTTGTTCCTGAAGGGATATACCCGGGATTGGACTTAGAAACCCTCACTTTTCTTAAGTTGTTATCTTTCTAAAACCTTAGAGAGAGAGAGGAGAGCCAAGGAAGGAAGAAGGAGCTAGATCCGGACATTGGAGGAGCTTCGAAGCTCCGAATCGCGAGCCGACTCCGGATCCACGGAGGCAAAGCTAGTGCGGTGCTTTTCATCCCCTTACTTTTCAATGGCGCCAAAGAGGAACTCTAGGGTAACGATTCTCTTCTTGAGCATGAGTAGCTCTCCTTCTTTGCATAGGAAGCCCGCTCTCGCGAGTTTGCGGTGAGTTGGAGGCGTTCCTTCGGGTAGATATGTGAAGTCCCCGTTGTTTAGAGTCCGTAAGCGAGAACGGATATATGCATGATGTGTGAAGCCTACCCGGACATGTTGGTCTAGATTGGTGATGTTGCATTGCATAAATGCCGGAGAAGACTCCGTGCAATTGGTTGTTTTTCGGGTTTTCTACACGGTAGATTGCAACAGGGGGCCTTGGGGACTAACCCTAAGGTGCACCCGGAAAACTGGGCTGATGCGTGATCTTGCCAACATGGAGGCCTGAGAGCCAACTTGAACATAACCAAGTTATGTGAAATTGTGTGACGAAAATGGGACTCGGGAGAAGTTTGACCTGCGCAAATGGCTTAAATTGTCGTTGCGACGTGAGCACGGGTTAGATGGAACCGTACCCATATATATGTCTTTCGGGTTAAAGAGACCTAAGGTTACATGGCACTTGCCGTTGGCATAGATGAGAGTCTTCGGCGGTCTATGGCTTAAATTGTCGTGACCCATGCCGGGAAGACAAATTGCTCATATGTTTGGCCGTCAAAGTGACGGTGGTGGGTCCGGAATGTCTATGGCTTTAACTGACGTGGCATCGACCAGTTCACCGAGAATGTGCCCTGAGTGCACGGGGTGTGTGGCCGATGGAGCCTACGCCTGTGATGTAATGAATATTATTATATTGCTTGCTTGTGCTAATAAAATTGCAGGGAAGGAGCATCGCCGCCCCGAGTCGGGGGCGGGATCGTTATAATTTGGTAAGCATTGCTGACCGTTGCCTTTTTGTTCGCCACCGTGCGGTGGTTATGTTTATTGCAGATGCTGCTGGACCAAGCGGTCAATAGCGGGCTAAAGCCCAAATTGCGAAGCCGACCCTTGAAGGCCTATTTGGAGTGTTTACTGATTTATTCATGTATGACCGGCCTGCGTACCGTGGTTTGAAAATCATGTAACATTAAGTGAACCATTTTGTAAGGCCTTAAGGCCAGTACTGGTGTATGTACTTCATTCCTGGTTGGCTATTCTAGTGGACATTCATGCTTTAATGCGGGGTTCTTTATTGCAACTTTATAAACTGCTTCCGCTAGAATGCTCTGTGTAGGACGATGATTGGTTGGATGGTTTCCATGAGTAACCACCCGGTCTGTCTGTGGCATACGGCATCGGGCCCCGGCCGGACCTACTGCTATATGCTATGTGACGGATAGGGGGCGTTACATTGTGATTCTGTGAATTCTGTGATTGTGGTAGCTGTAGAACAGATAGATTTAATTTGATTATCTGAATTAATATTCTGCCTTAGCATACAAAGGAATTGCACCTATTCACCCCCCCTGTAGGTGTTTAGGAACCAATTCTTTCAATGACAATCTAGACAATCCACTTACGAGTCTTCTTACTGCCATTGCTTTCAGCTTGTCCATCCCTACATACCCCAGTCTTTCATGCCAGATAGCTACACTATCACTGGCCTTCATCTGATCAGAACTTGAACTTGTTGAAGATCCAACTAAGTTCTTCTCCTTACTCCCAACATGAGCTACGTTCGCCGAGAGCAAGACAACCTTGAACTCTTTCCTGAGATGACCATGCTGCTTGCATTTATAGCACCTTGGTCCTTCCTTCCTCTTCCCATCACGCCTAGGAGAAACACTCCTCTCTTGTTGATATGATGTAGAAGGACCATCCTCTGCAGCAACCTTCACCTCCTTCCTGAACAACCCATCAAGGGAAGTCCAAACCTCCTGTAACGTCCCCTTTGCCGTCCGTGGATCAACACCACTAGGCCTCCGACGGACCGTTACCGGGCTGCAGCCCAAGCACCCCAACCCCTCTCCCTCCACAGGCGGGTTGTTGGTGGCCACAGCCTCCCTTTTGATGAGGTAAACTCGATAGTCAGGCCCGCAATACGGGGACTTCCCAGGAGGGTCACCTATCCCAGTACTACTCCCAGCCCGAGCACGCTTAACTAATGAAGTTCTTTCAACTCTCATCACCAATTGAGCTGCAACTCAATTGGTGATGAGAGTTGAAAGAACTCTATAGTTAAGCGTGCTCGGGCTGGAGCAGCTCAATTAGTGATGAGAAGTGAAGGAACTCCATAGTTAAGCGTGCTTGGGAGAGAGTAGTACTGGGATGGGTGACCTCCTGGGAAGTCCCCGTAGTGCGGGCTTGACTATCGAGTTTACCTCATCAATGGGACGCTGTGGCCACCAACAACCCGCCCGTGGAGGGAGAGGGGTTGGAGTGCTTGGGCTGCAGCCCGGTAACGGTCTAACGGAGGCCTAGTGGGCTGAGGCCCACGGACGGCCCAGGGGACGTTACAATAAAAGGTGCACTTTTTATTGTAAGGCCCCTAGCCGATCCAACATGACAGCGTCATGGCTCCGCTCTAGGCGACCCTACCGGGCTGCAGCCCAAGCACCCCAACCCCTCTCCATCCACAGGCGGGTTGTTGCTGGCCATAGCCTCCCTTTGATGAGATAAACTCGATAATCAAGCCCGCACTACGGGGACTTCCCAGGAGGTCACCCATCCCAGTACTACTCCAGCCCGAGCACGCTTAACTATGGAGTTCTTTCAACTCTCATCACAAATTGAGCTGCAGCTCAATTGTGATGAGAGTTGAAAGAACTCATAGTTAAGCGTGCTCGGGCTGGAGTAGTAACTGGGATGGGTGACCTCCTGGGAAGTCCCCGTAGTGCGGCTTGACTATCGAGTTTATCTCATCAAGGGAGGCTGCAGCTCAATTGGTGATGAGAGTTGAAAGAACTCCATAGTTAAGCGTGCTCGGGCTGGAGTAGTACTGGGATGGGTGACCTCCTGGGAAGTCCCCGTAGTGCGGGCTTGACTATCGAGTTTATCTCATCAAAGGGAGGCTGTGGCCACCAACAACCCGCCTGTGGATGGAGAGGGGTTGGGGTGCTTGGGCTGCAGCCCGGTAGGGTCTCCTAGAGCAGAGTCTTGACGCTGTCATGTTGGATCGGCTAGGGGCCTTACACTCCGCAGCTGACCGACATCTACTGATGTGGTCCAACGAGCTCCGATGAGATCACTTGCTTGGAGTAGACTCGTTTTCGTTATTTGTCTCTTCAAGCTCTTCATCTCTTCAGCATTGCCAACAGTAGCCTCTTGTGTTTCTGCTCCGCATACTTCCTCCCAAAGGTCCTCGCCAAGAAGAAAGCTCTCCACACATGACTTCCACCTAACAAAGTTCGTCTCTATAAGGAGATCAATTCCAAGACAACTTGCATTTTCTACTGCCATGGTTTAACCACTTGTTCCCTCTTCAGAAGTGCAACAACCACTTCAGTTGATCACTGCTTATCCACTCCAATCCAGCTCAGATACCATGTTAAAATTCAACAACCTGGTATTGATACCATGTTGAATTCTCCAGGTGGTCAACAAGATAGCTTGATGCCAAATTAATATTCTCAGCACTATCAAGATCACACCGTGATCACGCAGAAATTTCCCTAGAACTTGGAGTGAGCAGGGGTTATCTGTAACATCCCATTTCCAACTAAATCCCCAAGAGTGGTTTTGGCCATGACTAGGTCATGACAAAACCCTAGGAAGCAAAAAAGGGGCAAGTGATAGAATGCCAAGTTGAGAATCACCTTGGTTTGCCTATGGCACAACTTCATCACAAAACCTAGGGTTTGACCTTAGGGCTTCACCAAGACTCCAAGACCCCACCCAAGCCCTCCTAACCCTAGAGTGAGGCCAATAGGTCACCTAGGACCCATTGGGGCCCACCCAAGGGGCTAGGTTGACCAAAGTCAACTCTAACCCTAAATGGGTCAAACTGACCTGCACAAGGGCCAATTGAAGTTCCCTTAGCCAAGTGGACCCCACACATACCTTCATAACCCTAGTGAGAGGCCAATGGGTCACCAAGGACCCATTGGGACCAACCAAAAAGGCTAAGTTGACCAAAGTCAACTCTAGTCCTAAAGTGGTCAAAGTGCCCTGCTTAAGGGTCGAGTGACCTCCAAAGGGCCAAGACAACCCTACCTAGGCCTTAGGGGAGGCCATTGGGTCACCAAGGACCCATTAGGGGCAACCTCAAGACCAAATTGACCAAGGTCAACCATGGTCAAAGTTTAGGTCAAGTTAGCCCAAATGGGCTAACTCAAGCTCAAGCCCAATTCACTTGGGCTAACCTTGCTTTGATGGATGAAATGGACATGTGGGCTGCCATAGGGTTAGGTAGGAGTCAATTTAGCTTGGTATGAAGGAGAGATAAAAAAATCCACCTAAGGGAAGAGAGAGAAAGTGAAAGAGATAATGGAGGAAGACTTTGGGCTCCTCTTTCCCCTTCCCCTTCCCCAACCTCCCATTCATTGCTTTAAGACCAGGAATGCATCCCTAATCCAACCAGCTACCCATTAACTGGTTTGAGCCAAGTTTTCCCCCTACCTACCATGGCCGCCAACCTTGACCAAGAGCTAATAATGACAAGCACCCATACAACCACCTAACTCCCCATTTCTTGTTCTTAAAAGCTTCACTGGACTCCAAGGAGTCAGTTCCACCCTTTACCTGAAGGAGCCAAGCAGTTTCATAGTGCTGTTGCAGAAATCCGACCACCACCACCACTAAAATGGCTTCCCGGCGATCGGCAAGGCTACAGCCGCCCAGCAAGGTCCTCCTCCACTCCTTTTCCCATGGATAGTTCATAGCATTCACTAGGGCCAAGGTTCGGGCTCAATTGAGCCCGGTCCAATTCAAAATTTTTTTGGTTTTTCCATGATTTTGAGCTTGTCGGGTTCGCCGGAAAAGGGGCTTCCAGCATCTAAGCCGCCTCCTGGCGACGGCCACCACCTCAACAGAGGTGGTGGTGGCGATGGCCGGCCGGGGAGGTGGCCGGATCGCCGGCGCCAGCTGCTGGAAGATGCTCCAGGCGGGATAAATCAGAGGCGTCGGCTGGAGGAAGGAGATGACCAGATGTCGTCCACTGTTTGCGCCAAGATTCGTGCAAAGATATAATAAACTATAGGCTTGATTAATGTTTATTTCATTTTTGTCACACAATTGGTATTTAATGTTTGTATTTATTAAAAATACTTAAAGGCTATATCACAGAATGGAGTCAACATAAAAATTGTAGCATGGTGACTCTACTGTAAAACAAAATTAGTTTGAACCAATTTGGGTGAATGTTTTGACCAGGGCACCCATTTTGGTGGGACCTACACCTAGGGCTAGACAAACATTAAACTGAGTGCCCACACTTCATCGTTGGCCCAAATTAATTGAAATTTTGGCAGGGAGTTCCCCTAGACCATAGCTAGTGCTTCCCAAAGATGGGAATTTTTGGGGACAATTTTTCTATAGTTTTAGAAAATATTTAATTTATCTAGGGTTAATTAATTTAAGGTCCAAATGACCTCGAAACTCACCCAAATTTTGGTGAGATGTGCATAGGGTCAATATAAGTATCTGGTTTAAATGTTAGCACATTTGGAGGTGGTTTGAACAGCAATCTTGCAAATCCTAGCTTTGCCCTAAAAGGGGTATTTTGGTCAAAAGGTGTATTTTGGGTTTTGAGTGGCCAAATCACCTCAACAGAGGTTGGGATTGGGGCCACTGGCTTGGCATGGCTTCTTTCACCTTATTATGAAAGATGGGGTAGATTGGAATTGGTTTTCCCTAAGATCTAAGGCCATACCCTAAGGAAGGGCTTTTGTGCCTTGTGAAGGGTATGAGGCCAAAACACCTTGAATGATCTTATAACTTTGTAGGGAGGGTTTTAGGATAGAGTAAACCCTCTCGTAAAAATCTTAAGGGATTTTGGAAAGGTTAGGGCACACAAAACCCTAACCCTAGCCTAGGGCACAAATATTTTGGGGCTAGAATAGGTTAGAAAGACTCTTAAAACAATCATGAAAATTTGGCAGAGGAAGTTTTAGACCATAATAATCATATGTGAATTTTAATGGAATTTTTAGATACATAATTAGGGTACCTACTTCACAACCTCAAATATTTGGGAACTTGCTTAATAATTCTTACAGAGCTCAATACTTGTTGAAAAATTATTAAACTTGTGAATTAGTGTTCCTAGTTCAGTATGCTCATATGGGAAGTTATTTGGAATTTTTAGATGGATAATATTTATACTTTGTTCATTAGCCCCTCAACTTGGAATATTATGAGAAAATCAAATATTGACTTTATTATTCCATGATAAAATATGAAACTTGCTCTAGAGTACTTATATGCCCTTAAAATCATTTATGAATTTTCTCTAAATTTTTGGAACTATTAATGCTGTAAATTCTCTTAAAATGAATTATTATTGGATATATTTGAAATTAAAATTAAGGGGTTAAACCTTACTGGAAAATTCTGAGGCTTTGGATTTTGAGTTATATATTCATATTGTATTTTAAAACAATTTGGTGGAATATTATCTTATAAGAAATTTGTACTTCATGTCCAAACATGGGATGTTTGGCTACAAAATTAATTATATAAATTATCAGATAAATAGGAAAATTGTGAAATTATGGATTTAGTCCTCAAATATCATAATGGCCCTCCAATAATTATTATAGGAGTACTTGATGAATATTTGTTGTACCTCCCATTTTACGGGTCATATAGCTTAAGTGGTCTGCATATAGTAAAAATTGCAGAAATTATGTTGGAGTATAATTTGATGCATGTCTTGGGATTAGGGGTGTGCTGGTTTGGATGGATAAAAATAAGTTCATTATTGGTATTATGATGAGTAGAGGAATGGATTGGCTAGAGTTAGGCGGTGGCCGGGATCGACGAAAGATCGTCTTCCCCGTTGGGAGGAAGTGTTTAATGCACTTGGGCAGGTTCAGTAAAATTAATTAAGGGTCAGGAAATCGGGTAGCAACCAATAATAGTAAGTGTCTTGTGAAAGGAAGTTTTGGGCGTAATCTCATCGTAGTTCCTAGTGCCTTCGAGAGCCCTTCACGGGGTATACCATGGGCAGTCCTGGGCTAATGTAAACGGTATGAGTGATAAATCTTAAAGAGCAACTAGAATAATTAGGGGTTCACTTTCACACATCCCAGTGTCTCGGGTAGTTGGTTTGACTGGGTTGATATTTGTGAAGGGCAGGATGGCCCGGCGAGCTTTGGCTCGGTTGATGTTTGCGACAGACGGGGTGGTCCGGGGAGCTTTGGCTCGGTGCTAATACATAAGGTTGCATGTGTATAAAATAAAGGTGGTGGGTCTTCGGTATTGGATTGTCGATGCACTGATGCCAATACGTTGACTCGGCAAGTGTGGCTAGCACTTCGCCAACAGAAGTCCGGTGCACCAGCCGGCAAGAGTACGCAGGAGTCCGCTTTGTGCACCAGCGTTGAGGCATACGATAGGTCTGACCGGTAGTGCTTTACTGGTTTAGAGGTGGCGAGGCCCAACCCACCGCTTCTGTATTCCACTACGGAGGTATCCTGGGAGGTGAGGCTCCAAAAAGGGGGAATTAAAGGTCTGTGTGCACAGAGTCGGGTGGGTGAGTTGCACTTGCATGATCGCATCATAACCCACTTGCATGTCATAGCATAATCATAACATAAAACCCCTATCACCTATTGTATAAGTGGTATGGGACGCTTATACAATAGGCCCTGCAAAACGACCCCTTGGTCTATAAGCTTGTGTGGGCAAGTTTATAAATTAAGGTTAAATTCATTATATATATATTGTTGTTATTAACCGATACCCCAACGTATAAATTGGTATGAGACTTTTTATACGATGGGATCCCTGTAAAAGATCCCTTGCTTATATGTTCCATATAAGTTAAGGTTATTTTTCATACTTTACTTTACTGCCACATGTACTATAAAAATTGCTAGTATAGGTCCTCTGCCATCTGTTTCTTGATTACTCTCCACCTTCAAGTCCTCCCATTTCTTCCTCTCCGCTCGGTGCCTAGGGGCCATGGGGGAAGGGGTGGGGGATGATAGGACTTAGTCTTTTAGACTAACGGTTTTCAAACCACATCATTTTAGGGGGACCACGGAGCCCAACATGAAGGAGCATCCCCGGAGGTCGGCACGCTTGCAGATCGGGCAGTCTAGTTCTGGAGTTCAGACGGCAGGGACTGTGAGTCCTGATCATTATTAGTTATAGTATTTGCTTCCGCATTGAGAGATTTGTAGTGAGGACATGATGTACTGGGCATGAGCTTAAGATCTTATATTTTTGTTGTATCTGTGGACACTCCCTTTGTGGAGATTATTTACATATATATGTGATTTCTGTGGACTTGCTTTACTATTTTGCTACAGTTGCGATCGATTTGGACGGTAGGATCGGCGTTTTGTAGTGATGACCGTCCCGGGTGCGAAGGTGTCACCGCAAAGCGGCGGTTCTGGGCCTAAGACCCCGGTGTTTTAAAAAGAAAAAAGGGGGGGGGGGGTCTTACAAGTGGTATCAGAGGGAAACCTCGATCGACAAGTAGTAGTCCACAACCCCTGGGTCACCCCCGCACAAGTTTAGTTTGGGCACAAACTAAGCAGCAGAAGCAATGGTGTGTCCATATGGGGGATCACATATAAATCGTCTACTTTTAATTAGGTTAGAGTCGATTACTTACTGTTGACTTTTATTACACAGCCCTCAGCACAACCTACACCAGAGGGCGGAGTCCAGCAGACTCCGGACGTTGCTCCACCTCCCCCGGTCCCCACTCCATTCCTACAGTCAGATATGGGACAGACTCTGATAGCCATCCTGGACGCATTTAGGGCACAATAGGTTCCGTCTCTGCAGCCAAACCCGGGGGCCAACTGGCTCATAATTTTCCGAGGACTTTCTCCCCCATCATACTTGGGGACTGAGTCGGCCGTGCGGACAGAGGAGTGGCTGGATATTATGTACGAGATGCTGACCGGGATACGGTGCCCTTGGGAGGAGAGGGTGCCCTTGGTGATCTCCTGCCTGGAGTCGCATGCAAAGCGATGGTGGAAGACCTCGCTAGACACGACATTTGCGGACAGGGAAGTAGCAGAGATTTCTTGGCGGGAGTTCAGGGGTGCGCTGTTGGAACACTTTGTTCCACAGTCAGCCAGGGACGAGCTAGAGGATAGGTTTTTGCAGTTGAGACAGGGGAACAAGACGGTGGTGGAGTACCACCAAGAGTTCAACCATCTGGCCCGGTTTGCGGACTCTTATCAGTTAGACGAGGCAGGATATACCAAAAGGTTCTACAAGGGACTGCGAGAGGAGCTGGGGGAGACTCTACTTTTTATATCCGACGGGCACATTTCCTGGATACTGGAGATGGCAAAAAGAATAGAGGCTGATTGGCAAGCTACTCGGGGCCGGAAACGGCCAACGGAGGATCAGGGTCGAGGAGTAAGGAACGATCAGAGACGATCCCGTATCACGGGCGGGAGGAGGGTCGAGGACCAGCCTTGTTAGGAGGCAAGACAGGAGACAAGGGAGTCAGTGGTGGTGGCTCCACCACCTCTTCAGACACGGGAGGGAGAGAGACTCGGGGGAATGGCATATACCCCGCCGGAATGCTTCAATTGCCATCAGGTGGGGCACATCAGGAGGAATTTCCCCATGAGGGGGCACCCCCACCAGCACCACCGGCTGCCCAGCCAGCGCAATATTTTGGAGGCCGAGGACGTGGATACCAGGGTGGGGATCGTAGACAAGAAAGGGAGCAGGTGTATGCTTTGGACCTGGAGTAGCCTCGGAACCCAGAGCAGGTCATAACATGTATAGTCTTCATTAGCGGCAAGCCCACTATACACTGTTCGACACGGGTGCCTCACACTCGTTTGTGTTGGAGGCCTTCCTGAAAGGGCTGGAAGGAGTGGAGCGGTTCACAGGCCTGATGAGGAGGGTGTGTCTACCCGACGGATCAGAGATACTCACCTCTGCCCACTGCAACATGGAGGCGGAGATTGGCGGAAAGTCATTCGAAGTATCGGCAACGATCCTAAGGATGCCACTCTTCGTGCTGATCCTGGGCATGACATGGTTGCACTGGAACCATGCCCACATTGATTGCCAAGCAAAGAGGATCACCGTGTGGCACGGGAACTCTGTCATTATCATCAAAGGTATAAGACCTACCTCTCGTATACTCTTATCTTCAGTACAGGTCGTTAAGGCCCATCTGTAGGGAGAGGAAGTTTGTCAGATTCTATTTGAGATGGCAGAGGCCAGGGAGTTTGTGGCAGACATCCCGGTGGTGCGAGATTTCGCTGACGTCTTTCCAGAGAAACTGCCAGGACTACCTCCGCACCGAGAGCAGGACTTCCAGATACAGCTTGTGCCGGGGGCCAAGCCGGAATCTAGGCCCCTTACCGGATGGCCCTGAAAGAGTTGACAGAGTTCCGAAATCAGTTGTAGGAACTAGTAGTGGCAGGGTTTGTCCGGCCAAGCTCTTCGCCGTGGGGAGCCCCGGTACTATTTGTCAAGAAGAAGGACGGAAGTCTCCGCTTGTGTATTGATTATCGAGCACTGAACAGACTGACGGTCCAGAAGACATACCCACTGCAGATTGACGAGTTATTCGATCAACTGGAAGGAGCACATTTCTTCTCGAAACTTGACTTGAGGACAGGTTATTACCAGCTACGGATTCGAGAGGAGGACGTTCCGAAGACCGCCTTCAGTAGTAGGTACGGACTGTTTGAGTTTACCATGATGCCCTTCGGACTCACAAATGCGATGTCAGCATTTACAAGCCGCATGAACAGGGTATTCGAGGAGTATTTGGATTTATTCGTCATCGCATTTATTGACGACATCCTCATCTACTCAAGGACGGAGGAGGAGCATACACGACACCTGACTATGACTCTAGAGAGGCTACGGGAACACCAGCTGTACGCGAAGTTCAGCAAATGCTAGTTTTGGATAAAGGAGGTGGCCTTCTTAGGTCATATCATCAGCGGTGCAGGGTTGGCAGTAGACCCAGACAAGATTCGGGCAGTTCAGGATTGGCCACCGTTGAAGACAGCCACGGATGTACGGAGCTTCCTGGGACTTGCCGGATATTACCGGAAGTTCGTCGAAGGATTCTCCTAGATTGCACTCCCTCTTACATCCCTAACGAAGAAGGAATCCCTTTCATTTGGGCGCCACAGTGCGAGGCGGCCTTTGTGGAGTTGAAGGGTCGGCTTACCTCGGCTCTCATTCTCGCTCTTCCGTCGGGAAGGGAGGGATTCCAGGTGTACACAGACGCCTCCTACCACGGGATGGGTGTCGTTCTGATGCAGAACGGGCACATAATAGCCTACGCCTCCCGACAGCTGAAGATACATGAAAAGAACTATCTGATGCATGATCTGGAGATGGGTGCAGTGATCTTTGCTCTGAAGATTTGGCGACACTACCTCTATGGGGTTCACTGTGACATCTTCTCAGATCACAAGAATTTGAGATATGTGGACACACAGAAGGAACCCAACATTAGACATAGGCGTTGGGTGGAGTTCCTGTCGGATTACCAGTACACCATGCACTACCATCCAGGGAAGGCGAACGTGGTGGCAGATGCTCTGAGCCAGAGAGGAGAAACCTAAGGGAAGGGACCACAACTGATGTCCATGGAGCTAGTCCGGTCTTTCATAGATATGCAGATATCCCTAGTGTTCGAGAATGATCCAGAGCTGTACATGGAGTATCTAGCATCGATGGTTTCCATAGATGATATTCGGGACCGCATCCGAGACGGACAGAAGACAGATGCATGGGCAGAGCCGATATTCCAAGCCTTGGAGGGTTCGACGGGAGATTATTCACTAAGAGATGGATTGCTATATTTCAGAGGCAGGGTCTATATACCCGCAGGAGGTCAGATTCGGGAGGACATCATAGCAGAAGCACATTGTAGCAGATATTCTATACACCCGGGGATCACCAAGATGACGACAGACTTGAAGAAGACGATGTTCTGGCCGGGGATGAAGAAGGACATTACATACTTCGTAACTCATTGTGGGGCATTCCAGCTGGTGAAGGCGGAGTGCAGAAACCCTGCAGGATTGCTACAACCACTTCCGGTGCCGGAGTGGAAATTTGAGGACATCGCGATGGATTTCATTCACGCCCTTCCCCGATCACGGACGGGAAACGATTCGATTTGGGTCATCGTCGATCGGCTGACGAAGGTGGACAGATTCATTCCAATCAGGAAAGATGACTCGGTTGGGGTACTAGTGCGGAGATTCATAGAGCAGTTCATTCGTTACCACGGGGTGCCCAGGACGATCGTATCAGATCGGGATGGTCGGTTCACATCCAGGGAGTGGAGATCCGTGCAGTCTTACTTAGGCTCGCGACTGACCTTCAGCACAGCATTTAATCCCCAGACAGATGGGCAGACAGAGCGTACCAACCAGACATTGGAGGACCTCCTAAGGCTATGCATTCTGGATCGGAACGAACCTTGGGAGAAGCTTTTACCACTGGTCGAGTTCTCCTATAACAACAGCTACCAGTCCAGCATAGGGATGGCTCCTTATGAAGCCTTGTACGGAAGGAGATGTAGGACTCCGCTTTCATAGATTCAGGACGAGGATCCGAAGGTGTTGGGATCAGATTTTGTCGAAGATACCGAGGCTCAGGTGAGACTGATAGGGACAGAATTCTGGAAGTGCAGAGCCGATAGGCTAAGTATTACGACGCCCGACACCGTCAGGTAGAGTTTCAGGTGGGATATCGGGTTTTCTTGAAGATCCGGCCCATGAACGGAGTTTCACGGGTTCACGGTCGGAAGAAGAAGCTCAGCCCTAGTTATATGGGCCCTTACAGGATCCTGGAGCGGATCGGACCCCTAGCTTACAGGCTGGAGTTTCCACCGGAACTGGCAGGTTTACACGATGTGTTCCATATATCTTCGCTTAGGAGGGCTCTACTACGCCCGAAGCAGCAGGTTTCTACCACAGATGGACCGGTAGCTTTAGACCAGTCAGTTCACTTGGAGCTGGTTCGGATCGATGACATAGGAGTACGGATATTACGTCGCAAGAAGGTTCCGTTAGTCAAGGTTCTGTGGAGAAACCACGACCAGGAGGAGCATACCTGGGAACCATAGTACCTGATGCGACAAAAGTATCCAGAGCTGTTCAGTGAGGTATACCTCACAACCTCTCAAGATGTTCAATTTACTTTCCTGTTTTAAACTAGTAGGGCAGCTCTAGGAAGAGTAGAGGCTAATCTTTTGTTTATTGGGATCTTGGCTTTGCCAATTGGGCGAATTGGTCATAGATTTAGGTTTCCCTTTAAACCACACTTAGAAAACATGGCGTCGAGATATAATCTTTCACCTCTTATGGGATGTTACAAGTTTCCTTTTCTTCAATAGAAATTCTCGTAGGCTTAACCTTGATTTCAGGGACGAAATCTTTGTTTTGTTTATTGCGATTTGTAACATCCCATTTCTAAATAGACCCCTAAGAGTGGTTTAGGCCATGACTAGGTCATGACAAAACCCTAGGAAGTTAAAAGGGCCAAGTGATAGAAGGCCAAGGTGAGAATCACCTTGGTGTGCCTATGACACAACCTCATCACAAAACCTAGGGTTTGACCTTAGGGCTTCACCAAGACTCCAAGACCCCACCCAAGCCCTCCTAACCCTAGAGTGAGGCCAATAGGTCACCTAGGACCTATTGGGGCCCACCCAAGGGGCTAGGTTGACCAAAGTCAACTCTAACCCTAAATGGGTCAAACTGACCTGCACAAGGGCCAATTGAAGTTCCCTTAGCCAAGTGGACCCCACACATACCTTCATAA
The DNA here is from genome assembly GCA_039583875.1 of Platanthera guangdongensis. Lineage (NCBI taxonomy): Eukaryota > Viridiplantae > Streptophyta > Magnoliopsida > Asparagales > Orchidaceae > Platanthera > Platanthera guangdongensis. The sequence goes on from CM077149.1 coordinate 18,602,453, forward strand.
CCCTAGTGAGAGGCCAATGGGTCACCAAGGACCCATTGGGACCAACCAAAAAGGCTAAGTTGACCAAAGTCAACTCTAGCCCTAAAGTGATCAAAGTGCCCTGCTTAAGGGTCAAGTGACCTCCAAAGGGCCAACACAACCCTACCTAGGCCTTAGGGGAGGTCAATGGGTCACTAAGGACCCATTAGGGGCAACCTCAAGACCAAATTGACCAAGGTCAACCATGGTCAAAGTTTAGGTCAAGTTAGCCCAAATGGGCTAACTCAAGCTCAAGCCCAATTCACTTGGGGTAACCTTGCTTTGATGGATGAAATGGACATGTGGGCTGTCATAGGGTTAGGTAGGAGTAGATTCAGCTTGGTATGAATGAGAGAGAGAAAATCCACCTAAGGGAAGAGAGAGAAAGTGAAAGAGATAATGGAAGAAGACTTTGGGCTCCTCTTTCCCCTTTCCCAACCTCCCATTCATTGCTTTAAGACCAAGAATGAATCCCCAATCCAACCAGCTACCCATTGACTGGTTTGAGCCAAGTTTTTCCCCCTACCTACCATGGCCGCCAACCTTGACCAAGAGCCAATAATGGCAAGCACCCATACAGCCACCTAACTCCTCATTTCTTGTTCTTAAAAGCTTCACTGGACTCCAAAGAGTCAGTTCCACCCTTTACCTGAAGGAGCCAAGCAGTTTCATAGTGCTGTTGCAGAAATCCGACCACCACCACCACCAAAATGGCTTCCCAGCGATCAGCAAGGCTACAATCGCCCAGCAAGGTCCTCCTCCACTCCTTTTCCCATGGATAGTTCATAACATTCACTAGTGCCAAGGTTCAGGCTCAATTGAGCCCGATCCAATTCAGAAATTTTCTGGTTTTTCCATGATTTTGAGCCTGTCAGGTTCGCCAGAAAAGAGGCTTCCGGCGGCCAAGCCGCCGCCTGGCGATGGCCACCACCTCAATGGAGGTGGTGGTGGCGATGGCCGGCCGGGGAGGTTGCCGGATCGCCGGAGGCAGCTGCTGGAAGATGCTCCCGGTGGGATGAATCAGAGCCGTCGGCTGGAGGAAGGATATGACCAGATGCCATCCACTGTTTGCCCCAAGATTCGTGCAAAGATATAATAAATTATAGGCTTGATTAATGTTTATTTGATTTTTGTCACACAATTGGTATTTAATTTTTGTATTTATTAAAAATACTTAGAGGATATATCACAGAATGGGGTCAACATGAAAATTGTAGCCTGGTGAGCCTACTATACAATAAAATTAGTTTGAACCAATTTGGGTGAATAGTTTGACCAGGGCACCCATTTTGGTGGGACCTACACCTAGGGCTAGGCAGACATTAAACTGAGTTCCCACACTTCATCCTTGGTCCAAATTAATTGAAATTTTAGTAGGGAGTTACCCTGGACCATATCTAGGTGCTGCCCAAAGATGGGAATTTTTGGGGAGAATTTTTCTATAGTTTTGAAAAATATTTTATTTATCTAGGGTTATTTAATTTAAGGCCCAAATGACCTCCAAACTCACCCAAATTTTGGTAAGAGGTGCTTAGGGTCAAAATAGGTATCTGGTTTAAATTTCAGGACATTTGGAGGCTGTTTGAACAACAATCTTGCAAACCCTAGCTTTGCCCTAAAAGGGGTATTTTGGTTAAAAGGTGTATTTTGGGTTTTGAGTGGCCAAATCACCTCAACAGAGGTTGGGATTGGAGCCACTGGCTTGTCATGGATTCTTTCACCTTATCACAAAAGATGGGTTAGATTGGAATTGGTTTGCCCTAAGATCTAAGGCCATGCCCTAATGAAGGGCTTTTGTGCCTTGTGAAGGGTATGAGGCCAAAACACCTTTAATGATCTTATAACTTTGTAGGGAGGGTTCTAGGATAGAGTAAACCCTCTAATAAAAATCTTAAGGGATTTTGGAAAGGTTAGGGCCCACAAAACCCTAACCCTAGCCTAGGGCACAAATATTTTGGGGCTAGAATAGGTTAGCAAGACTCTTAAAACAATCATGAAAATTTGGAAGAGGAAGTTTTAGACCATAATAAGCATATGTGAATTTTAATGGAATTTTTGGATACATAATTATGGTACCTACTTCACAACCTCAAATATTTGTGAACTTACTAAATAACTCTTACAGAGCTCAATACTTGTTGAAAAATTATGAAACTTACGAATTAGTGTTCCTAGTTCAGTATGCGCATATGGGAATTTTTTTGGAATTTTCAGATGGATAATTTCTATACTTTGTTCATTAGCCCCTTAACTTGGAATATTATGAGAAAATCAAATATAGACTTTATTATTCAATGATAAAATATGAAACTATATCTAGAGTACTTATATGCCCTTACAATCATTCGTAAATTTTCTCTGAATTTTTGGAACTATTAATGCTGTAAATTCTCTTAAAATGAATTATTATGGGATATATTTGAAATTAAAATTAATGGGTTAAACCTTACTGGAAACTTTTTAGGCTTTGGATTTTGAGTTATATATTCATATGGTATTTAACAAAAATTTGGTGGAATATCATCTTATATGAAATTGGTACTTCATGTTCAAACATGGGATATTTGGCTACTAAATTAATTATATAAATTATCAGATAAATAGGAAAATTGTGAAATTCTGGATTTAGTCCTCAAAGCTCATAATGGCCCTCCAATAATTATTATAGGAGTACTGGATGACTATTTATTGTACCTCCCATTTTACGGGTCATATAGCTTAAGTGGTCTGCATATAGTAAAAATGGCAGAAATTATGTTGGTGTATAATTTGATGCATGTCTTGGGATTAGTGGTATGCTGGTTTGGATGGATAAAAATAAGTTCATTATTGGTAGTAGGATGAGTAGAGGGATGGATTGGCTAGAGTTCGGTGGTGCCCGTGATCGACGAAATATCGTCATCCCCGTAGGGAGGAAGTGTTTAATGCACTAGGGCTAGGTTCAGTAAAATTAATTAAGGGTCGGGAAATCGGGTAGCAACCAATAATAGTAAGTGCCTTCCGAAAGGGAGCTTTGAGTGTAATCCCATCATAGTTCCTAGTGCCTTCGAGAGCCCTTCACGGGGTATACCTTGGGCAGTCCTGTGCTAACGTAAATGGTAGGAGTGATAAATCTTAAAGGGTAACTAGAATAATTAGGGGTTCACTTTCACACACCCCGGTGTCTCGGGAAGTTGGTTTGACTCGGTTGATATTTGTGAAGGGCAGGATAGCCCGGCGAGCTTTAGCTCGGTTGATGTTTGTGACGGACGGGATGGTCCGGGGAGCTTTGGCTCGGTGCTGATACATAAGGTTGCATGTGCATAAAATAAAGGTGGTGGGTCTTCGGTATTGGAGTGTCGATGCACCGACGCCAATACGTTGACTCAGCAAGTATGGCTAGCACTTCGCCAACAGAAGTCCGGTGCGCCAGCCGGCAAGAGTACGCAGGAGTCCGCTTTGTGCACCAGCGTTGAGGCGTACGATAGGTCTGTGTGCCACTACGGAGGTATCCTGGGATGTGAGGCTCCAGAAAGGGGGAACTAAAGGTCTGTGTGCACAGAGTCGGGTGGGTGAGTTGCACTTGCATGATCGCATCATAACCCACTTGCATGTCATAGCATAATCATAACATAAAACCCCTGTCACCTATTGTATAAGTGGTATGGGACGCTTATACAATAGGCCCTACAAAACGACCCCTTGGTCTATAAGCTTCTGTGGGCAAGTTTATAAATTAAGGTTAAATTCTTTATATATATATTGTTATTATTAACCGACAACCCAACGTATAAATTGGTATGAGACTTTTTTTACGATGGGAGCCCTGTAAAAGATCCCTTGCTTATATGTTTCGTATAGGTTAAGGTTATTTTTCATACTTTACTTTACTGCCACATGTACTATAAAAATTGCTAGTATGGGTCCGCTGCCATCTGTTTCTTGATTACTCTCCACCTTCAAGTGCTCGCCTTTCTTCCACTCCGCTCGGTGCTCAGGGGCCATGGGGGAAGGGGTGGGGGATGATAGGACTTAGTCTTTTAGACTAACGGTTTTCGAACCATATCATTTTAGGGGATCATGGAGCCCAGCATGGAGGAGCAGCCCCGGAGGTCGGCATGCTTGGAGATCGGGCAGTCTAGTTCCGGAGTTTAGACGGCAGGGACTGTGAGTCCTGATCATTATTAGTTATAGTATTTGCTTCCGCGTTGAGAGATTTGTAGTGGGGACATGATGTACAGGGCATGAGCCCAAGATCTTATATTTTTGTTGTATCTGTGGACACTCCCTTCGTGGAGATTATTTACATATATATATGTGATTTCTGTGGACTTGTTTTACTATTTTGCTACAGTTGTGATCGATTTGGACGGCAGGATCGGTGTTTTGTAGTGATGACCTTCCCGGGTGCGAAGGTGTCACTGCAAAGCGGCGGTTCTGGGACTAAGACCCCAGTATTTTAAAAAGAAAAAAAGGGGGGTCTTACATTATCTCAACTAAAGCCAGTCAATCAGAAAACACATGCAGCACAAGAGTCTTTAATGATTCACCGTAATCTTTTTTACACAGCGAGACATACATGACGAGACATGCTTCACCAAACAACCACCCAAGGGAAACCAGAGAACTACAAATACAAGACAAGAGAAACAAGCTGCGCAGACTCAACCACCATGTCGTTGGTCTACTGCTGTGGAGTCCGCTCAATCTGCCAGATCGCTAGACCGCAACCCAAGCCGCGCGGAATACCCCTTATTCCAATGCTAGCTCTAACTGCCAGTCTGCAAGCCACCTAACCGTGAGGTCGCCTAGCCTCCAGACCGCACAAGCTGCGATGGAGAATAGAACAGTCCGCCTGAAACAGGCGACTTATTGAACCCCGAACCAAGTTGTCAAAGAGAAGACCGTCTGGTTGCTGTCTGCAACCTGCTGTTTTCCGCCTGTTGCTTAACCGTAGAGTCTGCACTGTCCCTGACCGCAATCATATCCAAGTCCTGGTTTTCCAGTGCTATCCGCACAACCTGCACAGCACAACCCGGTTAACTAAATTTCTCTCTGCTGCATTAGGGAAATATCTCCTTAAAAATTTATTCCTCTCCAAAAAATCTCCGCATCTTTTTTTGGAGCAACTTTATTTGGTCATGCATCAAGCCTTTCTCAGCTATAATACTACAATTTTTTAACTAATAATAATTCGTACCATGAAATACATATATCATGATAAATATCAAATATGTGAAAAGATTACCTTTGATTTAGAGAATGAGTCATGTAATGTAATGCAACAATGTGCAACTCTTGGTCCATCAATCAATGATGGCATCGCAAATTGCCTCATAAAGAGGGCAATGAGCACCCAAGTACGTTAATTTCTCATGCCTATATGTTTCAACCATCACATTTTTTATCACAGAGTTTGAGTCCCACATTGTCATGCACTAATTGAAGGTTAGGTTTATCTGTATCGCAAACACTAAACTTATCTTTTATATGCCTTGTTATATCAAGGATCTTGTCTAGAGCGGAGTGTTGAAACCGGAATTCGGCCTCTTGTGGAGTTCGACCCTTGGGGAAGGGGTGGTCTCGCGCCTACTTTGCTCCTGCAAGAAAAACAACGAAGAAGACAAGAAGAAACAGACCCAAGGTCTCGGCAGGGAGGTCCCACCACAAACCCGAAAGATCTATGAGCGCTTCCCCTCCTTAGCCAGAAGCCGAGCTAAGATACCCTCAAAGAGCACTTGAAAACGAGAGTAAGGAGGCACTGAAAGCGTCCCCTCTGAGGTACCCCTTGGGTCTTATTTATAGTTTTTCGGAATCTGAACTGCCAATAACCAAAATAACTGACCTGAAAATACAAAAGGCCCTTGGTTGGGTCTGCCAACAGCCAAACTCCGCTGTTTTAAGTAGCTATGCGCAGTCCAACCTGGTCTGCCAACAGCGTGGCTCTGCCGTTCTGAGGGGCTATTCGCACCCCTGGGGAGTCAGCTCGCCTCCAATCCTCCTCCGCGGGAGGCGGGCACGACCTGGCTCCAGCGGCCCGCCTATTCTTCCTGGGCGAGCGCGAGCCGGACCGCCGCGACCTGCCTGTCTTCTGCCGGGGCAGTCCGGCGGCCCGGTCGCGTGTAGGAGCTGGCCGACGGCCACCGCGACCCCCGGTCGGCTCGCTAGTCGCGGGTCGCCAAACCCATCCGCTTTGGCCAGCGGTTCTCTGCGCGACCCGCTCGCTCGCCTCGCCCGGCTCGCTCGCCTGAAATGGGCGGGAGCGGGCCAGCCTTCCTGCCGTATGTCTGTTTGCCGCTTGGGTGCGGGTCGCGGGGCTAGGTCTGCTTGACTTCCCTGGCGGGACCCGCTCGCCGGACACGGGGTTGTACACAATCCCCGCTCTTTTTGAGCTTGATGCAAGCTCAGAAAGAATCATCCAACCCGCGTGTTCGGCGAGTACTGTGTTGAGCTGGCAGGGAATCTTCTGGTGGGGCCCAACTGTCCGGCTATAAATATACCGCTTAGCCTAGGGGGGTTCCCCAGATCCCCTCATTTTTCATGAACAGACTACAGTTTCTCGATGCCGGTCAGCGATAAGGTGCGAGCTCGCCTGGCGGCAGCGGGCCAGAAGACTCGGGAGGAGGCCCTTGAGGCCGCCCCTTGGCTAGCACGTGGGTCTCCCGGCCCTCTCTTTAGGCCGGCGAAGGGAAAGATTGTTAGGCGGTCTCCGGCGGGCGACCGTCCGGGCTCCAGCTCGGCGGCGGGTGTTGAGGTCGTTCCTGGGGTACGTGACCTTCTTCGGTTTATCGCTGCACCTCTGATCTTTTGTCTTGCAGGCAATTCCATGTGAAGAGGCGGGGAACGGGGGAGAGGATCGCCCCCCTCCCTTGTCGCCTGAGAGGGTCGCTAGTTCCCCAGGTCTGGACCGCCCACCTCCGAAAACCCCTCGCTCGCTGGCTCCCCACGGACTGGGAAAATCTCTTGAGGCCCTCGAGGGAGAAGCCTTTCACGGTCGGTCGGGCTCCTCTCGCCCATCCATCGACGCGAACGACGTGCCCACCCCTGGTAAGCTAGTGCTCACCGTTGGCTTTGTCCTCGTTCGCTCCTTCTGAATCGCCCTTTTGTAGGCTACAACATGGTCTCCTCCGAAACTGAGATGAGCGAAGGGTATTCGCCTCCGCCCGACGTGGACAGTGTTTCTGATTACCTGGGCGACCCGCTCGATGCGGTGGGGATGAAGAGGCAGGTGACGCGGCTGTTCCGGAAACACACGCTACTGCTTCAGGAGATCGTGAAGAGGGTCCATCAAGACAAAGCTGACAACGCGGCCCGACTCGCGGCCTTGGAGAGACCCCTGCGCGCAGCAGAAGACGACGATGTCACTTCACCGGGCGTGCACATTACGCGAGCCGAGGAGCGTCTTAGGAATGTCTCAGAGCAAGTCGGCCTGGCTGAGCGGGAGCTGGTGGCGGTTCGCGATTACCACTATCTTCGCGTGCCGCCGCGATCGGGAACGAAGCGGCGGGGCAGGTGGAAGTGGATCGAGTACTGATCCAGCCTTTCTTCCCCCCGCTCGCGGGATATCGCGAAGTTTCTACTAATTCAAAGCCTCATCCTGTATTTGTAACAATTTGTGACTCCTTTTGCCCGCGTGCGGGCCTAATTTTTGCTGCTGATGTGTATTGAAATTACCATGTTATTGCTTTCGTTCTCTGTGGGGCGGGTCAGGGAAAGGATTCGCTCTACCCGTCCTGCCGATCGGGGTGAGGGCGAGCCGATGGGGCTCGCCAGCCGGGATTTTCCCGACTCGCGCGGAATCCCGGGCGGGTGCGGGCCGAGACTCGCCCGCTCAAGTCTTGCGCGGATGTGGCCGGGCGAGAACCGCGCCTGATCGGCATTTGTGGTGCGGTTGCGCGCTGGGAAGTCGAACCGTCGGGCTGATTTTTGGCTACACGCACCCCTTCATTCGGCGGGAACTTTCCCACCCTTTCTCTCTCCCTATAAATAGGCCTTGCCGGTTCTTATTCTTTCACCGGTTCAAAACACTCTCCCGCTTCCTGCTCTCCGCGAAGCTCGGCTCGTGCTCGCCTTCTGGATCTGTCTCGCACGATTGGTGGCGATTCAGTGGAAATGGGCGGTGGCGGCGGAGATGTGGACGGTCGAAGCAAGTGCGCCTGGACCTTCTCAGAGCACGATTTCCCTCACGCCGTCATTTCGGAACGCGAGTACCTGGATGCTCTCGGCGACCACGTCCCGCCTGGTTTTTCGGCGAGACGGCCCGGGGAAACAGAGAAGATCAACGATTTATCCAGGGACGAGCTCGCCATACCCCTGGCTCACTTTGAGGTGGGCCTGCGACTTCCCCTGTGGCCCGAGGTACGCCAAGTCCTGAAGTACTTCGGGGTCGTCCTGGGTCAGATGACCCCGAACTCCATAGCCGTTATGGTGGGGTTCGCCTACTTTCTGCGAGAGGAGCGAGTCGAGTTTAGTCTCGCTGTTTTCCGGAAGCTATTCTCCTTCCGGGCGAACCGGGATGGTACCGCCTACTTCTCTAGCGCCCACCTCAAGGTGCGGGAGACGGTAAATAAGAGTCATAACTGGCTCAAGAAGTTCCTGTTCGTCAAAGGGGACTTCGGCAACGTCCCCTTCTCGCCGGTGCAGCTCAGCGAGGCGAGTTACCGTCCGCCCAGCCTAGGGGGCCATGAGGCCGACTTGTGCGGGTTCTTCGCCGGGATGAACTTCTAGGTTGCGTATCTGCGCCGCCATCTTGATGACCTTGTCGCCGTCCCACCAGGGGGAGGTTTGCCACTTGTCACTGCTCTGCCTTACCCTTTTCTTATCTGTCTCATCCCCTCTTCTTGGCAGGCGAGCGGGACATCCCTCTTCATCCCCCCTACGAGAGCGCTCGGATCGCCCCTGGGGTTCTCACCCGAGCGCAGGCCGCGGACGCCGCTCAGCGCGACCACCCGTCGGTCCCGGCGAAGAAGCGGCTGGGCGGCGGACAGCCCACTCCCCCGCCGAAAGTGGCGAAGACTTCGGGTCGGCAACCCGCTGTGAGCCAAGGGAAAGGCAAGGCCCCGGCAGATCTGCCGACCGAGGGCTCCCCTCCCGTGATCGCTTCGACCAGCGACATCCCCGCCGGAGCGGCGGGCACTTCGGGGCCGCCAGACGGGTCGCAAACCGCCGCGAAGCCGGTGCCGAGAGGGCATCGCAACTTCGGTTACGGCGAGAAATATCTGGACGAGTTCGGTGTCCCGCTCCTGTCATGGGACAAGGAGTCTAACCACGCGGTGGTCTCGACTCTGCTGCCGAGCTGGCTGGAGTAGGACACCATCGGCGGGGAGGCGTATAATTTCTCGTTCGGCCTGTACTCGCGAGAGGACGCCGCCATCTACGACAAAGAGGCGACGCGAGTATTGGTTCACGAGAGCGCGCGGGCCCAGCTACGCGGCCTGGAGCTAGCTTATATGGTAGGGAGGCGCTGCACCCAGCTGGAGCGGAACGCCACCTCCCTGAAGAAGCTGGCGGATGAGAGGGAGGAGGCCCAAAAGCTTGCTCAGGAAGACGCGAACCTTCAGAGGAGGCGGGCCGACGCGGTAGAGGAGTCCCTCGCGCAGTACCTGGGCGGAGTGGTATGTGCTCACCCTCGACAACCGCCCTTTCTCGCGAATCCACCTTATAACTTTATTTTCCTCTCTTCAGGATGCCGCGACGGCCAGTCGGATGGGTGCTGATATCGCCACCCTTGCTCAGGGCAAGTCAGTGCTGGAGGCACGGGTACGTGAGCTGGAGGCCGCCGCCGCTGTCCCTCCGCCTGATAACAGGGGCTGCCCGCTCGCGCACCACTCTGACCACGAGTTGGAGGTGCTGATGCAAAAGAACGCCGCTAGCACCGCGAAGTACACGATGCAGATGCTGCGACGCGCGGATCTTCTCAAGAGCGAGGCGGCGGAGCTCTCGGCGGGCGACGTGGTTCCGGCGCTATTCCTCCCCGTACCGGACCCTGGAGACCATCCTTCCAGCGCATTTAGGACTTCTCGCCCCGAATCTCGCGTCACCCCCACTCTTTTGACATTTGTTTATTAGATGTATATATCATGCACGTTTAGCTGTTTTGAGACGCAAGCGCGAGTTGTGCCTAGACTTCGTGATTTTTATCTACTATTGCTTTTATAAATGCTTTCTCGCCTGCCTCTGTATATTTGCTATTACCGCGCAGGGTGGCCTGCCTCTGCGGCCCAGCCTTGATGATGCGGCTGCTTCGCCTATCAAGCGAGGCGAGCCGGCTCGTCCTTTGTCTGGGTTATCAAACTTCTTGCGGACCCTCGCCCAGGTTTTCGCCTCCGTTCGTCTGCCTTCCCTGGGGCTGGGGGGCTATGTTAGACCCCCCCCCCCTTTTTGGTTAGCTTTTGTGATTCCGATCTGCTATTAATGTCATTCGAGTAGTTCCCGGCCTGGCCGGCTAGGTGGGAGCCCGGCAGCGTGATTCGTTCTAGGTCGCAAATCATTGTCATCGAGTGACTTCTGGCCCTGCCAGCTAGGTGAGAGCCTGGCAGCGGGATCTTCTCGAGGCTAGGGATGACACCGAGTGACTTCTGGCCCTGCCAGCTAGGTGGGAGCCTGGCAGCGGGATCTTCTCGGGGTCCAAACACATTCCATCGAGTGACTTCCGGCCCTGCCAGCTAGGTGAGAGCCTGGCAGCGGGATCTTCTCGAGGCTAGGGATGACACCGAGTGACTTCCGGCCCTGCCAGCTAGGTGGGAGCCTGGCAGCGGGATCTTCTCGGGGTCCAAACACATTCCATCGAGTGACTTCCGGCCCTGCCAGCTATGTGAGAGCCTGGCAGCGGGATCTTCTCGAGGCTAGGGATGACACCGAGTGACTTCCGGCCCTGCCAGCTAGGTGGGAGCCTGGCAGCGGGATCTTCTCGGGGTCCAAACACATTCCATCGAGTGACTTCCGGCCCTGCCAGCTAGGTGAGAGCCTGGCAGTGGGATCTTCTCGAGGCTAGGGATGACACCGAGTGACTTCCGGCCCTGCCAGCTAGGTGGAGCCTGGCAGCGGGATCTTCTCGGGGTCCAAACACATTCCATCGAGTGACTTCCGGCCCTGCCAGCTAGGTGAGAGCCTGGCAGCGGGATCTTCTCGAGGCTTGGGATGACACTTAGTGACTTCCGGCCCTGCCAGCTAGGTGGGAGCCTGGCAGCGAGATCTTCTCGGGGTCCAAACACATTCCATCGAGTGACTTCCGGCCCTGCCAGCTAGGTGAGAGCCTGGCAGCGGGATCTTCTCGAGGCTAGGGATGACACCGAGTGACTTCCGGCCCTGCCAGCTAGGTGAGAGCCTGGCAGCGGGATCTTCTCGAGGTCCAAACACATTCCATCGAGTGACTTCCGGCCCTGCCAGCTAGGTGAGAGCCTGGCAGCGGGATCTTCTCGAGGCTAGGGACGACACCGAGTGACTTCCGGCGCTGCCAGCTAGGTGGGAGCCTGGCAGCGGGAACTTCTCGGGGTCCAAACACATTCCATCGAGTGACTTCCGGCCCTGCCAGCTAGGTGAGAGCCTGGCAGCGGGATCTTCTCGAGGCTAGGGATGACACCGAGTGACTTCCGGCCCTGCCAGCTAGGTGAGAGCCTGGAAGCGGGATCTTCTCGGGGTCCAAACACATTCCAATTCTCTATGCAAACTAGCTATGGCAATACTGGGGGGGGGAAGGAATTCATTATAACCAACGTGTTGCTTACAGGCGCTTAGGGAAAAAACCTTTTCAGGTCGTCTCCACTCCAGGTGAGACTCAGGGTCTCGCCCTCTACATTTTTGAGCTGATAGCCCCCTGACTTCAAAGCTTCCTTCACAATAAGCGGCCCCTCCCAGCTGGGGTTGAGCTTCCCTACGGACGCTGACCTCCCTGCCGCATCTACCTTCTTCAGCACCAGGTCTCCTTCCGCGAACTACTTGACCCTGACATGCTTGTCAAAGTATTTGGTCATCCTTCTTTTTACCTCCTCATGTCGGATGGCCGAAAGGTCCCTCAATTCTTCCACCATGTCAAGGGAGAGTCTCAGCTCCCCCTCGTTCTCGGCTCACCATTCCTCTCGGCCCTCTCTGGCCGCCCCGACTCGCGGCATTTGGACTTCAAATTCTACGGGAAGCACCGCCTCGCACCCATGGGAGAGCTTGAAGGGGGTCTCCCCCGTAGCCGTATTAGGGGTGGTTCTTAGGGCCCAAAGAACTGCGGGGAGCTGCTCTACCCAGCTCCCCCTCAAATTCTCCACCTTCTTCTTGAGGAGATTGACGATGATCTTGTTCGCGGCCTCCACCTGCCCGTTACTCCTGGGGTGGTGGACCGAGGCGAACCTGAGGTCGATTCCAAGTTGCTCGCAGAAGCTGGTGAACTCGGCACTGGCAAACTAGGGTCCGTTGTCTGTGACGATGGCCTGGGGCAGCCCATGGCGACAGATGATCTCCCCCCAAACAAAGTTCCTGATCACTTGGGAGGTCACCTTGGCCAACGCCTTCACCTCCATCCACTTCGAGAAGTAGTCGATCATCACTAGGAGGAACCTTCTCTGACCGCTGGCCTGGGCAAACGGTCCAACCAAATCCATTCCCCAGATTGCAAAGGGCTAGGGGGCCGTGATACTCTTGAGCTGTTGGGCCGGCTGTAGCTGGAGGGGGGCAAACAGCTGGCACTTGTGACATCTCCTTGCGAACTCCGCGGCGTCGCGACCCAGGGTGGGCCAGAAATACCCTTGCCTGACTATCCTTCCCTCCAGGGTCCGACTCCCGGAATGGCTCCCGCACTCCCCGGAGTGGACTTCCTCCAAGATCCGCTGCGCCTCGCCCTCGGCTACGCAGCGAGCCAGCATCCCGGAGAGGGTCTTCCTGTATAGCTGTCCGTCCTTAAGGAGGTAGTAAGCTGACTTGTGCCTCAGCTTCTTACTGTCTACCCCCTCCGGATATTCTCCCGTGGAGAGGAAAACTACTACTGGATCCATCCACGAAGCTTGCTGGTCGATCTCCATGAGCTCCCCTTCTTCGATGGAGGGGTGGAACAGGTCGGTGATGGTGCCCCCCGCCCGGGGGCCATGCTTCGCTAGCTGGTCGGCCTGTTCATTCTCTCCCCTCGGCACGTGTCGGATGGAGAAGGTCTAGAAGGTGCCTATGACCCCCTTCACTTTGGCCAAGTATGACTTCAGGGTGGGTTCCCTTGCTTCAAACTCCCCGTTGATCTGGGAAGTCACCACCATGGAGTCAGTGAGGACCTCCACATCCAGCACCCCCAGCTCCCTGGTCAGGCGCAGCCCTGCTATCACGACCTCGTACTCGGCCTGGTTGTTGGTAATGGGAAAGTGCACCACCACCGTCTGCTCAATCCGAGTCCCTTGAGGGCTTTCTAGGACCACCCCCACTCCAAGGGAATGCCTCCCTGAGGCTCCATCCACTCTCACTTTCCAGGGAGTTGGGCTGGTGAGCTCTTCCTCTGCTACTTCCACCACGTAGTCGGCCAGGAAGTCGGCCATCGCCTGAGCTTTGATCGAGAGCCGCGGAACGAAGGAGACATCAAACTCGCTCAGCTCTACCGATCATTTGGCCAGCCGGCCTGAATGCTCCACCCCCTCGAAGATGTTGCGGAGGGGATGGTCGGTCACCACCCGGATTGAGTGTGCCTGGAAGTAAGGTCGCAGCTGCCGAGCCGAGATGATTAGGGCGAATGCAAGCTTCTCCAAGATTGGATACCGGAGCTCGGCCTTCCTCAGGACCCGGGTGACGTAATAGACAGGGAGCTGTCTCTTTCCCTCTTCTCGAACCAAGACGGAGCTCAGAGCCTCCGCCCCGACCCCGAGATATTAGAACAAATCCTCCCCCTCCTTCGGCCCTTGGAGTAGCGGGGCCTGTGTCAACTGCGCCTTGAGGGACTGGAACGCTTCCTCGCATTCCTTGGTCCATTCAAACCTCTGACCACCCCTCAGCGTTTTGAAGAAGGGGGAGCACTTCTCCCCTGCCCGAGAAAGGAAGCGACTCAGCCCTGCCAGCTTCCCCGCCAACCGCTGGACCTCCTTTGCATTCCGCGGGGACCCCAGCTCCAGGATAGCCTTGACCTTATCTGGATTCGGCTCGACCACCGCGGGGATGAGGAGGTACCCCAAGAACTTCCCCCTGCTGGCCCCGAAGACACACTTAAGGGGATTCAACCGCATCTTGTATCTGCGTAGGGTGACGAAGGTCTCCTCCAGGTCCCAGAGGTGGGAGTCCACATCCCGGCTTTTAATCATGAGGTCGTCCACGTATACCTCCAAATTCCTCCCCCTCTGCTCCTTAAAGACCGTATCCATCATTTTTTGGTAGGTGGCCCCAGCGTTCTTCAGCCCGAATGACATCATCTTGTAGCAGTAACAGCCATCCCCTGTGATGAACGAGACATCCTTGAAGTCCGGGGGGTGCATCCTGATCTGATGGTAACCTGAAAAGGCATCTAAAAAACTCATTACAGAAAAGCCGACGGCTGAGTCAACCAGCGCGTCGATCCGAGGCAAAGGATAACAGTCCTTAGGAAAGGCTTTATTAAGTAAGGAAAAATCGATACACAATCGCCAACGGCCATCTCCTTTTTTAACCATCACAACGTTGGAGACCCAGCCGGGGTACTGAATCTCGGACACGAAGCCCGCCTTGAGAAGCTTTGCCACCTCCTCCCTGATGGGCTCCGCCAGCTTGTCCGCCGTGGACCTCTTTTTCTGCTGAATGGGGCGTGTTCCCGGGTCCAGGTTGAGGCGGTGGCAGGCCACATCCGCGTCAACCCCCGGCATCTCCGCGGCGTTCCAGGAAAAGATGTCCACGTTCTTTTGGATGCACTCCAGCATCCTGCCTTGGTCCTCCGGGGTCAGCCCTCCGCTGACGCGGACCTTCTCCATCCTTCCTCCCCGGGTGAGCACCTCCAGTTCCACCACTTCCTCTGCCGCCTCCAGCTTGGACCGCTCCCCCCATCCTTCGGCATCCTCTTCCTCTGGAATGGAGACCTCTACCTCCATCTCTTTTCCCGCGCCCCTCACTTCGGCCACCTCCTCCAGATCTCCTCCTGCCGCCTCTCCTGCGTGGTCCTTCACTTCTGGCTCCTCCCCTCCTGCCTCCTGCTCGACCTCCTCCATCCTCCGTCCCATCTCCTCGGCTCCCTCCTGCCAAGAGATGGTGTTCACCGCAGTGACATAACACTCTCGTGCCACCTTTGGGTCCCCCCTGACCCTGACCTGGACCCCCTCGGCGTTGAACTTCAAACACTGATGGAAAGACGAGGGGACGCAGCGGAAGGCGCTGATGAGAGGCCTCCCGAAGATGTCGTTGTAGCTGCTGTGGGCATCCACAATGATGAACTTGCAGTTTCGGGACTGCCCCCCCAGGGTGACATGGAGGCCGACTCCTCCCTCTACTTCCTTCCTTTCTCCCGAGAACCCGAACAAGGGCCCGTCCGAGGCCAGCACCCTCTTAGCCTCCACCTTCATCGCGTCAAACGTCTTTTTGAAGACGACGTTGACGGAGCTCCCATTGTCCACGAGGATCCGAGAGACGGTGAAATTTCCGATGGCGGCCTTGATGACCAGCGCATCACAGAACGGATCCTCGTGGTCTGGCATATCACTCCTGGAGAAGGTGATCCTCTCCTCCCGCGGCGGGGTTTGGGATGTAGAGGCGACGCTCCGCCGGTACATGGTGTGGAGGCTTGCCTTGTGGGAAGCCTCGATCCTCACTCCCCCGTGGATCACTCTGATCCCTCCTCGGGTCCCGACATCCACCCGGTCTTCGCAACGATCCTCCTCCGCCCGAGGCAGGACCTCCTCGATTCTCACTTCTTGCCGCGCCTCCTGCTGCTGCTGCTGCCGCTCCCTATTCCCTCTCATCTCCAAGAATTCCGGGCACGTGGCTGTTGCGTGCCCCTCTTCCTGATGGAAGTCGCAATAGGGCAGCTCCACCCTGACCTCCATTCTCCTCCTCCTCATGATCCCCCTCCTTGCTCCCAAAGCTATGGCCATGGCCTCCTCTTGATCGGGGAGCCGGGGCCTCTGGCCCTGCCTCCAGCCCGGAGGATGGAACTGCTCTTGCCTCCCGGGATGGTGGCCCCTTCCGTAGTATCCTCTTGGTGGCCCCTGCCCCTGCCACTCAGGTCTCCAGCCCAGCCGGCGGTCGGGCTCCTGGTGCCCCCACCTCGGATGTTGTTGCCACTGGAGCTACCTTTGCTCCCTCTGCCTAGGTTCTCCCCTTCTCTCCTCCTGTGCCTTTTCCCTTCTCGGCTCTTTCTCTTCCTCGGTGGCCCACTTGGCTAGCTTTCTTGCGAACTCCGGATTCGACGCCTCCCCGTCGACCTCTCTCGCCGCCCTCTCCATCAACTCCTCGTAGGAGAGAGGGGGAACTCTCTTCAGCTCCATTCGGAAGAACCCCTGCTGCAGGCCCAGGTTAAAGGCCATCATCAGACTATGGCCCGGCATCTCTTGGACCTGGGTGACTTCCTCCTGAAATCGATCCGCATAGCTCCCCAACGTCTCGTTCACTCCTTGCTTAATGTGGAACAAGGACTCAGACTCTTTCTTCCTCTTCTTCGAAGTAGTGAACCTCAGCATGAACCCTCGGCGCAAGTCCTCGAAGCAGTAGATGGAACTAGCCGGCAGCTGGTGGAACCACTCCCTCGCCTTCTCCCGGAGAGTGATGGCGAAGAGTCGGCATTTGAATCCGTCCGACATCTGTCGGATGGAGACCACATCCTCGAACCATTGGACATGCTGAACCGGGTCTCCCTTCTCAGTGTAGTAAGACATCTCGGGTTCCCTGAACCCATCTGGGACTGGAGCTGAGGAGACCAGCTCGCTGAAAGGACTGCCCCCCCTCCCACTGGGCGAGCCGGCGAGTCTCGCGAGCCCAACTCGCCGAACCTGCCTCGGCTTGCCGAGCCGGGGAAAAGCTCGCGCCCCGAGAGCTCGCACCCTCGGCCTTCCTCGGCCACTTCCTTTCCAGCTCGCCGGCCAGGGGCGTCCTCGCCCAAAGAGGGGGCGGCCGCGATCTGGGCTGCCGGAGTCGAGTACTAGGCCCGCACGCCGAGTGCGATCTTGACGAGGCCCAGCACCTCGTTCCTGAAGTCCTCCAACATCCCTACTGTTGCGAGAGGCGGGGGGGCGGCGATTCCTGCCTGTCAGATCCTTGTCCTCCCGTCATTGAGCTCGCCGAAGCTTTTCTGCGCTGACCACTGTCCACGCTCACCGTACCAAAACCGGAATCCGGCCTCTTGTGGAGTTCGACCCTTGGGGAAGGGGTGGTTACTTTGCTCCTGCAAGAAAAACAACGAAGAAGACAAGAAGAAACAGACCCAAGGGCTCGGCAGGGAGGTCCCACCACAAACCCGGAAGATCTCTGAGCGCTTCCCCTCCTTAGCCAGAAGCCGAGCTAAGATACCCTCAGAGAGCACTTGAAAACGAGAGTAAGGAGGCACTGAAAGCGTCCCCTCTGAGGTACCCCTTGGGTCTTATTTATAGTTTTTCGGAATCTGAACTGCCAATAACCAAAATAACTGACCTGAAAATACCAAAAGGCCCTTGGTTGGGTCTGCCAACAGCCAAACTCCGTTGTTTTAAGTAGCTATGCGCGGTCCAACCTGGTCTGCCAACAGCGTGGCTCCGCCGTTCTGAGGGGCTATTCGCACCCCTGGGGAGTCAACTCGCCTCCAATCCTCCTCCGCGGGAGGCGGGCACGACCTGGCTCCAGCGGCCCGCCTATTCTTCCTGGGCGAGCGCGAGCCGGACCGCCGCGACCTGCTTGTATTCTGCCGGGGCGGGCCGGCGGCCCGGTCGCGTGTAGGAGCTGGCCGGCGGCCACCGCGACCCCCCGGTCGGCTCGCTAGTCGCGGGTCGCCAAACCCATCCGCTTTGGCCAGCGGTTCTCTGCGCGACCCGCTCGCTCGCCTCGCCCGGCTCGCTCGCCTGAAATGGGCGGGAGCGGGCCAGCCTTCCTGCCGTATGTCTGTTTGCCGCTTGGGTGCGAGTCGAGGGGCTAGGTCTGCTCGACTTCCCTGGCGGGACCCGCTCGCCGAACACGGGGTTGTACACGGAGCATGCATGATCATCCTTATCCACATCATTAGAAATAAATTTGCTTGTTTTTGAGGCAGAATATGAACATGCGATATCAACAAAAGACTGTGATTGAGATATAACTGAAAATGATAAAGTATAATCATAATAGCCAAACATTAATCGAGCGAAAATCAAATTAGAACATAAATAAAGTGACATGTTGATTAAAATAGAACTGAATAAGTCAAAAAAACATCATAAGACACCCATTCAAAATGAAGCATACTTCTAAACCCTTATTTTTATACGCCCATCCAACTTCATCTATAAAACTGCATCTTAGCATGTCACAATTCTTGAACTGCGTAAGTCATTTGAAGTTCTTTTGATTCCTCACTTGAGTTCAAGAACGTTGCTCCCTCACAGATCAACGATGAAATTGAAGTTGTCAAACATATACTGGGGACTATGGAAGTAGTATTTATTTGAAGAAGTTGAAGAAGTGAGATTTTGATATAACCCAAGCACAATTCACTTGTAATAATGCAGTTCACACATCAACTAGGAAATTTCTTCTCGATTGTGGTCTATTTTAATGTGCCATTCATATATTGAATTTGGAAGCATTTTCAAGAAAGAACATTCAACCAAAACTCGAGACACAAATACATAGTGGTAATGAAGATGCACAAAGAAGATTGGAAAGGCAAATGCCCATTACAAAATATAAACAGATAAACATGGATTTTTGAATATAAAGACCTAATCATGTTACTCCTAAAGAAAATTGCGTCATTCCAAATACTTCACAGGATTGACTATAATGCTTATATAGTAATTCTACTAAATTTTATCTGTATACTGAAAACTTTCATTGTTGTTAACTTTTCACAGTTCTATTTAGACGATGAGTTATACCTGAACGATTACTCATTACTCGCGATCAAATTTTCTACAAGAGAAGTGCTCTCACATCTCACCTCTCTCGACTAGCTTAGGAGTAATCGCGAGGTGTATCCACCAAGCTGTTCTCTACTCTTTCAATTTAAGGGAATCTTGAGGCAACATGATTTTATGGTTTACTTTGGGAAACTTGTGTTCCATATTATAATTTATCACATGGCTACACTAAAGAGTTCTCACAACAAAAGATTGATGACTGAGGTTCCGTTTGGGGGACTTATTTTCACCGGTCAAGCGGTTACGACCGCATGAACCAAGCTTTAATTAGGGCCCGGTTCATACGGTCGCAACCGCTTGACCGATGAAAATAAACCCCCCCCCCCCCCAAACGGAGCCTGAAATTTCAGATTTCGTTATTAGATTCCACTTGCACATCCACCTCGTGTCAAAGTGTCTTCCTAAATTTTCCAAAAACCTATAGGTATCATTTCTGGCATCATTTCCAAGTCTGTTTTGCACTACGATGGCTGACGTAAAAAAAAAAAAGATTATGAACCGTCGTCATTCATGTATGCCAGACCACACCCCAAGGCACCTCATCCTCATTTAGGCCCAAAATGGTGATTTTCTGCTGGGGCAATCCCAACCTTTAGCGTGCCACAAACATGTTTTATGGTGGTAACTGTTTTGTCCAAATGCACCAGAGTAAAAATGCGATGCCAAAGACCCTTAATTAGCTGAGCTTAGGAGCTAGTTTAGCATTCTCTTTGTATTAAAACAGCAATCTTTCTTCATCTTCTGATTTGGAAGTTTTCCCTTTTAGGCACTAGCAGGATTCTGATATTTATATAAGAAAATAACCCTATGCAATATATGGATTTTTTTTTATTTTATACAATATCAAAATATATTAGTGAAAGTCAGTGTTAGATCAAAAATACTCTACAGGGGGGGTGAATAGAGTATTTAAAATTTCTTACCTACTGTTACAGCTTTTGCTGTAAGTCAAAAGTGCAGAAATTAATAACCTAAATCACAAGCACAACAAGAACAAAAGAAAAAGGAGACAACCAGACGATACAAGAATTTTATAGTGGTTCCCCAACCTGGGTACATCCACTCTTCTACCACCCTTGGTAGGAATCCACTCAGATTTTTGATCAGGTGCCTGACACCAATGAACTTTTGATCAGGTGCTCAAAAACCAACCCAAGTCTTTTGATCAGGAGACTTGCAACCAAGGAATCACTTTTGAAGGGAGATGACAACCCTTTACAGAGGTGAGGGTGAGAGAGTGATGGAAGTCTTCTTTTCTCAATCACAATGAGAAGACTATGTGGATTCAATGATGTTGTCAAAACTCCCCCTGAGATGAAAAAGGGTACAGGAGAACTGGAGCTTTGCACAGGGTGATAGGCCTTCAATTGAGAGACTTAATCCAGGAGCTTTAGACTGATAGTGCTAGAATGTCTTTAGCAAGGTCCTGGAGAAGAAGAACGGGAAGACTCTTGATTTCAAAAATGTGTTCTTCTTGTTTCTTCTTCAATTTTCTGTATGCTTCTTAGTCAGTAGCAATCTGTATGAAGCTTTTTCTGTGTCTCTCTTGATTGATGCACTGTGTGTCTCCTTTTTTCTGTCTTTGTTATTCTCTTCTTCTGTATCTATCAAACATTTGAATTTTTCTGTAATTAATGTTGACAGGCTTGAGAATAATCGACATTGATTTATTTCCCCAACTGTCCCGTGGAAAAACGGCAAACAATAATCCTGGAGAAGGCCATAATTAATGCTCATTCTAACGGATACATTCAGAGAATATTAGAGCATTAATTACCCAGGAATTATAGCATTAGAGTGGGGATAGAAGGCTGGAAATAACTAAGTCTGGAATCGTCGAGCAGATGACAGAATTCATCGAACTGAGTTCACAGTTCATCGAGCTGAGATGTTGTATTCGTCGACCAGACAACTTCTGTTCGTCTAGCTGAGATCCATGATCGTCGAACTGAAAACTGAACTGCTGTCTCTTTTGATCTTTGCCTATTCGTCGAGCTGGTAAATATGTTCGTCGACTGGAGTTCAGCAATTATTCTGGAGTTGTCAAATATCCTGTGTCGACACAATTGCTCCTGTGTGTTGACACAAATCTTCTGTGTTGTGTCGACATAGCCTTTCCACAATGTCGACTGATGATCTTGGTGTCAACACAAGTTCTTCTAATGTTGACATAACTCTTCTGGTTCCGGAATCCGTCGAGCAGAGAACAGGGTTCGTCGACCTGAGACTGGAGAACATGGTCTCGACAGAATGCTGTGATACTCCAAAGATTTGTCGACCGGAGAATGGTGTTCGTCTAGCTGAGTCTTGAGAACCTTGAATTCGTCGAGCTGAGAATGATTCTGGACTTAGTGAAATTAATGACTTCTGGAATCAGAAAGGTGAAGTAGAGAGCCCAGTGATCGTCGACCAGAGAACTAAGTTCGTCGACCTAAGTCAGGAGAATCAATTGAACTTGAAATACCGAAAACTGAGTCCAGAGATCGTCGATCAAAGAATGAAGTTCGTCGACCTGAGAACTAGGTTCGTCGACCTGAGTCAAGAGAACAGTCTGGACTTAGAATTCTGAAGATGAAATCCAGGGATCGTCGATCTGCACTGAAGTTCGTCGAGCTCAGCTCAGAGAATATTTCTCTGAGATCGTCGAACTGAGAACGGCTATCATCGACCTGATTTCGACGAACGTCGTACTCATTTTACTTAGTCCCTTGAGAAATCTCTGAATCTTGAGGAAAAATTTATGTCTTGAGTCTCTGGCAGTCTGATGTTGGCTTGTCCATGTGATGTTGACTCTTAGGACTTGACCTAGATTCTAGGACACAACTTTGACCCTAGCTATACATGATGAATCACATTATCCTAAGTTAGTGAACCTAGCCCAAATCAAATAAGTGATCCAACAATCTCTCCCTATTTGAGTGAGGTCACTAATAGACTCAAAATAAAAACATAAGACAAACAAAGCAGGAAAAAGATATATCTGGCAGGGATAATTAACACATGCAGCAGATATATTTACATAAAAGCTTTGTTCAGACAATAAGAGATAGTTTAAGATATAAAGACAGAAACACAATAGTTCATATTTCACTTCTTTTGCTTTTTCTCCTGATGCTTTATGTCCTTGCCCTTATCTCCTGGCTTGGTGAAGATTATTTCCCTGTTTGGATTTGAAGCTTGTGGCATAGTCATTGTCATGTCAGCAGCCCCTATAATCTTCAGAGATGTAGCTCTAGGGACCACTGCTTCAGGATGCAATTTCATATAATCATCAACATTAAAAATTTTGTTAGCCTTATCAAACCTTTTAAGTTCTTCTCTCCTGTACTTGGACATTGTAGTGTATTCAGAAGTATCCTTTCCTTCAGCCTTTGCCTTGTTGATCATAGAGAGGCCTACCAGTTCCTGGAACCTGGCCATTTTAGCTGTGTTGGCTGTTTCTGGATCTCCATAAGGAACAGGAGGAGAGAGTGACCTTTTAGGACTTTCAGCTTGTTGATGTTGTTGCTGTTGATGTTGTTTTCCTGAAGATTATTGTCTGTGCTGGCTGCTTTCATGATGAGATCTCCATTGATGTCTTTGATATGTTTGCATAGGGGCAGATCTTTGAGAACTAGAACCAGAAGCACCAGCTGCAGGAGGAGGAGGAGGAGGAGGTGGTGGATCTTTCCTTTATCTGTGAACTGGTGGAGGAGAGTACCTTCTACTCTTCTTCCTTTTCTTTTGTTGATTCTTGGATAGCCACATCCATGCTGGCATCCCCTTGTATGGAGTTATCTTTTGAAGGATATAGAAAGGGGTGTCATTGTTTGGATTGGGCTTAGGAGCAGGAGGTGGATGAGCTTTCCTTTTCTTTGAAGCTTGCTTCTTCTTCTTTGCATCCTCCTCTTCTGAATCATCATCCTCATCTTCATCATCATTATTGTCAGAATCCTGAGGATTATCATATAGAGCATCCAGAGCCTTCAAAGCTTTAACAGAGATAACAGGTTTTTCAGGAGCAGGAGCAGGAGTTTCAGCAGGAACAGAAGGAGAGGCTACATAGAAATCAGAACTGATTTGGACAGAGCTTTCAGCTGCTGCCTTAGTTTCTTCTGCAATATCAGCCAAGATCATGTCATCTAGATCTGGCATTGGAGAGTCATCCATTATAAAAGTTGGTGCTGAAGATACTATTGAGGAAGAGGGAACATCTACTACTGCTGGAAGTGAAGTAATTTCTGACTGTGCAATAGCAAGACTGTCCTTAATTTGCTTAACAACTTTGGAAAAGATGGGAGCAGTATATGGTATAATAGCCAAGGATGGCTTAATGATCTCAGCTGGAAGATAATGCATATGTACAATATCAAAAATACTCAACAAATGTTCTAAATTAACTGTGGGATTAAGAATGAAATCACCAGCAGTATTAGGTTCTTCAGAGTCGAATGCAAAATCTATATCAGTCTCAATAAAATCAATTAAATCTTTATCAACCAAATCTGTATCTAGGTATTTGGTACATTCTACTGCTGTGTCTGAAGCTATTACTGCTGCTGTTGCTGTAGCTAAAGCAACTGGTGCTGGAGTTGGAGCTGAAGCTGGAGCTGCTGCTTCATCATCAGGCATCTCCCCCTGTATAGTTTCAGTAGGACCTAAAGCCATACCCCTGACTGAGGAGGGGGCAGCAGTAAGAACAGAGATTTGGTCTGAGAGAGAATATATGGTGGTAGCTAGAGGTGTAATGCCCTCTGCTATAAGGGACTTGAGGAGGGGAGTGATGATGGAAAGGATGGAAGACATGGTGGAGGGATACAATGATGGAATGGTAAATTGTGTAGCAGAAGGTGTAGAAGTGGGAACTATGAGAGGGATAGAGAGTGAAGCATCAGGAAGTTGAACATCTGGAGGGATGGTGGATGTTGATGGAGATGTATGGGTGGCATCTTGCATGATGGTGTCTGTTGGGAGATGGTAGGATGGTATTGAAGATAGATGTGGTGGAAGAGGGGATTGTGGTGGTGTAGGAATATAAGTGTCATGGGGGGAATCAGGAGATGTTGGTTGTTGTTCTGGAAGAGGGGAAGATGGAATGTCAGTGATGTCAGGTGGTGGAGATGAAGCTGGTGAAACATGTTGAGATGGAGATGGAGTAGGAACATGAGGATGTTGTTATTGTTCTGGTGTTGAAGAGATAATGGAAGAGGAAGTGAGTTGTTTTGCTGGAAGGGGTGCTGGAAGAGATGGTGGTGTGGGATGAAGCTCTTCAGCAGGTAGGGGAGTGGCTTTAACAGCCCTGGTGCCTTTAGAAGCTGGGGTGGAAGAGGTAGAAGCCTTAGTGGGCTTGGTGATGGTCCTCTCCCACCTGCTAAATAAGGCATAGATAAGCCTTTTACTGGCTTTAATGAATATGGTCTGGGAGACCAGGGATTCAGCAGCATTTTCCTCGAGGAAGATCCCTAGGATCCTTCCAAAACACACTTCTTTCTTGCTATTTTTCTTCTTTATCAGATCAAAGAGGATCTGAGCGCAGTCAACTTACTTCTTATTTATGACTGCACACATGACCAAGAACTGATGTCTTGTGATGTAGTCATGGGCAGTATGCTTGCCAAGCAGGACATTCCCAACAATGTCTGTCAGGAACTTGTATGCTGCAGACAAATGCTTCTTCAATAGTTTATTTGGGTTGTCACCAGCATAACCCATCAGATTGAGCATCATATTAAACTCTTCAGAATCAATTTCTAAGTATTCTTCACCATTTGTTCAACCAAATATTTCAGTTAAAATTGCGGGAGTTAAGGAGACAGTGTTACCCGCAATTGATCCTGTCATGGTATTGTCCTCAAAAGTGGATGAGGTGTACACCCATTCCCTGATTTCTGTTCCGACCAACTTTATCCTGGTAGTCCACAACAGCATTGGTAGCCAGGGGAGTTTTCTTTGCTGAGGCATCAGCCATCCCAAACTTCTTTAGAAGTTCTTTAGCATATTTTGCTTGACAGATGAAGATGCCATCAGGGAGCTGCTTCACTTGGAGACCAAGGAAGTAGGAAAGCTCACTCATGCTACTCATTTCAAATTTGGAACGCATGAGGTCAAAAAACCTCTTGCATAATTTGGAATCTGCAGAGCCAAATATAATATCATCCACATAAATTTGTACTAACAAGATTTGGTCCTTATGATGTCTAGTGAAAAGAGTTTTATCTACAGTTCCTCTTGTAAATTTATGTTCTAATAAGAAACTAGCTAAGGTCTCATACCAAGCTCTTGGAGTTTGCTTTAGACCATAAAGAATCTTATGCATTTTAAAAACATGAGAAGGGTAAGTTGGAGAAACAAAACCTGAGGTTGTTCTACATAAACCTCTTCTTGTAGTACTCAATTCAGAAAAGCACTCTTCACATCCATTTGAAAGACTTTGAACCTCTTGTATGCTGCATATGCAAGGAATATTCTTATGGCTTCCAACTTTGCAACAGGTGCAAAAATATGATCATAATCAATTCCTTCTTCTTGCATATATCCTTGAGCAACAAGCCTAGCCTTGTTTCTCACAATAACTCCTTGAGTATCTAGCTTGTTTCTGTAAACCCATTTGGTTCCAATAACTGGGTAGTTTTGTGGTCTTGGAACCAAATCCCAAACTCTACATCTCTCAAACTGGTTTAATTCCTCCTACATTGCAATGATCCAGTGGGGATCTTGCTCTGCATCATGAATGGATTGAGGTTCAGTCTAAGAGAGAAAACAGACATGCATCAAATCTTGGGTGAGTTGATGCCTTGTCTGTACACCTGCTGATATGTCTCCAATCACTTGAGATCTGGGGTGATCCCTAAGTGTGACAAGATCAGTGGGTGGAGTTGGTTGTGCAACAGCAGTTGAAACCAATTCATCTTGTGGAATTATATTAGCTGTTGGAGGAGAGTCAATCCCTTCAATGCTTTCTTCTTCACTGTCTTCATTGACTTGTGGAGAGGGATGAGTTGGAGCCCCTTGGGTAAGGTTTAGGTCATCCAACTTCTCACATAATTGAGGTACCTGCAAAGAGTCACTGGTAGAAACTTCTTTCTCCTTGCAATACATGTTAGCCTCATCAAAACTTACATGAATTGACTCTTCAATTTTTAGTGTTGATTTATTAAACACCCTATAGGTCTTGCTTACTTGGGAATATCCTAGAAAAATTCCCACTTCAGCCTCGAACTTTCTAATGTATTTCTTGTTATTATTGTGTATATAACAGGTACAACCAAATACTTTAAAATAGTTTATTTTAGGTTTCTTCTCTTTGAGCAATTCATAGGGAGTTTTGTTCTTTAGTTTGTGAATTAAGCTCCTGTTCAAGACATAATTTGCTGTGCTGACAGCCTCTGCCCAAAAGGTTAGGGGCATGTAAGCATCTACAAGTAATGTACCTACAACTTCAATTAGTGTCCTATTTTTCCTTTCAGCTACCCCATTTTGTTGGGGAGTTCTAGGAGCTGAGAAGCAATGTCTGATACCTTCCTTCTCACAGAACTCATGCATAAGAAGAGAATCAAACTCTGTATCATGATCACTTCTGATCAATGCAACATGAGTAGAGAACTCAATCTGTATGGTCCTGAGAAAATCTGTAAGAACTTTGAATGTATTTGACTTTGATCTCAGAAAGAATACCCAACTGAACTTGGAGAAGTCATCCACTATAACTAGAGTGTAGGATTTTCCTTCTAGGCTTTATACAGCAATGAGTCCAAAAAGATTCAAATGTAGCAAGTACAAAATCCTAGGTGAATCACTCTTATTAACAGATTTAAAACTAGTTTTAGTTTGTTTGCATAATTGACAAACCCTGCAGAGACCTTCCTTCTTGTAGGGACCAGAAGATAGACCTCTAACAAGGTTGTGCTTAGATAACCTAGCAATGTTTTTCAGATTTACATGACCTAGTCTTTTGTGCCATAAGTCATTCTGATTACTAGTTAAGTTAAGTAAGCAGATATCAGTTTTGGCAGAAAGAAAATTTACTAAGTATATGTTGCCTTGTCTACTTCCAGTTAAAACAGTTTGGTTGTTTTTATCAATAATAGAACAAGTGAATAGGTTAAAATGTACATGATAACCATCATCACATAACTGACTTATGGAGATGAGGTTATGCTTGAGTCTACTTACATATGTCACCTTTTTGAATATGACAGCTCCTATTCTCACTTCTCCAAATCCTTCTGACTGACCACATTTGGAGTCACCAAAGATAACTTTTGGCCCCAGCTTGGACTTGTAGTTGATTAAGATGTCCTTGCTGCCAGTCATGTGTTTGGAGCAGCCACTGCCTAGGTACCAAGTTTGATTTACCCCTGGACAATTCTTCACCTGCAATAAAAGACAGTTAATGGTTTTTGACCCAGGTTACCTTGGGTCCTTTGTATGGCTGATAAGAAAAACTAGAAATGATAGAGAATTCAGGTTAGGACCTATATCCTAGGGGGTGATATCTCCTAGGTGGGATGGCCCAATCAGCTAGTGGATTAAATGGTTTCTTAGGAATATGTGAGCTGTTGTTACAGTTTTGATTAAGTCTTCCTAGGTTCGACGAATTGTTGTGAGTTCGTCGACCAGAGTTCGACGAATTGGGTTGAGATCGTCGATCTCTGCCCAGAGAATGAACATGTTCATTCTCTGTGCCCCACGTTCGTCGACCTCTACTCGACGAACCATACAAAGTTCGCCGATCGCAGTTAGACGAATGATTATTATTGTAGTTTGCGTTCAGAGATCGTCGTTCTGCATTCGACGATCTGTTCCTATATCGTCGATCTGGGTTCGACGATAACTGCCGAACATTGTTATTTTTATCATTCTTCTGATTTTTAATTTTATCCTTAGCTTCAATTTGTTCCAGAATTTTATTAACTTTATTTACTTATTCAATGTTTTTCTTTCCTTTATCAGAGATGAAATTTATTGGTTTTGACAGATGATTCCTTTGGATTAGGGTTGGTTCACTAGATGTGGCTCCTAATCCTAATCTGCAGTTATTTGTTCTAGCATTAACTGTGCTGGTTATATCTAGCAATTTCAAGCTTCTGCCATTCAAATATTCTTCTAATATCTTAGCTTTTCTAAGCTCTGATTTCAGAAAAGTGATTTATTCATTTGCAGTTTTTTGTTCACTAGATAGAGTTTCATTTTCAGAGGTGATTTTATCTAAATCATTCAATTTATCTCTGAGAAGTTTGATTTCCTTCTCAGAGCTTATCAAATCTAAGCATAAGTTTTTAAATTCAAATTTAAATTCATCAGATTCAAAATCATAAGATGTTATTACATGATCTTCAGCTGACAGATTTTCTTCATCATCAGATTCATCTGTATCTGATCTGCTGTTGCTTGCACCAATTGCCATGAGGCACACCTCCTTTGGCTTGACCTCCTCTTCTTCTTCACTGGAGCTGGAAGATGTAGATTCATCTTCTGTGTCACTCCATGTTTCAGCCACAAATCCTTTGTCCTTCTTTTTGTGTTTGCTGGAAGAGGGCTTGCTATAGTGCTTGCTTCTTGATTCTTTTTCTTTTCTTCTGAGCATCAGTCCACTCAGGTGGTGGGACTGCATTGTTGCTGGAAGATGGTGTAGCTGTAGATGCCTGTGGGGGACCTGTCAAAATAGAATTGTAGATGTCCTCATCAATAGAATTCATATATAGCCTAATTCTTGCCTTCCAGATGACAAACTTGTTAAGGTTGCAAACTGGAGATCTGGTGCTTGCATAGTACTTGTTCTGTGTCATGCTGTGTTTATAGTGTTGATGGAAATAAAATACTGTGTAGATCTAACAAAGGATCTTTTGGTTTAAGATTTAACTTGTATAACCAAAGGAATCTGCTCTGATACCAATTGAAAGTGAGTGTTAGATCAGAAATACTCTAGAGGGGGGTGAATAGAGTATTTAAAATTTCCTACCCACTATTACAGCTTTTGCTGTAAGTCAAAAGTGCAGAAATTAATAACTTAAATCACAAGCACAGCAAAAACAAAAGAAAAAGGAGACAATCAGACAACAAAAAAATTTTATAGTGGTTCCCCAACCTGGGTATATCCACTCTTCTACCACCCATGATAGGAATCCACTCAGATTTTTGACCAGGTGTCTGACACCAATGAGCTTTTGATCAGGTGCTCAAAAACCAACCCAAGTCTTTTGATCAGGAGACTTGCAACCATGGAATCACTTTTGAAGGGAGATGACAACTCTTTACAGAGGTGGGTGTGAGAGAGTGATGAAAGTCTTCTTTTCTCAATCACACTGAGAAGACTATGTGGATTCAATGATGTTGTCAAAGCTCCCCCTGAGATGAAAAAGGGTACAGGAGAACTGGAGCTTTGCACATGGTGATAGGCCTTCAATTGAGAGACTCAATCCAGGAGCTTTAGACTAATAGTGCTAGAATGTCTTTAGCAAGGTCCTGGAGAAGAAGAACAGGAAGACTCTTGATTTCAAAAAATGTGTTCTTCTTGTTTCTTCTTCAATTTTTTGTATGCTTCTTAGTTAGTAGTAATCTGTGTGAAACTTTTTCTGTGTCTCTCTTGATTGATTCACTGTGTGTCTCCTTTTTTTGTCTTTGTTATTCTCTTCTTCTGTATCTATCAAACATTTGAATTTTTCTGTAATTAATGCTGACAGCCTTGAGAATAATCGGCATTGATTTATTTCCCCAACTGTCCCGTGGAAAAACGGCAAGCAATAATCCAGGAGAAGACCATAATTAATGCTCATTCTAACGGATACATTCAGAGAATGTTAGAGTATTAATTACCCAAGAATTATAGCATTAGAGTGGGGACAGAAGGCTGGAAATAACTAAGTCTGGAATCGTCGAGCAGATGGCAGAATTCGTCGAACTGAGTTCACAGTTCGTCGAGCTGAGATGTTGTATTCGTCGGCCAAACGACTTCTGTTCGTCGAGCTGAGTTTCATGATCGTCGAACTGAGAACTGAACTGCTGTCTCTTTTGATCTTTGACTATTCGTCGAGCTGGTAAATATGTTCGTCGACTGGAGTTCAGCAATTATTCTGGAGTTGTCAAATATCTTGTGTCGACACAATTGCTCCTGTGTGTTGACACAAATCTTCTGTGTTGTGTCGACATAGCCTTTCCACAATGTCGACTGATAATCTTGGTGTCGACACAAGTTCTTCGAATGTCGACATAACTCTTCTGGTTCCGGAATCCGTCGAGCAGAGAACATGGTTCATCGACCTGAGACTGGAGAACATGGTCTCAACAGAATGCTGTGATACTTCAAAGATTCGTCGACCGGAGAATGGTGTTCGTCTAGCTGAGTCTTGAGAACCTTGAATTCGTCGAGCTGAGAATGATTCTGGACTTAGCCAAATTAATGACTTCTGGAATCAGAAAGGTGAAGTAGAGAGTCCAGTGATCGTCGACCAGAGAACTAAGTTCGTCGACCTAAGTCAGTAGAATCAATTGAACTTGAAATACTGAAGACTGAGTCCAGAGATCGTCGATCAAAGAATGAAATTCGTCGACCTGAGAACTAGGTTCGTCGAACTGAGTCAAGAGAACAGTCTGGACTTAGAATTCTGAAGATGAAATCCAGGGATCGTCGATCTGGACTGAAGTTCGTCGAGCTCAGCTCAGAGAATATTTCTCTGAGATCGTCGAACTGAGAACGGCTATCGTCGACCTGAGTTCGACGAACGTCGAACTCATTTTACTTAGTCCCTTGAGAAATCTCTGAATCTTGAGGAAAACTTTATGTCTTGAGTCTCTGGCAGTCTGATGTTGGTTTGTCCATGTGATATTGACTTTTAGGACTTGACCTAAATTCTAGGACACAACTTTAACCGTAACTATACATGATGGGTCACATTATCCTAAGTTAGTGAACCTAGACCAAATCAAACTAGGGATCCAACAATTAGTATTTAATTATTTATTTGGAATAATTTAAAGATTATATTGTTTGTGAAATGATGCTAATTATAGAAAGATGAAATTGTAGGTAATTTTTCATGGTTAATAAAATAAATAGCAAATAAGAAGAATGAGGGGATCCTTATTTTTTTCATTTAATAATAAAAAGTACGCAATTTATTCTGGAATTAAACTAATAATAGTCAAATTATTATGTTAATATTTTGTTTTTCGTTTGGTGCACCTTTTTTACTCCAGCGAGTTTTGACAAAAATGTCACTGTTGTAGAATGTATACTTGACATGACAACGGTTATGACTGTTATCAAGAAAAACGACTAGTTTTGACACTAGAAGTGGATCGAGTTCCTTAGGTGAGGTCAGGCTTGTTCACAGACCGTGTTCACGACGCGAAATTTTTGCATCCGGAGTCCGGACTCCGGGTTCCTTCTTTCCGGGGTAAGGAAACGGGTTCACCAATCCCGAAGTTCTTTTAGTTTTTGATCACCACCGTCACCTCTTCCACGCGGCAAACTGGTATGGCTCCCAGACGGAGATTTAGTGACGAGCTCCGGACCTAAAAATCTCTCGTTCACAAACCACTGCCACCACGCCATACGGACTCTAAATTTACTTGAAAATGTTTATGGTGAGTGAGATGAGCTTTTTTTAATGCTTCTTGTTTATATAGGATCTAAAGCGTAGTTTGAATAGTTTTTTTCTTCTGATTTGTACTAGTTATGACTTATGAGTTAATCCCTTGTACCTTTGAGTTCAATTACCACTACCTACCAATTTTTCATGCCATAACAAAATATGTTCACTCCGCCTCGCAGTTTAGTAGAGTGGAGCTGAAGACGCGGCCCGACACGCCGGATATCGGCAACCTCCAGAACTGTGCTGATTTTGTCCATGCCTTAATCCTGGGATTCGACATCGCAGATGGACTCGCCCTCTTGCGTCTGGATGACCTCTATGTTGATTCCTTCGAGATCAAGGACGTGAAGACCCTTCGTGGAGAGCAACTTTCGCGCGCCATCGGCAGGCTCTCCGGCAAAGGCGGCAAAACAAAGTTCGCCATCGAGATTTCCACGAGGACGAGAATTGTGATCGCCGATACGAAGATCCACATTCTGGGCTCATTCGTCAACATCAAGGTCGCGAGGGATTCTCTCTGCAACATTATTTTGGGATCGCCCGCCGGGAAAGTATACTCCAAACTCAGGTCGGTCACAGCCAGACTGGCGGAGAAGTATTGAACAAAAACATTTAATTTTATAGCCTTGTTCTCAGCTTGTTCGTTTTCATTCTAATTCCTCCAAACTTTATATTTATGTATCATTTATAAGGATCTAAAATTTCTCCAGACTCTCCAGAATTTGAAATGTGGATTTTCATTGAAAAGGAAAAAAAAGATTGTTGGATGTTTCTTTTGCAATTGTTTCATTTGGTCATGTTTGCATATAAAGTAATACTGTATGTATTTAAAGGGGGTGAATTTTTTATATTTTATTGATGCTAAAGTTGGATCTTATCCTCGTTCAACTTCTGTTTCCAGTTAGAATCAAGCTTGCTTTGCTTGATAGTAGATGTCTCTCTTCAGCTGCCTAACTTTTGCTTTATGCTGCTGCAAAACTCAAAAATATTTTTCTTCTCCATTTCAAGCTTTGGAACCCTCCCACTCTCTGCCTACTCGCCTTCAATGCCGCCATTGCTGGGCTTCTTCTGTAGCTCATCTTGGGCTTCTTGCATGTCCTCCGGTACCTCATTTTTTGGCGCAGGTCATCCTCTGGTTTGAGTTTAGACTCCCACTGATTGGACAAGGAAGCCAGGAAAGCTGGAAAACTTCAATTTTGAAAGACCTATCACTTCTGATATGGAAGATGAGGACAAATATCATGTTCATTAATCTTAGGAGGAATTTCTCAAAAATGTAATACTTTTATCTTCTGATATATTAGTTTTCTTCTGCTTTTGCAGTTTCAGCTCTACTGCATATAGGTATTTGTTCATATGTTAGAAAAGTGTATCTATGAGCAGCCATCCAGTAATGTTTGATGTTTTTTCTTAGAATTATATGAAATTTTCATATGAAAAATGAAGATATATACCCCTTTAAATCTCAAAATAGATCTCCAGTATTGATAGACTTGTTTATTAAGAATTAAATGGTTCCAATAAATTAAAAAAAAGAATATTTATGTGATTCGGGAGCTCTTACTTCATGATAGCTATAATGAAGGTTTTTTAAGGGTGTTGCTATTAACAGACTCTTTCGTTTCTAACAAGCCCCCAAAAAGTTAGATTTACTCATTTTTTGCATTTTATTTTCGGCTAAAGAAATACTATTAGCAAATCATTTTATTAGGGCATCTGTAAGTCTCCAACTGTGGTCCATCTCTAGTGGCGACGGACCATACCCAAGCCCGACGACATCGCTGCTCCCGAAGCCGGCATCCTATCTCGTCAACGACCTATTCCTAGTCGGTGACATCCTCCTACTCGTGAGGACACAGGCGGCCTTCCAGATCTGATATTGTTAAATATTGTATTATTTGTATTTAATAGTGCATTTATTGTTTCTCTCTT
This sequence comes from Platanthera guangdongensis, assembly GCA_039583875.1. Taxonomy (NCBI): domain Eukaryota; kingdom Viridiplantae; phylum Streptophyta; class Magnoliopsida; order Asparagales; family Orchidaceae; genus Platanthera; species Platanthera guangdongensis. The sequence goes on from CM077149.1 coordinate 18,635,952, forward strand.
TTAGTCCCACATTGTCTAGATGGGCTCTCTCCCCTTGCTCTTCTTCTATATATGTAAGACCAAATTGGTCCCTTTTCAAGTGAATACAAATAGCCAATTACATTTCTAACATGGTATCAGAGCGGGTCTAATTTTTTTTTCGCGCTCGCCTCTTTGCTCGCGCCTCTGCCGGCCCGTCCGCCTCCTGCCCGCTCAGCCCGCTCAGTCCGCTTGCTCTCCCGCTCAGTCCGCCCCCTGCCCAGCAGTCCGCCACCTCCACGCAGTCCACCACCTTCCCAGTCCGCCAGTCCGCATCCCCAGTCCGCCAACTCGCCAACCCCGTTCGCCAGCCCGCATCCCCAGTCCGCCAGCTCGCCCACCCCGTTCGCACCCTAGTCCGCCAGCCCGCCAACACCGTTCGTCAGCTCGCCAACCCAGTTCGCCAGTCCACCAGTCCGCCCAACCCAGTTCCCCAGCCCACCAGTCCGCCCCGCCCCCGCAGCCCGCCACCTCCCCAGTCCGCCCGCTCGCCAACCCCGTTCGCCAGCCCGCATCCCCAGTCCGCCAGCTCGCCCACCCCGTTCGCACCCCAGCCCGCCAACCCCGTTCGTCAGCTCGCCATCCCAGTTCGCCCGTCCGCCCAACCCGCATCCCCAGCCCGCCAGTCCGCCCCTCCCCAGCCCGCCCGTCCGCTTCCCCCCGTCCGCCCCAACCCGCATCCCCAGCCCACCAGTCCGCCCCTCCCCAGCCCGCCAGTCCGCCAGTCCGCCCCTCCCCAGCCCGCCAGTCCGCCCACTTCCTTGCGACTCCATGGCTGCTCCTCTGATCTCGCCTCCGCTGAAGGCCACGTCCTTCCAGCTCGCCGGCGCTAGCGACTGGCCTGACTGGGCCCTTACCGTTGAGGCCGCTCTCTCCTCCCGTGATCTTTGGGATCACATCATCGGTGCGCCTCCTGCCCCTGCCGCCAAGCCCACCGCCGCAACCGGTTCCGCCACACCTTCTGTCGACGCCGCTTCTCTCGATGCCTTCACTCTTTGGCACCGGCGCGATCATGCTATCCGGGCTTACCTCCTGGAGTCCGTTGCTCGCCCGCTTCTCACGTCCATCGGTCGCCTTCCTTCCGCCCGTGCCATGTGGGAATATCTCCGTGACCGTTTCGTTCCCCGTGGTGGAGCTCGGCGTCACCGTCTTATCTGCGACTCTCAGGCTGCCCGCCAAGACGGTCGCTCCATTCAGGACTTCTTCACTCTGATGAGTGCCTACTGGCACGAACTGGATTCTCTGATTCCCTTGCCCTGCGGCTGTCCTCGCTCATTGGAATTTCAGCGCCACCTCTCCGAGGGCCATCTTCATCAGTTTCTTGCTGCTCTGCGTCCTGAGTTTTCTCTTCTTGCTGCTCAGCTCCTTCACCGGGTCCCGCTTCCTACTCTGGATGATGCCCTGATTGCTCTGCTCGATGAAGAGACTCGTCTCCGACCTCCCGTGGCCCTCCAGCCCCCTTTCCCAATTGATCAGGCTCTTGCCGTTCCTCCGCGTCCCAGTGCTGTTACCTGTCACTACTGCAAGAAGGTGGGGCACATGAAGTCTGCTTGCCCTATTCGTCCCCCTCGGTCTGATGAATACCGCGCTTCTGACCATCGCCGTGACGGCCGTGGTCGGGGACGCGGTCGTAGTCCCGGCTCTCACCACACTGCTGCTGTTGCTACCGATCCTCTGCAACGCTTAGAGGATCTGATCCTCCGGTCTCCGCTATTTCAATCTGCCTCCTCTACCAGCTCCTCTGCGGAACACAGTCTCGCAGCTGCTTCTGGTACTGTTGCTGCTCGCCTTCCTCCGTCTGCACCTTGGTATTTCGACTCTGGGGTCTCCTGCCACCTCACCTCCGACTCCCGCACCCTCACCAACGGCATCTCCTCCCCCCCTTCTCTTCAGGTCACCACTGCTGATGGGGGCTCTCTCCCTATTCTGCGATCTGGCTCCATCACCCCGACTTCTGCCCCTCTTGGACGCCTTACTCTCTCCAATGTCCACCATGCCCCTCGGCTACATATGAACCTCATTTCTGTCAGCTCCCTCTGTGATCGCGGTCTAACGGTTTTATTCTCTTCTTCTGATTGTGTTGTGCAGGATTCCCGGACAGCTCAGAGGATTGGACGGGGTCGTAGGACTGGTGGCCTGTATCAGCTGGAGTATCTTCATGTCCCCCCCCCCACCACCCTCTGCTTCGGCCCTCTCTGTTGTCTCTGATGCCGACTTGTGGCACAGACGTTTAGGACATCTGTCTCCTGATCGACTCCGAAGTGTTATCCGCTCTGGAGCTTTGGGTCGTGTCTCCCCTTCCCCCCTCTCTGTTTGTACCGGCTGTCGTTTGTCAAAGCACCTTGCTCTACCATTTACAAGTAGTGCTTCTCAAACGACAGCCCCTTTTTATTTAGTTCACTCTGATATTTGGGGCCCCGCGCCCCTTGCTTCTCATTCTGGCTATCTTTATTATGTGAGTTTTATTGATGATTTTTCCCGTTGTGCTTGGGTGTATCTCATTCGCAATCGTTCTGACATACCCGCTGCGTATCGCACGTTCACCGCTATGCTTCACACTCAGTTTGAGCGACGCATTAAGATCTTTTGCTCTGACTGCGCTCAAGAATTTCTCTCCTCCACCATGCGCGATATCCTCCACTCGCATGGCACCCTCCACCAACAGTCTTGCCCGCACACCCATGAACAAAATGGGGTTGCTGAACGCAAACATCGCCACATCATCGAAACAGCTCGTACTCTCCTCATCTCTGCCTCCGCTCCTCCCTCCTTCTGGGCCGAAGCCGTTCTCACCGCTGTTCACCTCATCAACATCACTCCTTCCACGACCCTCTCTGGCGTCACTCCTTATGAACGCCTTCATTCCCGCCCGCCGCAGTATGCCTCTCTCCGCACTTTTGGGTGCACCTGCTTTGTTCTTCTTCCCCCTCCTGAACGTAACAAACTCTCCGCTCGCTCCACTCGTTGTGTTCATCTAGGTCTTAGCCCCCACCACAAAGGCTATCGTTGTTACGATCCGGTGGCTCGTCGCATTCGCATCTCTCGCCATGTTTCCTTCGTCGAACATGACATGTTCTTCTCTTCCCAACCAGCACACCTCCCCTCCTCACCCTCCACAAATAGCCAATTACATTTCTAACAGATATAAACCTACAATTCAGATGCCGTCATTCATCGAGCTGGATGAGGTTGATGTTAGAGATGGCAGCACAAATCCAGAAGTGTAACAAAACAAAAAAAAGATGAGATGGAGATCACCTTCATAAGAAAAACTGAGAATCAAGCTAGACTTGCGCAAGGATGAACTCCACAAACGACTTCCCTGCTGCAGATCTTTCTTCCCTAGAGAGCAAATGAAATACGGCCACCATCAAGCTCTCCGGACGGAATTACGTTAATGGCGTTAATGAGAAGCCCAGCCCAACTCCACAGAACAAGTGGGTTTACAGCTATCGGAGTTTCCTCTTTCAGAGCATCTCCCAGAATAAGCTTTGCTGCAAGCCACACATGCCTATTATCCCCATGGCTGCAGATCTGGAAATTACACACAGCACGGGGAAAAAGAACGGGAGTAACGGCGCAAAGAAGAAGAAACCTATTTCAGTGATCCATATGTTTTTTTCGGTCCAGCAAATATTTATACATAGTTTTAAAGCTAATCAAACATTAAACAACTAAACAAGTTTAATTTAAACATAAGAAATTAACATTCCCCCTTAAATTATACTTGTAAACACTTCAAGCTTGATCTTCATCTTATTGAAATCGCTGGTCTTTAACGCCTTGGTGAAAATATCCGCAACTTGATCTTCAGTATTACAAAACATGACTTCGATTTCTTCTTCATTAATAAGATCACGAATAAAATGATACTTCATACGCATGTGCTTGCTCTTCCCATGAAACACCGGATTCTTTGAGAGAGCAATAGCCGACTTGTTATCGCAAAAACGTTTCGTGCCAGAAACTTGAGAGTATTTCAATTCTCCCAATATCCTCCGCAACCAAATGGTTGACAACCGGCTAAGGATAATGAAATATATTCCGCCTCCGCAGTAGAGAGGGCAACAACCTTTTGCTTTTTAGATTGCCAAGATATAGCCCCAGAACCAAGATTAAAAATAAATCCGGATGTACTTTTACTATCATCAATATTACCTCCCCAATCACTATCACAGAAGCCGACCAAGCTTGAATCATCAACCTTCTCATAATGAATACCTTGATCAATGGTTCCACACAAATAACGAAGAATCCTCTTGCCTGCTTCCCAATGACATGCTTTTGGTGCCTCCATGAATCTGCTTATAATACTAACTACATACATGATATCTGGTCTGGTTGCGGTTAAGTACATAAGGCTTCCAACAAGACTCCGATAAAGAGACGCGTCTACAGATTTCTCCAAAGCATCCTTAGACAATTTTAGCCCAAACTCCATGGGCGTGCAAACAGGAGTAGCATCCTCCATTCAATACCTCTTTAATACATACGCCGTGTATTTCTTTTGAGAGATAATAATTTTTCCTTCGCTTTGTTTCACTTCAATACCAAGAAAGAAATGAAGAAAACTCATATCAGTCATCTCAAATTCTTTCTTCATAGAACTTTTGAAGGCCTCGCTCATATGAGCACAAATCCCTGTAAATATCAAATCATCAACATAAATACAAACAAAAAGAAAATCACCATTTTTCTCTTTGATGTAGAGAGTATGCTCATATGGACATCTCATGAATCCATTCTTCAAGAAATAGCTATCAATACGACTATACCAAGCTTGAGGAGCTTGCTTCAAATCATACAATGTCTTCTTCAAATGACATACTTTCCCTTCTTCACCTTTCTTCACATAACTAGGAGGTTGATCAATGTAAACTTCTTCTTCAAGAATACCATTCAAGAAAGCGAACTTTACGTCCATTTGATACACTTTCCAACAATGTTGAGCTGCAAGAGCCAAAATTGAAAGTCCACCTAGTGTCAACTATCTTCACCTATGGGGGGGGGGGGAATAGGTGACGTGCAGCGTTTTTGCGGAATTTAAATTGTACCTGCACACGAAAATAAAACAACACAGCACCACAGAGTACACAAGCTATTTATAGTGGTTCCCCGACTTGGGTACATCCACTTTCCCCCTTCGACCTATCTCCCAACAAGGGACGACTCGGTCACTTCTCCAACAGGATTGAAATCCAATCCTTGCACTATCGGAAGGAACCCTTCCACACGTAGGAGTCAACACTCCCACAAACCGGGTTGCACCCAACCCTTACAGCTAGGAACCAACGTTCCTTTACAACAAAAGTAAAATAGAATGTACAAGAAATACAAACTACGTGTGGAGACTACGGTGTCCCTCTTCGTTGACGACGTGATCTTGAAGTCTACAAAGAGTCCACAACCTTGGTCTCTCTTGGAGAGAATCTCCCCGGAACCGGCGGCGGCAAGATGGACGGCGGCTAGGTTCACGGGATCGGCGGCAACAACGATGTGTGGCTGCTGTTCTTTGGAGATCCAAACTTCGTAGCGAAGCAAGCTAGGTCTACCAACGGTCACACTAGGATCAATCGTCTCGATCGATTCGGATGGGGAAGATTTTCCCGATCTACAAATCAAGAGACAAGAGATCTCCGGTTAGACACGTGAGACGCTAAGCTTAGCTAAGCTTCTGTTGTAGGAGGATCTGGGCGAAACCACGATCAAACGGCGACCAACTTGGCGAGATCGGCGGCGGCGGCGGCGGCGGCGGCGGAGCGGAAACAGCGATCTAGGTCACGTCGCGGCTCTCATATTTCTTTTCTTTTTCGCTGCCCTTACTGTTCAAAAATACCCGTGTATTTATACACTGTAGACACTTATAATATGACCGTTGTGGGTCCCACAAGTAGAAACCCGAAATCCGGTTCAAAATAGTGCCAGCGGTAGAATCCGGTCCAGCAGCTTCCAGAGAAATTGCTAAGTCAAAATCGGCGAGAATCGCAGGTGATTCTCGACGAATCGGCGAGAATCAGTTAGTGATTCTCGACGATTCGTCGAGAATCACTAGTGATTCTCGCCGAATCACTTGTTGATTCTCAACGAATATTACTTGGTATTCATGATCTGCTCAACGATGGGTTCGGCGAGAATCACTAGTGATTCTCGCCGAATCTTACTTGGCACCGTTTTGAGGTAGTCGGATAGAGTCGGCGAGAATCACTAGTGATTCTCGACGATTCGGCGAGAATCACTAGTGATTCTCGACGATTCGGCGAGAATCACTTGGTGATTCTCGTCGAATCGGCGAGAATCACTTGGTGATTCTCGTCGAATTATACTTAGACGAATTTTCGTCTTTCCACCCAAGAGCTGCTCCTTGACCCATCCTTGCTCCTTGTCTGCTCTTGTATAAACACGGCCCTGTACTTGAAAGTAAGTGCACTCCAATAGAGAGAGTACACGTAGGCCAACACACTGATCTGCTCAACGAGGGATTACGTCGTGCAGACCCGTGTATATTGACCTACTGCACCCTGACATTGGTGTGCACTTAGTGTGGAATAACTGCAAGCACAACTTAAGAGGTTTCATCAAATACATTGTGAATTCATCTTAGCTTGACAGGTGGCTTCCTCAAATCCAGGTAATTGTGGATACAATACCCAACAATCTCCCCCTATTTGACGAAGCCAAAACCCTACTAGCTAAGATGAATAACACCAATCAAATAATATAAACAGCATTCAGAATTTAAATATGCAGCACAAGATAATATAGGCAGACAAATCAAGACTTGAGTCATTCATAATTTCAAATGCATATATATATATGTATATATACATAATCTCAAGATTGTTCAAATAATAACAATAACCATTAATCGTTCTTAAGATAGAATGACAAGCTATAAAGTTTTGACTATTTTTCTTTGGCTAAGTCATCCTTGAGTTTTTGCGCCGAATACTTCTTTCTTTGCCTCTCCATATACTCTTTGGGCTTCGGATAATATCTGGGAGGAGGAGCTTTATCTGCCGCCGTGTTGGTCCTGAAGAAGATGTTTCGTTTTGCTTCATACGTCTTGTGCATTTCCCACTCATACTGGCTGTATACTTCGTTTCGATTGATTTCTCCTTTTTTCTGTAGCCAGAAGGTGTCCAAGATGATATTCTTTGAAACTGGACTCCACTTTTCGTTTCTTACTTCCTCCTCACTCAGTCGAATTCTCTTTTCAGCTTGTGTCTCCTTGGAGGTCCCTTCTTGAGCTTTTCTCTTCCCCCTGGCTTTTGCTAGGGCCTCTTGGTCAAACAAGCTCATCAGTTTTGCTTTGGAAATAGCCCTAGCATCAGCTTCACTCATGGGAACTTCTGCAGCACTTACTCCCTCAGCAGCACTTACTCCCGCAGCAGCCGTAGTAGTCTCAGGGGCATGAATACCTGCAGGATTCAAATCGAAGCCTAACGCCTATTGGAGCATCCACCAGCAGCTGTCATAGACATATTTGTTTGTCTGTTCGAAGTTTGTGATCATGATTTCTTGAAGCTCGGCCATCTTAGATATATATTCCTTCTCCCCCTTTTTGGCTTCGACTGCGATGGAGTTTGCATAGGAGTGCAGTGAGTCATCAATATGCGTTGTCGTCCTGGAGAATTCAGTGACCAATGCTTGTTGATTGGCGTTGAGAGTTACCATATTACCGTCAAACTTTTGAATGTTGTTTGCTACAACATGAGCATTCTGATTTACTACTGCAAGAGTATCGGTGTTCTTTTTCAATCCGGCCATAAGAAGAGTGACCGCTTGACCGGCCGCTGTATACTTTTCTTTAAATTTCTTGTCCATCATGTCAAGTTTATGATTGATCTCCACCATGTTCTTGAGCATGAGATTTTCAGACTTCTTAATCCTTTGCAGCATTTTATTCTGAGCTTTATCAAAGGAGGCTTTAAGCTCATTCACTATGCCCTGAATGATATTCACGGTATGAGTAGCTAGATTATCTCGTAGTGGAAGATCCGGAGGCACTTCTTGGCCTTGCACTTCATCAGATGCACCTGTAGAGCTGGACAGGAGCACAGCCTCTAAGGGTGGAATACTGGCAGCATCTGTAGATTTCTCGGACTCCCCCTCCACTCGTGCACCAATGTTTTCAGGGACGATTTCAGGTGCGTGCTTGTCAGATGGAGGTTCAATGAGATCCTGAGTCTCCAATGCTTCTTGTCCCTCATTACCATCTTCCTCTCCTTCATCATCCATGAAATCATCTTCATCAGCATCCTCTTCCAACTCTTGGTCAGCAGTCCCCTGTACATCAGCTTCGGCTCCTTAATCGTTTCGGTTCAGGGCCTCCTCATTCTCCGGTACAGCTTCACTGTCTTCTTGTATATCTGCTACAGCATCTCTGGCCATTTGGGAGATGTCAGCTACGATATCAGCATGAGTGGTTAGAGGCTCCCCCTCAATTCCTGCAGTCAAAGTATCAGGAATTTCACTGGGGGTTACTACTGGAGATACGTCCTGTTGTTCTTCCACGGGAGCCTGCCCAATTCGCCTCTCCCATCTGTCAAAAACACTCGAGTCCATTTTCTTGAGGTAATGTATAGGAATACCTTTACTCATGTCATATTTATCTTCATTCAGCTGATTGAGATACAGACTGATGATTCGTCCAAAGCTTGGAGATCTCAGGGTGTCCTTTATCTTCTCGAACAGCAATGCCCCCCAGTTGAACCTTTTACGGCAGACAATTGCCACCAGGACCTTGAACATGTCTGCAGAGATATGGTCATGAGAGTCTGGCTTGCAGATGAGTACTTTTCCGATTATGTCTGACAGAAGCTTCCCTTCTTCATTCATATCCTTGCGCTTTATTGACCGAGTTCCTCGTGGGAAACCACAGAATAAGAGAGTCCTGGTTTTGTCTTCTTCCTCAAGATAGTCCTCGTGCTCCGAGCTAGAGAGCTGCAGGAAGCGGGTCAGCTTGCTGGCAGACATCTTGATCTTTGCCCAAGCCACCTTGCTTTTGATAAGAGAGTCGCCATTCCGGAGTTTTGCGATAGCGAAGAACTCCAGCACCTCTTTGTCCAAGATTTTGCACGGGTGCTCCAGGACGAATGAGAGCCCAGCCTCTTCCAGCATCAGAATGATGTTTCTGAATTCGTCAGAGGCATGAGAGAACCCTGTTCGAACTAGCTCGCAACCAGTGACCAGCCCAGCGGTTGTCCTTGGAGTCATTGCAGATCTAGGGAGAGAAGCCCTACTCTACGCTTAATCAAAAATCAAAAAGGAAGCGACACTAGTGAACAAGTCCAAGTAAGGGTGAGGGGGGTGGTTACCTAAAGGCGTAGACGGTGAGTTAGTTCGATGAAAATGAGGGACACCCGATGAGAGCATGCGGAGAAGTTCCTGGAAGAAGGAATCGAAACCGGGAGAGATCGTCGGTGAGAAACTTCCCTGGGTGAGAAACTTCGACGGGATTCTTGCGAGAAACCTTCGGTGAGAAACTAGCGAATTCGGTGAGTTTCCTGCGGAGTTCGGCGGGATTCGGCGGGATTCGACGGAGCCTGCACGATTCCTGGTGAGTTTCCTGCGGAGTTCTTCTTCGCTCGACGAAAATCCTGCGGAGTTCGGCGGAAGCCTGCACGATTCGGCGAGGTTCCTGCGGAGTTCGGCGGGATTTGGCGAGAACCTTGCGGGAAGACGATTCGGCGAAGACCGTGCGGGATTCGTAAGGAATGTGAAGAGTCGGCGGGAATGGGATTCTCCTTAAATGTGATTCTCCTTAAATCCAAGCTCTACGAGTTAAATGGGATTCTCACGGTTTTCGTTTGTCTAAGTTAATTTGAAAGTCTTCTAACTATATAGATACTCCTTAAAGCCAAGCTATTAGGGTTTGAGCCGGCTTTTCCATATAAATTAATTTAAGCATCTTCTAAGTATGTAAATACTTCGTAAGGCCAATCTACGCTGGTTTTCAGTGAACTAATTTAAGCCTGTAGACGTTAGATCTCGAGTCTACCAGGGGAATTTCCGATAAGTCTTCAATATTGTACCTATGGTTTATGTTTACCATGTTAACATATCCATAGATGTACTCACACAATGGTGTAAATATAGGTATAACTATATATACATATATGTATGTAAATGTGGATACAATATGACTCAAGTCCTGGAATTGATCAAACGTACCTGGGATTATGAGAGTTATCATTTAGTCCCTCAGGTAAAACATTTTATGAGCTCAATGTGAATATGCTCAAGTAGATATCACATCTGTTATTCCAGACGTTTGTTCCAATTTAGTCTTGAGCCACCTACTGTCTAGTTCTCATCATATTCACGGGAACCTAGACTACCCTGCAAGAAAGAATTACTTTACCCTAGGAACCCAAATCATATTGGGTCCTAGGTTCCTGTTAGCATAAGCACTCGACTGCCTTCCTTCAGAAAACCTGTCAGGAAGGCTACCTCTGCTCAGAAAATGTGGATAGGCCCTTGCCCTTGGCACAGAGGGGTTGTGCCAACAGTCGATGGCAAAGTGTCCCACTTTGCCACAGCACCAACACGGGTGAATGTTGTATCGCCGTTTCTGACCTGATCTAGTGACTGAGGTAGTCACGGTCCTAGGTCTAAACGGGATAGGGCATGATCTCCTCGCAAAATTTCCTCTTCCACCGTGACACGTGGAAGGGTGGAAGGAATGCATGTTGCGAGCGTCATGAGGCCGGGGAGGTGGTGCCTTCCTTTCAGGCATCCCCCTTCCAGAGGCCCCATGAAAACTTACACCATGACTTCTAACCTCCCTATCCTGTGTCCTCGGGTGGTGAGAAGTGTTCTGTGAGCTAGGACATGCAGATTCACATCGAGTTGAGGCAGTGGCAGTGAATACAAAGGGCTCAGAATGAGCCTTAGGTATTCTCGCATGGGTGGCCACGACGGCCCTTGCACTGCGGGTGTTTCCATATGGGGACAGATCACCCTTGCAGTGACCACGACTATTCCTGTGGTCATACCTGAAGGCATGATGAGTTGCCGTCCTGCTTGGAGTGGGGGGTCGGAATACCGTTTCCCCATTTCTCCACGAATTGATAATTCGGGAGATCCACCCATTTTCTTGCTTTCTCTTTATAGCATCAACCTTAGAAAAGTTTGATACTATTCTTTTCTCATTCTCTAGACTACTCTCTAGAGCTGAGATTTTAGAGTCCTTGACCTTGTTGGACGCCAATTGGAGAACCAACAAGATCTTCAGTCGAGCAATCTCTTGAGCTTGCTCCTCAGCAAGTAGGTTGCTTTTCTGAAGGGCTCTCTTCAGGGAATCAGAATTTTCTGAAGGAAGGCAGTTCCTGTCTTCAGAAACTTCAAGAGATACGGGGCAGGATGAAAACGTTACCTGCTCTTCTGTGTTATTGTCATTAGAGCCAGTGACCATTGTGTCATCCTCATCAGAGCTGCTTTCCTCACCGGCCTCTTCAGTCTCTGACACGAACACTGGAGCTCTGATGCTGTCCGAGAGATCCTTGCCTTCATCTTCAGAGGTGAGGACCCCCATATAGGCTTCATCCTCTGGTTGACAGCAGATTCCAGCTTTCTCTGACCCACCCATCAGCTCTGAGATCATCACCCACATAGATTTAGCCGTCCTACATTTTTCCAATCTAGAGTGAGAAGCTCCAGACCAGATATCCAAGATAATTTGACGAATCCTCTTGTCCAAGTTAAATAGTGACAGTTCCGTCTCTGACATCTCTGCAATGCACTTGGGGACTTCGATATTCTTTCCAGAGCAGGAGGTCTTCATAGGAATAAAAGGACCATCTTCCAGGATGAAAGATGCTCGAGGATCGATGGCCTTCAAGTGATATGACACCCTCATCCTCCAGACGGGATAATACTCCTTTGTACATGCGGGGAGTCTTAGTGGCGATATCTCATAATCCAGCTCCATGCTTCTGACACTGGTGGCAGGATACTACTCAAGGTGTAAACCTTTTTGATGAGTAACCTGGCTCTGATACCACTTGAAAGTCCACCTAGTGTCAACTATCTTCACCTATGGGGGGGGAATAGGTGACGTGCAGCGTTTTTGCGGAATTTAAATTGTACCTGCACACGAAAATAAAACAACATAGCACCACAGAGTACATAAGCTATTTATAGTGGTTCCCCGACTTGGGTACATCCACTTTCCCCCTTCGACCTATCTCCCAACAAGGGACGACTCGGTCACTTCTCCAACAGGATTGAAATCCAATCCTTGCACTATCGGAAGGAACCCTTCCACACGTAGGAGTCAACACTCCCACAAACCGGGTTGCACCCAACCCTTACAACTAGGAACCAACGTTCCTTTACAACAAAAGTAAAATAGAATGTACAAGAAATACAAACTACGTGTGGAGACTACGGTGTCCCTCTTCGTTGACGACGTGATCTTGAAGTCTACAAAGAGTCCACAACCTTGGTCTCTCTTGGAGAGAATCTCCCCGGAACCGGCGGTGGCAAGATGGACGGCGGCTAGGTTCACGGGATCGGCGGCAACAACGATGTGTGGCTGCTGTTCTTTGGAGATCCAAACTTCGTAGCGAAGCAAGCTAGGTCTACCAACGGTCACACTAGGATCAATCGTCTCGATCGATTCGGATGGGGAAGATTTTCCCGATCTACAAATCAAGAGACAAGAGATCTCCGGTTAGACACGTGAGACGCTAAGCTTAGCTAAGCTTCTGTCGCAGGAGGATCTGGGCGAAACCACGATCAAACGGCGACCAACTTGGCGAGATCGGCGACGGCGACGGCGGCGGAGCGGAAACATCGATCTAGGTCACGTCGCGGCTCTCGTATTTCTTTTCTTTTTCGCTGCCCTTACTGTTCAAAAATACCCGTGTATTTATACACTGTAGACACTTACAATATGACCGTTGTGGGTCCCACAAGTAGAAACCCGAAATCCGGTTCAAAATAGTGCCAGTGGCAGAATCCGGTCCAGCAGCTTCCAGAGAAATTGCTAAGTCAAAATCGGCGAGAATCGCAGGTGATTCTCGACGAATCGGCGAGAATCAGTTAGTGATTCTCGACGATTCGTCGAGAATCACTAGTGATTCTCGCCGAATCACTTGTTGATTCTCAACGAATATTACTTGGTATTCATGATCTGCTCAACGATGGGTTCGGCGAGAATCACTAGTGATTCTCGCCGAATCTTACTTGGCACCGTTTTGAGGTAGCCGGATAGAGTCGGCGAGAATCTTACTTGGTGATTCTCGTCGAATTATACTTAGACGAATTTTCGTCTTTCCACCCAAGAGCTGCTCCTTGACCCATCCTTGCTCCTTGTCTGCTCTTGTATAAACACGGCCCTGTACTTGAAAGTAAGTGTACTCCAATAGAGAGAGTACACGTAGGCCAACACACTTATCTGCTCAACGAGGGATTACGTCGTGCAGACTCTTGTATACTGACCTACCGCACCCTGACATTGGTGTGCACTTAGCGTGAAATAACTGCAAGCACAACTTAAGAGGTTTCATCAAATACATTGTGAATTCATCTTAGCTTGACATGTGGCTTCCTCAAATCCAGGTAATTGTGGATACAATACCCAACAAAAATCAACCAAATACTCTCTAACCGAGCAACTGGAGCAAACACTTCATTGTAATCAAAACCATGCTTCTGTTTGTACCCCTTCACAACTAAACGTGTCTTGTGTTTTTCAACATCTCCCTTTTCATTTAATTTTGTCTTATAGATCCATTTCACTCCTATAGATTTATGACCTTTTGGAAGCACTGATAGCTCCCAAGTTTCATTCTTCATAATAGAATGAACCTCTTGATCCATGGCCCTTCTCCATTTGTCACTAAGTGCGGCTTCTTCATAATCAATTGTGTTGGGTACATTGGAATAAATGTACCTGATTTGAAGAAGCCTCACCCTACTCAATGATATACATCAAAATGTATTTGATGTATTTTGAGTTACCTTGTGCAGGTTAAGTAACTGCAGGGAAAGCTTAAAAGATTCTAAGTCCATGTGTCGACACCCAGAAGAAAAGTGTCGACACTTAAGAAGACTTGTGTCGACACCCAGAGAAGCAGTGTCGACACTTGGAGTAATTGTGTCGACACCTGGGATGCAGAGTCGACACCAGAAGGAAAGTGTCGACACATACAGGCTGTGTCGACACTCAATGAAGAAATGTCCAGAGAAGCTGTGTCGACACTTAGAAGCAGTGTCGACACCCAGAGGAACTTTGTCGACATCAGAAAGTATCGACACTAGGAGTCTATGTCGACACTCAGCAAAACAACAACAAAGTTCAAGTACAAGTGTCGACACTAGGAGGCTGTGTCGACACTCAGCAAACTTCAACAGAGTTTAAGTACAAGTGTCGACATAATGAAGAATGTGTCGACACACAGCAAAAGTCTTAACACATGAAGAAAGTGTCGACACAAGGAGCTGTGTCGACACTCAGCAAATTTCAATGAAGTCTAAGTACAAGTGTCGACACCAAGCAGATGTGTCGACACTCAGCAAAAGTATCAACACAGAAGGCATGTGTCGACACCAAGAAGATGTGTCGACACTTAACAAGTTCAACACAAGAAGATGTGTCGACACAAAGGAGTTGTGTCGACACATACAAGAAATCAACAAAGTACTGAAGAACAAGGAGTTGTGTCGACACACATTATCAGTGTCGACACATAATGAAGAAGCTGTGTCGAGAAGTAATTTCTACAACACAAGGAGTTGTGTCGACACCATGAAGGCTAGTGTCGACACTTAATCTCTTTGTGTCGACACTTAGTCTATCAGTGTCGACACTTAAAGACAGACTGTCTCGACACTTTCAGATAGTTATAGAAAATTCAAGAAGTGACTGGATGACATGACAGCTGCCATTCCAGCCGGTCTACTGCAACTATCAGAGATGTCAGAAAGTTGTTAGGAACCGGATCAGCCGGTCACCATGAAGAAAGTCTATATAAAGGCTTATTTTGTCAACAGCAGAAGATGATCAACACATCAAAGAGTTAGAAATCAACAAATTGAAGTACAACACAACTAGAAGAAGACCTTCAAGTGAAGATCTAAGAAGTTGGAGAGAGAGAGCTCCTTCCAAGAAGACAGATGTTGAACCAGGCTGTGAAGAAAAGTTTCAGACCGAGTTCTGATTCTTAAGTTAGCAGTGATTGAAGATCAGCTGCATTGAGACTCAACCCTATTGTGTTCAAAATTCAAGAAGCTTTGAAGGAAGCCAAGGGAGGTTGATCTCAACAAAGTTCTTCCAAGAACTCATCAAGAAACCTGTCAACTCTTCTCTCTTATTCTGAGTTGTAGGTATATATATTGTATTTTAATTTCTTGTAGGATCCTTATGGATCTGAGTTGTAAGCCTGAAATTATAAAGGCTGAGTGGTAGGGCCTGTGTGCCTGAGTGTAGGAGATTGATTTCTCTGAGTGTAGGCATTGTTGAGGGCTGAGTGTAGGCCTTGTTGAAGGCTGAGTGTAGGTCTTGGTGAAGACTGAGTGGTAGGGCCTTGAGCCCGAGTTGTAGGAACCTGGTTGGGGTTCTGAGTGTAAGATCTGAGGATCTGAGGAATAGTGGAGGAGTTTGGCCGAATATAGTACACTACTAGATAGGCGAAGGGGGAAAGTGGATGTACCCAGACCTTGGGGAACCACTATAAAACTGTGTGTACTCTGTGTGTGTATGATTCTATGGTTGCTGTTTTATGTTCTGTGAAATCTGTGATTAAATCTGCCTAAAACTTTATAAAGATTAAAGTCACCTATTCACCCCCCCCCCTCTAGGTGATTAGGTACAATTTCTTTCAAGTGGTATCAGAGGGAGGTTACTCAAAAAGGTCATAACTGTCTGAGTAAAAGATCCTGTTGGCAGATTCATTATAATCAAGTGCAGAATCAAGAAAATCAAGAAAATGGGTTCCACAGAGAATCATAAAGAACTTGGATCCATGAAGTTGCCAATTTGTAGAAAGGAGATTTTTGGCATCTGGAAAGAAAGGGTTAGACTATTCATGGAAGCCTCTGACCCTAGAATCTATATCACAGTCAAAGAAGGGTCATATGTGCCTATGAAAGTATCAGTCCTGGATGCAAATCAGAGAACCCCTAAGGACTTTTCAGAGATGACCAAAGATGAGATTATTCTAGCCACCGTGGACAAGAGGGCCCAGAATATTATTGTGAGTGCAATAGATGATGACACATTCCAGAATTTGATACACTGTAAAACATCAAAGGAAATGTGGGACACACTGATATTGTACATGGAGGGTTCTGAAAAAGTTAGACAGGACAGAAAGTCATTATTAAACCAAGAGTATGAGAGATTCAGACAAGGAAGGTCTGATAGCATAACTGAGTGCTACAAGAAATTCTATAGGATTGTCAATGAGTTGATGTCTTATGGAAGAGAATTCAGCAATTATGAGCTGAATGATAAGTTCTTGAGATCCCTAACTAAAGACTGGGATACTAAGATTTGTGCCATAAGGGAAATGACCAAGTTAGCAGATATTCCTCCTCCAACATTGTTTGGAAAGCTGTTATCCTATGAAATGCAGCTAATGGTTAGGAAAGAGGAAGAGAAGACTACAAGATTTGAGCATAAAGAAAGAGCTGTGGCATTCAAGACAGAAGCCACCAAGAAATATAAAAGTAAGTCTCCATCTCCACCCCCAAAAGTTGCTGAAACTGAGACAGATGAGTCAGAAAGTAAGAATTCTGAAAGCAGTGAGAGTGATGAGGACTTTGCAGCTTTCACAAGACATTTTAAGAAGTTCCTAAATAAGAAACAGTGGAGGTCTAAGCCATCCACTTCACAGAAGTCATCAAAGAATGACAGGAGAAAGCCCAAGTCAAGTAGAACTACATCTTCAAAGATAGTTTGTTATTGTTGTAACAGACAAGGACATGTTGTTGTTGACTGTCCAGAGAAAAGGAAAGAGTCAACTGATAAGAAGAAGACTCAAATCAAGGGCAAAAAGGAAAGGTCCTTTGTTGCAAAGAAGGACAAAAGTCTGTCAGATATGTCTTCTTCAGAAACTGATTCAGAAGCTGAAGCTTACATTAGACTGTTTGCTGAAGAAGAAGAAGATGAGTTCATCCAATTAATGAACTCAATATATGAGCAAGAGGACAATCAGTGCCAGGGACTGATGGCCTTATCAGAAGAGATAAAATCCAGGAGCAGCCTGGACCAAGTCAGGTACAAAATTGTTCTGTTAGTTCATTTTCTAGTACTGGATCAGAATCAGATTCATCAGCATCAAGTGATGAGAGTGGATCTGAATCTGAAGGAGATATTCAACAATTGATTAATGAATATAGAGTATTGTTGCAAGCTTTGAAGAAAAGCAAATCCTTGACCAAGAGTCAGGCTAAGGAGATTGCTAGTCTTAAAGTTGCTGCAACAAATTTTGACTATTTGATCAAAAACTAAATGAAATAGTCAGGCTGAAGAACATAACTGTTATTCAGATGGGGACTATAACATTTAAAAATGATCAAATTAGAAATCTGGAGATTAGTCTTCAGAAAGAGAGAGACATAGTTGCAAGGTTTTCTAAATCAAAGTCTGTTCTACCTTTGATAGATGAATTTGTACATCAAAAGGGTAAAACTGGATTAGGGTTTACAAAACCTGCTAGGACTATAAAGTCCAAGTCTAAGGGCAAAGCCTCAGTACTCAACAAGCCTACTATAGATAGAACAGCCAGGGTTGTACCTAAGCAAAGGTACAACAGATTTGAGTGCTGGTGCTGTGGCAAGATAGGCCACTTTGCCATAGACTGTTGGCACAATTCTAGTGCCAAAGTGAGTAGCAATCTGCCTGCTAGAAAAGATACAAGTAGCTTTGTTAAAAGGCAAACTAACCAGCACTAAGGACCCAAGAATTCTTTGGGTTCTAAGGTTAACTAATCTGTTTTGCAGGTGAGTCCAAGTGGTCATGCCCTAATATGGTACTTGTACAGTGGATGTTCCAGGCACATGACTGGAACTAGGGGATTGCTAAAGGACTACACACCAATCAAGGATGGTCCTAAAGTCACCTTTGGTGGTTCTGAAAAAGGAATCATCAAAGGTTTTGGTAACATTTCTAGCAACCTTATAACAATTACTCAAGTGGTTTATGTTAAAGGTTTGAAACACAACCTCATTAGTATAAGTCAGCTGAGTGATTTAGGATATGACATCTCATTTGTCAAAGATGGTTGTCATATCAGGAGGTCTAATGATCAAAAGATCATTTTGACAGGTTATAGGAAGAGAAATGTCTATTGTCTAGACATTATGTGTGAGAACAATGTTTCTCCTGTGTGTCTTGTAGCTGATGAGAAAGTCTCTCATTGTGTCAAATGGCACAAGAGGCTAGCCCATCTTAACTATAAGACAATTGGCCAACTCTATAGTAAAGAGTTAGTGAGGAATGGTCCTCAGGTTAAGTGTATTAAAGATGGGATATGCTCAGCTTGTCAAAAGGGCAAGCAGACTAGATCCACCTTTAATAGCATTGAGAACAAAGATGTTATGAGGTGCTTATACCTCTTGCATATGGATCTCTTTGGTCCTATGCCAGTTCACAGCCTAGGTAGGAAGGTCTACACATTTGTAGTTGTAGATGACTACTCAAGGTTTTCCTGGGTGTTCTTCCTTAGACAGAAATCTGAAACTCCTAGTATCTTTTATAGTTTTGTCAAACAAATTCAGAATGTGTTAGACAGTACAGTGGTCAAAATAAGAAGTGACCATAGTACTGAATTCCAGTCTTACAGTATGACAAAGCTATGCGAAGAATTTGGGATATTTCAGGAATTTTCTTCACTAAGAACACCTCAGCAAAATGGCATTGCTGAAAGGAAAAAATAGAACCTTGATTGAGGCTGGTAGAACCCTATTAAGTGACACATCTCTCCCAGAATATTTCTGGGCTGAGGCAGTAAACACTGCATGTCATGTAATTAATAGGGTTACTATCACCAAAAGTCACAATAAGACCCCCTATGAGATTGTGAAAGGCAGAAAACCAAACCTATCCTATTTCAGGATCTTTGGTTGTAAATGTTATATACTTAACAATGGAAAGTCTTACTTAACCAAGTTTACTACCAAATCCCAAGAGGGGATCTTTGTTGGGTACAGCAACAACAGTAAGGCTTATAGGGTATACAACTTGACTACTCAAGTTGTAGAAGAGTCAGTACATGTAGTATTTGATGAAGCTAGACACATTAACAATGAATTGTCTAGAAGTATTTGCAGCTCCACAGGTGTGACTGAGAAGATGGACAAGCTTATAATTGAAGAAGGTTCTACTGCAAGACAGTAAGTGGATGATAGTGGATGTTGTCCAGGGGGAGTACCAGATGCACCTGATGCAGAAGAAGACCAAGGAGTGCAGCAAGTTGAAGAAGCTGAAGGAGTACAACCTGAAGACAGGCTACCTCCAGCAAATAGACATCTAATAGATCATCCAGCCAATCAAATTATTGGTGATCTAAGACAAGGGGTACAAACAAGGAGCATAAATCTAAGTTCAGTACTCTACTCCAGTTTTCTATCCCAGGTAGAGCCAAAGAAATTTGAAGAAGCTATCCTAGACCCTCATTGGATTGAGGCTATGCAAGAGGAACTGAATCAGTTCAAGAGATGCAAAGTCTGGGAGCTTGTTCCTAAACCAAAAGACCACAACATAATTGGGACTAAGTGGATCTTTAGGAATAAGATGGATGAACATGGAGTTATTGTGAAGAACAAAGCAAGACTGGTTGTTAAGGGATATATGCAGGAAGAATGTATTGACTTTGATCAAACCTTTGCTCCAGTAGCCAGACTGGAGGCAATAAGGATGTTCTTGGCCTATGCAACCTATCAAGGGTTTAAAGTATACCAAATGGATGTTAAGTCGGCTTTTCTGAATGGAAATCTGAAAGAAGAAGTATATGTGGAACAGCCATCAGGTTTGTTGATTCTATCAAACCTAATTATGTCTATAGACTTAGGAAGGCTTTGCATGGGTTAAAATAAGCCCCTAGAGCTTGGTATGAAACCTTGTCTAGTTTCCTCATTGAGAATAAATTCACAAGGGGAAAAATAGACAAGTCTCTATTCCTTAGGGAATCCAGAGACAAGATCATACTAGTCCAAATATATGTAGATGACATCATATTTGGGTCTACTGAAAGTTGTCTTTGCAAAAAGTTTACAAAACTAATACAAGGATAATTTGAAATGAGCAGTATGGGGGAACTTAAGTTCTTCTTGGGTCTCCAAGTTAGACAGACTGAGAATGGTTTATCCATATGGCAGTCTAAGTTCACTCTAGAGTTGATAAGGAAGTATGGTATGGAATCATCCAGTACCATGAAAACTCCTATGGAGTCAAGTATGTCTCTTAGCAAAGATGATGCAGGGAAACCTGTAGATGAGACTTTGTATAGAGGGATAGTTGGCTCTCTATTGTATTTGACTGCTAGTAGACCAGATATCATGTATGCTACATGTGTCTGTGCTAGGTACCAAGCTTGCCCTAAAGAATCTCACTTGACAGCAGTCAAAAGAATTCTAAGATATCTTAAGGGCACTCCTTATCTAGGCCTTTGGTACCCTAGGAATGGAGACTTTGAACTGACAGGTTATTCAGATGCAGATTTTGCAGGCTGCAAGGAAGATAGGAAAAGTACAACTGGAACCTGTCAATTCCTAGGTGGAAGACTGATATCATGGAGTAGCAAGAAGCAAACAAGTGTGGCTACCTCCACAGCAGAATCAGAGTATGTTGCTGCAGGAAGTTGCTGTGCTCAACTTCTATGGATTCAACATCAGCTAGAAGACTATGATATTCAAGTAAGTAGAACACCTCTATTTTGTGATTCTACTAGTGCTATTTCTATTGCAAACAATCCTATCTCCCATAGTAGGACTAAACACATAGAAATAAAATACCATTTTCTAAGAGAACATGTAGAAAAGGAAGATATTTCACTAGAATATATAAATACAGATAATCAACTAGCTGACATGTATACTAAGCCCTTAGATGAAACCAAATTCAATAGGTTCAAAATTGAATTAGGTATGATAAACTTAGAATAAGTTTTCAAAATTGGCTAAGTAAAATGGTGTCGACACATAGAGTTGTCTGTGTCGACACAGAAAAGTGGTATCGACATTTCAGAGAAATGGTGTCGACACATCTAGACAGTCTGTGTTGACACTTAAGAGAATTAGTGTCGACACATAAATAGTAGGTGTCGACACATCCAAGGTGGTGTCAACACTTAGGATATACTTAGAATTCGTCGAGTAAGGTCTCGACTAATCGTCGAGCTGAGATATGTAAGTGTCGACACATATATTCTGTCGACTATACTTGTGTCGACACATAGTTGTCGAGACATTATAAGTCTGTGTCGACACTTTTCAACAGTGTCGACACAATTTAAGTATTTTGACGCTCCCTTTCATCTTCGATTCTATAAAGGTATAAATAGGTTTTCGTCATTGTCTGTCGACACGCTCACCAAAGTTTTGAGACCAAACTTGTGTGTCGACATCTCTCTTCTCTAATTCAAATTTCTTCAAACCCTAATGGCGCCCAAGCTAGAAGAGAATGTGAATGAAGGATATGAACTCGTGCGCCACGCATTTGATAACGCGGAACCCGATATCAAAGGCGTGATAACCCTAATCGCAGAGACTGGATTAGAATTTCTTGTTTCAGAACCAAGCAAGATCTGGAAGAAGGAGGTCCTGGAATTTCTGAATGGAGCAACACTAGATGAATCAGGACTCAAGATAAAGTCAAGAGTTCATGGGGCAAAGGTGAAGGTCTTTCCTAAGACTCTAAGAAAAGTTCTTCAATCACCAAGAACTAAGGAAGAAGAAGATGTTTCTGCTTCTAAGACTAGAGAAGCATTAACATGGTGTGGACTGGACTCCAACATGAAAATAGGATCTGTTTTCAACAGAAAGGGAATGAATATGCAAGGCAAATTCTTATCTGAAATTGTTGGCAAGGTTATCTTGAGCAAGCCTGGAGGCCATGACAGAATCTCAGCTCACATGTTTAGTCTCATGACAAGGATAATATTCAAACTAAATACTGATTGGGCTACAGTTATGCTTGATAAGATTAAAGAGAGTATGAAGAAGCCCAAATTGGGTAGAATACTAAGTCTATACCTAGCTGGTAGTATACCAGAGGTGATAAGTCAAGCAGCTGGATCTAAGATCAACCACATGAGGAAGATGGATATAAGAATCTTCTCTAGATGGGATAGAGTGTTAACCAAAGAAATGCCAACTCCTGAGAAGTAAACACCCCTGAAGAAGAAGAAAAATACAGCCCCTGTGGATCAAGAATCATCAAGCAGCTCTGAAGAGCATGTAGTGTTCACTCCAGATGAAGAAGAAACTGGGAATGCTGGACAATCTCCAGCAAGACAAGAAGATGCAGGAAGGCAGGGGGAGCTACCACAAGCAAGCCCTATTCACCTGGATTCCATCCAGGGGGAGCCTCTTCTGGTGGATGAGTCAACTCCACTAGAGAGTGAACAAGCTACACAAACCATACTTGAGGTAATAACTGAAATCAACCAATTAGATTTCTCTATTAAAAATGAAGATATGACTGACAGATTGTCTGTTGTTAATCAGCAACCTCAGATTCCTAGTCAACCCCAAGATATTGTCATGGAGGACACATCTGTTGTTGATCAAGTTGTTAATGAGATAAGAGTTTCTCCTACTCATACTCAACAGGAATTTACCCTAGAAGAGCTATTCCTAAACCTTCTCCAAACAGACTTTGAGAAATAAAGTGCTGCTGCTGAGGGGGAGACAGTAATTATTAAGGGGGAGAATGTGGAGATTATAGAATAAAATGCAAGCAAAGAACCTGAAGTTCCAAAGGATGCTGAGCAGGTTCCTAGGACTGACAAGGATTTACCTTCTACCCCTAAGGACAGGGTTGATATTGCAAGCACATCTGCTTCAGAAGATGAAGAGGCTGCAAGAGCCAAGAAAAGGAAATTCCAAGTCTTTAAGAGAAGGAGCCAGAATTATAAGAAAGCTTTACAAACAATAGCACCACAGCCTGCACCACAACCTGCCCCATCTACAGATTTCAGTTCTCTGATGGTTGCATTACAGATAAAGATGGATGAGCAAATACAGGCTTTGTAATCTTATATGGATGAAGGGCATAAGTTATTGTAATTTGATCTGGCCCAAGATATTAAGTCAATCAGATTTGAAATGAATCTGAATAAGAAAGAAATGACTGACTGCTTCCATAAGGGAGGAAATGCAGTAGTCTATCTGGCCATACATCAAGAGAAATTGAAGACAAAACTTGAAGAGCTTGAAGTGAAGCAAGGCTATGTCCTGGAGAATCAAATCAGGATGAATGACAATTTGACAGCTTCACACAATGCAATAGTAACTGAACTGAAGACTATAGCAACTGCCCAGAATGCATCCCTGACCACTGCCAAAGAAGAATTTGACAAAGCATTGCAAGGGAGCCTAACTACTGTTACTACTGCACTTCAGGATTCTCAGAAGCTAATAACTGAAAAACTCCAAAGGTTGAAACCTTTCTATAACGATGGAGTAAATTATCTAAATGTACAAATCAGATTTCAGAAAGATGATCTAAGAGATCACATTGAAAGAGAAGACATAAAGGGGGAGAGGGTGTTAGTCAAAGCCAGCTCTGATCATGCAAAGTGGATTTCAAATTCCATCAGAGCCACCCTTGGATATCCTCCATTATGTGATGATGACAATGTTGCAGAGTCTGGAATTAATCTTGCATATCTTGGAGGGGAGCCAGCTGAAGTAGCTCAAGTAATATATCCTCCACCAGACTTTGATATGATACATCAAGACATACAATTAATGTATAGTCCTTCTGAAGGAAATCAGAATGTCATTATTGAGAAAGTTATTCAGCCAGTGCCAGAGGCAATTCTGAAAGAACAAGAGGCTTTGCTGAAGGAACAAGAGACTGCATTGTCTAAGAAAAGTTTCAGAGAGCAAGCTGAACTTAGGCCTGATTTTGAACAATGTAGCCCCACCTCCAGGAATATCATTTTAACTGCATGGAAGGCTGCCAAGGACAATATCCATGATAGAAACAAGTGATATTCTGAACTGGAGTGGAGGAAGCATGAGACAAGGCAAGAGGCCATTGTGCAGTATAGAAGAAAGGCTAAGATGGGAAAGCTACCTCCTAATGCACAGGAGCCTAACAAGTACTTTCCTAAGCCTTATCATTACTTTGAAAGGCAGAAGATCAAAGCTGATGATTTGAAAAAGAAGGATCTTAAAGGAAAGAAGCCTGCTGCTGCTGATGATAATGAAGCCCCAGTTCAAGCAAAGATACAATCTGGAAAGGGGATTGTAATCCAAGAACCTGAGCAGCAATAGGATAGAAATTTTCTTTAGTTTACAGTTGTAATCATTTGATTTTAAACTCTCTGTAAACTTGTGAAAATGAATATGTTGAAGTTGTTAGAAAAATGTGATATATGTTAAATCTATTACATTAATGTTCTGAGAAATTTGAGCATGCATGTTTTGCTTATACATGTTTATGTACTTACCCTGTTATATAATCCTGTTTTACATCATACTGTGAATTTGTTATGTATGGTGTATATCATTGACTATGGGTTATGACTTCTCCAAATAGGGGGAGATTGTTGGGTACATTGGAATAAATGTACCTGATTTGAAGAAGCCTCACCCTACTCAATGATATACATCAAAATGTATTTGATGTATTTTGAGTTACCTTGTGCAGGTTAAGTAATTGTAGGGAAATCTTAAAAGATTCTAAGTCCATGTGTAGACACCCAGAAGAAAAGTGTCGACACTTAAGAAGACTTGTGTTGACACCCAGAGAAGCAGTGTTGACACTTAGAGTAATTGTGTCGACACCTGGGATGCAGAGTCGACACCAGAAGGAAAGTGTCGACACATACAGGCTGTGTCGACACTCAATGAAGAAATGTCCAGAGAAGCTGTGTCGACACTTAGAAGTAGTTTCGACACCCAGAGGAACTTTGTCGACATCAGAAAGTGTCGACACTAGGAGGCTGTGTCGACACTCAGCAAAACAACAACAAAGTTCAAGTACAAGTGTCGACACTAGGAGGTTGTGTCGACACTCAACAAACTTCAACAGAGTTTAAGTTCAAGTGTCGACATAATGAAGAATGTGTCGACACACAGCAAAAGTCTTAATACATGAAGAAAGTGTCGACACAGGGAGCTGTGTCGACACTCAGCAAATTTCAATGAAGTCTAAGTACAAGTGTCGACACCAAGCAGATGTGTCGACACTCAGCAAAAGTATCAACACAGAAGGCATGTGTCGACACCAAGAAGATGTGTCGACACTTAACAAGTTCAACACAAGAAGATGTGTCGACACAAAGGAGTTGTGTCGACACTTATAAGAAATCAACAAAGTACTGAAGAACAAGGAGTTGTGTCGACACACATTATCAGTGTCGACACATGATGAAGAAGATGTGTCGAGAAGTAATTTCTACAACACAAGGAGTTGTGTCGACACCATGAAGGCTAGTGTCGACACTTAATCTACTTGTGTTGACACTTAGTCTATCAGTGTCGACACTTAAAGACAGACTGTCTCGACACTTTCAGACATTTACAGAAAATTTAAGAAGTGACTGGATGACATGACAGCTGCCATTCCAGCCGGTCTACTGCAACTGTTAGAGATGTCAGAAAGTTGTTAGGAATCGGATTAGCCGGTCACCATGAATAAAGTCTATATAAAGGCTTATTTTGTCAACAGCAGGAGATGATCAACACATCAAAGAGTTGGAAATCAACAAATTGAAGTACAACACAACTAGAAGAAGACCTTCAAGTGAAGATCTAAGAAGTTGGAGAGAGAGAGCTCCTTCCAAGAAGACAGCTGTTGAACCAGGCTGTGAAGAAAGGTTTCAGACTGAGTTCTGATTCTTAAGTTAGCAGTGATTGAAGATCAGCTGCATTGAGACTCAACCCTATTGTGTTCAAAATTCAAGAAGCTTTGAAGGAAGCCAAGGGAGGTTGATCTCAACAAAGTTCTTCCAAGAACTCATCAAGAAACATGTCAACTCTTCTCTCTTATTCTGAGTTGTAGGTATATACATTGTATTTTAATTTCTTGTAGGATCATTAGGGATCTGAGTTGTAATCCTGAAATTATAAAGGCTGAGTGGTAGGGCCTGTGTGCCTGAGTGTAGGAGATTGATTTCTCTGAGTGTAGGCCTTGTTGAGGGCTGAGTGTAGGCCTTGTTGAAGGCTGAGTGTAGGTCTTGGTGAAGACTGAGTGGTAGGGCCTTGAGCCTGAGTTGTAGGAACCGGGTTGGGGTTCTGAGTGTAAGATCTGAGGATCTGAGGAATAGTGGAGGAGTTTGGCCGAATCTAGTACACTACTAGATAGGCGAAGGGGGAAAGTGGATGTACCCAGACCTTGGGGAACCACTATAAAACTGTGTGTACTTTGTATGTGTATGATTCTGTGGTTGCTGTTTTATGTTCTGTGAAATATGTGATTAAATCTGCCTAAAAGTTTATAAAGATTAAAGTCACCTATTCACCCCCCCCCCTCTAGGTGATTAGGTACAATTTCTTTCAAATTGGATCGGCATCAACATACAAAGCAAAATCTACCCATTCTTCATTAAGATTTTTTGAGAATGTTCATATACCTCTTGAAGACTCTTCGTCTTCTTCGGAGTGGGGCAAGATGAACTAGAAGACAAAGATGAAGATGATGTCCCAGTCAATATAGGAGATGGAGGTGCAGTGGGAATGGCATCATTTCCTCCATGAGCATGAGTTTCATTGTCTTCATCATCCATAGGAATATTAGACTCATTTTCTTTTTCAGTCCAAACCCATGACCCAGCTTCATCAAATAGCACATCTCTACTAATAATAAGCTTCTTGGTAACAGGATTATATAATTTATATGCCTTTGACTGAATGCTATAACCAACAAAAATGTATTTTTCAGACTTATCATCAAGCTTACCTCGAAGTTTGTCAGGTACATGAGAGTAAGCTATGCAACCAAAGATACGTAAGTGAGAGACACATGGCTTCTCACCACTCCATGCCTCTTGAGGTGTCTTCCCTTCCACACTCTTTGATGAAGATCGGTTTAACAAGTAAGCTGCACATGAAACTGCTTCAGCCCAATAGCAATCTGGCATCCCCTTTGCTTTAAGCATGCTTCTAGCACACTCCATAATAGTCATGTTCTTCCTTTCAGCAACACCATTTTGTTGAGGTGTGTATCTAGTAGTAAACTGATATTTGATCCCACTCCCCTTCAAATATAACTGTAAGTCTTGAGAGATATACTCACCACCACAATCAGATCTAAGTGACTTAATCATGAAGCCATCTCTGCTTTTCAACAGATGCTTTAAAATCCTTGAAGCACCTGTATACTTCAGCTTTCTCTTTCAAAAAAAAGATCCAAGTCTTCCTACTCTAATCATCTATAAAGACTAAAATATATTTACTCCCTCCAATGGAAGTAGTCCGCATAGGCCCACAAATATCTGTATGAATGAGCTCAAGAGGTTTTGAGGCTCTCCAAGATTTCCCACTTGGGAATGGAACTCTACATTGTTTTCCAAAAGCACACCCTTCACAAACTTCATCTTTCTTTTCGATGAAAGGCATTCCACGTACTAACTTTTCTTTGCACATGTGAGATAAAGAATGAAAATTTAAATGTCCAAATCTATGGTGCCACAACCATGATTTGTCTTGTATAATCGTGCTAAGACAAGCAAACCCGTCATCACTAAACTTCAAAGGAAACATTTTGTTAGGAGTCATCTTCACCCTTCCAAGGAGACTTCCCTCCTTGTCTTTAATCACACAAGCATCGCCTATGAACCGCACATCATGCCCTTTCTCGAGTAGTTGCCCAACACTAATCAAGTTGCGTTTGAGTGCAGGTACAAAATAAACATTTGTAATACGCTTCATACCTTTCTTTGTCTTCACTTGTAAGTCACCAATGCCTTGCACTGCAAGTCTTTTGTCATCACCGGTTCGTACCTCTCTTTGGAGAGAATCATCCAAAGTAACAAATAAATCTCTACATCCGGTCATATGATTGCTACATCCACTATCAATGTACCACATTTCTCCTTGGGCACTCTCCTTTGAATCACAAGTGAGAAATATAGTGTCATCATTTCTTTCATGAACCTTCTCATGCATGAAGGTTGACTCCTTATTTTCTTCTGCTTGCTTCTTCCTGCAAAATTTTATGGTGTGGCCATACTTTTGACAATAATAACATTGCACCTGTGATAATGGCCTTCCTCTTCCTCGACCTCTACTTGAAGTTTCGCCTTTATCTGTATATTGCCTCCATTCATGTTCTCTTTCAAAAGATTCTAGTTGTGGAACCTTCCTACAATCTCGGGGGCTAGTTCGACAAAAAGGGATATCTACTAGGAATTGATGGATCGATGGTGGATCCCACCATCGCGACTGCAGAGAAAGATGCAGATCGTGAGGATGATGACGACGACGATGACGAATGACTACTCTAACACCTCTTTGCACTTATTTTAACTTTCGCCCCCACTTATTTTATCATAAACTAATTATGTTTGTATTAATCTAAAATAATGGTGGGAGGCCACTATGGTCATAGACTATTTATTGTTGTGATGCTTGGACTATATGGTTATTTTGATTTGATAACTGTTTGATTATCAGATGATTATTTCTGCATTTTCACCCCCATATATATTTTTAGATTTCAACATTAATCATGTGTTGTCATGACCCGTTATATGTTATTTTTCATGGACACAGTGTGCAATATTTTGATCATATCTGCAAGTTTTATAATAGTATATAACTTTGTGGGAGTATAGAAATGTCATTGTAATATTGGTACTAGTCCACTCTTGAAGATTACTTTTCTCCCGTACTGATTTTCCTTCTTGCCGATTATTTTGGATGCCCCAAGTTTTGAGTTGCTCCCTCCACCATGGCATACGACAAGGGGCACTCGGGTTGATAATGAATGATGCTCGAAACAACATACTTCAGGGGAGTATTTTATTTCAGTGCATCCATTTTTATTGCCTTCATTTCATGATCTAAATCTTGTGAGCGACACCAATTGAGAGTATTAGAGTGCCAATATTAATATGCATTTTGTTAGGGACTAGCAAAGGTGTAGGTGTGGGGTGATGTAAAGTAACCTTCACCTTTTGAGTGGCGAATTATATATATATATTGATGATTAATCTGTGGAGTCTTACCTTTAGCAAATTTTTATATTTACATAATTAAATTGAATTGGTAGATTAGTCAAACTTAAAAATTCTAAATGTTTGCTTTTGAAATTAGTAAGATATGTAGAGCTCCATTTTGTATTTTCATCATGCACACCACTCCTTAAATTTACTTGCACCCTGATGTTTTTTTAACAAGTAATAACTTGATGCAGATTCATTCTACACTCTAGTATAAACTACGTAGATGGGTATAAGCTAGATTGATTTAACTTTCAGGTAAGTGCACCTATCAATCATAGTATAGGATAAATCTACATCTCATGTCGTATTCCACAGGGTCTTTTCAAATACTCATACTCACCCTCACTCTATTATCATACCCATAATTAAAATTGATTTTTAACCTAGATTAACCTAACTATGACTACTTGGATAAAGAAATATTGAAGGATTAAAGATGATAAAAAGTCGAAAGTATAAGAGCATTCACATGAAAATAACCGTTCATTAACTCAATTCTATGTAATCAGGTAATAGTAAGATTATCAAATTCGTTGTATTATAAGGGTTAAACATTAATCAAATTCTCTCTCGAGTAATACAAAATCTAAACCTAAGTTGAGTAAATTTTCTCTCGAACAATTTACAACCCTCAAATTTGCATTAAAACAAAGTACTCTTTCTAGTACATAAATTCATGAAATCCTATCTCTAAAATATCATGAATCCATTTATCCATATTATAATTATCCAATCAACATATCTCTCGATCATGCAAATTGAAATGCAAAGAGAAATAACACCTAAATATGAACATATAAACATCATCACAACCTTCCAATTTCTCAATCTAAAAAAAAGTTGGAATTCATGTAAAACAAATAATAAATTCACAACTAGGATAAATCTCTTTGTTTGAAAGTCTACATACGAATAAAATACAACAAATTTGATGAAAACAATAACATACATGGTTACCAAATTGTTCAAATAAAGTTTTATGCGAAATAAAAAATAAATAAAGTTAGATCACCAAGAGAAAGGAAAGATTAAAAGAGATACATGAAAGATTAAAAGCATACAAAAATCTCCTTCAATTCCTCCTTCTCTTAGAAGCTCCACTTTCATCCTCTAGAAGTTCTCCAAATGAAATGGTCCAAAAGTCCTCATTCTAATTTTTCTACATGTTTTTATAGTCTCCTTGCAAACAGGGTCGGACACGGGTTCCAACACAGCCGTGTCACAGGCCGTGTTGACGGTTCAAAGGCGGTTCCACGCGAGTAGGCGTGTCTACTCGTGGGTCGTGTCATTTGACACGGGTACTAACACGGTCGTGTTGTTCATCGTGTTCTTCACACACGGGTTGGTTGGCAACAGAAGTTGAATCTATCCCGAAAAGGACACGGGTGAGAACACGGGCGTGTTCCCACCCGTGTGGTGCTCTATCTTTTTCTGTCGACTCTTCTGGTCCATGCTGAAAAGGACACGGGTAGGGATACGGGCATGTGCCTACCAGTGTGCGCCCAATTCTTGTCCTGTCATCAGCCATGTTGAATCCGTGAACTCCTCTGCTTGCTCCAAGAGTTTTAGTTCCACTGGTTAGCAATACCTGCATTAGGAAAATGAATGAATAAATAAATAGCTTAATACATGAAATAATAGAAACTCCTAACTGTGCTTTCTATTCATAATAAAGCAAATTCTTAACTATTCTTGCGAAATTATTACATAGGGAGGTATAAAATAATGGACATGATTACAATTATGATAGTAAAAAGTCTATCATAGTTGTACTCATCACACCCTACAAAATAATTTTATTAAATTTCGAACATAAGGGGAAGGGTACACAAGAACTGGGTCAATGATGATGGCTAAGACAGTAGGTTTGGATAGTTCATTGATACAATGATTAAGGACACCTTCTACATTTAATTATGTTCTCCACTGTCTTTTGAGCCAGAGCCTTCTTATTTTGATTCATGATCACCATGTGTAATTCTCCCGTATTTTCACTAGTTATTTCTTGATAGTCTTTCCAACTATGGGTATTTTTAAAAAAAAGTTGTGTCATAGTGATATGTGGCCTAGGTATATGCACTCACACTTGGAATGATCTCAACTATGATTATAATTACAATTACAAAAAAAATTAGATAAAAGTCATAGTGATATGCAGCCTAAGTGTATTTGCACCTGCTTTGAATGAACCCAACTATGGACTTCTAAAAAATGTATGATTATGATTGTAAACCTCATAGTAGGTTAAGTTATTAAGAATTGTGCCTAGGATAATACTTTTACCCAATCAAAAATGAAACTACGAATTAAAAACCAAGCCAAAGCCGATCAAATTTCAAGTCTTTATGATTTTTTTTAACTACTAAACACTTGTGGAGGCCGACTCAAAGACTTAGCCTATTGTTATCTTTTTCTTCTTATGAGAGGATTAATGAGTTAGTTTTAATGGGAATAGGTGAGTTTAAGGATGAGCACAGACACCACTAGGAAATCATTATGGAGCATTTACTTGTATCACACTAATGAATCTATGCATAGTTGAACAACTAAAATTGAGGGTATTAATGTCATTTCAATATTTTTTATCATAGGAAACCCGAAGTATTCACCTCAATGCGGTGCAGGTCAAGTACTTGAAAATTCAGGACGATGTTACAACATTGTTGTAACAGTTTCGGGGCCGTTTGGTGCAGATTTTTCGAACAACAAGAAATGTGTTATAACAAATTTATGCAGTTCAGAAAATTTGTTATAACGAGTTACGAAAATTCAAATTTTGAATTCAGAATTCCTTCGTATTTTTGGCAGTTTCAAGTGCATAGATGGCAACCTTTCAGCAATTAAACTGTTCCTTTTGGAGGGGAGGAGTATAAAGAGGGGGTGTGGGAGAGAAAATGAGATTCTCTTCATAATTTTGAATTCCTACAAGTAGATCTAGGTTTTGGGAGAAGAAGAGAAGAAGGCTTCACCGGATCTTCATTAAGAAGGAAGTTGCGGGGATTTTTCTGCATTGTTTAGATCTCTAAATATCATGATTAGTAAGATCTTTCTAATTTGTTATGGTATTCCTACAAGCATGAACTAATTCTCTAGGTTTTGTATTTTGAAAGTACTTTGTTCTATGTGATGGGATCTTTGTTTTTATTTTAATTTATGAGAGAATTGGTGTGAATTCCTAATTTAGTTGATGATCTTGTGGTAAAACTTTTGGATTATTGTTTCATTCGATACTTCATTTAGAGATTCGAGAGAGGAGAATTGTGAGTGTTTGAGTGAAACATATTTTACTACGTGGCGAGATTCGAGAGAGGAGTCACGTAAATTTTTAACCAAAGTTTTTGGATCATTTTACTGCGCTTCGAGATTCTAGAGAGGAGAGACGTAAGTGTATCATCAACTCAATATAGCAGAATGGGTGAAAGAGATTTCATCTTTCCATTAGAAACTTTGATTTTTATTATTAATCATATTCTTTGTTCGCCTGAGTTAGAGATGACAAGGGAATAAGGGGTATAATGATTTCCGATATCGAGAGATACGAATCTCTACCATAAAATTGTTGCAAGAAAGCGCACCTAGATTTCTCATAAACATCTTCTTTTGATCCGTCATTATAGACTTAGAAAATCAAAATATAAGACTGTTTTCCCAAAAACTTGATAAATAGTAATTTTAAAAAGTCTTATCAATTTCACTTTAGAATTTTATTTGTCTTTAAACTCACTTAAATCAACTTGCTTGAATTTAAAGAAAAAGACTAGCTAGTACTTGTGAACCTTAGATTAATCACCCCTCTGTGGGAACAATCTTTACTCATTCTTTATTACTTGATCCGGCACGTGCACTTGCGTAGTTTACGTATACCTATTTCGGGCATATCAAGTATCCACCCCCTTAAAAAGTAATCTTGTTGAGTCTTTGAGCTAAGCATGAATGATAATGAAAAATATGATTCATGAAGGTAAATGCAAAGTATAATAAGGGAAATGACATATATAAATGACCATGTAAATATATGAGTACAAAATTGAAAGGATAGACATGAAAATTAAGTAGTTTATCGAAAAGATTAGCATTCTATATCAATAACCCTTACAAAGATAGTCATGAATATGTAAGCTAAAAGTACAAAAGTGGAGTCAGCATGTAAGAGATAAGCATGATAACCAAAGATCATCATTGGACATCATGAAGGAAATGATAAACATAAAAAATCTAATATGATAAATGATTACTCAAAAAAATGTGATTAGTAATATAAAGATAGCAATTTGAGTAAAGATAAGAAAGAATTTATAGAAAATATCTTATCAAGTAATTTTTAAGGTCAGTGCTTCAAGATTGTCATAAGTATTAGCATATTTCTAAGAAAAATAAATATTGCATTATAAGCCAATTGCATAATATAAGGATTATCATTTATAAACCAAAAGATTTTGTTCCATTGCAAAAGATAATCATTATATTTAGATTTTTCTTACGCCAAACATGGAAGATATAACTGTCAAGGATGCTCGTCAGCTCATGTCTGTTGTTCCAACTTTGTTTCTGAAACTAATCACCTTCCTGTCTATCATGATCCAAATTGGTAATCATGTTTTCTTCTGTGTTTTTTTATTGTGTTGCCAGCTAGATAGATCATAGCGCTCTAGTGTTATAAATCTCTATTTCATTTTAGAGCTTTGTCTTGATTCCTCAAGTTCTAATTAATTAGAACCCGAGGCGGACCCACATAGGGCCAAGCGTGGGCGGCCGCCCACACTGAAATTTAAAAATATTAGCTTTTAGTAACAGGAAATAGGTTTACCATGATAAATACAATATAATCTAATATATAAAAAGAAAATTATATAAGTTAAAATGCTTTTCTTGGTATGGTTGGTAAAGCGATTTTTAGTAACTTAGAGGGCTATGGTTCAATTCCTACCAACAACATTTTTTGTATAAACAAGGTCACCATGTTATTGTTTAAATGTTTTTTTAATAAACGAGCTCATTATTATGTTGTTATTTAAAATAATATTAAAATTAGTTTGTTGTTATATTGATGTTTAATTTTTTGTTATAAACAAATTCATTGTTTTATTTTTTGTCAAAACAATTTATAAATATATTTATTGTTATGTTGTTTTATATTTTTTATTTATAAATAAGTTTGTCCTTATGTTGCTTCTTATTGTTTTCTTAAATAAGTTTGTTATTATATTTTTATTTATTTATTTTATAAATAAATTAGTTGTTTAAATTTTTTTATATATAAACAAGTTTCTTTTAAATTATTGCGTGAAATGTTTAAAATATTTAAAAGGATGATAATATTCAAATAATTCATAAAAAATGATGAATTGAGATAAGTGATGTAGTTTTTCCCAAACTGATAAACTATTTTAAATAATTGTGAGGTATTAATATAATATAAAGAATATATTAATGTAATATAGATATATTTAAAAGGAAGACTAAGTCAATTTATTTGATTGAATAATTTTATACTCCGCCCACACAGAATATAATTTCTGCATCCGCCACTAATTAGAATCCATGCCCATGAATGTGTATTTTTATGTATGTATTTGTGTATGTAATTGGTGTGTGTATGTGTGTTTGTAACTATTTATGTGTATGTAAGTAGAGCTATCATGGTTCCGGTTCGGTTCCAGTTTTACTAAAATCATGAACCAAAATACTAAGGTAACAGTTCTTCAAATTAGAACCAAAACATTATTTAGTTTGACCGGTTCTGGTTCTGGTTCCGGTTCCAGCTTAATTTTTGGAACTATCGTGTCAACGATTCCGGTTACGGTTGAACAAGAACCAAAACCAGACCGGCCACTAACGGTTCGGTCCGGTTCCATGCAGTTCGGTCCGGTTCCAACTAAAACCAAAATCAAACTTGGCTGAATAAAATAAAAGCTGGCTGCAAATAGTAAAACTCAAAACAACATCGAAATAGAAATAATTATGTTGTTCTTTTCTCAACGGTCTTTTCCACGATCAGTGAAATAGTATCCATCGTCTTCCTGCGCGTGTAGACTTACCTCGACTTCTAGTTGGCTTGCGCACGTCTCATCGGCATGCTCAACCGTAACAATCGGCTACAATTAGTTGTCTTTCATAATTACTAATAAATAGTGTTAGTGGGGGTTTGCTCAAGGCTCAAGATAGTCCACATAACTCTATCAAGTTTGGAATAGTGATTATATAGTATCTCCAGCGTAGAGCCTAACCCTAGGATGACTCGAACCCAATAACCCATACTGAGTCAATCTTGACACGTGCGGACATATTCTAATATATCTAACAATCTCCTCCTATGTCCGTCTTGAAGACTGATTTCGGATAAAGGGATGGTTTTTGCAATGTTCA
Organism: Platanthera guangdongensis; assembly: GCA_039583875.1. Taxonomy (NCBI): domain Eukaryota; kingdom Viridiplantae; phylum Streptophyta; class Magnoliopsida; order Asparagales; family Orchidaceae; genus Platanthera; species Platanthera guangdongensis. The sequence continues at coordinate 18,671,684 of CM077149.1, forward strand.
ATCCAAATGTGAATCATTCACAATCGTGTCCAGTACATGTTCACATATATTAGACTTAAAACAGAAATAGTATGCACACATAAGTAAAACAAAACCTCAGTTGCAACATAGAAAGGTCTCAGGTACAATAAAAGGCGCAGGCCCTAAACGCCTAGTGTCTCACAGCAGATAAAGATCATAAAGTCCAAACAAACAAATGCATAAAGAGCTAAATAATGCTCTGAACATAGATAGCAAAACAGAGAAATCTGCTAAAGCACTAACAGTCGTCATTCATATGATCATCATGATCCGGATCCCAGACTACCAGTGCTCCTCCTGAACTGTCAACCCCTACAATTTCAACAGAGAATTTTATTTTAGATTCAATCTTTTGAAAATTTACATATATCTAGTTCTTTTATAAGAACTTTATATTAATTTCATTATTATTGGCTGGGAGGACACCTTCACAGAGAATTATAGATTGACCTCAGAATTTGTAATCTATTTCCAAATGAAACGATTTACGGACTTCTAGACACCGCAGCTATATATATGATCCTATATGGAATGTCGTGGTTACTACCCTTCTAGAGTTAATTGGAACTCATCAAGTTTGAAATGGAACTAATTTTCAGAAGAAGATACAAGTCAAGTCAGATTATGTTATCAAGTTTGGAATAACACTCTCCTTTAAGGCGACAGCTAAATCCCGATGAAGTTATTAACATCAAGTTTGGAATGAAATAACTTACCAAATCCGAACTTAGCAACCAAGGGCATCAACAGAGCATAACATGCTTGCTTTGACAAAGGATATCAGAATTGTAAGACCCTCTTTTTTTTTGCAAAACCAACCGGGTCTTATGCCTAGAACCGGCGCTTTGCAGTGACACCAACACACCCGAGAAGGTTGTCACTACAAAACGTCAATCCTGCCGGCCATACCGATCACAGAAGAGTAGAATAAATATAAGAGTAATGAAAACTCAGATATTGGTCCACAGAATCACATGAATATAATATAATTCTCCCCGAAGGGAGAGTCCACAGAAATGATAAAACAAAGTACTAAAGAGGGCCCCTGCCCGATACATCAAAATCCTCACTCCAAATCACTCAATTGCGGAAGCAAATCTATAATATCTACTAATGGTCGGGACTCACTATCCATGTTGGTTGGAATCCTGTGCTAGACTGTCCCGTCTCCATGCGCACCAACCTTTGGGGTTGCGTCTCCTGGTTTGGCTCCATGATCCCCTAAAATGATTTGGTCAACGACCGTTAGTCTAAAAAACTAAGTCCTATCATCCCCACCCCTCCCCCATGGCTTCGAGGAACCGAGCAGGGAGGAAAGGGAAGGTAATGAAGGTGGAGAGTAACTAAGCAAGCAGGTGACGGTGGAACTAGTCTAACATGAGCATATAACCATAACAAGTATAAGTAAGCAAATAGTAGGTAAGCAGTATGAGTATACGCATGAACATAGTGAGCAAGTAAAGTACAATAAGGTAAACTAAGTAAGTAACCATGACCTATAGGAATGCCCATACAAATCTATAGACCAAGGGGTCGTTTTGCAAGGCCTATTGTATAAAGAGTCTCATGCCAATTTATACAATAGGTGTCAAGAGTTATATAATGATGCTATGTCATGCAAGTATGATATGGTATGAACATGTAAGTGCAACTCACACACTCAACACTGTGCACACAGACCTTTAGTTCCCCTTTCTAGAGCCTAACCTCTCAGGATACCTCCGTAGTGGCAAACAGAAGCGGTGGGTTGGACCTCGCCTACCTCTAAACTGGTACAGCACTACCAGTCAGACCTATCGTACACCTCAACACAGGTGCACTAAACGGAGCCCTTGCATACTCTTGTCGGTTGCCGCACCAGACTTTATTTGTCCAAGTGATAAACCACACTTGCCGAGTCAACGTATTGGTGTTGGTGCGATGACTCTCCAATACCGAAGACCCACCACCTTATATCTTATGCACATGCAATAGTAATGTATTTCCCACCGAGCCAAAGCTCCCCGGACAATACCGTCAGTCACAAATATCTAAAGAGTCAAAGCTCCACAGACTAACTCGTCCGTCGCGAAACCATCTGAGCCATCGGCTCGTCGGGCTAACCTGCCCATCACCAAAACCACCGAGCCTACCGCTCATGAGACCTAACCTAACTCCCACAACACTAGGGAGTGTGAGTGTAAGCCTAGAGTATTTCTAATTACTCTTTCATTCCATTTATTTTTACGGCTTACGTTAACCTTGGACTGCCCAAGGTGAAAGTGCAGGTTAGATCTGAAATACTCTAGAGGGGGGGTGAATAGAGTATAGTGCTCACTAAAAACTTTTTACAACTTTTGTTGTATTCCTAAGTGAACAAATCAGTAAGTAAATAAATATAAGCACAACAAACTAAGCAATCACAAAGCACAGCCAAAACACAAAGAAAAGGGCAACCAGACGACACAAGAATTTTTATAGTGGTTCCCCAACCTGTGTACATCCACTCTTCTACCACCCTGGTAGGAATCCACTCAGGTTTTTGATCAGGTGCCTGACACCAATGAGCTTTTGTTCAGGTGCTCAAAAACCAAAACCTCAAGTATTTTGAAAGAATACTTGCAACCAGAATAATTTTGAAGGGATTTAATACCCTATACAAGAATTGGAAGTAAAGAGATGGTGTCTTCTCTATCAACAGTCAGAGAGAAGACTTGTGGATTGATGGTAGCAGATGTAGCTCCCCCTGAGATCTTGAGTTAATCAGGAATACTGGAGCACTGCTTCAGGGTGATAGGTCTTCAAAGACCTAGAATGCCTGGACCAGGATTAGCTTCAGGAACTTCTTTGACAGATAGAAATTTGTTATCCTTTGAAGTAGTCCTGTAGAGTTAGAAGGAAGAAGAATCTTGATTGAATTTGATTGTTCTTCTTCTTCTTCTTGAATATCTTCTCTGGTCAGGCTGATTGCAGTAGAACTTTTGATTTCTGAGAGTTTGTTCTTCTGTGCAATCTGAGTGTCAATCTGATTGTCTGTAATGCTTGTTGTCTGTGTGGCTGTATGACTGACTAATTCTATTCTCTGTTACTCACTGATTCTTTTCTTTCTGTATGTCTTTTCTGACTGAGGAACATTGAAAATTCGAATGTTTGAGCAGTAATTGCAGTCGGCCTTGGAAAGAAACGACAATCAATAATTTCCCCAATTTTCCCATGGAAAAACGGCATGTAATCGTCCATAGTCAATGCGCGTTCTAACGGTAACATTCCGAGAAGATCTGGCATTAATAACTCCGGAATCATCGCCAAGAAACGGGACGGGAAACTGGAAGAAGACCTAATCTGGATTCGTCGAACGAAGAACGCAATTCGTCGAGCTGAGTTTGAGTTGTCGAGCTGAGCTGGAGTTCGTCGAGCTGAGCTTGAGTTCGTCGAGCTGATCTGGAGAGAGTTCGTCGACCAGACAATCTTCATTTGTCGAACAGACAATCTTCATTTGTTGAACAGACAGTCTTCACTGTAAGACAGTATTCGTCGAGCTGAGATCCAAATTCGTCGAGCGAAGAACGATTGTGGACTTAGCCAAATATTCTGCATCTGCTGAAATCCAGTGTCGACAAAAACAAGTATCGACTGAATAATCTTGGTGTCGACTCAAATCTTCTGGTGTCGACATGAATTGGTGCTGACTGAAATCCTGGTGTCGACACAAATCCTCTGGTGTCGACATAAATTGTCTGGTGTCGACATAAAATTGACTGGTGTCGACATAAATACTCTGAGTTCAGAATTCGTCGAGTAGAGAACTACATTCATCGACCTGAGAAGCTGACTTCGTTGACCAGAGAAGCCGAGAACTTGAGGTCCAAGTTCGTCGAGCTCAGAATATAATTCGTCGACCAAAGCTTGAAGCTGGACTTAGAAAAATTCTGAACTTGTCCTGACTTTGGCTTGATGTAGAACCTGAGTCTTCGTCGAACAGAGAACCAAGATCGTCGAGCTCATTACTAAGAAATGTCTCACGATCGTCGAGCGCAGAACTCCTTTCGTCGAGCTGAGTTCGATGAACGTCGAACTCATTTAGCTTGGTCTTGAAATCCTCTAAGTCTGAAGTCTCTGATGGTCTTCTTGCAAGCTGGTCCATCTGGAGTTGAACCTAATGACTTGGCCTAGACTCTAGGACACAAACTTGACCCTTGATATACATGATGGGTCACATCCTAAGTCAGTGAACCTAGCCCAAATCAACTAGGGATCCAACAATCTCCCCCTATTTGGGTGAGGTCACTAACAGAGACTCAAAATAGAAACAGACAGAAAAACAAAGCAAGAAAAGAGATATATTTGGCAGAGAATTATAACACATGCAACAGATATATATATACACATCTTTGTTTAAACAGATAGCATTGTTTGAAAAACAAAAACAGACAGAAAATTGAAACAATAAGAAAATTACTTCTTTGGCTTCTTCTGCTTGGATTTGTCTTCAGATGTCTGCTCTCCTGGCTTCTTAAAGATGATTTCTCTGTTTGGATCATGAGCTTGAGCTTTTGTCATAGTCATATCAGCTGCCCCAATAATGTTCAATAGTGTTGCTCTGGGGACAACTGCTTCTAGATGAAGTTTCATATAATCATCAACATTAAATAACTTATTTCCTTTGTCAAATCTTTTCAGCTCTTCTTTTCTATACTTTGACATGGTTGTTAATCCAGAAATATCTTTTTCTTCAGCCTTGGCTTTATTAATCAGAGACAGTTCAATTAACTCCTGATATCTGGCCATTCTTGCTGTATTAGCAGTTTCAGGATCTTCAAATGGGATTGGAGGAGAGAGATGCCTTTTTGGACTTTCAGCTTTCTGTACATCAGAAACTTGTTGCTGCTACTGCTGATGTTGTTGATATTGATTTCCTGAGGATGGCTGCCTCTGCTGGCTACTTCCAGAAGATCTCCCTGATTGTCTCTGATATGTTTGCATTGGGGCAGATCTTTGGGAGCTAGAGGAGCCAGAGGCACCAGCTGCTGGAGGAGGAGGAGAAGGAGGATCCTTCCTGTATCTGTGCACTGGAGGAGGGGAATATCTCTTGCTTCTCTTTTTATCCTTCTGCTGGTTCTTGGATAGCCACATCCATCCAGGCATTCCCTTATATGGAGTTACATTGTGCAGAATACAATAGGGAGTGTCAGCATTGGGGTTAGGCTTTGGAGCTGGAGGAGGAGCAGCCTTCCTTTTCTTTGCTAGCATCCTCTTTTTCTTACTTGCAGCATCTTCATCTGAGTCATCATCATCATCTTCTTCAGACTCAGAATACTGAGGGATGTCATAAAGAGCATCCAAAGCTTTCAAAGCTTTATTAGAAAGAATAGATTTTTCTGTAGAAGGGGCAGAAGGTTCAGGAACTGGAATATCAGCAACAGTAGAGGAGGGAGCTGCATAGGAAACAGAAATGATAGGGGCAGAGCTTTCAGCTGCTGCCTTGTTCTCTTCTTCAATGTCAGCTAGAATAAGCTCATCCAAATCTGGTAGGGGAGAGTCATCCATAACAAAAGTTGGGGCTGAAATTTCTTCTGGAATGACCTCTGGACTGGAAGTTGAGATAGAAGCTAGAGCTGAGATAGCAAACTTGTCACAGAATTGCTTAGCAACTTCTGGACTTACTGGAGAGGTATAGGGTACTATAGCCAAATGTGGCTTAGTAGAATCAGCTGGAAGAAACTGCATAAAAGCTGTATCAAAACTACTCAACAAAACAGATAAATTTACTGTGGGATTTAAATGGAAATCACCAATAGTTTTTATTTTCTCAACTGACTCATCTAGATCATTGTCAGTATCCATAAAATGAATTAACTCAATCATTTCAGAATCAAAATCTGTCAAAATTTCTGTATCCTTATCTGACTCTGCATCTGCTGGAGAGGGGACTACTGTTGTGACTGCTGCTGCTGCTGTATCTGAATCTGCTGCAACTTCATCACTGAGCATCTCCCCTGCCTGGGTTCAGGAGAACCTGGAGTCAGGCCCCTTGATGAAGAGGGGACAGCAGAGAGGGAAGAAATCTAGGTAGATAAAGAATTGATGGAGGTCACAATAGGTGTAATGGCCTCTTGGATTAGGGATTTGATGAGGGGAGTGAGCAAGGATATGATGGTAGATATAGTGGGGGTTTCCAATGATGGAGAGATGATGGTGGAAGGTAGAGAAGTACATGATGGAGGAAAAACATATGGTGGGGATAGAGGAGGAATAAAATGAGTGGGATGAGTTGATGGAGATGAAGATGGAATGAGGGTATCTGGCATGGCAATATCTGTGGGTATGATGTAGGATGGAATGGAGGATAAATGGGGGGGTAAGAGGAGACTGAGGAGGTGTAGTGATATGTGTCTCATGAGGTGAAGCTGGAGGTGTGGGAATGTTGGTAAGATCCAGTGGTGGAGATGGAGGAGGAGTAGGCACATGAGTATGTGGTGGAGATTTAGGTGTGGTAGCAGGAATGGAAGAGGCAGGGAGTTGTTTGGCTGGAAGTGCAGGAAGAGAAGATGGAGATGGAAGGACCTCTTCTGTAGGGTGGGGAGCGGCCTTTACAGCCCTGGTGCTCTCAGAAGCCGGGGTGGAAGAGGAGGAAGCCTTTGAGGGCTTGGAGATACTCCTCTCCTACCTGTCAAACAGAGCGCAGGTGATGCGCTTGCTGGCATTTATGAAGATGGTCGGGGAGACCATGCATTCAGCAGCCTTCTCTTGGAGAAAAATCCCCAAAATTCTGCCGAAGCAGACTTCCTTCTTGTTGTTCTTTTTCCTTATCAATTCAAAGAAAATTGTGCCCCAGTTAACCTGTCTCTTATTCACCACGGCGCACATAACTAGGAATTGGTAGCGGGTTATATAATCATGCGCTGAGTGCTTTCCCATTAGCACTTTTCCTATAATGTCTGCCAGAAATTGGTAGGCGGCGGATAGTTGCTTCTTCAACAACTTATTAGGGTTGCTGCCTGAAAAACCCATTAGCTTCAGCATGTCACTAAACTCTTTAGAATCCATTTCTATGTTGTCTTCTCCATTGATTAATCCAAATATCTCAGACAGAGTTGCGGGAGATAGGGAAACAACAGTACTCCCAATAGTTCCTGTCACGGTATCATCCTCAGAAGTAGTAGATGTATATACACATTCTCTTATTTAAGTTGAGAGCAATTTAATTCTACGGGTCATGAAATCCTTTAGATTCAGTTCCTCTAGCAGTTCCAAGATGTAGAGGAAAATGGGATCAGAGTGCTAAAAAGAATCAAAATCCATATCGAATCCCATATCAAATTTCATTGCTGCTAACGCTCCTGCGGGAATCGCCATTGATGACCTGTAAGAGAGACACAGAGAAAAACGGCGATCAAGAGCAAAAGAACTGAAAGCGCGGGACAGAGGTCGAAGAAAACCTAGATATAAGATTTTAAGAATATGAATCAATAATCTCCGTTCCACGAAAAAGAAAAATTCTTCGAACTGAGCTCGATGAAATAAATTATAGACAGATAATTCGTCGATCTCATCCAGAAGAATCAAAAACAGTTCGTCGAACTCCGTTCGACGAAATATCTTCTGAAGCAAAGTTTGTCGATCTCCGGTCGACGAAAGTTGTTTCCGCACACAGAGAATTCGTCGATCTCCGTTCGACGAGAATCTCTCAAACTCTCCCTAATTCGTCGAACTCCGTTCGACGAACTCTGGAAAATTCGTCGAATGCAGACAGAAGTTAGGTTAACTCTTCTCCATTAATCATTCCCAGTTGATTGATAAAAAACAGATGGGTTTTCTCATCCAATGGCTTGGTGAAAATTTCTGCTCTCTGTAAATCAGTATGAATATCGATTAAGTTAATTTTCTTTTTGTCTACATTATCTCTAATGAAATGATGTCTTATTTCAATATGTTTAGTCCTAGAATGATGAACTGGATTCTGTGATATGGCAATAACACTAGTATTATCACAAAATAATGTTGAATTATTTAGGTTGACACCATAGTCTAGGAGTTGGTTTTGTATCCATAGCATTTGTGAACAGTAGCTGCCAGCAGCCATGTATTCTGCTTCTACAGTTGATGTAGACACAGATGTCTGCTTTTTACAAAACCAGGAGACAAGTCTCATACCAAGGAACTGGCAAGTTCCAGAGGTACTTTTCCTGTCCACTCTACATCCAGCATAGTCAGCATCTTAGTATCCAGTTAACTCAAATTCTGAATCTACAGGATACCAGAGTCCTAGATTAGGGCAACTCTTTATATATCTTAAAATTCTTTTTAGGAAAATAAGGTGAGATTCTTTAGGGTTCACTTGGAACCCAACACAAAGGCATGTGGCAAACATTATGTCATGTCTGCTAGCTGTTAGGTATAATAGGGATCCAACAATTGCTCTATAATTTTTCTAATCTACAGGTTTCCCTGATGCATCAGAATCCACAACAGCATTTGTAGCCATAGGGGTTTTCATTCCTGAAGCATCACCCATCCCAAACTTCTTGATAAGCTCTTTAGCATACTTAGCTTGGGAGAGGAAGATACCATCAGGGAGCTGCTTCACTTGGAGACCAAGGAAGTAGGAAAGCTCACCCATGCTACACATCTCAAATTTAGAATGCATGAGGTCAGCAAACCTCTTGCACAATTTGGGATCAGTAGACCCAAAAATAATGTCATCCACATATATTTGTACTAACAGTATTTGGTCCTTATGATGTCTAGTGAAAAGTGTTTTATCTATGGTTCCTCTTGTAAATTTATGCTCTAAAAGAAAGCTAGCTAAGGTCTCACACCAAGCTCTTGGAGCTTGCTTTAAACCATTGAGAGCTTTATGCAATTTAAAAACAAAAAAGGGTTGAGTTGGAGAGATAAAACCTGGAGGTTGTTCTACATAAACCTCTTCTTGAAGTACTCCATTCAGGAATGCACTTTTGACATCCATTTGGTAGACCTTGAATCTCTTGTGAGCTGCATAGGCCAGGAATATTCTTATGGCCTCTAACCTTGCAACAGGGGCAAAGGTTTGGTCATAGTCAATTCCTTCTTCTTGCATGTAGCCTTGAGCAACAAGCCTAGCCTTGTTTCTCACTATGTTGCCCTGAGCATCCAACTTGTTCCTGTAGACCCATTTGGTTCCAATAACTGGGTAGTTATGGGGTCTTGGAACCAAATCTCAAACTCTACATCTCTCAAAGTGATTTAGTTCCTCTTGCATTGCAATGATCCAGTGGAGATCTTGCTCTGCTTCATGGATAGTGAGAGGTTCAATTTGAGAGAGAAAACAGGCATGCATCAAGTCTTGGTTGAGTTGATGCCTTGTCTGTACACCTGCTGAAATGTCTCCAATCACTTGAGATCTGGGGTGATCTCTAAGTGTGACAAGATCAGTTGGTGGAGTTGGTTGAGCAATAGCTGCTGTATTTAATTCCTCTTGGGGAATGGTACTAGGTATTGAGGGAAGTTCAGACACTTCCTCTTGAATTTTCTATTCACTTTCTTCAACAATCTATGGAGTAGGATGGTTTGATACCTCTTAGGTAAGGTTTAGTCCATTCATAGACTCACACAGTTGTGGAACCTGCAAAAAGCTATTGGTAAAAATTTACTTCTCCTTGTATGACATGTTAGCTTCATCAAAAGATACATGAACAGATTCTTCAATTTTAAGGGTGGATTTATTAAAAACCCTATAGGCCTTGCTTACTTGGGAATATCCTAGAAAAATCTCATCTTCAGCCTTAGCCTCAAACTTTCCAATGTATCTCTTGTTATTTGTGTGAATGTAACAAATACAACCAAAAACTTTAAAGTATGTGATTTTAGGTTTCTTCTCTTTAAGTAATTCATATGGGGTCTTATTTTTCAGTTTATGTATAAGACTTCTATTCAGGACATAGTTGGCAGTATTTACAGCTTCTGCCCAAAAGGATAGAGGCATGTAAGCATCTACCAATAATGTACCTGTAGATTCAATGAGTGTCCTATTTTTCCTTTCAGCAACCCCATTTTGTTGGGGAGTTCTAGGAGCTGAGAAGCACTGCCTGATACCTTCCTTCTCACAGAACTCATGCATAAGAAGAGACTCAAACTCTGTGCCATGATCACTTCTGATCAATGCAACATGAGTAGAGAACTCAATTTGTATGGTCCTGAGAAAATCTGTAAGAACTTTGAATGTATCTGACTTAGCTCTTAGAAAGGCTACCCAACTGAATCTAGAGAAATCATCAACAATAACTAAAGTATAAGACTTACCTCCTAGTCTTTGTACTGCAATGGGTCCAAATAGATCCACATGAAGCAAATACAATATCCTAGGTGAATCACTTTTCTTAATGGATTTAAAGCTAGTTTTGGTTTGCTTGCCTAACTGACAAGCCCTGCCTGCTTTTCTTCTTGTAGGGGCCAGAAGGTAAGCCTCTAACAAGGTTGTCTTTAGATAACCTAGATATATTGTTAAGATTTACATGTCCTAATCTTTTATGTTATAACTCACTTTGATTACTAGTAACATTCAGTAAGCAGATATCAGTTGTGGCAGAGATAAAATCTACTAAATATATGTTACCTTGTCTAAGTCCAATTAAAACAGTTTTGTTATCATTATCAATAATAGAACAGGAAGTAGAGTTAAAATGTACCTGATAACCTTCATCACATAATTGACTTATGGATATAAGGTTATGTTTGAGTCCTCTTACATATGTCACTTTCTTGAAAGTCACTGATCCAATCTTCATTGTCCCATATCCTTCTGATTAACCACTGTTGGAATCTCCAAAAATCACCTTTGGTCCTAGCTTAGGCTTGTAATTAGATAGATTGCCCTTGCTGCCTGTCATGTGTTTGGAGCATCCACTGTCCAAGTACCAAGTTTGACTCACCCTTGGACAGCTCTTCACCTATACCTGCAAAGAAAAAAAATTCAATTGTTCTTGACCCAGGTTACCTTGGGTCCTTTATTTTATTGAAAAGTAAAGCTGGAAATAACTGATAAAGCAGGTTGAGACTTATAACCTAAGGGATGATATCTCCTAGGTGGAATTACCCAATCAACTACTGGATTAAATGTCTTATTAGTTGGTTTAAAATTTCTGTAAGAGAAATGATATAGGTTTGGTCTTTCTGGGTTCAACGAATTGTTGTAAGTTCGTCGACCAGAGTTCGACGAATAGGGTTGAGATCGTCGATCTCTGCTTAGAGAATGACAGTAGTCATTTTCTGTGCCCCAAGTTCGTCGACCTCTGCTCGACGAACCATACACAGTTCGTCGATCACAGTTAGACGAATTGTTATATCTGAAGTCTGCGTTCAGCGTTCATCGATCTGGGTTCGACGAACTGGCTACAATTCGTCGATCTGAGTTCGACGAATGCTGCTGAACTTTGTTTTTATTTGTTGTTTTCAGATTTCTGTTTCTCTTGTCTATAGGTCTAGGATTGTTTTCTGACATTGGTTTGTCTATTAACTTTTCTTTTCCCTTTGCAGATATAAACTTGATAGGGGTTGAAAGAATGTTTTTCTTAATTATGGGGGGTAAACTTGATGAAGCACCCAAGCCCAGCTTGTCATTTAATCTGGCATTCACTGTGCTTGTAATGTCCATCATCTTGAGGCTTCTCCCATTGAGAGATTGCTCAAGTTGCTTGGCCTCACATAATTCAGATTTTAGTTTAATTATTTGTTCATTAGCTAAGGTTAGTTGGTCTGTTAGCTTTATGTTTTCTGAATTTATAGATTCAAGACTTCCTAATCTTTCTCTAAGAGTTTTTATTTCCTTTTCTGAAGTGATTAAGTCTAAGCACATAGATTTGAATTCAGCTTTAAATAAATCAGAACTAAAGTCAAAGCTAGAAATAAGCTGATCTGCCTCTGAGTCTGAGGCAGCTTCATCTTCAGATTCTTCTTCTGATCCAGAACAGCTCCTGGAGGCATCAATTGACATTAGGCACACCTCCTTGGATCTTTCTTCTTCTTCTTCTTCACTTGAACTGGAGGAAGGTGTTTCTTCTTCTGTGTCACTCCATATCTCAGCAACAAATCCTTTGTCCTTCTTTTTATATTTGCTGTTGGAGGGTCTGCTGCTGTGCTTTCTCCTGGAGTCCTTCTCTCTGCTCTTGTCCTTCTTCTGGTTTTCTGGACATTCTGAAATGTAATGTACAGGCTTTCTGCACCCAAAGCACACAACCTCCTTGGTTGGTGTCTTGTCATACTTGGGCTTATCATCTTGTCTGGATGATTTCCTTCTGAAGTCCTTCCTTGCCATCTTGTAGAACCTTTTGGCAAAGAGGCTCATGAGCTCTTCATTGGAAGTTGATGTCTCACTTTCTTCAGATGCTTTGAAGGCTATGTTGTGCTCCTTTCTAACTGGAGTTGTTGCCTTTTGTTCTGCTACTTCTCTGGATTTTATCAGCTGCTCATAGGATTTCAATTTGCCTAGTAGAGACTCAGTTGAGATCTCATTGAGGCTTCTGGCTTCTTTGATTGGCCTGATTCTGGAATCCCAAGAGCTAGGGAAGCACATCAATATCTTGTCATTCACCTCTGTCAAGGTGATGTCCTTGTCCAATGTTTTGAGCTCATTGATGATTGAACTCAGTCTATTGTACATGTCAGCCACTGATTCTGTCTCATCCTTTTTGAAGTTTTCATACAGGGAAATGAGACTGGATCTTCTATCCTTTCTTTCATCTACAGAACCAGCTATAATTTGGTTAAGGGAATCCCAAATGGCCTTGGCTGAGGTACACTCAGCCACTTTCTGGAATATGTCATCTGACATAGTCTGGGCTAAGATATTCATTGCCTTAGCATCAGCCATCTTGGCTTTCTTGTAGGCTTCATTGTTCTCTAGAGGAGGCACTGCAGCCAAGTTGGTAGAAGTGCTGGTAGAAGCTGCAGGTGCTGGAGGTACACCTGACAAAATAATAGAAAAGATATCCTCATCAATAGAATTCATGTATAACCTGATTCTTGCCTTCAAGATGGCAAACTTGTTGATGTTGCACATTGGAGGTCTGATGCTTGCATAGTCTTTGTTTTGGGCCATGTCTATGAAGAAATAAATCTAATAACAAATTTAAAACAAACAGATCTAACTAGAGGGATCTTTGTGGTTTAGGTGTTAGCCTATGCAACCACTAAGGTGTGGTATTTTAACCAACCTGTCTCTGATACCAATTGAAAGTGCAGTTTAGATCTGAAATACTCTAGAGGGGGTGAATAGAGTATAGTGCTCACTAAAAACTTTTTACAACTTTTGTTGTATTCCTAAGTGAACAAATCAGTAAGTAAATAAATCTAAGCACAACAAACTAAGCAATCACAAAGCACAGCCAAAACACAAAGAAAAGGGCAACCAGACGACACAAGAATTTTTATAGTGGTTCCCCAACCTGGGTACATCCACTCTTATACCACCCTGGTAGGAATCCACTCAGGTTTTTGATCAGGTGCCTGACACCAATGAGCTTTTGTTCAGGTGCTCAAAAACCAAAACCTCAAGTCTTTTGGAAGGAGACTTGCAACGAGAATAATTTTGAAGGGATTTAATACCCTGTACTAGAATTGGAAGTAAAGAGATGGTGTCTTCTCTGTCAACAGTCAAAGAGAAGACTTGTGGATTGATGGTAGCAGATGTAGCTCCCCCTGAGATCTTGAGTTAATCAGGAATGCTGGAGCACTGCTTTAGGGTGATAGGTCTTCAAAGACCTAGAATGCCTGGACCAGGATTAGCTTCAGGAACTTCTTTGACAGATAGAAATTTGTTGTCCTTTGAAGTAGTCTTGTAGAGTTAGAAGGAAGAAGACTCTTGATTGAATTTGATTGTTCTTCTTCTTCTTCTTGAATATCTTCTCTGGTCAGGCTGATTGCAGTAGAACTTTTGATTTCTAAGAGTTTGTTCTTTTGTGCAATCTGAGTGTCAATCTGATTGTCTGTAATGCTTGTTGTCTGTGTGGCTGTATGACTGACTGATTTTATTCTCTATTACTCACTGATTCTTTTCTTTCTGTATGTTTTTCTGACTGAGGAACATTCAAAATTTGAATGTTTGAGTAGTAATTGTAGTCGGCCTTGGAAAGAAACGACAATCAATAATTTCCCCAACTGTCCCATGGAAAAACGACATGTAATCGTCCATAGTCAATGCACGTTCTAACGGTAACATTTCGAGAAGATCTGGCATTAATAACTCCGGAATCATCGCCAAGAAACGGGATGGGAAACTGGAAGAAGACCTAGTCTGGATTCGTCGAACGAAGAACGCAATTTGTCGAGCTGAGTTTGAGTTCGTCGAGCTAAGCTGGAGTTCGTCGAGCTGAGCTTGAGTTCGTCGAGCTGAGCTGGAGAGAGTTCGTCGACCAGTCAATCTTCATTCGTCGAACAGACAATCTTCATTCGTTGAACAGACAGTCTTCACTGTAAGACAGTATTCGTCAAGCTGAGATCCAAATTCGTCAAGCGAAGAACGATTGTGGACTTAGCCAAATATTCTGCATCTGCTGAAATCGAGTGTCGACAAAAACAGGTGTCGACTGAATGATCTTGGTGTCGACTCAAATCTTCTGGTGTCGACATGAATTGGTGTTGACTGAAATCCTGGTGTTGACACAAATCCTCTGGTGTAGACATAAATTGTCTGGTGTCAACATAAAATTGACAGGTGTCGACACAAATACTCTGAGTTCAGAATTCGTCAAGTAAAGAACTACATTCGTCGACCTGAGAAGCTGACTTCGTCGACCTAAGAAGCTGAGAACTTGAGGTCCAAGTTCGTCGAGCTCAGAATCTAATTCGTCGACCAAAGCTTGAATCTGGACTTAGAAAAATTCTGAAGTTGTCCTGACTTTGGCTTGATGTAGAACCTGAGTCTTCGTCGAACAGAGAACCAAGATCGTCGAGCTCAGCACTAAGAAATGTCTCACGATCGTCGAGCGTGGAACTCCTTTCGTCGAGCTGAGTTCGACGAACGTCGAACTCATTTAACTTGGTCTTGAAATCCTCTAAGTCTGAAGTCTCTGATGGTCTTCTTGCAAGCTGGTCCATCTGGAGTTGAACCTAATGACTTGGCCTAGACTCTAGGACACAAACTTGACCCTTGCTATACATGATGGGTCACATCCCAAGTCAGTGAACCTAGCCCAAATCAACTAGGGATCCAACACAAGGCATTCCCCGTTAAGGGCTTTCGAGGGCACTAGGAACTACGATGGGCTGAAGCTCAAAGCTCCCTATCATAAGGCACTTACTATTATTGGTCATTACCCAATTCTCGATCCCTTTTAACATTATTTTGGATCTAACTCTAGTGTATTTTGACTCTCTCTCTACAGGAAAGACGATCTTTCGTCGGTCCCGAACACCTCGTAATACTAGTCAACTCATCACTCTACTCATCATGACTTCTAATGCAGCTCTTTTTTTCTTTTTCACTTTATCAAGATCAGTAAACTATTAACCTTATCTCCCTATGTCAATTCCACATGTTATCACAAATTCCGCAGTTTTACTAAATGCAGACCAACCAAGCTATATAATGTACATGATAGGAGGTACTCTAAATTTTCATCCATATGCCCTAAGATAATTAATGAGGGTGTATCATGACACATTTAGCGCAAATCCAGAAAATTATAATTTTCCTAATTAATTTATCATTTAATAAATGTTTTCAAAAAAATAGGCCATGAGTAATTTTGAACATGAAGTACTAGATTTCCTTAAGTTATGGCCTCACAAAAATTATGAGTACCATAGTATATCAAAATGTCAGTGAATACCAAATTTCACAGATTTTTATAAATGTAATAACCTCTAAAAAAAATTATTTCAAAGTAATTCAAGTAATTGGAGTTAAAGAATGGAGTACCATAAAGCATTGTCCAAAAATTACATAAAAATTACCAGAGCCTTATAATAATCATAAAACACTACTGACTAAGTTTCATGTAATTCCAAGGTCAGTAGGCTATATAGAAAAGTACTTCAACTAAATCCATTAAAGTGCACCTGTGAAGGAACATTCTTATAAAGTCATCCAAATGAAATGTAATAATTTTGTAGGCTTTATTATGTACTAAAAAGTTCTCTGACCAAGTAACACAATTTTCCAGCAAGATATAATATTTATTATTTATTAATAAAAATATGATGCACTAGTTCACTTAACACATGAAGTACTAAAAAGAAATGCCCAAATGATCCAAATAATTTACTAGTGCCTCTAAATAATATTTAATTAACTTGCCAGAGTTTCATATCATTATAATTTAATCTAACCATGGTTACTTCAAAATCATCAAACAGGGCAAGGTGGAGATTATACCTACAAATATTATCTACTTTTTTCTAATCGTCCTATAATAATTTCCAGAGAGTCGTATTGTTATAAAAACTCTTCCACCAAAATTTCATAAGAATCCAAGGTCATATGACCCTTCAATATTTTCCTAAAAGGTATAGTCCTAAACTAACCCTAATTGGTTTAAGTTGTGTGCCTAAGTCTAAATGTCACCAAATTCCATCCTAGGGTATTTCACAACTCTAGGATTACATAGACTAAACACCAAGTCCACACAAGGACATATCACCTCATGTCATTCACACACCCCCAAAGTTCAACCTTAGGGTTTGAACTAGGGTTCTTGGTCAAATCCACCCTAATCCACCCCAAACTCCATGTGGGTGTTTTTAATGTCATAACAATTCAGAGGCCCAAGTTTTAACCTCTGTTGAGGTGATTTGGTAACTCAACACCACAACGGTCAATTTAACCTAATTAACCCTTTTGGGGCCTAGGCTAGGGTTTACCAAATTCCAAACCAAATCATCTCCAAATGGGATGCAATTTTATATAGAGTCCTATATTGACCCAAAGGACTACTCACCAAAATTTGGGAGGGTTTGGAGGTCATTAGACCCTTTAAATAATTCATACATGAATTAATAAATTTCTACAAAAACTTTAGGAAATTTTTTCCAAAAATTCTCATTTTTGTATATGTTATAGATATAGGTAAGAGTGACCCCCATCCAAAATTTCAAGTCATTTGGATGGCTGGACTGATGAGAGCACTCAAAACAATCTCTGATCTAGCATAAGTATAGACCTCACCAAAATGTGTGTTGTGGTCTGACCTTAACTCCAAATTAGTTCAACCAATTTTAAATTAAATTAGACTCACAGTGCTACATCTTTCATGTAGACCACTTATACAGTAGTGGAACCTAAGTATTTTTAATAGTTAATTTAATCCAGCCCAATAATTGTGACAGAAAATACATAAATCAAAACTTAATATACTAGATCTAACACAGATCTTAAAGCAAATCGAGTGGCTCACGATTTTCTTCTTCCTCCAGCCAACGGCTGAGATAAACCCGACCTAGAGCATATTCCAAGCTCATTTAACGGACACCCGACCACCTCCCTGGACGGCCACCACTGCCACCACCTTCGTTGAGGTGGGGGCTACCGCCGGGCGGCGGCACAGCCACCGGAGGGGCGGTTTCCAGCGAACCCGCATGGTAGAAAAAGCCATGGAAATCTGGAATTCCTCTCACCCGATCGAGCTCAATTGAGCCTAATTTCTCTCCTGAAAGATCTAAGATGCAATCCCACAAAGAGAGGTGTAGAGGAGGACCTGATTTATGGCTTGAAGGCGTGCGCATTGCCTCCTCACCATTTCGGCCACCGAGTTTCTGGATCCTCTGCACTTCTACACCAACCTCAACGGAAATGAAAAGGAATCGGGGGAAATGATTGCCCTTGCCCTGGTGAAGGTCCTTAAAGAGGAAATTTGGGAGAGGAGGCTTGTAACTCCCAAATGTCATTAAACTCCATTAATGGCCAGTAACGCCACCCCTTCGGTTTCAACCAAATTAAGGGGCTGAACCAAATTAATGGCCAGCCACCTCCAGAAACTCCTCCTCTCCCTCAGAGGAATAATAGACCCATAAAAGTGGGAGTTATGGAGCCTCCATGGCCATAATGGTCATTAATCTCAAGCTTTTCTCTCTCCTCTAAATCACCAATTCCAGAAGCTCAGTCCGACGAATTTTGTTCTATTCGTCGAACTCCGATCGACGAATCTGCTCTATTCGTCGAACTCCGTTTGATGAATATGTCGTGCTTGACGAAGGCTGAACCTTGTTTAGCAACTTGCTCTATTCATCGAACTACGTTCGATAAACTCTGAACCCAGTTCAGCAACTTGCTCCGTTCTACGAACTCTGAACGGAGTTCGACGAACTTTGAACCCAGTTCAGCACTCGCTCCGTTCGTCGAACTCCGTTCGAAGAATAAGCTCTTAATTCCAAAGAGGCTCAATTAGACGAATATGGTCCGTTCAACGAATACGATCGGTTTAAAATTCTCCAATTAAAATGGCATTGAGTGCACTCAACGCACTTAACGCCAATCAGTCGATGGCATTGAGTGCACTTAACACACTCAACGCCCCGGGCTAGAGTATTTCTCTAATTAAAATGGCGTCGAGTTCACTCAACGCGCTCAATGTCATTCAGTCCATGGCGTTGAGTGTACTCAACACACTCTACGCCAATCATTCCACGATGTTGAGTGCACTCAATGCACTCAATGCCTCGTGCCCAAATATTTTCCAAGTAACATCCCGACCTAAATCGACGCTTCCTAGGGTTTTATCATGAACTAGTCATGACAAAACCACTCCTAGGGGTCTAGTAGTCTGAGGGATGTTACAAATCCCAATACATAAAAATAAAAATTTCGTCCTCAAAATTCACGTTAGGCATACGGGTTTCTAATATGAAAAATAAAATGTAACATCCCGAGAGGTTAATGGGAATACCTGACGTGAAAAGCTCTAGGTACCTTTACTGCATCAAGTCCTGTGGCTCCCACGTGTGTTCCTCTTGTCCATGATTCCTCCACAAGACCTTGACCTGAGGAACTTTCTTTCATCGCAAGTCTCGCATCCCAGTATCGTCTATCCAGATCGGATCTAGGTTCACCGATCGATCAAAATATATAGGCACATCTGTCGTCGTAATCGGATGCTCCGACTGAAGTAGATCTCTCCTGAGGGACGACACATGGAAGACGTCGTACAAACCTGCTGGCTGTAGCGGCAGCTCCAGTCTGTATGCCAAGGGACCGATCCACTCCAGGATCCTGTAAGGCCCCATATATCTTAGACTGAGTTCCTTCCGACCATGCATCCACGAGACTCCATGCATCGGTCGTATCTTTAGAAACAACCAGTCTCCTGCCTGAAACTCTACCTGAAAATGCCGAGTATTGTACTACTTGTCCTGCCTGCTCTGGTCCTCCAACATCCTGTCTCGAATCAACTGCACGTGAGCATCCGTATCCTCGACGAACTCCGAGCCACGTTCCTTCGGATCCTCATCATGTATCCAAGACAAAGTAGTCTTGCATATCCGCCTATATAAAGCCTTATAAGGGGCTACGCTGATTCTGGACTGGTGGCTGTTGTTGTATGAGAATTCGATCAACGGTAGTTGCCTCTCCCATGGCTCTCTGCGATCTAGTATGCAAATACGCAACAAATTCTCCAGTGTTCGATTGGTGCACTCTGTCTGTCCATCCGTCTGAGGGTGGAAGGCGGTACTGAATGTCAACCGGGTCCCTAAATAAGCCTGGACCGACCTCCACTCCTTGGATGTAAATCATCCATCACGATCGGACACTATCGTCCTCGGCACTCCATGGTATCGGACGAACTGCTTCACAAACCTCCGCACCAATTCACCCACTAAAGCTTCCTTCCTGATTGGTAGAAATTTGTCCACCTTTGTTAGTCGATCGACGATCACCCATATCGAGTCGTTCCCCGCATGTGACATAGGAAGACCATGTATGAAATCCATGGCGATATCATCGAACTTCCACTCCGGCACCGGAAGTGGCTGCAACAACCTGGCCCAACTCTTACACTCTGCCTTCACTAACTGACAAGCCTTGCAATGGGTCATAAAGTATGTGATGTCCCTCTTCATGCCCGACCAATACATTTCCCTCTTCAGGTCGGTCGTCATCTTGGTGATGCTCGGGTGCATCAAATACCAGCTGCAGTGAGCCTCGGTCATAATGTCCTCCCGAATCCTGCCCCCAGCTGGTATGTACACCCGTCCTCTAAAGCATAACAACCAATCTCTCTCTGTATACTCCTCGGCCATGCCTGCCTCCAAGGGCCTGAATACTGGATCCAACTTGTCATCCTGTCTCTGCTCAACCCTGATGCGATCTCGAATATCATCGGTAGTGCTCATCGCGGCCAGATACTCCTCATAAAGCTTTGAGTCGTCCTAGGACACCAAGGTAATCTGCATATCCTCCATCATTCGTACCAGCTCCATAGCCATCAACTGGGACTCTGCTCCTAAAGTGGTAGCCCTCTGGCTCAGTGTGTCTGCCACCACATTTGCCTTCCCTGGGTGATACTGTATTGTATACACGTAATCAGATAGGAATTCACCCATTACCTCTAGCGGACATTTAACTCCTTCTATGTATCAACATATTTCAAATTTTTGTGATCCAAAAATATGTCGCAGTGCACCCCATAAATGTAATGTCGCCAAATCTTTAGAGCGAACACCACTTCTCCCATCTCCAAGTCATGCACAGGGTAGTTCTGCTCATGCTTCTTTAGCTGGCGGGAGGCGTATGCAATCATATGTCCATGCTGCATCAGTACAACGCCCATCCCCTGAAATGACGCATTAGTGTACACCTAGAAGCCCTCCTTCCCAGACGGAAGGGCGAGGATAGGGGCTGGCGTAAGCCGACCCTTCAACTCCTGGAAGGCTGCCTCACACTATGGCGTCCAAACGAACGGAATGTCCTTCTTCATCAAAGAAGTGAGTGGAAGGGCTATCTGAGAGAATCCTTGCACAAACTTCTGGTAATACCCGGCCAATCCCAGAAAACTTCGGACATCCGTGACCGTCTTCAACTGAGGGCAGTCTCGCACTGCCTGAATTTTCACGAGATCCACCATTAATCCTGCTCCACTGATGATGTGGCCTAAAAAGGCTACCTCCGTCAGCCAAAACTGGCATTTACTGAACTTGTCATATAACTGATGCTCCCTGATTTCTCCAGAGTCAAGACCAGATGTTGTGCATGCTCTTCCTTCATCCTCGAATAAATGATGATGCATCTATGAACACAATGACAAATCTATCGAGGTACGGCTCGAACACCCGGTTAATCCAGTTCATAAAAGCCGATGGCGTATTCGTGAGCCCAAAGGGCATCATGATAAACTCGTACATGTCATATCTGTCATTAAACGTCGTCTTCGGGATGTCTTCTTCCTGAATTCGTAACTGATAGTACCCCGACCTCAAATCCAGCTTCGAGAACCAATATGCTCCCACTAGCTGATCAAATAATTCGTCTATCCTTGGCAGTGGGTAGGTGTTTCGGACTGTCAATCAATTTAGTGCACGATAGTCGATACACAACCTGAGGGTCCCATCCTTCTTCGTCACAAACAAAATCGGAGCTCCCCAAGGCGAGAAACTTGGTCTAACGAATCCAGCCTCCACCAGCTCCTACAACTGACTCTTGAACTCCACTAGCTCCTTCAGAGACATCCGATATGGAGCCCTAGACACCGACTTCGCTCCCGGCACCAACTAGATCTGAAATTCCTTCTCCTGGTGCGGTGGTAGTCCTCCAAACCTAGTTAAAAGTGGACAATTACAAGTGATCCCCATATGGGCACACCACAGCTTCTACTGCTTAGTTCAACCCCAAACTAAACTCGAGCGGGGGTGACCCAGGGTTAGTGGACTTTTACTCTTTCGATCGAGGTTTCTCTCTGATACCAGTTTGTAAGACCCTCTTTTTTTTTGCAAAAACCAACCAGGTCTTATGCCCAGAACTACCGCTTTACGTTGACACCAACACACCCGGGAAGGTCGTCACTACAAAACGCCGATCCTGTCGGCCATACCGATCGCAGAAAAGTAGAATAAATATAAGAGTAATGAAAACTCAGATATTGGTCCGCAGAATCACATGAATACAATATAATTCTCCACGAAGGGAGAGTTCATAGAAATGATAAAACAAAGTACTAAAGAGGGCCCCTGCCCAATACATCAAAATACTCACTACAAATCACTCAATCGTGGAAGCAAATCTATAATATCTACTAAAGGTCGGAATTCACTGTCCCTGCTGGCGGAACTCCCGTGCTAGACTGCCTCATCTCCATGTGCACCGACCTTTGGGGCTGCGTCTCCTGGTTCGGCTCCACGATCCCCTAAAATGATTTGGTCGACGACCGTTAGTCTAAAAAACTAAGTCTGATCATCCCCCACCCCTACCCCATGTCTCCTAGGCACCGAGCGGGGAGGAGGAAAGGGAAGGTAATGAAGGTGGAGAGTAACAAAGTAAGCAGGTGACGGCGGAACTAGTCTAACATGAGCATATAACAATAGCAAGTATAAGTAAGCAAATAGTAGGTAAGCAGTATGAGTATACACATAAACATAATGAGCAAGTAAAAGTACAAGAAGATAAACTAAGTAACCATGACCTATAGGAATGCTCATACAAACCTATAGACCCAGGCCTATTGTATAAAGAGTCTCATACCAATTTATACAATAGGTGTCAAGGGTTATATGATGATGTTATATCATGCAAGTATGCTATGGTATGAACATACAAGTACAACTCACACACCCAACACTGTGCACACAGACCTTTAGTTCCCCCTTTATGTAGCCTAACCTCAGAGGATACCTCCGTAGTGGCAAACAGAAGCAGTGGGTTGGGCCTCGCCCACCTCTAAACCGGTATCAACACTACCAGTCAGACCTATCGTACGTCTCAGCGCTGGTGCACTAAGCGGAGCTCCTGCGTACTCTTCCCGGTTATCGCACCGGACTTTATTTTTTCAAGTGCTAAACCACACTTGCCGAGTCAACGTATTGGTGTCGGTGCGAAGACTCTCTAATACTGAAGACCCACTACCTTATATCTTATGCACATGCAACATTAATATATTTCCCACCGAGCAAAAGCTCCCCAGACAATCCCATCCGTCACAAATATCTACCGAGCCAAAGCTCCCCGGACTAACCCGTCCGTCGTGAAACCATCCGAGCCATCGGCTCGCCGGGCTAACCTGCCCATCACCAAAACCACCGAGCCTACCGCTTGTGAGACCTAACCTAACTCGCACAACAATGGGGAGAGTGAGTGTAAGTGTAACTGTAGAGTATTTCTAATTACTCTTCCATTCCATTTATTCTTACGGCTTACGTTAACCTTGGACTGCCCAAGGCATTCCCCGTGAAGGGCTCTCGAGGGCACTAGGAACTACGATGGGTTGAAGCCCAAATCTCCCTTTCGAAAGGCACATACTATTATTGGTTATTACCCAATTTCCGATCCCTTTTAACATTATTCTAGATCTACCCCTAGTGTATTTTGACTCTCTCTCTCTCTCCACAGGAAAGACGATTTTTCGTCGGTCCCGAGCACCTCTTAACATTAGTCAACCCATCACTCTCCTCATCATGACTTCTAATGCAGCTCTCTTTTTTATTTTTCACTTTACCAAGATCAGTAAACTATTAACCCCATCTCCCTATGTTCATCCCACGTGTTATCACAAATTCTGCAGTTTTACTAAATGAATACCAACCTAAGCTATATGATGTACATGATAGGAGGTACTCCAAATTTTCATCCATATGCCCTAAGATAATTAATGAGGGTTTATCATGACACATTTAGCCCAAATCCAGAAACTTGTAATTTTCCTAATTAATTAAGCATTTAATAAAAAATTTCAAATATTAGGCAATGAGTAATTTTGAACATGAAGTACTAGATTTCATTAAGTTATGGCCTCCCAAAAATTATGAATATCATATTATATCAACATGTCAGTGAATACCAAATTTCACCGATTTTTATAAATGTAATAACCTCTAAATAATTAATTCAAAGTAATTCAAGTAATTGGAGTTAAAGAATAGAGTACCATAAATCATAGTCCAAAAATTACATAAAATTTACCAGAGCCTTATAATGATCATAAAACACGACTGACTAAATTTCATGCAATTCCAAGGTGAGTAGGCTATATAGAAAAATACTTCATTAAATCCATTAAAGTGCACTTGTGAAGGAACGTTCTTATAAATTCATCCAAATAAAATGTAATAATTGTTTAGGCTTTTTTATGCCTTAGAAAGCTCTCTAGCCAAGTAACACAATTTTTGAGCAAGATATATTATTTATTATCTATTAATCAAAATATGGTGCACTAGTTCACTTAACACATGAAGTACTAAAAGGAAATGCCCAAATGATCCAAAAACTTTACTAGTGCCTCTAAATAATATTTAAGTAACCCTTCCAGAGTTTCATATCATTATAAGTTAATCTAACCATGGTTACTTCAAAATCATCAAAAAGAGCAAGTTGGAGATTATACCTACAAATATTATCTACTTTTTTCTTATCATCCTATAATAATTTCCAGAGACTCATATTACTACAAAAACTCTTCTACCAAAATTTCATAAGAATCCAAGGTCATATGACCCTTCAATATTTTCCTAAAATGTATAGGTCTAAACTATACCTAATTGGTTTAAGTTGTGTGTCTAAGTCTAAATATCACCAAATTCCTTCCTAGGGCATTTCACCACCCTAAGATCACATGGACTAAACACCAAGTCCACACAAGGACATATCACCCCATGTCCTTCACAAACCCCCGAATTTTAACCTTAGGGTTTGAACTAGGATTCTTGGGCAAATCCACCCTAATCAAACCCAAACTCCATGTGAGGGTGTTTAATGTCATAACAATTCAGTGGCCTTAGTTTCAACCTCTGTTGAGGTGATTTGGTCACTCAACACCACAAGGGTCAGTTTAACCTAATTAACACTTTTGGGGCCTAGGCTAGGGTTTACCAAATTTCAAATCAAATCATCTCCAAATGGGATGCAATTTTATACAGAGTCCTATATTAACAAAGGACTACTCACCAAAATATGGGATGGTTTGGAGGTCATTGGACCCTTTAAATAATTCATACATGAATTATTAAGTTTCTACAAAAACTTTAGGAAAATGTTTTCCAAAAATTCTCATTTTTGTATATGTTATAGATATAGGTAAGATTGACACCCATCCAAAATTTCAAGTCATTTGGATTTCTGGACTGATGGGGGCACTCAAAACAATCTCTGATCTAGCCTAGGTATAGACCTCACCAAAATGTGTGATGTGGTCTGACCTTAACTCCAAATTGGTTCAACCAATTTTAAATTAAACTAGACTCACAGGGCTACATCTTTCATGAAGACCACTTATACAGTAGGGGAACCTAAGTATTTTTAATAGTTAATTTAATCCAGCCCAATAACTGTGACAGAAAATACATAAATCAAAACTTAATATACTAGATCTGGCACAGATCTTAAAGCAAATCGAGTGGCTCCTATTTTTCTTCTTCCTCCAGCCAACGACTGAGATCAACCCGACCTGGAGCATATTCCAAGCTCATTTACTGGCCACCCGACCACCCCCCTGGCCGGCCACCACTACCACCACCTTCATTGAGGTGGGGGATATCGCTGGGCGGCGGCACGATCGTCGGTGGGGCGGTTTCCGGCGAACCCGCATGGTAGAAAAAGTCATGGAAATCTGGAATTCCTCTCACCCGATCGGGCTCAATTGAGCCTGATTTCTCTCCTAAAAAATCTATGATGCTAGCCCACGAAGAGAGGAGTAGAGGACCTGATTTGCGGCCTGAAGATGTGCACTTTGCCTCCTCACCATTTCGGCCACCGAGCTTCCGGCTCCTCTGCAACTTCTACACCAACCTCAACTAAAATGAAAAGGAATTGAGGGAAACGATTGCCCTTGCCCTGGTGAATGTCCTTAAAGAGGGAATTTGGGAGAGGAGGCTTGTAACTCCCAAATCTCATTAAACTCCATTAATGGCCATTAACTCCACCCCTTCGGTTTCAACCAAATTAAGGGGCTGAACAAAATTAATGGCCGGCCACCTCCAGAAACTCCTCCTCTCCCTTAGAGGAATAAAAGCCCCATAAAAGTGGGAGTTATGGAGCCTCCATGCCCATGATGGCCATTAATCTCAAATTTTTCTCTATCCTCCAAATCACCAATTCCAGAAGCTCAGTCTGACGAATTTTGTTCTATTCATCGAACTCCGCTTGACGAATCTGCTCTATTCGTCGAACTCCGTTAGACGAATATGCATTGCTTGACGAAGGCTGAACCTTATTTAGCAACTTGCTCTGTTCGTCGAACTACGTTCGACGAACTTTGAACCCAGTTCAGCAACAGGATCTGTTCTACGAACTCTGAACGGAGTTCGACAAACTCTGAACCCAGTTCAGCACTTGCTCCGTTCGTAGAACTCCGTTCGACGAATAAGCTCCTAATTCCAAAGAGGCACAATTCGACGAATATGGTCTGTTCGACGAATACGACCGGTTTAAAAATTCTCCAAGTAAAATGGCGTTGAGTGCACTCAACGCACTCAATGCCAATCAGTCGATGGCGTTGAGTACACTCAACGCCCCGGGCCAGAGTATTTCTCTAATTAAAATGGCGTCGAGTGCACTCAATGCACTCAACGTCATTCAGTCCATGGCGTTGAGTGCACTCAATGCACTCGACGCCAATCATTCCACAGTGTTGAGTGCACTCAACGCCCCGTGCCCAAATATTTTCCAAGTTACTTCTCGACTTAAATCAACGCTTCTTAGGATTTTGACATGACCTAGTCATGACAAAACCACTCCTAGGGGTGTAGTAGTCTGAGGGATGTTACAAGAATAATCAAAATATTTGGACAAAGTCTAAACTAAATCGCCTAATGCTGAACTGAGGCCGAACTAAATCGCCTTTAGTCTCATTTTCCCTACTGTTTTGATTAAACGGTCTTTGGGCATTCCTTTCGCCAATGAATTAGCCAGGTTATCCTTTGAACGTACATCGATCAAAGTGATAATTCTTTGTTCTTTCAGACAATTCAATAAGGCATGTCTAAGTCATACATGTCTCATATTAGTATTATAGAGGGGGTCCTTAACGACTTGAATTGCTGCTTGATTATCATAATACAAGCTCAACGAGTTGACTTGTAACTTAGATAAGGAAATGTCTAAAATCAAGTTCCTGATAAAAATCTGTCTCTTCACCAGCCAAAGCTAAGGCAAATAACTCGGCTTCCATAGACGATAATATTATACAGGTCTGTCTTTTGGATTTCCAAGTGATGGCAGCTCCACCCAAGGTGAATATATACCTACTAGTAAACTGGTTCCCGGCTTCTGAACACCGCGAGTCATCAGAATGTCCTTCCACAGTAGGTGGGTAATCATTTGAAGTTATTAATTGTCTACCTAAATCATCTGGAGGGGGGTGAATAAGTGAGTTGTGCTTCTTTTTGCGGAATAAAAAATTTAGCGATCTATGCACAAAATAACAACCAAGCAATCACAGAGGACACAGAGATTTATAGTGGTTCCCCAACATTGGGTACATCCACTTTCCACTCACCGATTTAGCAATGCACTAGACTCAACTACTCCACTAATCTCGTATTAAAATAATCCTACTACTCGGAACAACGTTCCTATAACTCGATTCACAAAACGGATCTACACTCAGAAGATGAAACCTTCCTACAACTCGGAGAACAAAGCTCCGACACTCGGAGAATAATCTCTTATAAGAATAGATTGAAATCAAAAATACAAACAGTATCTTTTCTCAGATCTGGAAATTTCTGCCTAGGTCTTCCTTGAACTTTGTGGCACAGTCAGAATATTTTGAAGAAGACACGGCAGGATCCTTGATCTGAAAATTTCTTGACTCACAAGATCAAAAAGAAGATAAAGAGGTTGACGAACGATCTTGATCTGCAACTCGACTGGTCAGAATCTCCTTGACTGAAAGCCCTTGGCGATTTGCACGATGAGCGACGGCAGCTTCTGATTGCGATTCAGAATTCTTGGAATATTTCTTTTTACACGCTTCTTAGGGTTAGTCGGAATGACAAGACCTTATATAAGATCTCCCTAACGATCATAATTATCATTAATGACGGCCACGTGGCCCAATCATGTCAAGTCATTTGAAAATCGCGTCTGTTAGCGAAATTTTCTGAAAAGATGACCGGATTACTCGAGTGAAAGAAGAACTACTCGAGTACTAAAATGGGTTCTCGAGAAGACAATATCATACTACTCGAGAAGAAGCCCTTCAGGAAATTTCAGAACAGAATTCATTATCACTTGAGTGGAATGAGGGTTACGCGAGTGTTAGAAATGTTACTCGAGAAGTGGAAGTGAACTTCTCGAGAAGAAGACGTAGAGAAAATTCAGGGAAATAAAACGGATTACTCGAGTACTAGATCTAGACTTCTCGAGAAGTAGACAGACTTCTCGAGTAAAGGAACTACACTACTCGAGTGGGGTAGATACTACTCGAGAACTTTCCTTTTGTCACTCGAGTCAAAGTGCTCATCTACTCGAGTAGTGAACTTGACTACTCGAGTATAATACTTAGAAAATTTCTAAGAAGGAAAATCTATCAACTCGAGAAAGAGAAGATGTCTACTCGAGTAATGGACTTGGCCTCTCGAGACCTAGATTCAAATTTCTCATGAACTGTTTCCTTTACTCGAAATCCAGACTAGACTTACTCGAGGACAACTAAAGGTTCTACTCGAGTACTAGAATTCTACTCGAGTGAAACACTTAGAAAAATTTTGGTTTATGAAGATTTTTCTTTCTTCAATGGAATCAGCAACATGTCTTTCTCCAACAAACCTAGTGCTTGAAAAATAAAGTGTATCCCAATAGAGAGGCTACACATGAGTCAACACCATGGATCATATAATGAGGGATTACATTGTATGGTCCTGTTTTTGGTGAACCATTGTAGACTGAAATTGGTCTACACTTGCCAATTAAGTACTACAAACACATAACTCAAACAATACATCAAATACAACTTAATTCATCTTAGTTCAAGGGTGACTTCATACAAATCTAGGTTATTGTGGATACAATACCCAACAATCTCCCCCTATTTGTAGAAGTCAGAACCCTCTACACTAAGATGAATTATATAAACAAATAAAGAACTAGATATAAAAGAGAGAAAACAGAGTAACATGCACAAAGGTTGAAAATAAAGAGTGGATTATCAAATTTAAGGATTTATATAAATAGAATTGTCCAAAATTCATTTCTACGCAATTTCAATTCACACTCTTAGAAATTTCTTCATTCTTTAGCTTGATGTTGTTGTTGTTGTCTGTCCTTCTTTTCTTGTTGCCTTTTCTGATAGTTGTATGGCTTTGGGTAGTATTTAGGAGGTTTTGGAGGTGCACCAGGATTATTCCTTCCATACTCTTGATCATAGAGTCTTCTTTTGGTCATAAATTTCTCATACAAGTCCCACTCATGGGAGCTATAATGATCATGTCTATTCTCATTAAAGTTCAAAACTAACTTGAGAGTATCAAGGATTAGTGACTTTGTTGGGTATTTCATCCACATGAACCCAGATTTGATGAAGTCACCCTGGAAATAAGATGAATTAAGTTGTATTTGATGCTTGGCTTGAGCTATATGTTTGCAGGAATTTCACTGGGAAGTGTAGACCAATGTCAGCTCACAGTGGGTCACCAAACACAGGAACTGTGCAATGTAATCGCTCATTGCATATTCCAAGGTGTTGACTCATGTGTGGTCTCTCTATTGGGATACACTTCATATTCAAGCTATTGGACTATGGGAAAGGAATTGGAAGTTGGCTACTCTAGAAGAATCAGTTTTTCCAACATCAGAAATTTTCTAAGTGTTTTACTCGAGTAGAGCTTTCACCTACTCGAGTAGTCTGAGTATAATATACTCGAGTAGCTAAGTCACCTACTCGAGTAGATATATTCATATACTCGAGTAGCATGCTTATATACTCGAGTAGATTACTCTATACCCGAGTATTAAAGGGTTTCCTCTTCAAAATTCCTCTAAGTCATGGACTCGAGTAAGTATACTCATATACTCGAGTAAGTATACTCACATACTCGAGTAGATAGAAACATACTCGAGTAGTTGATTATACCTACTCGAGTAGATCATGTGTCACTCGTGTACCCTGATATTTCCCTACTCCAGAAATTTTCTAAGTCTTTTACTCGAGTAGAACTTTCACCTACTCGAGTAGATTACTTCCTCTCAAGTAGTTTAGTTCAACTACTCGAGTAGTTGGTTGCTGACATCTTCAAAATTTTTCTAAGTATCCCACTCGAGTAGTACTTCATGTACTCAAGTAGTTTATGTAATATACTCGAGTAGCTTTTCCAGTACGCGAGTAGATCATCTATGTACTCGAGTAAGTCTCTACACATACTCGAGTAGTTCTGTCTGCTTACTCGAGTAGTTGATTTCTATATACTCGAGTAGTCTATCTATATATACCCGAGTATGTTCTCCTTCATATACTCGAGTAGTTATTCTACTACTCGAGTAGTTATTGACTTACTCGTGTAGTTGGCTGAATCTTTCCGAAATTTTACTAAGTCCTTTTTCTGACGGGATTTTTCAAATCACGCGACATGATTGGTCCACGTGTACATCATTATGACCGATTATGACCGTTAGTCTCTCCTATATAAGGTCTTATCAGAAAATGACAAACCCTAAGTATTCTCCAAGCTTTCTTGTCATTCTATTTCGAGAAATATTCTTCAGCCGACTCCTCTCTGATTTTCGCAAATCGGAAGCCGCCGTCGCCGCCTTCTTCTCCGGCCAAAGCTTCTACTTTCAGAGGACTATTCTGAAGAAAGTTACAGATCGAGATCGACTTCACTGATCATATTCTCTCTCGATTTCTGTAAAACCGAGTAAATCCAGATCGAAGCCGAGAACTTCTTCACCGATTTCTGAAAGTGCTACAAAGTTGAAAAGAAGAAGATCCTGGCCGTTTCATTCAGATCTGAGTGATTTACTGTTTGTATTCTTGTAAACACTTTATTAATCTTGTAGGATAAATCTTCTCCGAGTGTAGGAGTTTTTCACTCCGAGTTTGTAGGAAGTGTTATCTTCCGAGGTGTAGATCCCTTTGTTTGGATCGAGTTTGTAGGAACTTTGTTCTGAGGGTAGGATCGATTTTTTATCCGAGATAGTGGAGTAGCCGAGTCTAGTGGATTGCTAGATCGGTGAGGGAAAGTGGATGTACCCAAGGTTGGGGAACCACTATAGATCTTGTGTCGTCTGTGATATTGGTAGATCGTTCTGTGTTGTTCTCTAACAAATTTTTTATTCCGCAAAAAGACGCACAACTCACCTATTCACCCCCCTCTAGGTGATTTAGGTTGACAATCGTTTTCTTTCAATTGGTATTAGAGGGAGGTTGCTCGTCAAAAGGTTAACACCTTGATCAGATCCAAATCTGTTGTCTGAAAGATTCTACCATAAAATGGACAAGGGCAAAGATTTCGCCAAGCTTCCACTGTGCAACAAAAAAAACTTTCCCATGTGGAAAGAAAGGAGAAAATTTTTCATGGAAGCTGTGTATCCAAGGATCTTCATGATCGTTGAAGAAGGTCCTTACGTTCCCATAACTGTGTCCACTATCGACCCTACCAAGAAAGTTCCCAAAAAGCTAATGGATCTCGACAAAGACGAGATTGCACTTGTCTCTCTCGACAAGAAAGCTAAGAACATTATAGCAACTGCAGTCGATGACTCGATGCTGCAGAATTTGATTCACTGTCAATCAGCTAAAGAAATGTGGCATTCCTTAGTCACTTTGATGGAAGGAACTGAAGAAGTAAGGGATGATCGGAGATCCCTTCTCAATCAAAAATATGAAGCGTTCCGACAAGGGAACAAGGAAACAATTGCCGACACCTTTGAGAACTTCTTCAAAATTATAAATGGCCTAAGGGTGTATGGTCGTGTCTTCACCAACGGAGAACTGAACGACAAATTCTTGATATCCCTAACCAAGGAATGGGATAACAAGGTATGCGCCATCAGGGAGTTCCGGAAGCTAGCTGAGACGGACCCGCAAAATCTCTTTGGAAAGCTTATGTCTTATGAACTCCAAATCAATACAAGAAAAGCTGAAGAAGAGAAGGGCAGGTCTGCACTAAAGGAGAAATCTGTCGCTCTGAAGGCAGACACCTCCAGAAAGACCAAGGTTGCATCCCCCGCTCCAGCTCCAGAAGTTGATGAAGAAGAAGAAACATTAGAGCCTAGAACCTCAGGATCTGAACTATCTGAAGGAGAGTTCTCCTTACTCTCAAGGCAATTCAAGAAGTTTCTTAATAAAAATAAACAATGGAAAGGCAAGGATGCCCCATACAGAAGATCGCGGCGCGATGACGATCGACAAAGAAAAGGCTCAAGCAGCCACGAAAGGTATAATACTAAACAGAACAAATACGTTTCAACTGACATCATTTGCTACTGTTGTAATAAGCCAGGTCACATCATTGCTGACTGCCCTCATAAGAAGAAGGAGGGCGGTAGAAGTGAAGACAAGAAATCTTCACACAACAAGAAAAGGAAAGAGAAGATCCTCATAGCCAAAAGGAGCAAGAATCTCAGCGACTCAGACTCATCTGAGTCAAGCGAAGAAGAAGAAGCTTACTTTGGGCTAATGGCTCAAACAGATGATGAACAAGAGCCCCAGTTCACTAGGAAGGTAAACTCTCACACCCCTCTCTCAGAATCTGAAGTCTCTGAACATGATTGCGAGGGTAGCTCCTCTGACGATGAGTCAGAATTGATGGCCCAGTACAAGGAGTTAATCATGGCTTACGACAAATTTCGTCGAGTCGTGAAGACTCAGGCTAAAGAGATCAAATCTCTAAAAGCCGAAGAGAGCAACTTGAGAGAGAAAGTCGCAAAGACTGACTCGCTCGAGGAAAACTTCAATAATACTATTGAAGAATATAACAAGGCTCTTGAGCACCTTAACCTGAAGGAGAAGATCATCAAAGGATTGGAAGCCGAACTTGCGGCTGAAAGGAAACTTGTTGAGAGTTTCTCGAAGCCCAAAACAGTTCTTCCATTCGTTGCTGAATTCTCAGCGAAGGCCAAGGGAGCTGGACTAGGCCATGAAGAAGCTCCTAGTAAATCCTCTAGGAGAAACAAGAATCAACGGAGAAATAAGGCCTCCAAAAAGGCCTCAGCCGAAGAAAAGGGAAAAGACCCTCAAAGTCAAACCACATTCAAAAAGGTCATCTTTCCATCAAATGAGTTTGATTTTGACTCATCATATGGGCACTTTGCTAGGCCTACTTATGTAGAGCCAAAGTCCCACTATCAAGGATGGGCTAGACCCCGAAACTTTGGCGAAAGTGTCTTTAAGGCACCTTATGAAGAAGTTGTTCTTCAGAGCTATGGCCCTTTCAATCATGGGCATAACTTCAAGAAGGAACCAAAGACAAAGCCTGTTGTAGAGAAGCCCAAAAAGGAGAAGAAGCCATGTGATTGTCATCATCATGAGGCATCTTCCTCCAAGAATGCTACCACTGCTAGACCAAAGTTCCAAAAGGTCAAGCAGGAGATCTTGAGGCAGAGGTACAACAGATTTGACTACTGGTGCTGTGGCAAGGTTGGTCACTTCGCCATAGATTGCTGGTTCAATTCCAAAAATGCTGCAACCCCTCATGTCAGCAATATGAGAAAGACCGCTCATAATGCTAACACTCGTAGGGGGAGCACTCTAACCCGAGACCAAGGACCCAAACGTGTTTGGGTTCCTAAGGCAAATTGATTGTGATTACAGGGATGTCCAAAGGCCAACAAAACGCCTATCTGGTACTTGGACAGCGGATGCTCTCGGCATATGACCGGGACTAGAAGCCTCATTCAGAACTTTACTCCAGTCGTGAACGGACCAAAGGTCATCTTTGGAGGTTCAGACCGTGGAATTACTAGAGGCTATGGTATGATTACTAACGGCAATGTATCCTTCTCGGATGTGGCCTATGTCGAAGGATTGGAACACAATCTCATCAGCATAAGCCAACTCTGCGATAAAGGATACATAGTTGAGTTCCATGCTGATAAGTGCTTGATAAAATCCGTTGACAATATGGAAACGATTCTATCCGGCACTCGAAGCAGGAATATTTTCTGTTTAAATTTCATCTGTATAGATTCCTCTACACCAATGTGTCTTTTGGCAAAAGATAGTGCGTCTCTTGGTGACCAATGGCACAAGAGACTAGCACATATTAATTCCAAAACTATTAATAAATTATTTTCAATGAACTTAGTACGTTATGCTCCAAATGTCAAGTACGTCAAAGACAGACCTTGTCATGCATGCGTAAAAGGCAAGCAAATAAGGGCTACCTTTAAAAGCATTATTGGCAAAGACTCTAACAGATGTCTTCATCTATTGCACATGGACTTGTTTGGTCCACTGCAGATTAGAAGTTTGGGAGGTAAGGACTATACATTGGTAATTGTTGATGACTACTCGCGCTTTGCGTGGGTGTTCTTTCTGAAACACAAGTCAGATACCTTCGACACTTTTACTAATTTTGTCAGACAAGTCCAGAATGAATACAACTGCTCCATAGTCAAAATCAGAAGTGACAACGGAACAGAGTTCAAATCTGGGGTCATGACAGAATTCTGTGAAAGCTTAGGTATCTTTCATGAGTTTTCCTCTCCTCGTACTCCACAGCAAAATGGAGTGGCTGAGAGAAGGAACAGAACACTCATAGAGGCCTGCAGGATCATGTTGAGTGATGCTTCACTACCGGAGTACTTCTGGGCTGAGGCCGTCAACACTGCATGCCACGTGCAAAATCGAGCACTCATAAACAAAGACCACAATAAGACACCTTACGAGCTTCTGAAAGGCAGGAAACCAACAGTCTCTTACTTTAGAATCTTTGGCTGTAAATGCTTCGTACTTAACAATGGTAAGTATCATACCACCAAGTTCAGCGAAAAGAGCTTTGAAGGTATTTTTGTAGGATATAGTAGCCATAGTAAGGCATATAGGATATTTAATAGAAAAACCCTGGTGGTGGAAGAATCGATACATGTTGTATTTGATGAGACGAGCTTGCTGCAAAGCAATCCGTCTAGTGTGCTCATTGAAGATGCAGGTGAAAAGCTGAAAGAAATTAGCTTGGATGATCCGTCTGAAGACAAAGGCGGGAAGTTCATTAAGATCACCACTCCAACTCCCATTGGAGGGGCTGATGATCAAAATGAAGAAGTCATCCAGGATAAAGAAATCACTCCGGTGCTTGAAGATAATCCAGATGCAAGAACTCTAGAGCTCAGACATCTGAAGGATCACCCCATGGACCAGATCATAGGAGATCCCCGGGATGGTGTCAGAACTCGGAGAGGTACAACTAATGAGAATCTTCATTTGAGTTTTCTCTCACAGGTTGAACCAAAGAAATTTGAGGAAGCAAACTCAGACGCATCATGGATAATGGCAATGTAAGAATAGCTAAATCAGTTCAAGCGCTACAATGTGTGGATGCTGGTTCCAAGACTCAAGGGAAGAACATCATTGGAACAAAATGGGTCTATAGGAACAAGATGGATGAAGACGGAACTATCATAAAGAACAAGGCCAGACTCGTCGCTAAAGGCTATCGTCAAGAAGAAGGAATCGACTTCGACCAAACATATGCTCCAGTGGCAAGACTGGAGGCAATAAGGTTATTCCCAGCATATGTTGCTTTCAAAGGCTTCACCGTCTATCAGATGGACGTGAAGTCGGCCTTCCTGAATGGTAACATAAAGGAGGAAGTGTATGTGGAACAACCTCCAGGTTTCGTTGAACCTAACTTTCTTGATTATGTCTATTTTCTGCACAAGGCCCTATATGGTCTGAAACAAGCTCCTAGAGCTTGGTATGAAACGCGGTCTATCTTTCTGCTTGAGAATAAGTTCACAAAGGGAAAGATAGACAAGACATTATTTCTTAGGGAAATAAAAGGCAAGATTTTGCTAGTGCAAATCTATGTCGACGACATTATTTTTGGCTCTACCGATGACAACCTCTGCAAAAAGTTCTCAAAACTTATGCAAGGGAAGTTCGAAATGAGCAGTATGAGCGAGCTGAAGTATTTCTTAGGGCTTCAGGTGAAACAATCTGAAGATGGAATTTTCATCTCACAGACCAAATTCACCAAAGAGTTAATTAAGAAATTCGGAATGGAGAACGCAACCTCTATGAGGACTCCAATGGGCTCAACTATGTCTCTGGATAAGAATGAAAAAGGGAAACCTTTTGATGAAACCAAGTACAGAAGCATAATTGGATCTCTGCTCTACCTTACTGCCAGTAGGCCTGACATAATGTTCTCAACATGTGTCTGTGCTAGATTTCAGGTGAACTCTAAGGAATCTCATTACGCTGCTGCAAAGCGGATCCTGAGATACTTTAAAGGCACACCAAATCTTGGCTTATGGTACCCAAGAAGTAATGACAGCGAACTAATTGGATTTTCAGATGCAGATTTTGCAGGTAGCAAAGACGACCGGAAAAGCACCTCAGGGACTTGCCAATTCTTCGGAAGAAGGCTAATTTCCTGGAGTAGCAAGAAGCAGAACTGTGTCGCAATCTCAAAGGTCGAGTCAGAGTATATCTCTGCAGGCAGTTGTTGCGCACAGTTGCTATGGATAAAGAATAAGTTCGAGGACTACAACCTGTAGTTCAAGGATATACCCTTGTACTGTGACTCCTCCAGCGCAATTGCAATAGCCAACAATCCAGTCTCCCACAGCCGGACAAAGCACATTGAGCTAAGGTACCACTTCATCCGGGAATATGTGGAGCATGGAGACATAGATCTCCAATATGTGCCTACAGATAGGCAAGTTGCAGATATCTTCACAAAGTCGCTGGACGAGACCAAGTTCTCGTTCTTCAAGACAGAGCTTGGGATGCTCAACAAAGAAGGCTGAATGACTAAGAAGCAAGTAATTGCAAAGGGTTAGTCAAAATCTATTCTTTCTCAACTTTTTCAAAATTCAACTCGAGAAGCATGAGACATACTCGAGTACTCTTCTCTACCTACTCGAGTATAAGAATGAACCTACTCGAGTATGTGTACTGACCTACTCGAGTATGAGGATGTGCCTACTCGAGTATCTAAAGACCTACTCGAGTAAGTCACTTACCTACTCGAGTAAGTCAACTATCTACTCGAGTAGTTTTCTCCACCTACTCGAGTAACTCATGTCGACCTACTCGAGTAGCTCCTTTACCTACTCGAGTAGTCTATCTCATTCTCGTGTCCTGTTTCCCAGATTTTTGAAAATTGGTCTATTCGCCACCCAAGGCTATATGCCGCCTCTTTCTTTAAATTAATTAGCGGTAATTTAAGAGTTATATATATATATATATATATGAAATTCCGAAACATCAAACCTACTCGACATCATTTCTGTCTCTCGAGTACCCTCTGTCTCTTCGCCTACCCTGCCGACTCACCTCCGCCGCTGTTGCAGAGCCGCCTCTCTCAATTCCTCCAGTCATTCGCATCCATGGCGACTTCTCACAAGATCGGCATCGGCTCCGAACTAGTCACCGAGGGTATTGCAGAGCTCTCCGACGATTTCCACAACCTCCTCATCCTCCTCGACACCGCCGGCCTCTCCTTCATTCTCCAAGAACCCTGTCGCGTTCTCTTCCCCGAAGTTGCAGAATTCTTCTCAAATCTCAAGGTTCGACGAAATGGAAAAGTCCTAAAATCTACAGTAAAGGGATTGAAACTCAAGTTCACCAAGACCTCTGTCTCTCAACTTCTCCGTTTACCGATTGTTGATGAAGAAGATCACCTAGTTGCTGAGGATTCCGACAGGACAGCCCTCTTCTGTGGTTTTTCCACTGATGCACAATACTTCAAAAGGTCTGATATGAATGCAGAAGGCAAATTCTTGGTCGATGTTATTGGTAAAATCTTACTGTGCAAGACTCACTCCATCCGAGACATTCCCTCATATTTCTTCGATATAATGCAAGCCATTGTATGCCGCAAGAAGTACCAATTTGGTATGCTGATTTTGGACAAAATCAAGGACAGCTTGAAATCCCCCAACTACGCAAGAATTATCTCTCTGCTCCTTCATGAAACAAATCCTGAAGTCTTTAACCTCTCCAAAGGGACTCCACTTCACCATATGAAGAAGGTTTCCATCTCTTCAATTCAGAGATGGGATCTCAAGCTCAAGAATTCTGCCCAAGCTGCAAAGGTTTCAGAAATTCCAGAGGCTCTAGCTGTAGAGGACAGGCCTCCATCTCCCTCTCCTCATCATGTGGCCATCTCCTCTGGTACACCAAGTGAGGGGGAGCTTGCTCCTTCTAGCCCAGTCAGGCAGCCCTCTCCTCAGCCAGAAATTCCATCCCTACCTCATACTCCCCAGAGTCCAGCTACTCCTTCAGATCAAGTACCTCAAGACACTCTTCTGTCCACAGCTGCTGCTATAGATGCCATGATTGCAGAGCTTTCTGAAGATGTGCTTCCCCCTCTTCCTCTATCTCCTCCAGCTCCAACCACTGAACATCACAAGGACTTGTCTCCAGCACAGTCTCCTGCCCATTCTCCAGCCAGAACTCCAACACCTTCTCCAAATCCTCCAGCAGATAAACCAGACACCATTTTTATTTCTGATGAGCCTTCTCCTGAGCCAGCTGAGGCCCCTCTCAGAACTCTAGACTTCTCTCTTCCTCAGGATACAGGAGAAGGAATTGCTCTCTCTCCTACCATCAGAGCTCACAGCTCTGTGATAATTGAAGAACTAGCTCCTTGGGTACCTCCCTCTCTCCCTACTGCTGCTCCATCTACTGCTGCTGCTACAGTCTCCTCCTCCTCAGATTTGCTGCAACACATCACCATTCTTCTAAAAGAACAAAGTCATCATTTTGACACCTCTCTAAAGGTGATCACTGATAAGGTAACTGCTCTTGAGACTGAGATGAGTAGAGGCTTTGCTGAAATTCAGCATAACACTGAGAAGCTCAAGTACCTATTCCAACTTGGTGGCAAAGCCCTTGACCATACTATCACTAGTGTGGGCAATGTTATGGAACAAGGTGTCACCCTGGCAAACAATCAGATGCAACTAGACAAGAGGAATGAAGCCAACAAGATGAATATCTGTGAAGAAGTGGGCCTTTTCAAAGATGATGCCATATCCCAGCTATCTGTTGAAATCAGAAAGGGGGAGGGTTTGATAAAAGAACTCAAAGAACAGGTAGAAAAATCTACTGCTCAGAAGACAGATGAATGGCAAGCTCATGTGAAGACCATTCATGCTGATGTGCTAGCCCAAATACAGAGTGTCAAATTTCACACATATGACACTGCTGTCTGGATGCACAATCAGATCCTGCCAGATCTTGCAGTTGACCCAAACATCATTCCCCATCATCTCAATCCTCTAGCCACAGATGTCACTGCCCCATCTATTCCTCAACAACCTACCTTCTCTCCCAAGCCTGGAGACTCAGTTGCCCCTCCAGATACTTATGTTCCAGGCTGGGAAGAAGATCCTGTTGATATATTCCTTCAAGCTCCTCCAGAGATCAGAATCAAGAAGAAAAGGAAGTATGGTGAAGGCCCCTCTGCTAGCAGGACTGCTCCTTTCAAGGCCCCTGAACATGCTGAAGCTTGGTCTCCAACCTCAAAGTCTCTCATTTTGGACACACTCGGGCTAGTTATGGATCACAATGAGAACAGAAGCATGCACTACAGTTCCCAGGAATGGGAGTTATATGAGAAGTCAATGATGAAAAGGAAGATCCATGATAGAGAGTTTGGGAGAAATAACCCTGCTGCTCCTCCAAGGCCTCCTAAATACTTCCCTAAGCCCTTCAGTTATCTAAGAAGACAGCAAGAAAAGATGGATAAGCAGCAATCCCAAGCCTAAACCTAAAAGATGATGAGAGATTGAAATGACAAATTGTAGACTTGATGTTTTTGGAAACTTACATATATATACAATTCTTCATTACTGTCTAATTATCTTTTTCATGATCCTTGCTTACCTGCTCATATTTTTTCTACTTAGTTTCTTTTATGTCCATAATTCACCTTAGTGTAAAGGGTTCTGACTTCAACAAATAGGGGGAGATTGTTGGGTATTTCATCCACATGAACCCAGATTTGATGAAGTCACCCTGGAAATAAGATGAATTAAGTTGTATTTGATACTTGGTTTGAGCTATATGTTTGCAGGAATTTCACTGGGAAGTGTAGACCAAAGTCAGCTCACAGTGGGTCACCAAACACAGGAACTGTGCAATGTAATCCCTCATTGCATATTCCAAGGTGTTGACTCATGTGTGGTCTCTCTATTGGGATACACTTCATATTCAAGCTATTGGACTATGGGAAAGGAATTGGAAGTTGGCTACTCTAGAAGAATCAGTTTTTCTAACATCAGAAATTTTCTAAGTGTTTTACTCGAGTAGAGCTTTCACCTACTCGAGTAGTCTGAGTATAATATACTCGAGTAGCTAAGTCACCTACTCGAGTAGATATATTCATATACTCGAGTAGCATGCTTATATACTCGAGTAGCATGCTTATATACTCGAGTAGATTACTCTATACCCGAGTATTAAAGGGTTTCCTCTTCAAAATTTCTCTAAGTCATGGACTCGAGTAAGTATACTCACATACTCAAGTAGATAGAAACATACTCGAGTAGTTCATTATACCTACTCGAGTAGATCATGTGTCACTCGTGTACCCTGATATTTCCCTACTCCAGAAATTTTCTAAGTCTTTTACTCGAGTAGAACTTTCACCTACTCGAGTAGATTACTTCCTCTCGAGTAGTTTAGTTCAACTACTCGAGTAGTTGGTTGCTGACATCTTCAAAATTTTTCTAAGTATCTCACTCGAGTAGTACTTCATGTACTCGAGTAGTTTATGTAATATACTCGAGTAGCTTTTCCAGTACTCGAGTAGATCCTCTATGTACTCGAGTAAGTCTCTACACATACTCGAGTAGTTCTGTCTGCTTACTCGAGTAGTTGATTTCTATATACTCGAGTAGTCTATCTATATATACCCGAGTATGTTCTCCTTCATATACTCGAGTAGTTATTCAACTACTCGAGTAGTTATTGACTTACTCGTGTAGTTGGCTGAATCTTTCCGAAATTTTACTAAGTCCTTTTTCTGACGGGATTTTTCAAATCACGCGACATGATTGGTCCACGTGTACATCATTATGACCGATTATGACCGTTAGTCTCTCCTATATAAGGTCTTATTATAAAATGACAAACCCTAAGTATTCTCCAAGCTTTCTTGTCATTCTATTTCGAGAAATATTCTTCAGCCGACTCCTCTCTGATTTTCGCAAATCGGAAGCCGCCGTCGCCTTCTTCTCCGGCCAAAACGTCTACTTTCAGAGGACTATTCTGAAGAAAGTTACAGATCGAGATCGACTTCGCTGATCATATTCTCTCTCGATTTCTGTAAAAGCGAGTAAATCCAGATCGAAGCCGAGAACTTCTTCACCGATTTCTGAAAGTGCTACAAAGTTGAAAAGAAGAAGATCCTGGCCGTTTCATTCAGATCTGAGTGATTTACTGTTTGTATTCTTGTAAACACTTTATTAATCTTGTAGGAGAAATTTTCTCCGAGTGTAGGAGTTTTTCACTCCGAGTTTGTAGGAAGTGTTATCTTCCGAGGTATAGATCCCTTTGTTTGGATTGAGTTTGTAGGAACTTTGTTCCGAGGGTAGGATCGATTTTTGATCTGAGATAGTGGAGTAGCCGAGTCTAGTGGATTGCTAGATCGGTGAGGGAAAGTGGATGTACCCAAGGTTGGGGAACCACTATAGATCTTGTGTCGTCTGTGATATTGGTAGATCGTTCTGTGCTGTGCTCTAACAAATTTTTTATTCCGCAAAAAGACGCACAACTCACCTATTCACCCCCCTCTAGGTGATTTAGGTTGACAACCGTTTTCTTTCAGACTTTGAGGTAGGACTCCAAATCTCTACAAATTCATGAGCTTTTCTTTTCTCTGCCTCTGGAATTGGAATGTACTTGCTGGTAGAAGCTCCATCACCATACTTTCTTTTCTTTGGAATATGAATATCAGGAGGAGCTTGATGAAGTATATCATGTGGATCAGATTTCCAAATCTGAGTATAAGTTTCTGGAGGAGGAGCTTCAGAGCCTTCAGGTCTTGGAGAAAATTTAGACTGAGGAACTGGAGGATGCTGAGCTAGAGGATTCAGATGATGGGGAATTATATTTGGATCTACTAGAAAGTCAGGGAAGATCTGGTTGTGCATCCATACAGTTGTATCATAGGTGTGAAATTTTACACCATTAATCTGATTCTGCACATCAATATGAATTTCCTTCAGCTTTTCTTCCCAGAGAGTTTGCTTGTTAGCATATGATGTTTCTAAATATTCTTTGACTAATGTCTCCTCCTTTCTGACTTCTATAGTTAGTTCCTTTGTGGCAGATTCTTTGAAAGTACCCACTTCTTCACAGATTTTGAAAGTGTGCTCTTGGGCCAACTTTTCTAACTGTATCTTATTATTAGCAAGAGTAACAGATTGTTCCATCACATGGCCAACACTGGTAATTGTGTGTTCAGTGCTTTTCCACCTATTTTGAATAATTGTCTTACCTCATCAGTGTTGTGCTGAATTTCTGCAAAGCCTCTGCTCATTTCTTTTTCAAGAGCAGTAACTTTCTATTAAACAACCTTCAAGGAATCATCAAAATATTTTATCGGGTCCATCAGCATCTGTTCTATCTTACCTAGAAGATCATTGGCAGCAGGATTTGTAGTTATAGTATGAGGAGCTGGAGGAGGGGGAGCAGTCCATGGAGTAATTTCTTCAATGATCACTGAGCTCTGAGCACTGGTAGTGTGAAGCAGAACATCTCCTTATTCACCAATGATGGTGGGAAGAGTAAAGTCCAAGCTCTTCATAGGAGCTTCAACTGGTTCTGGAGTATGCTCTTTCTCATCAGAAATCAATATGGTCTCATTTTTCTCTTTGTCAGCAGCAGGAGATTGGGGAACAGGGGATCCTGGAGATGGAGTAGGAGAGGGTGATGGTACTGGAGTTGGTTCCTTGGATGGTTCTGCAGTTTGGTCTTTCTGGAGGGGAGGAAGAGGCTCTTCATGGCTTAGTTCTTCTATCATCT
This sequence comes from Platanthera guangdongensis, assembly GCA_039583875.1. Classification (NCBI taxonomy): domain Eukaryota; kingdom Viridiplantae; phylum Streptophyta; class Magnoliopsida; order Asparagales; family Orchidaceae; genus Platanthera; species Platanthera guangdongensis. The sequence goes on from CM077149.1 coordinate 18,714,934, forward strand.
GGTTAATATCTTCTGTAGTAGAGAGTATGGTTTCTTGTACTTGAGTATCTGATGGAGTTTCGTCTAGAGTGGTTGGAGAGAGAGAAGCAGCAGTAGGTGGAGTACATATTCTTTCTTCTTGAACAGAAGGAGCAGGCTCCCCCTCAGCAGTTGCACCAAATATGATAGCAATATGAGGTTGAGAGGGAGATGCAGTCCTGACCACTGCAGCTGGATGTTCATGAGCTATAGCAGCCTGTGCAGGATTCAGCAATTTCAGTTCCCATCTCTGAATAGAATAGATTGATACTTTCTTCATATGGTGGAGAGTTGTTCCTTTGGAGAAATCAAAAACATCTGGATTTATCTCATGCAGTATTATAGAGATGATCATGGCATAATTAGGAGCCTTGATGCTCTCCCTTATCTTATCAAGAATCAACATGCCAAATAGGAATCTTTTTCTACAGATTATGACAGTCATTATATCAAACAGATCATATGAGATGTCCCTTATAAAACCTGTCTTACATAGGAGAATCTTGCCAATGATGTCCACGAGGAATTTGCTTTCAGTGTTGAGGTCTGGTCGATGAATGGAAATACCCTCTGTTGAAAGTCCACAAAACCTGCAAGCTCAGTCAGCATCTTCAAGAGTTAGATCATCTTCTTCATCAACTACGGGTAGCCGAAGAAGTGTGGAGACAATGGTCTTGGTAAACTTGATTTTAATTCCCTTGACCTTTGACTTAAGGACCTTGTCATTCCTTCTCACTTAGATATTTTTAAAGAACTCTTCAACTTCAGGGAAAAGTATCTTGCAGGGCTGCTAGAGAACGAAGGTCAAACTGGCGGCGTCGAGAAGAATGAGAAGATTTTGGAAATCATCTGAGAGTTCGGCAATACCGGCGACAACGAGTTCACTACCAACCCCAACTTTGGAAGACAGTGCCATTGTCCAAAGAGATGAGAGAAATTGATTACTAGGGAGAAGACGGTGGCGTGCTCTGCGACTGCGACGGAAGACGAAGGGACTTTCTTTATTTGTCGAGAGAGAGGGTTTTTAAAATTGTGTAGAAAATGAAATCTGGTTTTTCTTTATATATAACCCTAACTATCGATGATTGAGGAAGTAATTAATCGAACATACCTTAGAAAATGGCAGTATAAGCTTCGAGTTGCGAATAAAGAGATTTGAACAGAATTTGAGAAATTTTCTTCCTGTTTCTCGAGTGGACCGGCGGTACTCAAGTGAGAGAATGATGGTAATCGAGTGATATCGTCATACTTCTCGAAAGGAAACTCATTACTCGAGTGGTATTACTTGAGTGACTTGCTGAGTTCTCGAGTAGTCTAAAGAAGTACTCGAGTAGTCATTTTCTTACTCGAGAAAATAAGTCTAAACTTGAGAAATTTCGACTTTTGACGTATTCCTTGATCTCTGAGATATGTTGTGAGTCCTCCTTCTCTATCCTTCTTTGTTGAGCATTCCAAGTTCTGTTTTGAAAAACGGGAACTTGGTTTTGTCCAGCGGCTTCGTGAATATATTTGCAATCTGCCTATCAGTTAGGACATATTGGAGATCTATGTCCCCATGCTCCATATGCTCCCAGATGAAGTGATATCGCAGCTCTATATGCTTTGTTCGGCTGTGAGAGACTAAGTTGTTGGCTATTGCAATCGCACTGGAGGAGTCACAAAATAAAGGAATGTTTGAAAATTCACGATGTAGTCTTCAAACTAGTTCTTTATCCATAGCAACTGTGAACAACAACTGCCTGCAGAGATATACTCTAACTCGGATGTTTATATTGCAACACAGTTCTGCTTCTTACTACTCCAGGAAATGAGCCTTCTTCCTAGGAATTGGCAAGTCCCGGAAGGGGTCTTCCTGTCATCTTTGCTACCTGTAAAATCTGCATTTGAAAAACCAATTAGTTCACTATCATTACTTCTTGGGTACCATAAGCCAAGATTTGGTGCACCTTTAAGGTATCTTAAAATCCACTTTACAGCAGCGTGGTTAGATTCCTTAGAGTTCACTTGAAATCTATCACATACACATATTGAGAGAATTATGTCTTGTCTACTAGCAGTAAGGTAGAGCAAGAATCCAATTATGCTTCTGTACTTGGTTTCATCAAAAGATTTCTCTTTCTCATCCTTGTCTAGAGACACAGCTGAACCCATTGGAGTCATCATAAAGGTTGTGTTCTTCATTCTGAATTTCTTAATTAGCTCCTTGGTGAACTTTGTCTGCAAGATGAAAATTCCATCTTCAGATTGTTTCACCTGAATCCCTAAGAAATACTTCAGCTCACCCATACTGCTCATTTCAAACTTCTCTTGCATAAGTTTTGAAAACTTTTTGCAGAGGTTGTCGTCAGTAGAGCCAAAAATAATATCGTCGACATAGATTTGCACTAGCAAAATCTTGTCTTTTATTTCCCTAAGAAATAATGTCTTATCAATCTTTCCCCTTGTGAACTTGTTATCGAGAAGAAAGCTAGATAGCATCTCATACCAAGCTCGAGGAGCTTGTTTCAAACCATATAATGCTTTAGATAATAGATAAACATAATCATGAAAGTTAGAGTCAACGAAACCTGGAGGTTGTTCCACATACACCTCTTCCTTTATATCACCATTAAGGAAGGCAGAGGGGGGTGAATAGGTGAGTTGTGCATCTTTTTACGGAATAAAAAATTTAGCGATCTATGCACAAAATAACAGCCAAACAATCACAGAGGACACAGAGATTTATAATGATTCCCCAACCTTAGGTACATCCACTTTCCACTCACCGATCTAGCAATGCACTAGACTCGGCTACTCCACTAATCTCGGATTAAAACAATCCTACTACTCAGAATAACGTTCCTATAACTCGATTCACAAAACGGATATACACTCGGAAGATGAAACCTTCCTACAACTCGAAGAACAAAGCTCCTACACTCGAAGAATAATCTCCTACAAGAATAGATTGAAATCAGAAATACAAACAGTATCTTTTCTCAGATCTAGAAATTTCTGCCTAGGTCTTCCTTCTTGAACTTTACAGCACAGTCAGAATATTTTGAAGAAGACACGGCAGGATCCTTGATCTGAAAATTTCTTGACTCACAAGATCAAAGAGAAGATGAAGAGGTTGAAGAACAATCTTGATCTGCAAGTCGACTGGTCTGAATCTCCTTGAACGAAAGCCCTTGGCGATTTGCACAATGAGCGGCGGCGGCTTCCGATTGCGATTCAGAATTCTTGGAATATTTCTTTTTACACGCTTCTTAGGGTTAGTCGGAATGACAAGACCTTATATAAGATCTCCATAACGATCATAATTATCATTAATGACGGCCACATGGCCCAATCATGTCAAGTCATTTGAAAATCGCGTCTGTTAGGACTTTGTGAAATTTTCTGAATAGATGATTGGATTACTCGAGTGAAAGAAGAACTACTCGAGTACTAAAATGGGTTCTCAAGAAGACAATATCGGACTACTCGAGAAGAAGCCCTTCAGGAAATTTCAGAACAGAATTCATTATCACTCGAGTGGAATGTGGGTTACTCGAGTGTTAGAAATGTTACTCGATAAGTGGAAGTGAACTTATCGAGAAGAAGACTTAGAGAAAATTCAGGGAAATAAAACTGATTACTCGAGTACTAGATCTAGACTTCTCGAGAAGTAGACAGACTTCTCGAGTACAGAAACTACACTACTCGAGTGGGGTAGATACTACTCAAGAACTTTCCTTCTGTCACTCGAGTCAAAGTGCTCATATACTCGAGTAGCGAACTTGACTACTCGAGTATAATACTTATAAAATTTTTGAGAAGGAAAATCTGTCAACGCGAGAAAGAGAAGTCTACTCGAGTAATGGACTTGGCCTCTCGAGAACTAGATTCAAATTTTTCAAGAACCATTTCCTTTACTCGAAATCCAAACTAGACTTACTCAAGTACAACTAAAGGTTCTACTCGAGTACTAGAATTCTACTCTAGTGAAACACTTAGAAAAAAATTTGGTTTATGAAGATTTTCCTTTCTTCAATGGAATCAGCAACATGTCTTTCTCCAACAAACCTAGTGCTTGAAAAATGAAGTGTATCCCAATAGAACATGAGTCAACACCATGGATCACATAATGAGAGATTACATTGTATGGTCTTTGTTTGGGGACCCATTGTAGACTGACATTGGTCTACACTTGGCAATTAAGTCATGTAAACACATAACTCAAACAATACATCAAATACAACTTAATTCATCTTAGTTCAAGGGTGACTTCATACAAATCTAGGTTATTGTTGATACAATACCCAACAATCTCCCCTATTTGTAGAAGTCAGAACACTCTACACTAAGGTGAATTATATAAACAAATAAAGAACTAGATATAAAAGAGAGAAAACAAAGTAACATGCACAAAGGTTGAAAACAAAGAGTAGATTATCAAAGTTAAAAATTTATATAAATGGAATTGTCCAAAATTCATTTCTACACAATTCCAATCCACACTCTTAGAACTTTCTTCATTCTTTAGCTTGATGTTGCTATTGTTGTTCTTGTCTGTCCTTCTTTTCTTATTGCCTTCTTTGATAGATGTATGGCTTTGGGTAGTATTTAGGAGGTTTTGGAGGTGCAGCAGGATTATTCCTTCCATACTCTTAATCATAGAGTCTTCTTTTGGTAATAGATTTCTCATACAAGTCTCACTCATGGGAGCTATAATGATCATGTCTATTCTCATTAAAGTCCAAAACTAACCTGAGAGTATCAAGGATTAGTGACTTTGAGGTAGGACCCCAAATCTCTGCAAATTCATGAGCTTTTCTTTTCTTTGCCTCTGGAATTGGAATGGACATGCTAGCAGAAGCTCCATCACCATACTTTTTTTCTTTGGAATATGAATCTCAAGAGGAGTTTGATGAAGTATATCATCTGGATCAGATTCCCAAACCTGAGTATAAGTTTCTGGAGGAGGAACTTCAGAGCCTTCAGGTCTTGGCGAAAATGTAGACTGAGGAACTGGAACTGGAGGATGCTGAGCTAGAGGATTCAGATGATGGGGAATTATATTTGGATCTGCTAGAAAGTCAGGGAAGATCTGGTTGTGCATCCACACAGTTGTATCATAGGTGTGAAATTTTAAACCATTAATCTGATTCTGCACATCAATATGAATTTCCTTCAGCTTTTCTTCGCAGAGAGTTTGCTTGTTAGCATCTGATGTTTCTAAATATTCTTTGACTAATGTCTCCCCCGTTCTGACTTCTACAGTTAGTTCCTTTATGGCAGATTCTTTGAAAGTACCCACTTCTTCACAGATTTTGAAAGTGTGCTCTTGGTCCAACTTTTCTAACTGTATCTGATTATTAGCATGAGTAACAGATTGTTCCATCACATGACCAACACTGGTAATTGTGTGGTCCAGTGCTTCTCCACCTATTTTGAATAACTTTCTTAGCTCATCAGTGTTGTGCTGAATTTCTGCAAAGCTTCTGCTCATTTCTTTTTCAAGAGCAGTAACTTTCTCTTGAATAACCTTCAAGAAGTCATAAAAATATTTTCTCTGGTCCATCAGCAATAGTTCTATCTTACTTAGAAGATCATTGGCAGCAGGAGTTGGAGTTGCAGTATGAGGAACTGGAGGAGGAGGGGTAGCAGTCCACGGAGTAATTTCTTCAATGATCACTGAGCTCTGGTAGTGTGAAGCATAACATCTCCTTCCTCACCAATGATGGTGGGAAGAGTAAAGTCCAAGCTCTTCAGAGGAGCTTCAGCTGGTACTGGAGTCTGCTCTTTCTCATTAGAAATCAATATGGTCTCATCTTTCTCTTTGTCAGCAGCAGGAGATTGGGGAACAGGGGACCCTGAAGATGGAGTAGGGGAGGGTGATGGTACTGGAGTTGGTTCCTTGGATGGTTCTGCAGTTTGGTCTTTCTGGAGGGGAGGAAGAGGCTCTTCTGAGCTTAGTTATTCTATCATCTGGTTAATGTCTTCTGGAGTAGAGAGTATGGTTTCTTATACTTGATTATCTGATGGAGTTTCTTCTAGGGTGGTTGGAGGGAGAGAAGCAACAGCAGGTGGATTAGGTATTCTTTCTTCTTGAACAGAAGGAGCAGGCTCCCCCTCAACAGCTGCACTAGATGTGCTAGCAATATGAGGTTGAGAGGAAGATGGAGTCCTGTCCTCTATAGCTGGATGTTCATGATCTATGGCATCCTGGGCAGGATTCAGCAATTTCTGTTCCCATCTCTGAATAGAATAGATTGATACTTTCTTCATATGGTGGAGAGTTATTCCTTTGGAGAAATCAAAAACATCTATATTTATCTCATGCAGTATCAGAGAGATGATCCTGGCATAATTAGGAGCCTTGATGCTCTCCCTTATCTTATCAAGAATCAGCATGCCAAATTGAAATCTTTTTCTGCAGATTATGACAGTCATTATATCAAACAGATCATATGAGATGTCCCTTAAAGAACTTTTCTAACATAGGAGAATCTTGCCAATGATGTCCACGAGGAATTTGCTTTCAGGGTTGAGGTCTGGTCGATGAACGGAAATAGCCTCTGTTGAAAGTCCACAAAACCTGCAAGCTCTGTAAGCATCTTTATGAGTTAGATCATCTTCTTCATCAACTACGGGTAGCCGAAGAAGTGTGGAGACAATGGTCTTGTTAAGCTTGATCTAAATTCCCTTGACCTTTGACTTAAGAACCTTGCCATTCATTCTCACTTAGATATTTTTAAAGAACTCTTCAACTTCAGTGAAAAGTATCTTGTAGGGCTGCTGGAGAACTAAGGTCAAACCGGCGGCGTCGAGAAGAATGAGAAAATTTTGGAAATCGTTTGAGAGTTCGGCAATACCGGCGACAACGAGTTCACTACCAACCCTAAGTTTGGAAGACAGTGTCATTGTCTAGAGAGATGAGAGAAATTGACTGCGGGGGAGAAGACGGTGGTGTGCTCTGCGACTGCGGTGGAAGACGAAGGGTCTTTCTTTCTTTGTCGAGAGAGAGGGTTTTTGAAATTATGTAGAAAATGAAATCCGGTTTTTCTATATATATAACCCTAACTATCGATGATTGAGGAAGTAATTAATCGAACATACCTTAGAAAATGGCGGTATAAGTTTCGGGTTGTGAATAAAGAGATTTCAACAGAATTTGTGAAATTTTCATCCTGTTTCTTGAGTGGACCGATAGTACTCGAGTCAGAGAATGATGGTACTCGAGTGATATCGTCATACTTCTCTAAAGGAAACTCATTACTCGAGTGGTATTACTCGAGTGACTTGCTGAGTTCTTAAGTAGTCTAAAGAAGTACTCGAGTTGTCATTTTCTTACTCGAAAAATTAAGTCTAAACTTGAGAAATTTCGACTTTCGACGTATTCCTTGATCTCTGAGTTGTGTTGTGATTCCTCCTTCTCTATCATTCTTTGTTGAGCATTCCAAGTTTTGTTTTGAAGAACGAGAACTTGGTCTCGTCCAGCGTATTTGTGAATATATTTGCAATCTACCTGTCAGTTGGGACATATTGTAGATCTATGTCCTCATGCTCCACATGCTCCCGGATGAAGTGGTATTGCAGCTCTATGTGCTTTGTTTGGCTGTGAGAGACTGAGTTGTTGGCTATTGCAATCGCACTGGAGGAGTCGCAAAATAAATGAATGTTTTGAAACTTCACGTTGTATTCTTCAAACTGGTTCTTTATCCATAGCAACTGTGCACAACAACTGTATGTAGAGATATACTATGACTCGGCTGTTGAGATTGCAACACAGTTCTGCTTCTTACTACTCCAGGAAATGAGACTTCTTCCTAGGAATTGTTAAGTCTCGGAAGTGGTCTTCCTGTCATCTTTGTTACCTGCAAAATTTGCATCTGAAAAACCAATTAGTTCGATATCATTACTTCTTAGGTACCAATAGCCAAGATTTGGTGTACCTATAAGGTACCTCAAAATCCACTTTGCAGTAGCGTAGTGAGATTCCTTAGAGTTCACTTGAAATCTAGCACATACACATGTTGAGAACATTATGTCTTGTCTACTGGCAGTAAGAGCAAAGATCCAATTATGCTTCTGTACTTGGTTTCATCAAAAGGTTTCCCTTTCTCATCCTTGTTCAGAGACATAGCTGAACCCATTGGAGTCCTCATAGAGGTTGTGTTCTCCTTTCCGAATTTCTTAATTATCTCCTTGGTGAAATTTGTCTGTGAGATGAAAATTCCATCTTCAGGTTGTTTCACCTGAAACCCTAAGAAATACTTCAGCTCTCACATACTGCTCATTTCAAACTTCCCTTGCATAAGTTTTGAAAACTTCTTGCAGAGGTTGTCATTAGTAGAGCCAAAAATAATATCGTCAACATATATTTGCACTAGCAAAATCTTGCCTTTTATTTCCCTAAGAAATAATGTCTTATCTATATTTCCCCTTATGAACTTGTTCTCAAGAAGAAAGTTAGACAGCGTCTCATACCAAGCTCGGAACAACATTCTTACAATTCGATCCACAAAATGGATCTACACTCGGAAGATGAAAACTTCATACAACTCGGAGAACAAATCTCCTACACTCGTAGAATAATCTCCTAAAATAATAGATTGAAATCAGAAATACAAACAGTATCTTTTCTCAGATCTAGAAATTTTTGCCTAGGTCTTCCTTCTTGAACTTTGCGACACAGTCAGAATATTTTGAAGAAGACATGGCAGGATCCTTGATCTAAAAATTTCTTGACTCATAAGATCAAAGATAAGATGAAGAGGTTGAAGAACGATCTTGATCTACAAGTCGATTGGTCTGAATCTCCTTGAATGAAAGCCTTTGGAGATTTGCACGATGAGCGGCGGCGGCTTCCAATTGCGATTCAGAATTCTTAGAATATTTCTTTTTACACGCTTCTTAGGGTTAGTCGGAATGACAAGACCTTATATAAGATCTCCCTAACGGTCATAATTATCATTAATAACAGCCACGTGGCCTAATCATGTCAAGTCATTTGAAAATCGCGTCTGTTAGGACATAGCAAAATTTTCTGAAAAGATGACTGGATTAATCGAGTGAAAGAAGAACTACTCGAGTACTAAAATGGTTTCTCGAGAAGACAATATCAGACTACTCGAGAAGAAGCCCTTCAGGAAATTTTAGAACAGAATTCATTATCACTCGAGTGGAATGAGGGTTACTCGAGTGTTAGAATTGTTACTCGAGAAGTGGAAGTGAACTTCTCGAGAAGAAGACTTGGAGAAACTTTAGGGAAATAAAACTGATTACTCGAGTACTAGATCTAGACTTCTCGAGAAGTAGACAGACTTCTCGAGTACATGAACTACACTACTCGAGTGGAGTAGATACTACTCGAGAACTTTCCTTCTGTCACTCGAGTCAAAGTGCTCATCTACTCGAGTAGTGAACTTGACTACTCGAGTATAATACATAGAAAATTTCTGAGAAGGAAAATCTGTCAACTCGAGAAAGAGAAGAAGTCTACTCGAATAATGGACTTGGCCTCTCGAGAACTAGATTCAAATTTCTCGAGAACCATTTCCTTTACTCGAAATACAGACTAGACTTACTCGAGTACAACTAAAGGTTTTACTCGAGTAGTAGAATTCTACTCGAGTGAAACACTTAGAAAAAAATTGGTTTATGAATATTTTCCTTTCTTCAATGGAATCAGAAACATGTCTTTCTCCAACAAACCTAGTGCTTGAAAAATAAAGTGTATCCTAATAGAGAGGCTACACATGAGTCAACATCATGGATCACACAATGAGGGATTACATTGTCTGGTCTTGTATTTGGTGACCCATTGTAGACTGACATTGCTCTACACTTGGCAATTAAGTCCTTCAAACACATAACTCAAACAATACTTCAAATACAACTTAATTCATCTTAGTTCAAGGGTGACTTCACACAAATCTAAGTTATTGTTGATAGAATACCCAACACTAGTGTAGCACAGAGCATGATCTTGAGTACCTGTCAGGTATCTCGACAGCATGTCTAGGGCTTCTCAATGCCCTTTGCCTGGATTAATAGTAAAATGGCTCAGCATTCTAACCGAAAAGGCAATGTCTGGTCTTGTACAATTTGTAGCATACATGAGACTACCAATTATTTTGGAATAATTAACTTGATCAATGCTGGTCTCTTCATTTAGACTCAACTTGACATTATGATCAAACGGTGTCTCAACCGGCCTACAGTTATCATATCCCTAAGTAGAAAGAAGTTGCTCAATATAATGAGCCTGATTAAGAGTAACCCAACCCTTATCAACTCTAACCTTCATACCTAATAGGGTATCCACAGGACCAAGGTCCTTCATGTCAAAAACTTCTGCAGAGTGGATTTAATATCCCTAACTGCAGTAAGATTAGAACTCAAAATCAGTATATCATCGACATATAAATATATGATGACTGTCTGATTCGACAATGAGAGGTGATAAAGGCATTTGTTTGAGAGATTAGAATAAAATTCGAGGCTCTTTACCAACTGGTCAAACTTTATGTTCCACATCTTAGGCGCTTGTTTAAGCTCATAGATTGATTTATCCAATTTGCACATTTTATCTTTTGGATCTTTCTGCACATAACCTTCAGGCTGTGCCATATAGATCTCTCCATCAAGCTCTCCATTTAAGAAGATTGTTTTCACATCCATCTGATGAACTATAAAGTTCTCGATAGACATTAGGGCTAGAAGAATCCTGATAGTTGATAGGTGATACACAGGTGAATAAGCATCAAAATAGTATATTCCCCCATGTTGTTTATAACCTTTAGCTACGAGATGCGCTTTATACCTGGTTATAGACCCATCACTATGTAGTTTTTTATTCAACACCCACTTGCATCCTAGGACTTTAGCGCATTTCGGCAAGTCAACTAGATGTCAAGTATTGTTATGTAACAGTGAGTCCATCTCATCATCAATGGTTTCTGCCCACAATAAAGAATCTCTAGATCTCATTGCTTCTTGGTAGGAGAATGGATCATCCTCTAAGTGATAGGTGATGAAATTCTCACCAAAGTTCTTAGGGATTCTCTCTCTTGTAGATGCTCTAAATGGAATAGATTCCACCTCTAAAGGTTAGGGAGCAGTGCTAGAAGGGTCAGCTTCAGGTTCTACGATAGATTCTGAAATCATATCATTAGACCCGGAGACAGATAAACCATGATCCTTGATAAATTTATTTTCAAAGAAGATAACATCCCTAGACTCTGTCACGGAATTCATGGATAGATTGAGAAATCTTTCGGTTGCACTATCTTTTGCACTACCTAGATAGACACATGTCGTTGTTCTAGATCCCACCTTAGGCCTCTTAAGGTCTTGTATTCGCACAAAGGCAATATAACCCCAAGTCTTTAGAGTATCATACCTACAAGGATGATCGTACCACAGCTCATATGAGGTAGAAGTGAGCTGAGAATGAGGCATTCTATTCATAATATGATTTGCAGCACGAACTACTTCTCCCCAAAAGGAATTAGGCATGTCAGCTATGTTGAAATTTGTGAAGTGAAAGTGGGTGATGGGCAGGCCGGGCGGACTGAGCGGCCTGTACGGACTGAGTCTGCGGCCTAGGAGGACTGCTGGTTATGGCCTGGGTGTTGTCTGTCTTGGTGGCTTGGCTGTTGTGCAACCGGTGCGGCCTGAGCGGCCTAGTGTGCGGCTTGCGCGGTCTGTTGTGCGGCCTGGTTGGTCTATGACCAAGGATGGTGGGATTCTTGTGAAGCGACCTGAGCGGACTGCAGTTTGCGGGTTGTTGGTTGTGCTTGTTGATCAGCGGCCTTGTGTTCTTGCAAGCTCTTGTGTAGCCAGGCAGGTTGGAGATTGAATCCATGGGAGGCTTTGCGGACTAGCGAGTCCTTGGTGTCAGCTGTTGCGGGCTGGCCTTGGAGATCGGCTGTGGCCCTTGCCGAGCTCTCCGGTGTTGCAGCGGGTGTTAGCTGCTGTGGAGGACTACGTGGACTGGTGTCGGAGTCCGGCAGTTGGCCGTTTGGACAGCTGTGTGAGTATAGCTTGCGGACTCTGCCTTACTCTGGTGTAGTGTTGGCGATCTGCTTTGGGTGTTGGCGGACTGGGCCTTGTCTGCCGAGCTCGTGCTAGGCCTTTGGTGTTTTACTGAACTTGGTCACATTCTGTGACAAGTCCAGTATGTCCGCAGTATCCTCCCAGTCCGTTGTTGACCGGGAGGACTGCCTTTGGTCGTGGACTTGTAGCGGATGGAGGCTTTGGTCTTGTACTGTGTGGACTGCCTCTTTCGTGTGCGGACTATTGCTGAACGGGTTGTGGCTGTCCATGTGTGATGATGTTGCGGACTGTGCAGATTGTACCTTGCCCGCATAGTGTGATGCAAGTTCGCCTAGTTGTGATCATCTGTGTCTTGCTCCTGGCGGTTTTCTTGGAAATCTAGCTAAGTCCTTGCGGACTCAGCGGACGGATGTTTTTCTAGTGCGCGAGCTAGGGTGGTGACTCTATTCAATAGGATGGTGACCACACTCCTCACCTCGCCTATAAATAGACCCCACCCCCCACCGGCACGTCTACAGTAACTGAGTGAACAGTAAGTGGGTCTTGGGCGATTGTTGCGGTCTGAGTTTTTCTGTCTGCGCGGGTTGAGTAGAGCTGACGGTTTACTGTGTGTAGGTCGCGCGACTAGCTTCCAGGAGCCAGGAGTTTGGTTGTGACTTCGGTCAAGTGCTGTGAAGGGTGCGGTCTCAGCTTGTCGCTTCTGCGGCTTGTCAGTTCTCTGCTTCAACATTTCCAAGTTCCAATAACCTGTCCGCCAGTCTCAGGCGGGTAGGCGGTCTGTTCTTCAGTTCCTCAGCAGGCAGTGAATAATGGTGTGTCCATGCGACCTCGCGGTCTCGGCGGACTCTGTGTGCTATTCGGCTTGTTGCAGCAGCAGCTCGGACGGCTTCGGCGACCTTGGCGGACTGGGCGTTCTCGGCGGTCTCCTGTATTGTCCGCCCGGCTTGTTTTTGTGCTTTCTGTTGTAGCTTGTGTACTAGCGAAATCTGTCTCTCTATGTATACCTCGTTGTGTAAAGAAGTGTGAATGAATATAAGACCTGCTTCTTCTTCCATTTGTGTTTGGTGTTAAGCGTACTCTTGGGCTTCCGCATGATCAAGGTGTTAACTGGGTAGTTCTGAGAATATTAATTTGGTTTTAGGCTATCTTGCTGACTATTTTGAGAAAATTCAACATGGTATCAGAGTCAGGTTCAGTTGCTTGAGCGGTGTTCAACCTGAGTTATTGTTCTGTGCTTAAGTGGTGATCAACCTGTGTTGTTGCTCTGTGCTTGCTGGACGCTTAACCAAAGTGTTGTTGCAATGGAAGGGAGCTATGCAAGAGGTCTGGGTATTGAACTCTTGACCACGACTAACTTCAAGAAGTGGAAGTCGTGGATGAAGAGTTTTCTTCTTGGCGAGTAGCTATGGGAGGTCATCGGTGGTGACGACAGACAGGAAGTGACTGCTGCGTTTAGTACTGCTGAGCAGGTGAGGCTCTAGAGAAAAACAAATGCAAAGGCAGAGTTTGTTCTCAAGAGAGTTGTTTCACCGGAGTTGTTTGATCACATCATTGGATGTGAATCAGTTGCTGATATTTGGACAACCATTGATGAGTTGTTCAATAGGAAGAATGTAACAAGGCTACAATTCTTGGAGAATGAGTTGGCCAGGACAACTCAAGGAGACCTATCTCTAAATACTTCTTGAAGATGAAGAGTCTGTGTGCAGAGATATCAACGCTTGATCCTGATGAGCCTATCTCTGAGGCCAAGTTGAAAAGGCACATAATCTGCGGCTTGCGGAAGGAGTATGTTGCCTTTGTGACATCAGTTCAAGGCTGGGCTACTCAACCATCTTTGTTGGAGCTTGTGAATCTGCTTGCTTCACAGGAAAACTTGGCAAGGCAGATGGCTGGAGTCACTGTCTCTGAGGAGAGAAGTGAAGCACTCTTCACGGGCAAGAAGAAGAAGGGATGGGAAGGGAAGAAGAAGAAGAAGACTACTGCTGAAAATGCCTTCAACTTCTTATCAGTTAGAGAGGAGCACTTCTCCTAAGAAGGATTGGAAGAAGAACTTGAAGTGCTACAGGTGTCATCAGTGGGGACACTTCAAGCATGATTGCAAGGTCAAACTGCAGCCTGGGCATGCTGCTGGCAAGGAGAAAGCTTGCTCGAAGAGTGAGGAAGTTAGATGGGGCGGAGCCTTCATGACGGACACTTGTGTCCGTGCCTTATCCATTGTCGACTTCAATGACGATTGGATCGTGGACTCCGGGTGTGGTCATCACCTCACCGGAGACAAGTCGAAGTTATTTTCTCTGCAAGCCTACTCAGGTAATGAAGCTATTATAACTGCTGATAATACTATTTATGCAGTAGAGAAAGAGGGGGTTGTTTCTTTGGGTAGTGATAAAGGGCCACTCATGTTAAGGAGTGTGTATCACGTACCGGGCATGAAGAAGAACCTCTTCTCGGTGACCAATGCGGTAGACGCGGGTTATCACGTTCTGTTTGGGCCAACAGAAGTGAAGTTCCTTCGCAACGTATCAGCGGTTAAGGCTGATGTTGCTCATGTTGGGAGAAGCGTGAAGAACTTGTTTGTTCTTGTAACTAACTCTTATGTTGATCGGATGAGAGCAAACGATAGCGCTGCTATATGGCATGAATGACTGGGGCATGTAGGAATGGATAAGCTAAAGACTATGGCTAACAGAAGCCTTGTAAGAGGCTTGCCTAAGCTATCTTCATTTGGCGACGGTCACGTTTGCACGAGATGTCAGTGCGGCAAGGCTCATCGTCTTCCATTTGATAAATCACAAACGAGGAGCAAGAGACCATTAGAGTGCATCCATGGAGACTTGATGGGACCAATCGTCACTGCAAGCCTTGGTGGGAGCAGATACATGTTGGTTCTGATTGATGACTACTCAATATACACTTGGGTTTATTTCTTGAAGGATAAGTCTGAAGCCTTCTGATTGTTTGTGGAGTTCAAGGAGTTGGTGGAGAGCCATCTTGGCATGCGGATCAAGAAGCTTAGAACAGACAACGGTGGTGAGTTTGTCTCCTCAAAGTTTTCTAAATTCTGCAGGAAGAATGGGATCCACAGAGAGCTTACTTATGCGTACACTCCACAACAAAATGGAGTAGCGGAGTGGAAGATCCGTCATCTGACGGAGACTTGCAAATGTTGGCTTCATCCAAAAGACATTCCAAGGTCCTTCTGGGCGGAGGGGATGTCTTGTGCTTCTTACGTCATCAATCAGATGTCGCTCGGCCCGATCAACATGAAGATTTATTTTGAGATGTTGCTGAAGGAGAAGCCCAGTGTAGAACACTTTCAGGTGTTTGGATCAACTTTCTATGTGCATGTCCCGGATGCTTCACCGACAAAGCTGGATGCAAAGGCAAGGAAGCTTGACTTTGTTGGCTATGATGAGCGGAAGAAGGGATGGAAATGCATGGATCCTGCGACGAAGAAGTTTGTTGTGTCAAGAGACGTGGTCTTTGACGAACTGACGTCGTATGGAGGAGGCTCGGTTGAGCTTTCAGAAAGAAATGTTGATGAAGAGCAGAAGGTGGCTGCTGAAGGTCTGGAAGAGGAGCTTGTTGTTTCACCAGCAGCTCCTGTTGCTTCAAATTCTGGTGCTGAGGCTTCTGGTTCAGGAAGCAGAGGGAGCATTGCTCAAAGCTTGCTTGAAGGTGGAGTTGAGCCTGAAAGAGCAACGGAGGTAGTGAGAAAGGAACAACCTCTTCAGAGATCAAAGAGGGTTATAAAGCCACCTGCTCGATACTGTGATGGAAATGCAGTGAGTTTTGTCTCCTGCTTCTTTGCAGGTCCTCTGGATGAGCGAGAGCCTGCAAACTTCAATGAGGCCACTGGAGTCAAGGAGTGGGATGATGCCATGAAGGAAGAGATTGCTGCTCTCAAGAA
Source organism: Platanthera guangdongensis (assembly GCA_039583875.1). Classification (NCBI taxonomy): domain Eukaryota; kingdom Viridiplantae; phylum Streptophyta; class Magnoliopsida; order Asparagales; family Orchidaceae; genus Platanthera; species Platanthera guangdongensis. Next base: position 18,730,892 of record CM077149.1, read on the forward strand.
AAATGAAACTTGGGATCTTGTGCCCAAGGTTGATGGCATTACTCCAGTGACTTGCAAGTGGGTGTATAAGTTGAAGAAGAAGGATGATGGGAGAATTGATAGGTTCAAAGCTCGCATGGTTGCTCCAGGATTCTCACAGCAGTATGGAGAAGACTATGAGGAGACATTTAGTCCAGTTGCGAAGATGACTTTGGTTAGAATGGTGATCGCCTTGGCTGCTTGCAAGGGATGGAGGATGTGGCAGCTTGATGTGAAGAACGCTCTTCTTTATGGAGTGATTAACAAGGACATCTTCATGGATCAGCCACTTGGATTTGTTTCTGAAGTTCATCCGGACTATGTCTGCAAGCTCAGGAAGGCTCTCTAAAGGGTTGAAGCAAGCTCCTAGAGCTTGGTATGGGAAGATAGCAGAGTATTTGCAATTCTACGATTATCTTGCTTCCAACTCGGATTCTAGCTTGTTCATCAAGAAGAAGGGGGAACTTCAAGTCTTAGTCCTACTGTATGTGGATGATATGATCGTCACAGGGAATTCGGAGGAGGAAGTAGCTAGGCTCAGGGCTGAGCTGGCTATACGCTTCGAGATGAAAGACTTGGGAGAGCTTCATCACTTTCTTGGTCTTGAAGTGGAGAGGAAGGAGTGCGGGATTCTCATTTGCCAGAAGGGATATGCGGATCGCATTGTAAGTCGATTCGGTATGGGCGAAGGGAAGAGTTGCTCTACTCCACTAGAACATGGGCTGAAGCTTCGACGAGATGAAGGAAGGATTCTTCCTGATCCCTTGGTGTTCAGGGCTCTTATAGGGAGTTTGATCTACCTGACGATTACAAGGCCAGACATTACTTATGATGTTGGTCAAGTAAGTCGGTTTATGGCTGAACCAAGGAAGTCTCATCTAGTAGCAGCTAAGAACATCTTGAAGTATGTCAAGACAACTTCTGACATAGTACTCCTCTATAGTAGGGATGCGGACTTTGCTTTACTTGGGTACACGGATGCTGATTATGGTGGTGACTCAGATGATTGGAGGTCAACTTCGGGTTATGTGTTCACTTGTGGATCAGCTTGCATTTCGTGGTGTAGCAAGAAGCAGGATTCTGTGTCCGTGTCTACTACAGAAGCTGAGTATAAGGCTTCGGCCTTGGCTGCTCGGAAAGCCATCTGGTTGCATAGGCTTGTAGAGGATGTTCATGAAGAAGTGCAAGGGCCTACTGTACTCCGGGGTGACAATGAGAGTGCTCTCAAACTGGTAAACATCCAGTGTGTCACGCAAGGACCAAGCATATTGAGATCGAGCACCACTTCATAAGGGAGAAGGTGTTGGAGGGATCTCTTCTGGTCGGGTATGTTCGGAGTGAAGATAATCTTGCTGACATCTTCACGAATCCGCTGTCGAAGGGGCCATTTCAGCGGTTATGAATCTTGCTGAGCTTGATCACCACTTCTCACTTCAAGGGGGAGTGTTGAAATTTGTGAAGTGGAAGTGGGTGATGGGCAGGCAGGGCGGACTGAGCGGCCTGTACGGACTGAGTCTGTGGCCTGGGTGTTGACTGTCTTGGTGGTTTGGCTGTTGTGCAGCCGGTGCGGCCTGAGCGGCCTGGTGTGCATCCTGCGCGGTCTGTTGTGCGGCCTGGTTGGTCTATGACCAAGGATGGTGGGCTTCTTGTAAAGCGACCTGAGCGGACTGCGGTTTGTGAGCTGTTGGTTGTGCTTGTTGATCAGTGGCCTTGTGTTTTTGCAAGCTCTTGTGTAGCCAGGCGGGTTGGAGATTGAATTCACGGGAAGCTTTGGGGACTGGCGAGTCCGCGGTGTCCGCTGTTGCGGGCTGGCCTTGGAGATTGGATGTGGCCCTTGCCGAGTTCTCCGGTGTTGCAGCGGGTGTTAGCTGTTGTGGAGGACTGTGCGGACTGGTGTCGGAGTCCGGCAGTTGGCCGCTTGGGCAGCTGTGCGAGAATAGCTTGTAGACTCTGCCTTACTCTAGTGTAGTGTTGGCGATCTGCTTTGGGTGTTGGCGGACTGGGCCTTGTCCGTCGAGCTCGCGCTAGGACTTTGGTGTTTTACTGGACTTGGTCACATTCTGTGACAAGTCCAGTATGTCCGCAGTATCCTCCAAGTCCGTTGTTGACCGGGCGGACTGCCTTTGGTCGTGGACTTGTGGCGGATGGAGGCTTTGGTCTTGTACTGTGCGTACTGCCTCTTTCGTGTGCGGACTATTGTTGAAGGGGTTGTGGCTGTCCATGTGTGATGATGTTGCGGACTGTGCGGACTGTGCGGACTGTACCTTGTTCGCATAGTGTGATACAAGTCTGCCTAGTTGTGATCATTTGTGTCTTGCTCCTGGCGGTTTTCTTGGAAATCCGGCTAAGTCCTTGAGGACTCAGCGGACGGATGTTTTGCTAGTACGCGAGCTGGGTGGTGACTCTATTCACTAGAGTGGTGACCACACTCCTCACCTCGCCTATAAATAGACCCCCCCGACACGTCTACAGTAACTGAGTGAACAGTAAGTGGGGCTTGGGCAATTATTGCGGTCTGAGTTTTTCTGTCCACGCGGGTTGAGTAGAGCTGACGGTTTGTTGTGTATAGGTCGCGCGACTAGCTTCCAGGAGCCAGGAGTTTGGATGTGACTTCGGTCAAGTGTTGTGAAGGGTGCGGTCTTAGCAGGTCGCTTCTGCGGCTTGTCAGTTCTCTGCTTCAACATTTCCAAATTCTAATAACCTATCTGCTAGTCTCAGGCGGGTATGCGGTATGTTCTTCAGTTCCTCAGCAGACAGCAAATAACGGTGTGTCCGTGCGACCTCGCAGTCTCAGCAGACTCCGTGTGCTATTCGGCTTGTAGCAGCAGCAGCTCGGGTGGCTTCAGCGACCTTGAAGGACTGGGCTGTTAAAATTCAACAAACCGCAGACGCCCCCTTGGATACCCTGTTGAAAACTCAACAAACCGGAGGAGGATACGCCCACTTATAATGTTGAAAGTTTTCCCGGATCGTGGAGTTAGCAGGGGTTATCTCAACAAAGCAGTAACAACCAGCAACACATGCAGCACAAGCTTCTTTATTAATCAAGAGCAAACTTCTTTACAAGGCGAGACATACATGGCGAGACATGCTTCACCAAAACCCAACACCGGGAGAGCAGAGACAGTTACAAAGACAAGAACAAACAACAAGCCGCGCGGACTCAATCAACAAACCGCCGACCTACTGCTGTGGAGTCCGCTCAGTCCGCCAGGTCGCCAGACCGCAACCCAAGCCGCGCGGACTCACCCTTTCCAATGCCAGCTCTTCACCGCCGATCTGCAGGCCGCCTGACCGCGAGGTCGCCTAGCCGCCAGACCGCACAAGCTGCGTCACCGAATGGAACAGTCCGCCTGAAGCAGGCAACTTCCTGAACCCCGAACCAAGTTGCCAACGAGGAGACCGCCTGGTCGCTATTCGCGACCTGCTGTTTACCGCCTGTTGCTTAACCGCAGAGTCCGCACTGTCCCTGACCGCAATCAGAGCCAAGTCCTAGCTTTCCAGCGCTATCCGCACAACCTGCACAGCACAACCGGGTCAACTCTCTATCCGTGCGGACACCAAAGTCCAGACCGCAGCAACTTACGCGTGCTCAATTACTGTTCACTTACTTTGGTTAGGTTTCGTTGGTTCCTGATGTGACATGGGTCCTATTTATAGGCACGATGATGAGTATGGTCACCGCCCTAGCCGATAGGATCACCGCCACATCCCGCAGCAAGAACTAGTGTGTCCGCCAGCCCGCGGACACACATTCCAGTTCGCCACTCCTGTGCAGATAGCCAGTCCGCCCCAGCTTCTCCAAGGCCGGACTCCAATATCCAGCCCGCCTTGCCGCCAGAGGCCAAGCCAGGACCACCACAGCCGGACTCCACAACAGCCGTGTCCGCCAATCTGCGGACAAGGCATTAGCCCGCAAACCCCGAGCTCGCAGCCTCGCCATCAAGGCACCTGCCGGACTCAGCGGACACCCGGCTTCCGTCCGCATATCCCAAGTCCATTGCCTCATTGCCAAGGCACCTCCGGACTTAGCGGACACGCCAATCCAGTCTGCTAACAGCAGACTCCAGTCCGCAACTCCTGAGTCCATAACCTCATCACAAGGCTAAACCGGACTCAGCGGACTCTGGCTCCAGTCCGCACGCTCCTGCACAAGAAATTCTCCAGTCCGCATTTCCCCAAGCTAGCAAACAAGGCAACAGCACTTCTACAACGCTTGGCGGACTGAGAAACTAGCCTGCGCTCCACTGCGCGATCTCCCCGGACTGAGCCATCCTGTACTTGGTTCAGATCACACCAAGTCCAGTCCACTGGCCACAAGGGCCAGTCCGCACTTACTGGCGGACACTGGATCTAGCCCGCCATACCGGGCGACCTCCAGTTTCTGTCCGCACTGACCGGCGATCTCCGCGGCTTCCACTTGCCGCTTCACTAGAGCAAGACTAAGGCAACTGCCAAACCGGTCTGCCGAGCTCCAGTTCATCAGTCCGCTTCAAGCCGGACTCCGCGGATAGCATTCCTATCCGCCCGGTTACTTCCTGGGAGTCAACCGCCTGCTGAGCATACACTGGCCTGTCAGACCGCTGCTGCTGTCCGCGTAGTCCGCGCGAACAGACCGCCCAGGCCGCCACAGAGAAAACCGCTGCAACATCCCTGCCGACCTAGCAGTCCGCCAACCCTGTCCGCGTAGTCCGCGCGGATAGGTTTCCCAAGCCTTCCATTCACCCACTTTCACTTCACAGAATTCAACACTCCCCCTTGAAGTGAGAAGTGGTGAATAACTCCAGCAGCTCCCGTAACCTTGCACCTGGTCCTTCTGATAGCATCTACGAAGAGATGTCCAAGACATAGTCCTCGCCCCGCATATCATGGACCATGAGGGAGCCCTCCAGCATCTGCAAAAAGGAGTCATGCTTCCCTCTACCTTCTTCAGCTTCAACCTCCACTCATTCATCATAGGAGTATCACCAACTTCCTTGGACACAAGAGCCCAAGCCTTGTTACCTCTGAGAGAAGTCACCTCTTCAGCTTTGGTGTCAACCACCTCCTTGATTCTAGTGGGGTCATCACAGCCAGAAGAACCTTGCTCGACCTGAGGGCTAACAAGGAAACACGGGACCAAGTCCGCCGTGTTCCCTTCGCTATATCGAGCTAGGTGGCTTACTGATCCTCTTCGATCTCCGAAGAACCTGATCATGGCTAACCACCTCCGCTGCTTTTGAACCAGCTCCGTTCCCTGGCAAACCCGGAACAATGCTCCCTTTGCTCCCTGAACAAGACGCCTCCTTACTGGAATCAAAAGCACCTGGAGCAACGCTCCCCCTGCTACCTGAACCAGAAGACTCCCCTTTTGAACAAGAACTGCCTGGAACATCGCTCCCCCTGCTTCCTGAACTGGAAGCCTCCGCCTTCGAGCCAGAAGATCCTGGAGCATCGCTCCCCCTTCTTCTCGACTCTGACGCCTTTGCCCCGGAGCTAGAACAACCTGGAACACCTGGTGACTCAGGTAACTCCACTTCCTTAGCAGCAGCCTCCTTCAGCCCACCATCTGACCTGCTTATCTCTAGCTCCACATAAGAGCTACCCCAATACGGCGTCAACTCATCGAAAACAATGTCTCTCGACACTATGAGTTTCTTCGTCGCAGGATCCATACACCTCCATCTTCTTCTCTGCTCATCATACCCAACAAAGACTAGCTTTGTCTTGAGAGCACCCGGAGAATGTATATAGCAGGTAGATCCAAACACCCGAAGGTGCTTCACTGAGGGCTTCACTCCGAACATCAGCTCATAAGGAGTCTTCACTATGATCGGATTAAGAGGCATCTGGTTGATGACATGAGCAGCACAGGCAATTCCTTCCGCCCAAAGAGCCTTCGGAACGCCTTTACTTGAAGCCAACACTTGCAGGTCTCCGTTAACCAACGGATCATCCGAGCTGTAATACTACCCTGTTGTGAAGTATGTCCACAAGAAAGCTCCATCCGGATCCCTTGCTTCCTGCAAAAGCATGAGAACTCGGTTGAGCCAAACTCAGCACCGATACTTGTCCCCAACACCTTGATCCTCCGGCCAAGCTGGCCTTCCACAAGCTTCTTGAACTCCACAAACAAGCGTACCATGTTGGACTTCTTCTTCATGAAGTATACCCACGTATACCTAGAATAGTCATCAACCAATATCAGCATGAACCTGCTACCTCCAAGACTGGCCGTGACGGTCGGTCCCACCAGAGCACAATGGACAACCGCCAATGGTGCGTTACATCTAGATTGTGCTTTGTCAACCATGAAGCGATAGGCTCCACTTTCCTGACATCTCGCACACCCCCGACCATCGCCATAGGATGACAATCTAGGCAAGCCTCTTACGAGTCTTCTTTCCGCCATTGCTTTCAGCTTGTCCATCCCTACATGCCCCAGTCTTTCATGCCAGATAGCAGCACTATCACTGGCATTCATCCGATCAGCTTCAGAACTTGTTGATAACCCAACAAGGCTCTTCTCCTTCCTCCCTACCTGAGCAACGTTCGCCGAGAGCAAGACAACCTTGCACTCCTTCCGAAGATGACCTTGCTGCTTGCATTTATAGCACCTTGGTCCTTCCTTCCTCTCCCTATCACGCCTCGGAGAAACACTCCTTTCTTCCTGATACGAAGTAGAGGGACCATCGACAGCAGCAACCTTCACCTCCTTCCTGAACAACCCATCAAGGGAAGTCCAAACCTCCGCAGCTGACCGACATCCACTGATGTGGTCCAAGAGCTCCGATGAGATCACCTGCTTGAGAATAGACTCCGCTTTCGCATTTGCCTCCTTCCAAGCTCTCATCGCCTCAGCATTGCCAGCAGTATCCTCTTGTCTTCCTGCTCCGCATACAACCTCCCAAAGGTCCTCGCCAAGAAGAAAGCTCTTCATACAGGACTTCCACCGTTCACAGTTCGTCTCTGTAAGAAGATCAATTCCAAGACAACTTGCATCCTCCACTGCCATGGTTCTACCACTGGTTTCCTCTACAGAAGAGCAACTACTTCCATTGAGCACTGCTTGACCACTCCAACAACCTCCCTCTGATACCATGTTAAAATTCAACAAACCGCAGACGCTCCCTTGGATACCCTGTTGAAAACTCAACAAACCGGAGGAGGATACGCCCACTTATAATGTTGAAAGTTTTCCAGGATCGTGGAGTTAGCAGGGGTTATCTCAACAAAGCAGTAACAACCAGCAACACATACAGCACAAGCTTCTTTATTAATCAAGAGCAAACTTCTTTACAAGGCGAGACATACATGGCGAGACATGCTTCACCAAAACCCAACACCGGGAGAGCAGAGACAGTTACAAAGACAAGAACAAACAACAAGCCGCGCGGACTCAATCAACAAGCCGCCGACCTACTGCTGTGGAGTCCGCTCAGTCCACTAGGTCGCCAGACCGCAACCCAAGCCGCGCGGACTCACCCTTTCCAATGCCAGCTCTTCACCGCCGATCTGCAGGCCGCCTGACCGCGAGGTCGCCTAGCCGCCAGACCGCACAAGCTGCGTCACCGAATGGAACAGTCCGCCTGAAGCAGGTGACTTCCTGAACCCCGAACCAAGTTGCCAACGAGGAGACCGCCTGGTCGCTATCCGCGACCTGCTGTTTACCTCCTGTTGCTTAACCGCAGAGTCCACACTGTCCCTGACCGCAATCAGAGCCAAGTCCTGGCTTTCCAGCGCTATCCGTACAACCTGCACAACACAACCGGGTCAACTCTCTATCCGCGCGGACACCAAAGTCCAGACCGCAGCAACTTACGCGAGCTCAATTACTGTTCACTTACTTCGGTTAGGTTCCGTTGGTTCCTGATGTGACATGGGTCCTATTTATAGGCACGATGATGAGTATGGTCACCGCCCTAGCCGATAGGATCACCGCCACATCCCGCAGCAAGAACTAGTGTGTCCGCCAGCCCGCGGACACACATTCCAGTTCGCCGCTCCTGTGCAGATAGGCAGTCCGCCCCAGCTTCTCCAAGGCCGGACTCCAATATCCAGCCCGCCTTGCCGCCAGAGGCCAAGCCAGGACCACCACAGCCGGACTCCACAACAGCCGTGTCCGCCAATCTGCGGACAAGGCATCAGCCCGCAAACCCCGAGCCCGCAGCCTCGCCATCAAGGCACCTGCTGGACTCAGCGGACACCCGGCTTTCGTCTGCATATCCCGAGTCCATTGCCTCATTGCCAAGGCACCTCCGGACTTAGCGGACACGCCAATCCAGTCTGCTAACAGCAGACTCCAGTCCGCAACTCCTGAGTCCATAACCTCATCACAAGGCTAAACCGGACTCAGCGGACTCTGGCTCCAGTCCGCACGCTCCTGCACAAGCAATTCTCCAATCCGCATTTCCCCAAGCTAGCAAACAAGGCAACAACACTTCTACTACGCTTGGCGGACTGAGAAACCAGCCCGCGCTCCACTACGCGATCTCCCCAGACTAAGCCATCCTGGACTTGGTTCAGATCACACCAAGTCCAGTCCACTGGCCACAAGGGCCAGTCCGCACTTACTGGCGGACACTGGATCTAGCCCGCCATACCGGGCGACCTCCAGTTTCTGTCCGCACTGACCGGCGATCTCCGCGGCTTCCACTTGCCGCTTCACTAGAGCAAGACCAAGGCAACTGCCAAACCGGTCTGCCGAGCTCCAGTTCATCAGTCCGCTTCAAGCCGGACTCCGCGGATAGCATTCCTATCCGCCCGGTTACTTCCTGGGAGTCAACCGCCTACTGAGCATACACTGGCCTGTCAGACCGCTGCTGCTGTCCGCGCAGTCCGCGCGAACAGACTGCCCAGGCCGCCACAGAGCAAACCGCCTGCAACATCCCTGCCGACCTAGCAGTCCGCCAACCTTGTCCGCGTAGTCCGCGCGGATAGGTTTCCCAAGCCTTCCATTCACCCACTTTCACTTCACAGAATTCAACATGGGCGGTCTCGGCGGTCTCCAGTGTTGTCCGCCCGACTTGTTTTTATGTTTTCTGTTGTAGCTTGTGTACTAGCGAAATCATGTCTCGCTATGTACACCTCGTTGTGTAAAGAAGTGTGAATGAATATAAGACCTGCTTGTTCTTCCATTTGTGCTTGGTGTTAAGCGTGCTCATGGGCTTCCGCATGATCAAGGTGTTAACTGGGTAGTTCTGAGAATATTAATTTGGATTTAGGCTATCCTGCTGACCACTTTGAGAAAATTCAACAAGTTATTAGGAGCAAAGAATTCAACATCTCTGTCAAAGTTTTGTTCTTACGCTCGGCAACACCATTTGACTGGGGTGAGTAAGGAGTCGTGGTTTCAAGAATTATTCCCTTAGAGGCAAAAAATTCCTTGAACCCAGTAACAGTGTATTCTCCTCCTCGATCACTTCAACATATTTTAATTTCCAAGTTTAATTGGTTTTCCACGCAAGACTTGAAGGTCTTAAATGTCTCAAAAGCTTCGTTTTTCAATTTTAATAAATATACATGACAATTTTTAGAAAAATCGTCTATGAATATAATTAGATACTTCCTTCCCCCTCTAGTAACGTGACTACGGAAATCAAAGAGGTCTGAATGTATCAATTCAAGGAGTTTCGTACTTCTAGAAGCCGATTTGAAAGGCTTTCTAGTTTTTTTTTTTTTTGAGCACACACCTCACACTTGTCAAATCAAATAGACAGATCTAAGGGGATGTTATGATTTTTCGCTAAATCTAGCATTTTTCTATAGTTCACATGTCCAAGTCTGTTATTTAACAACTTAGGATCAATAAGGTTCGAATTTATTTGGTTAATGTTATCATTGTTTAAACTAATTCTATACATTCCGTTAATCAGGTACGCACACCCAAAATAATGTGAATTTACTGTTAAGGTCATTCTACCGTTTTGACTTGTGAAGGACATCCCAGTCTTATCTAATATACTCATTGAAATCAGATTTTTAGTTAATGTAGGAACTACTTTAACAATGTTTAAAAATAAAATTGTACCTGATGAGAGGAGCAGCTCGGTTGTCCCAGCATGAGTCACCTCTGTCTCTCCTCCATTGCAGTTCTCCACCTTCTCCTGAACCACCTTGACCTCAGCTAGTAAACATCTGTCATTCATCACATGACAGGTAGCACCGCTATCAAGCCACCACTCAGAGGATGAACTTTGGATACTGCTTTCAATCATAGCCACAAAGGACTTAGAATCTGAGTCATCTGCCAGCATGTTCGCCACATTTTGTGGGGCTTCCTCCTTCCTATTAGGAGTCTTGCAATCAGCCTCCTAGTGTCCCCACTTGCCGCAATTTTGACACTTGCCCCTCTTCTTTTTGAAAGAGGGATTTTTATGTGCCAACTGTGTAGAGGCTTCACCTATGGGTGCTGGTGGGTTCCGTCGAGGCTTGCTAGGTCGAGAAATAAAGTTGACAGTCTGTGAGGACTGACCACTTTGTTTCAAGATCTTACTGGTAATATTTTGATCCTCGATATGAATGGAACTTTTGAGTTGATCTAGTGCGATCTTTTCCTTCAGCCTATGCATTTCACTCTTGAAGATCGACTACTCAGGAGGTGGTTTCTAAGAATCAGACACACAAAAAGATTATCAGAAATATCGGATTTATCGTCTGCCAACTTGAGACACAGACTTTCTAGTTCAATTATTTGTGAAGTGATTGACAAGTTTAAATTGAATTATAAATTGAAGAGTCTCTACCCAAGGATAGTTCTCGACAACCTCTCTTCTTTCTGGAAGTTAGCGTTTAAGCGATCCCAAATTTTCTTTGTGGTCTTATAATCGCTGTAGGTCAGGGCGAGTCTAGGGTTTAGTGAATTTAGGAGGTAGTCCCTGCAAAAGTCTTTGTCCTTTCTCCATTGAAATTCTTCCACGTCCTCTTCGGTAGTGGCGAAGTCACTCAGAACGGTGTAGAATATCTCACGTTCCTTCAATCCCAGCTGGACGTGCAACTTCCAAGGATGGAAATTGGAGAGGTCGAACGATTGTAGCTTGACGATGTCGTACGAGCTAAGTTTTGGCATCTCTCTAAAGGTAGAACATTAAACAAGAAAGTCACCTGAGTCACACGAAGACGGGGCAATGTCTTCGGATCTAATCCAGCACTATAGAATTTGCTCCTCCTTTTTGGCTGAACATAATTGCGAAAGACTTGATCCAAACGGCAAGTAGCTTTCTCTACCAAAAAAAGGGCCAAGGACCAAAACCAATTGCAGGTCTGGAGCATATAATGATGAGAGATCCACTCTTCTAAGCATGAAAACCTCCAAAGAATGGTTCTTTGTCAACACCCCTTCCTCCTTGATTTGATTGAGAGAGTTCACAGAGCCTATTAGCTGCACGGATCAAGAACACAATCCTTATTATTATTGAGAGGACAAGCAATAAGATATCCAAGAAGAGAAATCTGCTCTATTTTCTTTCGATCCACAAATTGATAGCACTGGTTTCTTTGATCGGCAATGGAAGAGAAGGAGCAGTCGGCTTTAGGCGCCAACTAGCAAGATGAGATCAGTGATGCACAGATCTTGAACGGAAGGAATAACAAAAAAAGGAGTCGGTCGGATCACGAAATCAGAATCAGTGCTCTGAAAACAGCGACGGCGGAGGCACTTGATCCGGCAACACGCGAGATCGATCTCTTCCCTTGCGACCTTAACGGATTTGCTCTTCCAGATCTGCGACGGGAAGCCCAATTCTGCGGGCGATGATGACGAAGGGATGAAGAAATTCGTAAACACTCTTCCTCAATCCTTCCAGGCAACGATCTGATGGTTTCCTCGTTGCACAGTGTCTTCCATTTCCCGGCGAAGGGAAGAAGAACGGCGCTTGGAGAAACTCGGGAGCGAAGATGATGGAGAGCAGCGGAATCTGGAACGAAGAGCGAAACCCTAGAATGTATCTTTAGAATGATAGTGGGGGTTTGCTCAAGGCTCAAGATAATCCACATAATCATATCAAGTTTGGAATAGAGATTATATAGTATCTTCAGCGTAGAGTCTAACCCTAGGATGACACGAACTTAATAAGCCGTTCTGAGTGGGACTCAACACGTGCGGACATATTCTAATATATATAGCAAATAGTAGTTGTATCTTCTATATTTTTTTAAATAAAATATTTCAAAAAAATATGTAAGTAAAATTGAAAATATATTATATAACAATATAAAAATCAAAAGTGCACTGCAAAAAATGACTTCAAACTGCACCAATGTCAAACCATACCACATGATTTTTATGCGGTGAAGTTTTGTTCGGTCCAAAATCGACCTCCTTTAGTGCGATTGCGGTTTGGGTCCAAACTGCATCAACTTCACTCGTGATAGTAAATATAAATATTATAGACAAATTATAAAATAATAACAATATAATAATAATAATAATAATAAACGGGTTGTGGTTCGGTTCTACTTCGGTCCGATTCAGATCGGGTCAAAAAATCTTGAAACCGCTTGAGTGTATGTTGCGATTCCGATTCTGGTTCTGGTCCCGGTCCGGATAATAAAATGTAAGAACCACACCCGGACCATTGTTGTTCACAGTTCCAAAATTCAAACCAAATTCATGTCTAACTGTACCAACGCTATGTAGATCCGAACACCAAAATGAAGTTGGGTTGTGCCAAAATCGATCCTGGTCGTTGGATCTACAGACTTTGGCCTGCGCATAGCGTTGGATCTATACATATATACGAGTGCCCGACACGTGGCTCCGCCCCTATGGCCATGCGCGACAGTATCCGACCGACGACGGGTTTCGCCCGCCCCATCAGGGCGGGTTTCGCACGCAACATATACATATGAGTACTCAAAATGACCGTAAAAAAATATACATAAATATTACAATTTTTATTTTGTAAAACAATATACGTTTTAACCTAAAAATATTAATTTTGACTTTAAAAAAGTTGATTGATTTAATGTCATCACCTCGAAAATATCACTGATATGCCTAATGACAATCTTCCTTGAATAGACCGCTGACATGTCTAATGACAACCTATCATAGTAGGTGTAGGAGCTGTACTAAAAAATTTTTGAATTTAAATGGATTTTCATTATTACTTCTAATTTTTTGATAGTGTAATTACTTGAATGGACATTGTATTTTAATTTCTTTGAAATAAATTATAATATATGTCATGTCATTAAAATAAAAAAATGAGAGCATAATTGATATTTTTGAATGTTTCGCCAGACAACTTTTTCCTTATAATAGTGAAAGATATATATATATATATATATATATATATATATAATATATATATATATATATAATATATATATATATATATATATATATATATCTTTACACTATAAGGAAGGAGCTAAGTACTCCATGGTGTAACATTTTAATCCAATTATACCTCTGTTGAAACAGTTTTTGGGGTTAAAATTGGGCTATTTCGGTCTTTTGATTGGCTCAACACTAATTAATATAGATTTAATTCTTTTCGTGCACTGTTCGCCCTATCAAAAAACCTGATATCCACGACTCACGAGTCTTCTCCGCCTTTACTCGCTCTTTATATCCTGCAAGTATGTTTTTCTTCCCCGACTCTATCTTCTCTCTCGGAGCTTGAATTGATGTGGTGAAGCGGCCAGCGTAAAGGATGGGTGTAGAAGGTGCGAAGTAGGTAGAGGCCGGTGAACAGTTAGATCCCGCCACCGCTGCGGAGGTTCCGCCACCGTCGCCTGCGCCGGTGTCAACTTATCCCGTGAAGGATGTGCTGGAGGAGAGAGCGGCGACACCACCGGAGATGGAGGAAAAGGTGGATGACAGCAAAGCTCTAGCTATTGTGGAGAGTAAGCGCGGGCTTGAACTGTTTTTACTGCTTCGACAAAGAATCTTCATATAAAATGATATTTAATTTAATTCATGAATTGATTCTTTTTGTGTGTGTGTTTTCTCTTCTTTACAATATGTCTATAAAATGAACAAATTTGGTTCTAAATATACCTAAATTCCTGTGTATGTTTGGTTGCGGACTGGAAATTTGGAGGTTTAAAAGAGATTTAGAGAATTCTGTTAGTTGCAATTATCCTAATCACTTCCATTATGCACACCCCATACACCACCATGGATCTGAAATCAAAATTATACCTCAGATCTATGATTTTATTGAAGAAGAAGAGGAATAATTCAAGCAAAAAAGTAATGTTACTGTCAAGAAGCTTCTTAGATCTGCAATTCAAATATGTATATGTTCTCTATATTCTGAAATAGGAAACGGATAAATAAGTTAGATCGTTCAAAAAGTCTTTTATTAAAACGAATCCAAGGAATTAGATAGTGATTCTAAGCACTGACGTCACTTTTTTTTCAAAGTTTTATGTTGCGGACGCGGAGGATGGAGATGGATGTTCTCCGGTGCGGCGAGTTTGCAGGCATCGTGAAAGACCTGCCACTTTTCTTCTCCTGATGCAATTTGGGTGAGAATTATTCGATCATTTTTTAGATTCTAACCTGGAGCTATTTAGTTGAATCATCTATTGATTCACTCACAGTTTCTTCATTTCCTATTAAATTTTTTTTCAAAGCATGGATGTTATGAATTGTCAACAATTAGGGGTAGTTGTAATTTCAATAGTTATATGGGTGAAAGTCCACGACCGATGTCGCCGCCCACGATCGATGTCCCCGCTCGCGACCGACGTCGCCGCCCATGTCCAATATCACCCCTCACGACCAATGTCGCCACCAACAACCAATGTTGTTTTCCACGACCAATGTAGCCGTCCACGACCAATATCGCCGTCCACGACCAATATCGCCGTCCACGACCAATGTCGCCGCTCACGATCAATGTCGCCGCTCATGACCAATGTCGTCGCCCCCGACCAATGTCGCTGCCCCCGAACAATGTCGCCTCCCCCGACCAATGTCGCCGCCCCCGACCAATGTCGCCGTCCCCGACCAATGTTGTCACCCTCGACCAATGTCTTTGTCCCCGACCAACGTCGCCGCCCACGACTAATGTCGCCCCAACGACCAATGTCGCCGTCCACGACCAATGTCGCCCCTCAAGACCAGTGTCGTTTTCCACGATCAATGTTGCCCACACGACCAATGTCGCCCCTACAACCAATGTCGCTGCCCCGGACCAATGTCGCCGCCCCCGACCAATATCGCCGCCCCCGACCAATGTCGCCGCCCCCGACCAATGTCGTCGCCCCCAACCAATATCGCCCACCACGACCAATGTCCACGACAAATGTCGCCCCTCACGATCAATGTCGCCCTACGACAAATGTCGCCCCCTCGACAACTGTTGCCCCGCACGGGGTCCCCCGTGCACGACTGCTTGTGTGTGTGTGTATATATATATATATATATATATATATATATATATATATATATATATATATATATATATATATATATATATATATATACTAGCATCTTCGAACGGGCTCCGCCCGTTCTCGATGCGTCGTTGCGTGCTTCGCCCACTTGACCCCCCGGCGGGCTTCGCCCGCCCCCCTGCATCTTCGTACGGGCTCCGCCCGTTCTCGATGCGTCGCTGCGGGCTTCGCCCGCTTGACCCCCCGGCGGGCTTCGCCCGCCCCCCGGAGGGCCTCGCCCGCCCCCCTGCATCTTCGAACGGGCTCCGCCCGTTCTCGATGCGTCGCTGCGGGCTTCGCCCGCAATCAAGCGGTCTTCGCCCGCTTGACCCCCCGGCGGGCTTCGCCCGCCCCCCTGCGGGCTTCGCCCCCCCCCCCCCCCCCACCCCACCCCGGCGCGCGAGGCCCGTCCCCCCCGGCGGGCTTCTCCCGCCACGGGCAAAATTAAAATAATTAAATAATTTAATAAATAATTATTATTTTTAAATCAAATTATAATATAATAAATATTATATAAAAATAAAAAAAAACTGAAAAATAACCAAATCCCCCCCCCCCCCCGCTTCCGCGTGCTCACGCGGGGGCATTCCCGGCCGCCGACACCCTGCCCGGAACCCGCCGGCGTGTTCGCCGGCCTCCGGCGAACTCGCCGGGGGTTGTCCGGCGGCGAGCGGGCAGGGCCACCGCCGGCGGTGGCGGCGGGATGAGGCAGTGAAGGCGGGGTGAGGAGTTCGTGGGTATCGGGATTTTGGAGGAAATGAACAGTGTCAGCCTTGTGATTGAAGATATGTATATTGGTTTATATGATAAAGATATATATATATACTTTAAGCATCAAAATGAGGCTGGGTTGTGCTAGAAAATCGATCATGGTCGTTGGATCTATAGACTTTGGCCTACACATATCGATTTTTTATCAAAACCCCCTTCCTTCTTCCAACTAAAAGTCTGACGCCACATCCGCTTCACCTAATTCATCTCCACCACTGGCGGCCTGACCGGCGGTTCATCTTTGCCCGGCGAACTCGTCGGGGGTTGTCCGTCGGCGAACGGGCCGGGCCACCGTCGACGGTCGCCCTGTCCGTTTCTTCGTCGGACAACACCAGGAAGGTTCGTCGGGCCAGGTCAGGCCGGCGGCGGCGGTGGAGATGAATTAGGTGAAGCGAATGTGGCGTCGAATGATCATGCCAGAAGGAGGAAGGGGGTTACAGTGATGTGCAATTTGTCCCACATCACCAAATCTCAATTAAATTTAGGACTTTAAATAATATGCAGCTTTTAAAACATTGGTGTTTAGCATATTTTATGGACTTTAAATAAGTGTGTTTATTTTAGTAGCCCCCATAGGAGTATTGGCAGCCCAAAAATTATAGCAGCCCAAAAAATGGCTATTGACGTCCAAAAATTAAGTTTTTAAAATTCATTTTTAGGAAAAGTGTTCAACATGAAAGTTGTAGATCTCGACGAGATCTACAACTTTTATGTTGAATACTTTTTCTAAAAATGTCATATAGCAGACATATTTTCAAAAGGCGGAGAATCCGGACGGAACTCGCATAATTCGTAAATCAGATTCCGCGCCTTTTGAAAATAGATCTGTTATAATATTTTTAGAAAAAGTGCTCAACATAAAAGTTGTATATATCATCGAGATCTACAACTTTCATGGTGAACACTTTTTCTAAAAATATCATATAGTAGACTTTTTTCAAAAGACGCGTGTTCCACGTCTTGGGCTGCTATTAGCGATCATTATAAGCGTGTTTTTTGTTATTTTGTCGGGCTGTCAATAGTCAAAGCCGGACTGTCAATATAAATGCCCTTAAATAATGAGTTTACATGAGCAGAGGATGTTGAATGTTGGCTTGCACTACCCAGTGTTCCGCTGGAAAAGTTTTTGTGTCTTTAGATCCGCCCTCAAAAAAAAAGATTTTAAGCCAGTCAAAACATATTTTTTTCTAAAATAAATTATAAAATTTTAATTAGAATTTTTTATTCTTTAATTTAAGATCTTATTTTCCTATACAAAAATAGTTTTTTTAAAAAAAATCGTTGGGATATCCCGTTTTTAAAAATCATGTCGGATTTCATTTTTAGTTTTCTTAAATCGTGAATTTTACCGACTGTTTGATCAAAAATACTATGGTCAGATCTCATCCGGACCTTCCTTTAAGTCCGGGTGGCGGACCCAAATATTTCTCATTTCGCTGGGCGTTGATTGCGATTGTGGCTGCCCCTTTTTTGTTAAAAACAATTTCAATTTTTTTTAACCATTATTTCAATTTTTTTAACAATGATTTCATTTTTTGGAACATTTATTATATTTTTTTAAAAAAATTATTTTTAATATCATTAATAGTTTAGTTAGTTTATAAATTGTTACGGCCAACTCAACCCTCCTGTAAGACCGGACTGAACTCTGTCGCCTTAGCCTGTGGAGCGGCCGAGCGCGCACGCAGTCATAGAATAAGTAGAAGCACACAAGACAACTTTAACGTGGAAATATTCCTTAAATGGGTAAAAACAATGTTATCGTGATGGTGTCAGTCAAGCTTCACTATTGGCGGCTGTTTAGAGTGTGTAGAGAACCAAGGGCGATAGGCTGCTCCTCGTTACAACTTTGAGAAGAGAGATTGTATAGTGCTCGATGGGCGACAGACCGCCTCACTCTAAGTTGATTTTTTTCCTACGCTCTAGTGGAGACGAGCATTCTCAGATGCTACTTGGCGGGCAGACTTCGTGGTGGTGCACGGCGAGATGTGCTAACGACGGTTCGGGTGGCGACATGCGCGGAGGAAGCTCTCTGGAGTAGTGCGCAGAGCACCTTCTTCTTCAGGATGTCGCAGACTTGGACGAATTTTCTGGTGATCTTGCTGGTGTAAGAGGCTCGTAGGAGAATTCTGGCAGAGCTCCGACCTGAGTAAGATGAAGACTGTGATGAGAGAAGTTAGAAATAAAGGGGGCCCTATGGACTTTTTATAGGATCCAGGACGTGGTTACGGTGGTTATGTGGATATCCGCACACCATAACCCCTCATAATTACTATTTGGTGACCACATCTAATATAATTTTGGGCGAATATTATGTGTACAATTTATACTAAATGCAGACCGTTCTTTAAATACTGATAACCTTCTACTAATCATGACAGTTAGTGGGTGGTTATCCGTGAAATGTATGGCGGAGATCGCGGTGGAATGATCGGACGACGGGGAGGGCACACTACAAAAGAGCGGTCACCTCACCGGCGGACGATCGTTGCGGAAGGGAGAGGAGCCGCGACCGAACGCGGCGGTAGAAATTGCAGGGAGGGGAGATCGGGCGCGGCCGCCTCTTGCGGGAGGTCGGGCACGGCCGCCCCTTACGGGTGGTGCCCCGCAGCCGCGGGAGGCGACCGCGAGGAAGGACAGCTGGGCGCGACCACACCCTTACGGTCGGCGCCTCGCGACTGCGGGAGGCGGTCGCTGGGAGGGACGGTCGGGCACGGCCGCCCCCTTGCGGGCGGCGCCACGCAACCGCAGCAGGCTGCAGCGAGGAAGGGCGGCCGGGCACACCACCCCCTTACGGGCGACTCCCCGCGGTCGCGGGAGGCGATCGCTGGGAGGGGTGGCTGGGGGCGACCGCCGCTTGTTGGCAACGCCCCGCGGCGTGGCCGCCCCTTGCAGGCAACGCCCTGCGGCGTGGCCACCCCGTGCGGGAGGCGCCCCTTGGTGCGGCCTTGGTGCAGCCCCGGTGTGGTCGGCCGGTCGCGGGCCGCCAAGCGTCGGTGATGGCAGCGGCATCGACAATCGATGTAGAGGATCGGGCAGTGCACGTAGATCGCATGTGGCGATCACATATGGGGCATTTAAACCCATGATCCCATTAAATTAGGGGGGATCATAGGGAAGATGTTATTTACAGCCCAAAATTCTCCACAAATTTATGAGGGTCTCATCATAAATAAAATAAAAAACCTTAACCGTCATGACCAGGCGAAGACCGCTGCCGCGGGCCACTGTTGTCCGAGGCGCGCATCGGCGAGTTCGTCGGGGCTGGGCAAACTGACCCGAGATTGTTCGCCGCCGAAAAACCTCCGGCGAATACGCTTGGCTCCGGCGAACTCACAAGTGGACGGTGGGGAAGCCGGCGGCGGGATATGCAAACAGAAGCCCTCGCGTTTTTTAAAATTACATTCTTAAAATTAAATAAATATAAATATGTTTTTAATATTGTAACTTTTTTAAAAAAATAAAGAACAAAGTTAAGGGGGGCAAACCGAGTACTATCGTGCGGGCCTCCCCCCCCCCCCCCCCCCCCCCCCCCCCGCATTGTCACTCATGTATGTATATATATAAGTGACAGTGCACGGGGGCCCCCCGTTCCCCGCGCGACGATACCCGCCCCTCGGCGGGCTTCGCCCCCCCCCCCCCCCCCCCCCCCCGACGGACTTCGGCCGCCCCAGTTATTTAATTTTTAAATATTTAAAAGTATTATAATTTTTTGAATAAATTTTAAATATAAAGAGTAAAGTATTATAATATAAATTATTTAATTTAAAAGTATTGTAATATAATTAAATAAATTATAAATATAAGTAAAAAATAAATCGACGGTCTGCCCTCTCTTGATCTCCCCCCCCCCCCACACACACGCACACCAGCGGGTTCCCCGGACTCCGGCAAACCCGTCGGGGGTTGTCCAGCGGCAAGCGAGCAGAGCTTGGGTCTCACGAGCATGGCCTGGGTCTCACGGGTTTGTCCGGCGGTGGCGTTGCTGCCCCTTTTGTTAAAAACAATTTAAATTTTTTTTAACAATTATTTCAATTATTTAACTATGATTTCATTTTTTAGAACATTTATTACATTTTAAAAAAAATTTATTTTTAATAGCATTAATAGTTTACTTAGTTTATAAATTGTTACGACCAACTCAACCCTCCTAAAAGACCGAACTGAACTCTGCCGCCTTAGCCCGTGGAGCGTTCGAGCGCGCACGCAGTCATAAAATAAGTAGAAGCACACAAGACAATTTTAACGTAGAAATGTTCCTTAAATGGGTAAAAAACAATGTGAACGTGACGGTGGCAGTCAAATTTCACTATTGGCGGCTGTTTAGAGTGTGTAGAGAACCAAGGGCGATAGGTCGCTCCTCGTTACAACTTTGAGGAGAGAGATTGTATAGTGCTCGGTGGGCGACAGACCGCCCCACTCTAAGCTGATTTTTTTTCTACGCTCCGGTGGAGACGAGCATTCTCTCAGATGCTACTTGGTGGGCAGACTTCGTGGTGGTGCACGCCAAGATATGCTAACAACGGTTCGGTTGGCGACGTGCACAGAGGAAGCTCTCTGGAGTCGTGCACAGAGCACCGTCTTCTTCAGGATGTCGCAGACTTGGACGAATTTTTTGGTGATCTTGCTGTTGTAGGAGGCTCGTAGGAGAATTCTGGCAGAGCTCCGACCTGAGGACGAATTTTCTGGAGATCTGCTCCAGGAGAGGTAGCGACGGCGGGCACCAGAATCTGGGCATACGGGAGCGACGGGATCGACACTTCGGAAAAACACTTCCGTCAGTATCTTGCCTTATCTCCCCATGAAAAACCCGAAGGGAAACTGATATATATACCCAACAGTATAAACAGACTTGAATCGTCGCTATCCGCAGACCCAGAACCAATGGAATTAACTCGACGAATCATTAGCAGAGATAGCTCGACGAACAGATGAGATGACTCGATGAATCAACGAGATGTCACGACAAATCAGCTGATGTCTCGACGCACTCGACGTCTTAGCTGTGAGGTCTCGACGAACTCGACGTCTTAGCTATGTGGTCTCGACGAACACAATGTCTTAGCTTGAGGTATCGACGAATAAGCTGTGATGTCTCGACGCTCTCAACGAATAAACGAGATGTCGCGACAAATTCCAATAAGTCAAGTGTTTGGTCCTTCACTCATCACATATGAGTAAGACCAACACAATTTATTGCTCCAACTTCTCCAAATGCTCTTATGTGTGACCCTACAGGCTCATATCGCGTTGGCAATGAAACTACTTGTTTGATAACTTTCAGATCACCATAATAACACCAACATATGTATGTATGTATATATATGTATGTATGTATGTCTATTTATGTATATGTATGTATATGTATGTATATGTATGTATCTGTATGTATGTATATGTATGTATATGTATGTATGTATATGTATGTATGTATGTATATGTATGTATATATATGTATTTGTATGTAGGTATATGTTTGTATGTAGGTATGTGTTTGTATGTATGTATATGTTTGTATGTATGTATATGTATGTATGTATGTATATGTATGTACGTATATGTATGTACGTATATGTATGTACGTATATGTATGTACGTATATGTATGTATGTATGTACGTATATGTATATGTATATATATGAATGTATGCATGTATTTATGTATGTATGTATGTATGTAGTGTTAGGGTTACGGTTAAAAAGCGGTGATGTAGGGTCGCAAGAGAGCGTCAGTTTTAGCAACTGATTTCATAGAGATGATTTGCACACCGCATCCTCTCAGAGATCGAATCTAGTAATTCAAAGGCGACGAAGAACTGATCATTGTCTAGCCTGCTATGGTTCGACGATAGGAGTTCTCGGCGTTAGTGCGGATGCCCGTAAATACGCATATCTATGGTTGTATTCTCGAGCACTCAATCGAAGAAGAATATCAGATTTTGATTCCGATACAGGAAGTTCTGCAGTTCTGTATTCTCAATTGACCATGAATCTCGTTTTTTGCAATAGGTATTTTTCATTTCTTGATTTCTAATTTTCGCAAAATCCACTTAGGTTTTCTTGAATTTTCCGCCGCACGTCTGAAGTTGTCGAGAAAACCCTACATGGACCTATATATTTTGGATTGAGCTTCCCTCGTTTTAGAACTCTAGAGACACCATGCATTGGTTTGACCTTCAAGATTACTGTATCTCTAAAAGAGAATTCCAATGAATGGAGCTTTGAGTCGAAAGATATGGCTTGATGGTTCTATGCCTCAAGCATCATCCCTCGGATCATTCTAATGGTGGTATATTTGTATTTTATACCATGCGCCCCTAGAACACTAGGAACTTCATACTAGACCCATAATAGTGATGTACGACACATTCTGCCATAGAGAGCCTAGTATGGGGCCATGTTGATGCTAGTCTCGTGATTGGTATTGTACGAGAACTCTGTAGTGGCAATTAACTTTTCATTGGCTCATTAAAATTAATAAACTATAAGCAAAGCAGATCCTCCATCGTCTGATTTGTTCATTCTATTTGGTCATTCGGTTGCATTTGAAAATTAGTAATAAAGCCCAACTTGGTGCCTAGGTATGCATGCACCTTTCTCCATTCTCGAGAATTAAAACTTTCATCCCAATCAGATACTATCATGAAGATGGCAACGAACTTTTTCTCCAGTGATGATGCTGCTGTTGAACTTACTTTAACTGAATGGCATCACTTCTTCATATCCGCCTACGTGTTCTTCATATTAAAAGAAGAAAAGTAAGACTCATTCATTGCCTAGGTCAAAAAAAAAAGAAAATAAACCCCTCTATGAATGACATTAAAAGAAGGCTAGCTCCATTTTCCAGTAACAAGCGCCGGACAACATCATCTTTCTCTCTAAACTTTTTTAAAACACCACCTCATCCAAGACTCCTTCCATAGTGGAGTCCTTATCGAAAACCCTGGGATCTATTCAACAAAGTTCTGATCTTACAAAGCAACCAAGAAACCAAGTAAACAATTAAAATAGATAATGTTATAAGGACACCGTTTATGACTATTGACAGTCAAATTATAATGACACATTATTACATGTTATCTTCACATCGACATGTTATTGCTTATTGGCATACCAAAGTTAAAATTTTGACTGTTTGCACACCATATTTTAAAATTTTGATTGTTGTTAGAAGGTTGGCCTAAAGCATAACAATCTGGATGTGCCTAGTTTGCAACACTGCATTAGAATTTCTACAACGAAGGGAAGAATAGAGAATTCGTGCAGAATACTTTCAATGAATTAAAAGCAAGACTTTCATAAACCATAGCAGCATTTGCATCATGGACTACATATTAATATGTAAATCCATCAATTTTACCAAACAAATTCCCTAAAAAGTGAAGCACTCAACAATGAGACTTGACCGGTTAAAATAAGTCCCCCCAAACGGAGTGTTAGGCTGCATTTGGCGCGACTTATCGCGACTTATTTGCTCCGATAAGGTTGGACAAAAATGTCATTGTCATACCAAAATCTTATGTCCCAAATTAGTTTCTTTTTTTTTGTAATGATAGTAGCATTTGTCATACCAAACATTCATTCTATGTCAATGACGTTTTTGTCCAACCTCACCGGAGCAAATAAGTCGCGCCAAACGGAGCCTTACACTCCGTTTGGGGGGACTTATTTTAACCGATCAAGCGACTATGACCGCATGAACCAGACCTTAAATTTAAGGTCTGGTTCATGCGGTGGTAACCTCTTGCCCGGTGAAAACAAGTCCCCCCAAATGAAGCCTAACCGAATATGGCCAAAAGAATTCATAAAACCCTATGTCTGCATGAAGCAAACCTTCACAGCATGCAATGAGACCGATTATTTCATTTGCCCATTCAATCAACCAGTACAGGAAGGCATTTCAAAATTCATCCCAGAACTTACTAACTCAATATCTATATTATATTAAAAGGGAAAAATATAATTTCGTTAAATATTTACTTCCTGATTTTACCCCTCTTTATTAAAAAAATTCAACTTTTAAAATGTGTTTTGTATTTTGAAAAATTTGTTCTCATGTAGACAAAGTCCTCAACTAACAATAAAAAAAGAATAATTCAACACACACCTAAAATCCACCTAAATACCCTAAAATGTGGGCCCCACACAATAAAATAAATAAATTTTTTTTGACTTTGCAGAGTTTGGACTAGTAGTCGGGTATTTTTGTTATGGAAATAGGGGTGCGAGGCCCACTTTTTGTGATATTTAGGTAAATTTTAGGTGTGTGTAGAATTATCCATAAAAAAAGTGTTTTCCCTGCCGCTCACAAACTCCCATGCACACCGCAAAAACAAGCGATGTGTGGAGTTTAAGACTCAGGGGTTTGCAAGCAGCAAGAACAGCATCACGTCGGGACAATGTCGTGGTCGTTATAATGCCGCGCGGGGCACGGGGGCCCCCGAGCATTATCGTAGATAAGGTACTGTCGGGATTGACAGTAGAGGCAGAACCCCGTGCCTGTCACTCGTAACAATAAATGCAGATTATCAATACTTCAACCACCTCAAAGATTGGCCGAAGAACATGGACTAAGTCGCCACAAATGCATAAAGCCTCGGCTGTAATACCTCTCACCAACACCTGAGAGTATTGGACTTGAAAGATCCTGGATTGCGATATGAAGGAAGAAAAAAAATAAAGCAATAGCAATATGCATTTGCCTTTTGCATGAGAAATAGGCCTACCACAGGTGGTAGAGGAGAAAGAGGCATCGGCTGGCGCAGTGGCGAGGAGTCGAGCAGCGTCGGGGGAAGGCAACACAGAAATCGCAAAATGGACGAGAAAGTCGGGCATTGGAGGGAAAGGAGATGGAGTGCGCTTAGCAAACGAGAGGGTGTGCTAATATTAGGGTTTTGGTGGAGTTTTTTTAGGTGTGCTACTAGTCAAATTATATATGCTTATAACATTCCCCTTAAAAAATAAGGTAAAGTGGCACACAAGAGGAGGATGAAGGTGGTGGTTCAGATGCCGGATTTTCACTTCAACATTGTGACGCAGTGAAGCCCGCCGGCCCGGCCCGCTTCTACGCCAACTTCAGTTTTGATTTTCACCACCAACACCACATCTCTGCCCAAAATAGCCCCACTACTGCCGCATCAATTTACACATTCCTCCATGAAACTACGCGAAACAACCAGTGCCGGAAAGAACTTGACGCCTTCGTCATGGTTATATATTGCGGAGATTTCTTTCTCCCTTCAGAGACAGGAAAGTTCTACACCTGGAATTCATCCTCTGACTTGTTTGGATTGCACCGAATATTTTTCTGAAGATGGAGAGAATATTCAGATAAATAAAAGAATTTTATATTTTTTAGTGATTTGCACGTAGCTAAAATTTCATGTACTTTTTTTTCTTTTTTTTTAGCTAAAATTTCATGTACTTAGGCATTAGTGAGATATTGACAAAAGATAGGGCACAATGGCGACAAAGGATGCATATAGCTGACCCCGTTATAATGAGATAAAGACTTGACTGTTGTTGTTTTTTGCACATAGCTAAAATTAATTTGCACTTAACAACACTGAATAAAAATGATCCACCATTTTACTTTCTGAATTTACATCCAAGTGAACATGTCAAATAGAAAACTAGGGCACTAGTAATAATTGGTGATTGTTATGGGCAAACCGATTTTGGATAGAGAGAAACCGATTTTGCGGGCAAACCAATTATGCGGATAAACCAAGAAATTATTTATGCAAACTAATTATGCAGGCAAACCACTACCCTCGGCCTTTCGCCTGCCCGCCCCCGCGGCTCTTCGCCCTCGCCTCATCCTTCGCACGCATTCCTCCCGTTCAAACACCAACAATCCCTCCTCCTTTGCCTGGTCCGACAACGATGACAGCGCCGCCGCCAACAAGACGAAGATTAAAGATGCCGCTAAGGGAAGCAAGATCCTCCCCCCCTCCCTATTATCCCTTCAACAAGAAACCCGTCATTGAGGGCACCATGCCGGACGTGGTCGCCCACACCGCCGTCATCGAGGCCTACGCCAACGTCGGCGGAAACTCCAAGGAAGCTATCCGCACCATCGACCGCATGCTGGCCTCCGGCATTTCCCCTAACACCTACACCGTCCTCGTCAAGGGCCTCGCAAGAGACTCCAAAATATCAGAGGCTCAAAAGTATCTGCTTGAGATGATGATCAAGGGAATCCGGCCCAATGCTCCTCATTCCACTCTCCTGCTCCTGCATCTCCAACCGCCCAACTCTCCCGCTTCATTCCACTCTCCTGCGGTTTAGGGTTTTGGTTTGCCCCAATCCTTTCGAGGATAAATTAATTAATAGTTATTTAAATTTTTTTATTTTAAAATTTGGTTTGCTCATAGTCAAAATAAGTTTGCCCATAACAATTACCTAATAATATCACACTAGAAAACTGCAATACAATTTCTCATCAATAATAGTAATAATATAATAAAAGGATGTACTATAATTACACGGCCACATGCTAACCTGAAAAAATTGATTTTTTCAAACAAAAAAATTAGATATACCTAAAAATAATGTTAAGTTGATCAGTAACACTCTTGTACAAAAAAGTGAATCCATAAATAATTCTGCAACTCCTGCCCAGTGACAACTAACTTCCAGTAGACTCTTTCCAGGCTAACTACTACTCTCAAGAATCATCCTTTCCTAATAAATTTTCAAGTATAATATCAAAAATTAACATAGGATAAGTACAGAAAAATTTATGAGGAAGATGAACAACAGTTGAATGATCTTGCGTACCGTTTCGAAGATCGTGTTCAGGCTTTTGGCGAACTTTCTTTGCTTCTCTTTCAGTTTGCTCAGCTGCCAATAGTTATGGTATCAGTATTAATCGCACAATTCTATGAAGTTTTCTAGAACATAGTGTCTCATTAACAGAAAGTCCCCTTTTACTCCGGATCTCCAAAAGGAGGACACCATTGTCTGCTGCCACGTTGGAGCATTCACGGCAGAAAACGGCACAAAAGAACAACAATGGTCTGTTGTTCGTGCAATGTAGAGTGACCACAGCTCCTGGCCCCAACTAGGTGCCAACCCACAGTACCACACCTCTACAATGGCACAAGCAGGGGCAGAATAATATCCAGCCGGTTGTTTTAGGGTTTCCAACAGATGAATATCTTCATTTATTTTCACCATCTATCTTTCAAATATAATAAATTATTAGACTCTAAATCAATAAGTATAGTGAAAAAAATGCTCAGAAAAAATCAACAGGTTCAGAGTCCTCTGAATGGTAATGAGTACACAAACGTAACTGGGACGATTTTAAAGACTAAAAAAAATTAGCAAATGGAAAAGTAAATAATTTCCAATTTAGAGAAATTAAATTATATTGAAGTAAGGGGCGCTTTCAATGGTGCTTAAAACAACCAGAGCTTTTGGCATACCAGCAGTGAAAATGCCGGATCATTTTAGTATTGAGGTTGGCTGAGGAGAATATATGATAAATTTGACAACAATGCTCAAACCAAGATAATCCAGTGTGGTTCCAATTCAGCAGCCTAAGAAGTTTCGATAATCTGCCTTCTCTAAGAACTTTGGATATTAAATTGTTTAGGCATTTTGTTAGGATTAGAAGAGCAATACTTGCATCAATCGAAATCAGGATACATTCATGAGGAATACTCGTGTCTTTCTTCTGGACGCTAGTTCCTCCAAGAATCCTTTCTCCAAGAGGAGAACCCAATCCCTAATCACATAAAAGATAAAGATGAACTCTCCCATACCGCCTCCTTATATAGGGAGGTGGGCTCACAACAATAAACATTTAAAAAAGACAAGATATGTAGAGGTGCCGGGAGCGCCGTCCGGAGGTACAACGAGGATCGTCAGTGTATCCAAGTCAGCAGTGGTGAGCTCGTGCACGTCCTCCCCAATGAGGCGCCGGAGCTCCTTCAGAGGACAATCATGAGTAGCCGAGTAGGGTTGTCAGCAACAAAAACACAGGCCCTTGTTCTGTAGGTCATTGTACTTTTGGGTGAATAGGCGGTTAGTGGGGACAGGATGAGTGTTGTGTGGGCCCATATTGGGTGGACAAGGTAGAGGAGGTGGCAGTGGGGGTTGTTTTGTCGGGGAGGAAAGT
Organism: Platanthera guangdongensis; assembly: GCA_039583875.1. Classification (NCBI taxonomy): domain Eukaryota; kingdom Viridiplantae; phylum Streptophyta; class Magnoliopsida; order Asparagales; family Orchidaceae; genus Platanthera; species Platanthera guangdongensis. The sequence goes on from CM077149.1 coordinate 18,759,176, forward strand.
ATGACTGGTAGGGAGGTTTGGAAGGAGGCAGTGAAGGAGGGTCCTTGGACAGCGCGAGGAATTCGTCCTCCACCAGTGGGGAGAGGTCCATGGCTTGGTTCACAGTGACTGACTAAAGGGTGCGAAGGCGGGCTCGGATATGGGGTTGCAAGCCATGCATGCAGTTAGGTCTGCATATAGTAGTTTTGTGAGGCAAAAAAATTAAATAATATTGGTTTGCAATATAAATTGGTTTAAAATGATTGGTATAGCTGCATGAGAGCAATTTTAGCATTCAGGAGATACTCAAAGATGTTTTTCAAAAGAATTGGATGCTCTGATAAAATTTCCAATGGAAATTGTGACACCGAAGGATAGACCTTTTAGAGATATATCATTACAAATTTTGAATAATGCAAGTTACATACGACATTTCAAAGACTGTATTGAGCGATCAATGATACATATTGACCCGCATCTTCGTGTTGAACAAAAAATCTCTATATTGGGCGGCATGGATCACTCTGTCGTGATATTATGGTCGTATGTGACTTCAATACGTGTTTCACATATATCTTGGAAGTATGGGATGGTTCAGCGCATCAAAGTCAATTTTTTAATTAATGCAATTATAAATCAAAACATTAATTTTTAGTATCATCCAAATGGTAATTAAGGCTCCGTTTGGGAGGACTTATTTTCACCGGTCAAGCGGTTACGACCGCATGAACCGGACCTTAATAAGTCCTCCCAAACGGAGCCTAATTTTTATTGCATATACATTGTTGATTGTTTTAGCATGCATGTCATAATTCTATATAATTCTATTCAAGCAAATATTATATAGCTGATACAGGTTATCCACCACAGAGGATATTCAACTCAAAATATGAAGCAATATTAAAAACAATTGTGTTTGATCTCGGCTGATATCATGAAAAACATTAACAGCAACACAACAACACTCAAGTCTTTATCCCACTATAGTGAGGTCGGCTATATGGATCCTTTGTTGCCATTTTGCCCTATCTTGTCTATCATGAAAAACAATATTTTGCAAAAATATTTGGTATCATTACATTTCCCCCGAAAACCTGATCACCAATGACATAGGGTATAGTTTTGAGAAGCAATGAAACTTTGTAATCACTATAATGACATTATATAATTACATTCGCAAACATTCATCGCATGAAGAGATTTTAAAGCATGTGATGAAGATGAGATATAAATTTATCCTGAAGGTAATGAAATCAAACTAGGACAAGCACAAAGCATTAGTTATATGGGTTCGAACATAAATTCTACTGTAGAGTTTGATATCATGAAACTGACGCGGTTTGATCCAAACCGCAATCGCACTAAAAGAGGTTGGTTTTGGACCGAACAAAATCGCATCACATCAAAATTGTGCAGTGTGATTTGACATTGGTACAGTTTGTAGTCGGTTTTTGCGATACAGTTTTGATTTTTACATTATTATATAATGTATTTTCAATTTTACTCATACAATTTCCTAAAATAATTAAAGTAACTTGTATCTATTGACGATGATTGGAATATCATGCCCTCTCAAAGAAAACAATGTGGCGCGGTTTTGTCTATCTTGCACCGCCAAAAACAGCATTGCAAACTATGTTGTTTTACAACCAATGAAGTAACTTTACAACCAAACCATTCAGTACGGTATAAAATCGGCGTGGTTTAAAATCAGTGCGGTATGGTGCAATTTTGTGATTTTATGATTTCAATTCTTAACTTTCAGTGTTACATACTATATTACACAAAAAAGTAATCTCACTTGAAGTAATGCAAAATTCCTACGCCCTAAGTTATTAAGGCGTGCACCTAGGAGCGCCTGAGGCGTCGGGCGCACCGGGCGCATGGAATAGCGCCCGATCATGGGCGATGCGTGCGAATTGGCACGGGCGCGCCCCAGGAGCGCCTAGGCGCATGCCTTGCGGGCCTTTCAGGCGCTAGTTAGGCGCGCCTAGTAGATATTCGGTCTACGCCTGGTTTAGTTTAATAGGGTTTTGTCTTTATAAAGAGTTTTGGCCTCATTTTCCTGATTCACGCCGAATCGGGTTTAGGGTTGAAAGCTCACCATCTCCGCTCCAGTCGTTGCTCCGCTCGTGTCACCACTCCTCTTCCGTTGGCCGCCCCTCTTCCGCTCGCCGACCGTTGCCTCTTTTGGTAACTTCTTCTCACTGCATTCCTTCTTCTTCTTGCATAATGGCTGTCGTTTGAAGTTTTTTCCGACTGAGTTTTTCTGGCTGCCATTTTTCAGGCTGCTCTCTTCTGTTCTAGCATAGACGAATAGTGAAAGCCCAGTTCACGTAATTTTTTTGGCTGCTCTCTTTTATTCTAGCCTTCTAGGCTTTTAGCATAATCATAGTGGAAGCCCAGTTCACTGTTGAACTGGGCTTCCAGTTCACTATTTTAGAGTGAACTAGGCTCCAGTTCACTGTTTTACAGTGAACTGGGCTGCCCAGTTCACTGTAAAACAGTGAACTGAACTCTACAGTTTTCACTAATTATCTTATTCTGTGTAATAATTTTATTGTAAAATGTTTTAATAACTGGAAATGGACACGAGTGGATCTGGTTCATCCAGTGTCCAATCTAGGATTGATCCAGGTTGGAAGTATGTGCGGCAGACATCTGTCACTAATAAAAATGATTTAATTTGTATTTTCTGTGAGAAAGTCAAAAAGGGTGGAATTTATCGTGTGAAACAACATCTAGTGGGGGGATTTAGAAATACCAAAGTTTGTCCCAAATGCCAACAACATGTAAGGACAGAAATTCAAGACTATATACAGAAGAAAATAGCTGTAAGCAATACAGAAAAACAAGCATTCCCGGACTTTGCAGATGTAGTTACCTTTGCAAGCGATGAAGATATGGATGACGTCGGTGCAAACATTCATGGATGCGGTCCAAGCGGTGCGCCTAAAAAGTCTAGGACTAAAGGACCGATGGATGTTTTTTTTTTGCATTTAATATTGGGAAGAAAATTGAACAAAAAGGCCAACTTCAGCAAATGAAACAAACTTCAATCAACGAAGCATGTAAGAAGGAACTTAGAGGGAGGGCTTGCAAGCATATAGCTCAATGGATGTATGATGTAACTATTCCTTTTAATGTGGTTACCTACCCTATAGTGTTGCAGCGATGATAGAATCCATTGACAAGTTTGGGGTTGGATTGAAACCACCTAGTTATCATGAAGTTCGCGTGCCTTTGTTGAATAATGAAGTAACTGAAGTTCAGAAGATGATGAAGAACTATGAGGATGAGTGGAGGTTGTTTGGATGTTCTATCATGGCAGACGAATGGACAGATAAGAAACAGAGAACACTTATAAATTTTTTGGTAAATTCACCAAAAGGTACATTTTTTCTGGAATCTGTTGATGCATCTGATTACGCAAAGACTGGAGAGAGGATGTTTGAATTGTTTGATAGAGTAGTGGAACGTGTTGGAGAGGTCAATGTTGTTCAAGTTGTTACTGATAGTGCAAGCAATAATGTACTAGCAGGTAAATATATCGTTAATCATCCTCTTTTAATATTTATTTAATTTTGATGTCATATTTTGAAATTAAATAAATGTGTTTATTATGAAATAGGAAAATTATTGGAAGTAAAACAACCACATTTATATTGGACACCTTGTGGCGCCCATTGCATCGACTTAATGCTGGAGGATATTGGAAAGATGTCAAGCATTAGTAGAACAATTAAAAGAGCAATGAACGTCAACAGTTATTTTTATGTTCGGTCTGCACTAGTCAACATGCTAAGGAACTTCACAGGATAAGTGGAGCTTGTTAGACTTGCTGTTACTAGGTTTGCAACTTCATTTCTTGCTCTTCAGCGCATTCATAAGCACATGACAAATCTAAGGAAGATGTTCACTTCACCTGAGTGGACATCAAGCAAGTGGGCAAAGGAAATAGGAGGTAAGCAAGTACAGAGCATTATATACATGGTCTCTTTCTGGAGTACTATTATGTACATTTTGAAGATTTTCGGACCTTTAGTTCGGGTACTAAGATTGTTAGATGGGGAGAAAAGACCGGCTATGAGTTATATCTATGAGGCTACGGATAGAGCAAAAGAGACAATCATGAACTCTTTCAATGGGAAAGGGGAAAAATATAAATAAGTCTTTATGATTGACGACAGGAGATGGGAAAATCAACTTCATCGACCATTGCATGGGGAGACTCATTATTTAAATCCAGAATTCTTCTATTCAAACCCTGAAATGGCATTAGATGGAGAAGTCATGATGGGTTTATATCAAACAATGCAAAAACTCATTCCAAGTACTAAAATTCAAGATATATTTATGAACCAACTAAGTTTATATAAAAATGTTGAAGGTTTATTTGGAATGCAATTTGCAGTTCGTCATAGAAAAACAAAGTCCTCAGGTTAGTTAATTAAATATTATTTCAAGTTTCAAACAAACAACTTATTTAATAAAAATGATTCATTAATTTCTTGATATTTATTTTTGGGGCAACTGAATGGTGGCAATCATATAGAGATGATACTCCTGATCTGACTAAATTTGTTGTAAAGGTTCTAAGTCTCACTTGCAGTTCATCCGGATGTGAGCGCAACTGGAGTTTTTTTGAGCATGTATGAATTTTTTTGAACATATATGTAAATATTAATTTATATTAATTATTTATTTGTTATGTTGCAGGTGCATAACAAAAAAAGAAATCGACTAGCACACTAGTGCTTAAATGATTTAGTATTTGTAAAATACAATCGTGCCTTGCGCGGCGATATGATTCACGTGATCGTATTGATCCGATCTCGCTGAAAGATATTGACGATAGCAATGAATGGCTGATGGAAAGAATGGAGGAAGATGAGGAGGTTGAGCAGGATGACGATATAGTTTTTGATGACGAATTATTAATCTGTGGTGCAGTAGCAAGGGCCAACGGAGTAGACGAAGACATCTACTCCACGCGCTTATCTAAAGGGAAGATGGTAGCTGACAAGGGGAGCACATCTAAGAAGGCACCTACTCCAACAATGCGTACAGATGATGTCGGGGATGAAGAAGAAGCTGAGTCAATGAAGAGGAAATTTTAGTGAAGAAAATGAAACCTTTTTTGATTCAAACGATGAGTGATGGCGTGATCACCGTGATGTTATGTTATTTTCTTACACATTAGTTTAGAGTTTATGATTGCTGACTTGGTAGCTTATGTTTGTTTTTTGGTGCGAAAAATTGCAATGTTGATTTGGTAGTTTATGATTACTGACTAGGTTGATTTATTTATGTTGTTATTTTTATTATGTTGCTTTCAAAAAATGATCTCATTTTATTATGCTTGAATGTTTGATTATAATACTTCCTTTGTATTTTATGGAGGGATTTGGTCATTCATTAGCTGAGTAGAAGCCATGTTATATTGTTAATTCAAGAGGGATTGATCGTGGGTGTTCAAAAGGTACAATGATTTTTACCCTAAATTTGTTTATCTTCGTCTAATGTTTTATATTACATGTTGTAGTTTTTAATTTGATTTCTAGTTGCATTTGAAATCCATCAATTATGACTCATGTATTTATATCACTTCTCACGTGTTTAGATAGAATATTGGAAAATATGAGCTCTTATACTAACTTGATAGAAGAGAACTAACCAAATTCCAAAAGGGCTCTTATACTAACTTGATAGAAGAGAACTGCCCCAATTCCAGCGAATTGGGCGCCCAATTCGCTCAATTACAGTGAATTGGGCGACCAATTCGCTCAATTTCAGCGAATTGGGCGCCCAATTCGCTCAATTTCCTTTTCCCCATTTTTTGCGCCTCACGTGCCTCAGACGCGCGCCTGTGCCTAATCTCCGGGGGCCCATTGCGCCTTGGTGCGCCTTTGATAACTTAGCCTACGCTCGGGCCCCGGACTTCTAATTCCTTGCAAAAAAAACCGAACGAATTTACATTTCCCCTCCGGTTTTTTATTTTTGACCTCCCGAATTCATTTCGCCAAATTTAGTTTTGGTTCTACTTAGAACCAATTGGAACCAGACCGAACCGCATAGAACCAGACCGAACCGTTAGTGACCGGTTTGGTTTTGGTTCTTGTTGAACCGGAACCGGAACCGGTGACATGAACAGAACCAGAACCAGAACCGGAACCGGTCAAACCAAATAAGGTTTTGGTTCTGATTTAAAGAACTGTTACCTTAGCGGTTCGGTTCACGGTTTTAGTAGAACCGAAACCGAACCGAAACCGTGACAGCTCTAGCTGTCAATACCCCCTGCTCCTGCTGCCACTATTCCGCTGCCACTGTCTCCGGCCCATCGACAGTCTCTGCCACTTCTGATGCCGGCACATGCGCCGCCAGTTCTGCCCTTTTCGGCCCCTACTCAGTCACCATCAACGGTCACCTTGCCGCCGCTCCTGCTAGTCGTAGTTCCTCCGGGTGGGATCTTTTTGGCCGCCTTGCCACGATGTCTCGCTGCCGCATCGCCAGATCCGTTCTTTTTGTGGGACATTGTTCCTTTAGTCGCCTTACTGATGTTGCCACCTATCGCTTCGGCAATACTACCGGACCCCGTTCCTTCGGGCCATATTTTTTGGACGGTGACGTCACTACTAGCCAAAGCCCCAGTTGCTGCAATGCATTATCAGGAGTTGTTCTGGCGTGAAGTGAAGATGTCAGACGACTCGACCACCCTCGCGATGTTCGAGCTTGAGGGCAAGCTCGATTTGGAGGAGAGAGTAATGATGTGTTCTTATTTTATATTAATGGATAGTTTTATAATTTATCCATCTATGACTCCTATAAATAGTGGGGCTTAGTTAGGGTTATATATGATGAATGATTTTGTGTCTTGTTGGTGTGTTTTAGCGGTTGAACGAGAACTTCTCCCCTCGTTGGAAGATCGATCTGTTCAGAGCTGAACTCTTATGAGAGATTAATTATCTTGTGATTTGTTCTTCAATCAATTAATATTCAAGTTTACCATCTAATCCCCATTCTACCATTTGGATCGTATCAGTTTTCTATACCGACACTTTCCAAGAACCGGTTGATCGTAGTCAATCCACCCCCGAATTGAACTCATGCCTCATAGACCTACACTTAATTCTAATCGCCACATACGAGGTGAATTCTTATCCCTAGACCTATGCCTAAATCTAGTTGTCACACACGAGACAAATTTACACACTATAAAAAAGATATGCAATCAAAGCTCAAACCAAAAGAAAAATACAAAGAAGAGATGTAAAATTTTTGTAAAGGAACTCCCAAAACTAATGTCAAAAGAAGACGAAGAAGATCCGCTCAAAATAATTGTCAGAGAATGGGAGCCCTTCATTTGAATGTTGTCATTAAGCGTTGATCTTCCTTGGTCTAAGCGGAGCCGTCGGTATTGAGGTTGGAGCTATCACTAGGACGTAGAGGGCTATCGTGGGGTGATAAGAAATTTGTGTTCCCTTCTCTCATTGCCCTAAAAGCAACATTGTGACTCTTTGTCGTAATGAGCATTTTACCACTATCGCCAGACAATAAGAGCTATCGTTGGAAGTAACTTCGTTCTTCAGCTATTTATGCGAATCTCCAATTTCTCTAAATCCAAAGCAAGTTTTCAAGGCCCACATCAAGCCGTTGAATGCAAGTTGATGTATTTTTAATGCTATAGCCGGAAGACAGGAGATATCACAAATGGTAGGCTGCATTTTAGGCTTTATACTTGCCGTTTTAGCCTGATTCTTGTTGTAGTTTGTCTTGTACGATGGGTGATTCATGGATCTGCACAATACGACTGATTTGAAAAGATGGATAAAGCACAAATCAAAATTTGTTATTCTCAAATCAAAGGTGTGATGAACCATGTTTTTGACGCAAAGGGGAAGGTAGTGCAATGTTGTCACGATTGGGGAATGAGAGGAAAGGGGATGAGGATTAAGGCTATTCGTTACTTCTGGATGGAGGAGGATTAATAGTAGTGGCTTGGATATAGGTTAGAAAGGGGAATTATGGGCTATGGGAGAGAGAGACTTGAGGAGTGGGGAATGAGTGGTGGGAGTGATCTTAAGAATTGAGGCTAAAGTTTAGGAGGTGGTTATGAGCGAGGAGGTGGGGTAGTCGAGAGTTGGCTTGGGAGTTATAGAGTGATGAGGAGGAGGAATGGCCTACTAACGGTGGTCGTTGTTGTCTGTCGGAGGTGGTGGTAGTGGCTGGAGGTGGTGGCTGAAGGTGGTGATGGTGGTCGTCAGAAAACTGAAATTGAGGGGAATGGGGGTTGTGGAAGGGTTCACGACCAAGAGTGGTCGATGGTGGACACAAGAGGTGGTGGTGGTGGTCGGAAGAGGTGGTGATTGCGGAAAAACAAAAATGGAATGAAGCAGGGTTGTGGAGGGTCGACTAAGTTGATGGGGGAAGATGAGAGTGATGCACACGTAATCGCACCCGGTGGGATGAATGCAATGCAAAGTAATTTTGTAATGTAATTTAAAATAAAGAATACGTTGTTTGGATTAGCAAGCAAATTTGGAGAGTAGTTTGCACAAAATTAGCAATTTAATTTCATTTAGAGGCGCAAAACATCTGATGAACGACAATCTTGTAGTAGTCAATACAATCCAAAATAACAAAACATTAGTTTAAGGAAAAAGGATTTAGAAGAACCGAGAAAATAAAGAAAAGGAGAAATAAAAAAACTATTAAATTAGGTAGAGACGAACCCAAAGGTTAGGATATATCTCACTGAGAGTGAATGGTAGGGTAGTGGTGGTCGGTGGAAGCTCCGGTGGGAGACGAGAGACTCCACACGCAAACGAAGTAAAGGCAACGACGTCTTGCAAGGAGGACGGAGCGGTGGCAAAGTAAACGTATGGTGACGTCAAAATCCGTGGAGAGACAAATGAGGAAGAAATCACTTGAAGAAGAAGTGAGACGAGAAGAAAAAATGAAGGAAGAGGATTCACGGTCCCTTCCAGGAAAGGGAAGAGGAGATTGGCTCATGGCCTGATGTTTCCAGGCGTAACAAAATGGTTTTCTTTTGTTCAGGCAGTTGTCCCTTTTAATAGGGAATATCGCTTCTTTTATAGCCCAGAAAATAGCCACGACTTAGTTGGTTTCATGTAAGAGCCAGTCACAAGCTTTCCGCTGATCTTATATAACCCATGACCTATGAACATCAGGTGAGTAACTTGTTCACATGAGAAGTGGGAGGTGATGAAATTCTTTCCAATTTAATTTCTTTCATGATTTTTTTCAATTCTGTTTTTTAAACATGTTTTCTTTTCTCTTGAACTATTTTTTGGAAATAAATACATTCTTTAAAACAAAATTTTGAATTAAAACCAAATAACTTCCAAGGAGAATTAAACATGCCATAAAAATTAAGGTAAAGGCTCAACAGGAAATTAGGGAAATGAATTTGGCTAGCCACCTGAATCGAAGGATTACATCTCCGACTAATCTAGAGTAAAATAACATGTGACCTAGTTAACCGTAATATAGGAAATACATCACTACAACTTTTTCAATGCAATAAAATGCAGGAAAATAAAAGCACAAAACAAGTGCGCGACCTAAAAGAACATGTTAGACAAAAAAATGTAATGCATGTGTAAAGTATACTATGGCGCTGCGACTGCGAGCGCATGTCAGCATGAGAGGGGGTTGTCCAGGCGGAGTGGGAAAGGGAGATACCTTCGAAGAGTCGCACTCAGACTCCGGTTTCAGTATCACTGTTCAAAAGGAGAGATTTCTTTTCAAAATTTCAATGTCGTGTTAGTAAGCCTTCTATCGCTATTTATAAACTAGAGAGGAGCAATGGGCGGTCATGATTCTCCATTCATTGCGATTTCCTAAACATGCACGATCAAAATTCAATAAATTACAAGTAAAATATTAAAATTCCTAGATCGAAGGCCCGCTCAATAAGAGTTGTTTTGATTGTTATTGATGGTTCCTTGGATGGCATGAGTAAACCCACAAAGATCGTGTGACATAATCCTGATGCAGGACAGGCGTCATACCTGCCTGCCATACTGGAGTCCCACCAGGGGGCCCATCATGGCGTCTCACCACGGAGGCTTTATCAGGTCCGCTGACTGTACACCCCAACCCATCTCATCGGTCCCACCACAGTGTAGGTAGGTTGTTGAGGCCGGGGCTCGATCCCCTAAGAGTCTACCTGAGGACTCTTTATCAAGGAAGTTGAGGGAACGATCCCCAGCCTCAACAACCTACCGGCCTTGTGGTGGGACCGATGAAATGGGTTGGGGTGTAACCATGTAAGGTCCGCAGACCTGATAAAGCCTCAATGGTAAGACGTCATGGTGGGCCCCCTGGTGGGACACTAGGGTGGCAGGCAGGTGTGACGCATGTCCTGCATCAAATCTCCATCAATTGACATGTTAGCTAACATGTACAACCTTACATATATATTATTTAGTAACAAAGTATGCTTTAATCAGGAACAATGCAAATATCAAGGGATCTTCAAGTTGAGAATGCCAAAGATAAATTAAGTATTGTATGTTTTGAGTAAGTGTTATAACACCCATCCAATTATTACCCCACAAATTAGCACATGAACCTCTTATTTAATGCTCACATGGTGTATTTTCATCATATATTGAGGATTTTTTCTATTGAAAGTATTTTTTGTTTGCTCAAAATTGTGTTGTGGGCGAAAATCTAAAACAGAGTCATCTCTCTCCGCAGTTCCAATCCCACCATACGATATCATGTAGCTTTAGTTTCTACCAATCACAACTATTGTAATACCAACTTGTCTCCTTACACAATCTATCGTAACAGTCTCACCCACTACAATAGCATGCACCACCTTACCCACTGCTGCAATCTGTGCCTTCATCCAACCACTCCTGCATCGTCATCTCACTCACCATCATCTTTCCTTATTCCAGTCGCGGCCTCTGCTTCACAGATACCATTAACAGTCACTCCAAAATACCAAAAGTGCCACCTCCACACCTTCCACTACAACTCTCTAGATAGTCTTTCCCACACTCCGACTACAACCCTAGCCTTCTTCAATTACACAAGTTGTGATTACTCGCCTCCCAGGCTATATAAGCCTAACTAGACCTAATCATCTCCAAATGGATCTCCTTAGACCTACTTTTCTCCCGTTCTTCCTATCAATTTCCATAAATTGAAGTCCACCTTTACCTTCTATCATATCTTTTTCATATCACTACCGTATAAACCACTAAGCTTAAGTGCTTAATTTTCATGATCATAAACTAAATATTAGTGTTTTAATCATATTCTAAGCTTAACATGCTAATAACCATCTCTAGATGATAGAAATGAAGATCGATCAGATATAATTAGTTGTGTGATTAAAATCCAAAATTCAATATTATTGTAAAATATAGATTTCCTATTGTTAAACACTATTCACCTTCTTACACAGCCAAATCATCTTTCCTTGTACTTTCTATGTTCGTATATTCCTCTCCAAAGGATGAACATTCTCCTCGTGATATTTGGTGTCTATCTTGGTTAATTTTCTACTCAAAAACTGAAAATGTTATTATCCTCTTAGTAGCCGCACATTCACCATTGTTAATACAACCTTTCATGAAAATACTCGTTCCATCTCCAAACTCTCACCATTTTATTACTGAATGCTACATCTCCCTCCACAGTTACCTCTCCCTCCTACCGGCTTACAATTGCTAGTTACGTGCAACTGTCGATACGCCCTTTGCACTATTTGATTTGACTAAGCATCATCCTAACTGATGCAATGTAGGTTGTGTGACGTGGGTGTGCCGACGCTAATGTATTCCTAGGTGAATGATGCAAAACGGACTCAACAACCTCAACCAAGATGATGCATGGGTAATTTTTATTTAATCCAGAAATAAAATTTTGCAGCGATGATTTTATGAGAGAAGCAAATTTACCATAGTGTGAATTTCAATTTCAAGTACTTCAGCAAAATCACGCACACTTTCACAAGGAGTGCCTTTCCACTACAACATCACAAATGATAACTTATACGAAAATTAAACAATAGCACAAGGCTAATTCTTAAGAAAATACAAAATAACAATCATATAGTCAATAAAGAAATATGTAACACAATATAATAATACTCACATAGCAATGAAAATCCGGCAGCAGACAAGTGATGGCGGATGGTTACGGTGTGGGGATGAAGTTGACACGAGGCTGTTGCTGAATGTGGAGGGAGTTTGGGTACATTGTGTCTAGTGCTGAAATAATGGGAGTTATATTCACCAGAACAACATATATAATTTTCATCTACAACAAGGACAAGACACGACAGGGGAGGCTGGAAGGAGTAGACGGGTTTCCTGCAAGTAAGGAGCGACTGGATTGCAGTGAGAGGCGAAACTGGACATCAACCGGGCTGCTCCAACAAGAAATAGGGTTTTTGTCGAAAGAAAAGCAGTGGCCCCCGTTTGCAGAAAGGGAGACCATGGAGGAGCAGGAGGTCAGGGTCGAACAGCTTTTGAGAGGCGGGAATGGTGTGGGCGACTCGAACGGTGGCGGGAAGTGTATGGGAAAGGCTCAAGTGTGTGAGATTGGGGAGGAGGGTGAAGGAAGGTCCTTGTGATGGAGATGGAGGTCGGCAGTAGTGTTTCTGGCGAGGGAGGGGAGGAAGATGTATAGGGGCGGCAGTTTACGATAGGAATGAGAGATTTCATGGAATACATGGGAAAGATCGTGTGAAAGCAACAACTAAATGTGGATAAACAGGAATGACGACAAAGATAAGTAAATAACTGAAATTTGCAGAAAAATAACTGGGCGTCGTACCCATTCTTGTCACGACGTCAAGGCGAACCAAGGCGAGCGTCGGGCGCCTTGATGCTTAGGCGACAAGGCAGACGCCTATGCGACCACAAGGGGAGCAAGTCGCAAGGCGCCAATTTACTTCAATTTATTTTAAAAAAAACAGACTATAGACTGTGGTTATTATAATAACCGCAGTCTATAGTCTGCAGGCTTTAAAACTGCGGTTATTATAATAACTGCAGTGTATATTCTGCATTATATAGACTGTGGTTATTATAATAACCGCAGTCTAAAAGCATGCAGACTATAGACTGCGGTTATTATAATAACCGCAGTATATAGTCGTTTATAGACGGCGATTATTATAATAATCGTTGTCTTAAAGTCTGCCTGTCTGCCAGACTTTAGACAACGGTTATTATAATAACTGCCGTATAAACCTCCTTTTTTACTTAAAACGGAATGTTTACCAAGTAACAAACTACCAAATACAAACACACAGCCACACAGATTTTTTGTTCATAGCAGTAAACAGTAGCTTTTGATATATGAGCAGTTAGCAGTAAGAAAAAACAATGTCAATCTACAAAAATACAAAATACAAATTACAAACACACAGCCACAAATTTTTTCTTCATAGCAATAAGCAGTAGCTTCCGATATATGAGCAGTTAGCAGTAAGAAAAAACAATGTCAATCTACCAAACTATTAAATACAAACACAACCACACAGATTTTTTCTTCATATTAGTAAGCAGTAGCTTCTGATATATGGGCAGTTAGCAGTAAGAAAAAACAATGTCAATCAATAGTTCAATACATACTTCAAAGAAAGCAACTAATCGTAGCTTCTGATATATTGGCAGTTAGCACTTAACACTTAACAGTAAGAAAAAAGCATGTCAATCAGTAGTTCAATACAGACTTCAGAGAAAGCAATAACAGAAAAGGGAACACAAAAAAATCATAGTATAGTATTGTGGTCAAATTCAAAATATATTCATCGAATGCACAATAACATATTAGCATGAATAATATTTTTTAAAATTTTTTAAAAAAATCATAAAAGATCAAGTAGAATCATCATCTAGTAAGTCGTCATTTGTATTGCATGTGCTTGATTGGTTTGAGGTACTTGTCTTTTGCCCATAATTATCTTCAATATTTTCATCATCATTGGCAAAGAAAAAATGATCTAAATCTTCATTTTATGTAGAATAGACTGCGATTTATATATAAACCGCAGTATACTCTATGGCTCAGGGAATACACTGCGGTTTATATATAAACCGTAGTCTATTCTATGAGCGAGCCAGAATAAACTGCGGTTTATATATAAACCGCAGTTTATTCCCTGAGACGAAGAATAAACTGCGGTTTATATATAAACCGCAGTTTATTCTAGCTCATGGAATAGACTGTGGTTTTTATATAAACCGCAGTCTATTCCCATTTTTTTAAAAAAAAAGACGCTCATCACCTTGTTTATAATTGTGCACCAGGACGCCTAGGCGATGCCTAGGCGACGCCATGACGAGAATGGTCGTACCCCAGGGTCTTGCGGCGTCGAACCCCAAATGATTGTTGGTATGGAATCTCTCACAAATAAACAATAAAAATAAATGAAGCATATGCCTCTATTTATAACAAGAGGGGATAGTTGGGCACCGGGTGTGAACGGCTATGATTGACTGTTACATCTGATGTCCTAAAACACTAAATACACGTCCACATAAAAGAAAATAAATACATAAAAAATAATAAAATGACTATTCCGACGTGCTCGTAGTCTCGGATCGTCAATCCGATCAGCGCCTCTGGAGTGAATACAAATTATGATCCTCTACTTAGATTTGTTTTTTTGTAAATACCCTGTAGTTGTCAACTTCACTCGATTTGAATTATCATATCACTTATTAATCAAGGAGCAATGTTATTAGCGCCCTAGATTTCGCTATTAGCCACCTTCCCACCGTATTATATTAGCAACAACAAAACAACACTCAAGACTTTATCCCACTATAGTGGGGTCAGACCAATGAAGCACAGATACTTCCCTGAGGCAGCGTATCTGTACCGGATACGTATCCAATACCAGTATGTACACGATACTCGACGGATACACCTATGTGCACACACTTGGACTTAGCACATCATTCTGCATATTATGATAGGAGTCTATTTTTCTGGAGTAAACAAAAGTTGGTTCTATGCTAGGAAGCGTTGGTATGTCCAATTAAGTTGGGTATATGTACCGAGTATGTTTCTGGTACTGGTACATTTCTGTTAAAAGTACCTGTATTGAACATGTTGATACGACACAAGTTATTAACAAAATGGCTAACTTGTCTCTAGACTAACCAGAGATTGAAGATGTTGTTCTTCAACAGTGAAATTGATCTCCAACAATACAACAACACTCAAGCATTTATTCCACTATCGTGGGGTCGGCTATATGGAACCTTTGTCGTCATTATGCCATATCTTTTGTCATTGATCTCTGTTAGAAGATAGTGGAAAATTATGTAAAAGCCCATTACAATTGTGGCCCATTTATAAGCCCATGTTTGACTTAGGTTTAGTCTCACATTGTTTATTTTGGGATTTCTCTCTTCCTCTCTTCTTATATAAGTGTATTCATACTTATTATTTATACAAGAAATACAGCCTACAAGATTTCTTATTTCTTTTTCTACATGATATCAGAGGCAAACGGTCCGTCCTGTCCGTTTCTGTCCGTCGGTTTCTTCTGATTAACCGGGAGGTCTCTTCTGGTCTCAAACTGCGGCTTCCCGCGCGGTTTGTTTTTCCGTCCGCTTCTCTTGCTCTCTCTATTTTTTCCTTCTCTTCTTCCCCCTCCCCCATTCTCTTTTATAGACCTCTCGGCTTGTGGGCCCTCTTGTTCCCTGAACGGGTAGTCTCCTTCGGTCTTCTTGCGGTCTGTTGTACGGGTTCTTCCCGTTGTTTGCTTCTCTATCCGCTGCTTCTCTACCCGCTGCTTCACTACCCGCTACTTCTCTACTCACTGTGAGTTCTTCCCTACCCACTGTGGGCTCTTCCTACCTGTTGCCTCTCTTCCTTCTGCGGGCTCTTCCCTACCCACCGCATCTTGGTCGTGACACCTTTCTGTGCTGCTGGTATTCTCACCGAGACCGTGAGGTTTCCCTGTCTTAATTCGCTGCGGCTTCCCTGGCTTAAGTCGCTGCGGTTTACCTTCTCGTCGTTGCTGCAGCTTCTCTACCCGCTGGGGGCTCTGCACCTTGGTTGCGGTTTCTTACCGCTGGTGTATCGACACCGAAACCGTGCGGCTTCGCTTCCTCTCCGCCCAGTTTCTTCCGGCTGGGGGTTGTTTCTTTTAGCAATCGCGGCCTCTCAGCCCGCTGCAGGCTTCGCATCTTGGTCGCGGCCACTTGCCGCTGGTGTAGTATCACCGAGACCGTGCGTCCTCTCCTTTGTTTTGCTCCGCGTTCTTATGGTTGCGGGCTACCCTTTGCTGTTGTCCGAGATCGTGCGGCTAGTTCTGACCACGGTGTTTTCCCTCTGCTGTTGCTCTCTGTCCGCTGTGGCTATCTCCTTCCTGCGGCTTAATGGATTCTACTACTGCCTCTGGCGAGTCCGCTGGTACTTCATCTCTTCCACCTCGGGCTACTTCCACTACTACGGAACCTCGAGATGAACTCCGGATTACCACTATATCTCTCTCTGAAAAAAGGAACTTTGTCGAATGGGTCCATTTAGTTCGTCGTGTGCTCCAGACCAAAGGACTGCTCCATCACTTAACCCGAGCTACTCCTACGGTTCCAACTGATGAATGGCTTCGTCATGACGGTCGTGTACAATCCTGGCTTCTCAACTCCATAGATACTGAGCCATACAGGATGGCCATGTATAATGACACGGTTAAGTCCATGTGGGAGGAACTCCACTCCTTATATTCTGGCCAAAACAGCCTCCAACATTTGTTCGATATCATTACTGATCTTCAATCTCTTGATCCCGGGATACCTGGTGATATGACATCCTTCATTGTCAAAGCCAACACTCTTGTAGAGGCATGGATACAACACCAGCCTCCTACTACTGATTTGCTTGCCCAACGGGCACAGAAAGAAGCTGTCAGGATTGTCATGATGATGGCACGGGTTCCTCCGCATCTGCACAGTGTTAGAGCTCAGATACTCTCCTTTGTCACTACTCTCTCTGATGTCCGCTCCATGCTTCTGAAGGTCACTCCACCACCCGAGGCTCCTCTGTCTCCCTCCCCAGCTCTTTTCCATTTACTTTCACCACATCCCTCCACTCGTGGTACCTCAACCCACGGGGGTCGTCATTTGTCTCGGGGACGAGGACGTACTGGAACCCCCCGTGAATGCAATTTTTGTGGTCAAGAAAATCATCTGGAGGTTACCTGCTATCGTAAGCATGGCCTGCCACCCCACCTTGTTGCTTCTACAAAGGCTGAGCCTCCGTCCTTGCCTTCCTTCGTTCTCAACTTCGTCACTCCGTTTAGCCTCTTATTTTATTCTCAATTTTGTTTCCTCTCCAACCTCGGGTGTTCGGATGTGCTTGTTATATCTATAACCTTGGTCCACCTACGGACAAATTTGCTCCCCGTGCAACCAACTGTATGTTTGTCGGGTACTCTTGAACTCAAAAAGGGTATGTGTGTTACTCTCCTATCAACCGAAAAGTGGTTGTGTCCGCTGATGTTACTTTTCTGGAAGACCAACACTTTATGTCCTCCACTTCGATACCTTCTTGTGGGCAACCTGTGCCTCGTCCTGCTATCCCGGTCACGACTTCTCTACCCCCACTTCTTTCAACGCCCCACGTGGAACCACCTGCTCCCACACCACCAGCAACCAATCTGCCAGTAACAAAACCCCCTCTCATCAGTGTCTACATTCGCCGTCATCTGAACTTCGGAGCCCAGCCATTGCTACTATCTACTAGTACGATCTCGCGGCCAGCTGACCCTGCCCACGCCTTAACGGCTCATCCTATGCCCAACTATATTTCCCTACATCGGCTCTCTCCTCCTCTGCGAAAATTTGTTCTTGCTCATTCCTCTATTTCTCTGCCTAACATTGTGTAGGAGGCTCTCCAACACCCTGGGTGGCGTGCGGCCATGGAAGCTGAGATGACAGCCCTTTGGGCTAATCATACTTGGGATTTGGTACCTCTTCCGTCTGCCCAGTCTTGTGTTAGCTGTAAATGGATCTTTGCCATTAAACATGCTCCAGATGGGACTATCGATCGCCTCAAAGCCCGTCTTGTGGCTCGTGGGTTCACTCAACAACATGGCTTGGACTATGATGAGACTTTCTCCCATGTCGCCAAGCTAAATTCTGTTCGGGTTCTTATCTCTCTTGTTGTTCACCGTCACTGACCATTACATCAGCTGGACATTAAAAATGTATTTCTTAATGGTGATCTCCAAGAGACGGTCAACATGAACCAACCTCCCGGGTTTGAGACCACGGGGGAGTCTAGGGTGTGCCGACTGCGAAAGGCTATCTATGGTCTCAAACAGTCCCCTCGAGCTTGGTTTTAAAATTTTAGCAAGGTTGTTCGTGCTATTGGTTTTCTGCGAAGCTCTGCTAACTTCTATCTTTTTACACGTCATCGATCAACAAGGACGGTAATTCTCCTAGTCTATGTGGATGCTAATTTGATAACTGACGATGACTCTACCGGGATACAATAGATCAAACAACACTTAAACTCTGTCTTCCAATCACAGGATCTGGGAAACCTTCGGTACGTCCTTAAGACTTGAGGTTGCTCAAAAACCTGATGACCTGTGTTGGGTACATTGGAAAATATGTACCTGATTTGAAGAAGCATCACCCTATTCAATGATATACATCAAGGTGTATTTGATGTATTTTGAGTTACCTTGTGCAGGTTAAGTAATTGCAGGGAAAGCTGAAAAGTTTCTAAGTCCATGTGTCGACACCTAAAAGAAAAGTGTCGACACTTAAGAAGGTTTGTGTCGACACCCAGAGAAACAGTGTCGACACTTGGAGTGATTGTGTCGACACCAGGAATGCAGAGTCGACACCAGAAGGAAAGTGTCGACACATACAGGTTGTGTCGACACACAATGAAGAAATGTCCAGAGAAGCTGTGTCGACACTTAGAAGCAGTGTCGACACCCAGAGGAACTTTGTCGACATCAAAAGTGTCGACACTTGGAGGCTGTGTCGACACTCAGCAAAAGTTCAACAAAGCTCAAGTACAAGTGTCGACACTAGGAGGCTGTGTCGACACTCAGCAAAATTTCAACAAATTCTAAGTACAAGTGTCGACACAAAGGAGATGTGTCGACACTCAGCAAAAGTCTCAACACATGAAGAAAGTATCGACACTCGAAGGCTGTGTCGACACTCAGCAAATTTCAATGAAGTCTAAGTACAAGTGTCGACACAAAGGAGATGTGTCGACACTCAGCAAAAGAATCAACACAGAAGGCATGTGTCGACACCAAGAAGATGTGTCGACACTTAGCAAGTATCAGCACAAGAAGATGTGTCGACACAAAGGAGTTGTGTCGACACTTACAAGAATTCAACTAAGTACTAAAGGACAAGGAGTTGTGTCGACACACAATATCAGTGTCGACACATGTTGAAGAAGCAGTGTCGAGAAGCAGATTCTACAACACAAGGAGTTGTGTCGACACTATGAAGGCTTGTGTCGACACTTAGTCTACTTGTGTCGACACTTAGTCTACTTGTGTCGACACTTAAAAACTGACTATCTCGACACTTTCAGACAGTTACAGAAAATTCAAGAAGTGACTGAATGACTTGACAGCTGCCATTCCAACCGGTCTACTGCAATTGTCAGAGCTGTCAGAAAGTTGTTAGGAACCGGACCAGCCGGTCACCATGAAGAAAGTCTATATAAAGGCTTATACCTTCAACAGATGACAAGAGTTGGAAATCAACAAAGTGAAGAACAATACAACTAGAAGAAGACCTTCAAATGAAGATCTAAGAAGTTGGAGAGAGAGAACTCCTTCTAAGAAGACAGCTGTTGAACCAGGCTGTAAAGACAAGTTTCAGATTGAGTTCTGATTCTTAAGTTAGCAGTGATTGAAGATCAGCTGCATAGAGACTCAATCTTATTGTGTTCTAAATTCAAGAAGCTTTGAAGAAAGCCAAGGGAGGTTGATCTCAGCAAAGTTCTTCCAAGAACTCATCAAGAAACATGTCAACTCTTCTCTCTTATTCTGAGTTGTAGGTATATACATTGTAATTTTAATTTCTTGTAGGATCCTAAGGGATCTGAGTTGTAAGCCTAAAATTATAAAGGCTGAGTGGTAGGGCCTGTGTGCCTGAGTGTAGGAGATCCATTTCTCTGAGTGTAGGCCTTGTTGAGGGCTGAGTGTAGGCCTTGTTGAAAGCTGAGTGTAGTTCTTGGTGAAGACTGAGTGGTAGGGCTTTGAGCCTGAGTTGTAGGAACCTGTTTGAGATTCTGAGTGTAAGATCTGAGGATCTGAGGAATAGTGGAGAAGTTTGGCCGAATCTAGTACACTACTAGATAGGCGAAGGGGGAAAGTGGATGTACCCAGACCTTGGGGAACCACTATTGTTGAAACCGGAATCCGGCCTCTTGTGGAGTTCGACCCTCGGGGAAGCGGTGGTCTCGCGCCTACTTTGCTCCTGCAAGAAAAACAACGAAAGAGACAAGAAAGAACAGACTCAAGGGCTCGGCAGGGAGGTCCCACCACAAACCCGGAAGATCTCTGAGCGCTTTCCCCTCCTTAGCCAGAAGCCGAGCTAAGGTACTCTCAGAGAACACTTGGAAATGAGAGTAAGGAGGCACTGAAAGCGTGTCCTCTGAGGTACCCCTTGGGTCTTATTTATAGCTTTTTGGAACCTGAACTGTCAATAACCAAAATAACTGACCTGAAAATACCAAAAGGCCCTTAGCTGGGTCTGCCAACAGCCAAACTCCGCTGTTCTGATGGGTTATGCGCAGTACAACCTGGTCTGCCAACAGCGAGACTCCGCTGTCCTGAGTAGCTATTCGCACCCACGGGGAGTCAACTCGCCTCCAATCCTTCTTCGCGGGAGGCGGGCGCGACCTGACTTCAGCTGCCCGCCCATGCTCCCTGGGCGAGCGCGAGCCGGGGGTCGCGACCTGCCTTGCTTCTGCCGGGGCGGACCGGCGGCCAGGTCGCGTGACTCTCGATCTGCTCGCCAGTCGCGGGTCGCCAAACTCGTCTGCTTTGGCCAAGGACTCTTCGCGTGACCCGCTCGCTTGCCTCGTCGGCTCGCTCGCCTGAAATGGGCGGGAGCGGGCCAGCCCTTCTGCCGCATATCTGTTTGCCGCTCGGATGCGGGCCGCGGGGCAAGGTCTGCTCGCCTCCCTGGTGGGACCCACTCGCCGGACACGGGGTTGTACACAATCCCCGCTCTTTTTGAGCTTGATTCAAGCTCGGAAAGAATCATCCAACCCGCGTGTTCGGCGAGTGCTTGTGCTGAGCTGACAGGGAATCTTCTGGTGGGCCCCCACTGTCCGGCTATAAATATACCGCTGAGCCCAGGAGGGGGGCTCCCCAGATCCCCTCATTTTTCTTGAACAGACTGGTCTCTTGATGCCGGTCAGCGAAGAGGTGCGAGCTCGCCTGGCGGCAGCGGGCCTGAAAACTCAGGAGGAGGCACTCGAGGCCGCCCCTTGGCTAGCGCGTGGGTCTCCTGACCCTCTCTTTAGGCCGGCGAAGGGAAAGATCGTTAGGCGGTCTCTGGCGGGTGAATGTCCGGGCTCCAGCTCGGCGGCGGCTGTTGAGGTCGTCCCTGGGGTACGTGACCTTCCGCGGATTATCGCTGTACCTCTGACCTTTTGTTTTGCAGGCGATTCCTCGTGAAGAGGTGGGGAACGGGGGAGAGGATCGCCCCCCTTGCTTGTCGCCTGAGAAGGTCGCTAGTTCCCCAGGTCCGGACCGCCCACCTCCGGAAACCCCCCGCCCGCCGGCTTCCCCCGAACTGGGAAATCTCTTGAGACCCTCGAGGGAGAAACCTTTCAGGGTCGGCCGGGCTCCTCCCGCCCATCCGTCGGTGCGGGCGACGTGCCAACCCCTGGTGAGCTGATATTTACCGTTGGCTTTGTCCTTGTTCGCTCCTTCTGACTCGCCCGTTTGTAGGCTATAACAGGGCCTCCTCCGAAACTGAGACGAGCGAAGGGTATTCGCCCCCGCCCGACGTGGACAGTGTCTCTGATTACCTGGGCGACCCGACCGATGCGGTGGGGATGAAGAGGCAGGTGACGCGGCTGTTCCAGAAACACACGTTGTTGATCCAGGAGCTCGCGAAGAGGGTCGATGAAGACAAGGCCGAGACCGCGGCCCGGCTCGCGGCCTTGGAGGGACCTCCGCGCGCAGCGGAAGACGACGATGTCACTTCACCGGGCGTGCATATTGCGCGAGCCGAGGGGCATCTGAGGAGCGCCACAGAGCAGATCGGCCTGGCTGAGCGGGAGCTGGTGGCGGTTCGCGATTACCACGACCCTCGCGTGCCGCCGCGATCGAGAACGAAGCGGCGGCACAGGTGGAAGTGGGTCGAGTACTGATCCAGCCCTCTGCCCCCCGCTCGCGGGATACCGCGGGGTTGTTGTTATTTCCAAGTTATCTTGCATTTGTAACCACTTGCGACTCTTTTTGCCCGCCTATGGGCCTAACTTGTTGTTGCTGAGGCTCATTGAAAATATCATGCTGTTTCTATTGCTTTCTGCGGGCGGGTTAAGGGAAAGGTCCGTTCTTCCCCTCGCGCTGATCGGGGCGAGGGCGAGCCGAGGAGCTCGCCAGACGGGAGTCTCCCGTCTCGCGCGGAACCCCGTGCGGGTGCGGGTCGAGACTCGCCCGCTCAGGTCTTCCGCGGACGCGGCCGGGCGAGACCCGCGCCGGATCGGCCTTTGGGGTGCGGTTGCGCGCGGGGAAGTCGAACCGTCGGGCTGATTTTTGCTATCTGCACCCCCTCTTTCGGCGGGAAGTTTCCCGCCCTTTCTCTTTCCCTATAAATAGACCTTGCCGACTCTTATTTCCTCACCGATTCCAAACGTCCTCTCGCCTCCTTTTTTCCCGCGAAGTACGGTTCGTGCTCGCCTTCTGGATCTGTCTCGCACGTTCGGCGGCGACTCGATGGGAATGGGCGGAGGCGGCGGCGACGTGGACGGACGAAGTAAGTGTGCCTGGACCTTCTCAGAGCACGATTTTCCTCACGCTGTCATCTCTGAGCGCGAGTACCTGGATGCTCTTAGCGACCACGTGCCGCCGAGCTTCTCTGCGAGACGGCCCGGCGATGGGGAAAAGATCAACGACTTATCCAGGGATGAGCTCGCCATCCCGCTAGCTCACTTTGAGGTGGGCCTGCGACTCCCCCTGTGGCCCGAGGTGCGCCAGGTGCTGAAATACTTCGGGGTCGTCCTGGGTCAGATGACCCCGAACTCCATAGCCGTCATGGTGGGGTTCGCCTGCTTCCTGCGAGAGGAGCGAGTGGAGTTCAGCCTCGCCGTTTTCTGGAAGCTGTTTTCCTTCCGGGCGAATCGGGACGGGACCGCCTACTTCTCCAGCGCCCATCTCAAGGTGCGGGAGACAGTCAATAAGAGTCATAATTGGCTCAAGAAGTTCCTGTTCGTCAAAGGGGACTTCGGCAACGTCCCCTTCTCGCCGGTGCAGCTTAGCGAGGCGATCTACCGGCCGCCCAGCCTAGGCGGTCATGAAGCCGACTTGTGTGCGTTCTTTGCCGGGAAGAATTTTGAGGTCGCGTACCTGCGCCGCCATCTTGACGACCTCGTCGTCGTCCCGCCAGGGGGAGGTTTGCCACTCGCCACTGTTGTACCTTACCCCTATTTTTTCCTCTACCTCACCCCTTCTTCCTGGCAGGCGAGCGCGACATCCCTCTTCACCCCCCTTACGAGAGCGCTCGGATTCCCACCGGGGTTCTCGCCCGAGCTCAGGCTGCGGATGCCGCTCAGCGCGACATCCCGTCAGTCCCGGCCAAGAAGCGGCCGGGTGGCGGACAGCCCACCCCTCCGCCGAAGGTGGCGAAGACCGCGGGTCAGCAACCCGCCGCGAGCCAAAGGAAAGGCAAGGCCCCTATGGACCCTCCGGCCGAGGGCCCTTCCCCCCCCCCCCCCCGCTGGTTGTTTCGACTAGCGATACCCCGGACCGGGCGGCGGGCACCTCCGCGCCGTCGGACGGGTCTCAAGCTGCTGCGAAGCCGGTGCCGAGGGGTCACCGCAACTTTGGCTATGGTGAGAGGTATCTGGACGAGCTCGGCGCTCCGCTCCTTTCGTGGGACAAGGAGTCAAATCGCGCCGCGATCTCGACATTGCTGCCGAGCTGGATGGAGCAGGACACTATCGGCGGGGAGGCCTACAACTTCTCGTTCGGCCTGTACTCGCGAGAAGACGCCGCCATCTACGACAAGGAGGCGACGCGAGTACTGGTTCACGAAAGCGCGCGGGCCCAGCTACGCGGCCTGGAGCTAGCTCACATGGTAGGGAGACGCTGTACTCAGCTGGAGCGGAACGCCACCTCCCTGAAGAAGCTGGCGGATGAGAGGGAGGAGGGCCAAAGGCTCGCTCAGGAGGACGCGAACATGCAGAGGAGGCGGGCCGACGCGGCCGAGGAGTCCCTCGCGCAGTACCTGGGCGGGGTGGTACGTATTCGCCCTGAACTACCCCCCTTCTCGTGAATATGGCTCACGACTCTTCTCCTTCCTCCTTCCAGGATGCGGCGACGGCGAGCCGGATGGGTGCCGAGATCGCCACCCTTGCTCAGGACAAAGCGGCGTTGGAGGCGCGGGTACGCGAGCTGGAGGCCGCCGCCGCTGTCCCTCCTCCAGACAGCAGGGTCTGTCCGCTCGAGCACCACTCCGACTACGACTTGGAAGTGCTGATGCAAAAGAACGCCGCCAGCGCTGCGAAGTATACAATGCAAATGCTGCGACGCGCGGATCTCCTTACGAGCGAGGCGGCGGGACTCTCGGCGGAAGACGTGGTGCCGGCGCTATTTATCCCCGTGCCGGACCCTGGGGACAAAGCCTTCCAGCCCCTTTAGGACTTCTCGCCCCGGATCTCGCGTCTCCCCTGCCTTTTGACATTTATTTCTTTTTAGATGTATATTATTATCTACGTTTACCTGTTTTGAGATGTACGCGCGGGCTGCGCCTATACTTCGTCTTTTTCAGCTATTGTTGTTTTTATAAATGCTCTCTCGTCTGCCTTATTTATACATTTGCTATTGCCGTGCGACGCGACCTGCCCCTGTGACCCGGCCCCGATGAGGCGGCTGCTCGCCCGCCGAGCGAGGCGAGCCAGCTCGTCCCTTGTCTGTATTGCCTAATTTCTTGCGGAGTCTCGCCCGGGTCCTCACCTCCGCTCGGCCGCCTTTCCTGGGGCTGGGGGGTTATGTTAGACCCCTCCCCTTTTTGATAAACTTTTGTGATTCCGACATGTTAACATTGTTTGAGTAGTTCCCGGCCTCGCCGGCTAGGTGGGAGTACGGGAGCGTGATTTGTTCTGGGTTGTAAGTTATTGCCATCGAGTGACTTCCGGCCCTGCCAGCTAGGTGGGAGCCTGGCAGCGGGATCTTCTCGAGGCTAGGGATGACACCGAGTGACTTCCGGCCCTGCCAGCTAGGTGGGAGCCTGGCAGCGGGATCTCCTCGGGGTCCAAACTCATTCCATCGAGTGACTTCCGGCCCTGCCAGCTAGGTGGGAGCCTGGCAGCGGGATCTTCTCGAGGCTAGGGATGACACCGAGTGACTTCCGGCCCTGCCAGCTAGGTGGGAGTCTGGCAGCGGGATCTCCTCGGGGTCCAAACTCATTCCATCGAGTGACTTCCGGCCCTGCCAGCTAGGTGGGAGCCTGGCAGCGGGAACTTCTCGTGGCTAGGGATGACACCGAGTGACTTCCGGCCCTGCCAGCTAGGTGGGAGCCTGGCAGCTGGATCTCCTCGGGGTCCAAACTCATTCCATCGAGTGACTTCCGGCCCTGCCAGCTAGGTGGGAGCCTGGCAGCGGGATCTTCTCGAGACTAGGGATGACACCGAGTGACTTCCGGCCCTGCCAGCTAGGTGGGAGCCTGGCAGCGGGATCTCCTCGGGGTCCAAACTCATTCCATCGAGTGACTTCCGGCCCTGCCAGCTAGGTGGGAGCCTGGCAGCGGGATCTTCTCGAGGCTAGGGATGACACCGAGTGACTTCCGGCCCTGCCAGCTAGGTGAGAGCCTGGCAGCGGGATCTTCTCGGGGTCCAAACTCATTCCATCGAGTGACTTCCGGCCCTGCCAGCTAGGTGGGAGCCTGGCAGCGGGATCTTCTCGAGGCTAGGGATGACAGCGAGTGACTTCCGGCCCTGCCAGCTAGGTGAGAGCCTGACAGCGGGATCTTCTCGGGGTCCAAGCTCATTCCATCGAGTGACTTCCGGCCCTGCCAGCTAGGTGGGAGCCTGGCAGCGGGATCTTCTCGAGGCTAGGGATGACACCGAGTGACTTCCGGCCCTGCCAGCTAGGTGAGAGTCTGGCAGCGGGATCTTCTCGGGGTCCAAACTCATTCCATCGAGTGACTTCCGGCTCTGCCAGCTAGGTGGGAGCCTGGCAGCGGGATCTTCTCGAGGCTAGGGATGACACCGAGTGACTTCCGGCCCTACCAGCTAGGTGAGAGCCTGGCAGCGGAATCTTCTTGGGGTCCAAACTCATTCCATCGAGTGACTTCCGGCCCTGCCAGCTAGGTGGGAGCCTGGCAGCGGGATCTTCTCGAGGTCAAAACTCATTCCATCGAGTGACTTCCGGCCCTGCCAGCTAGGTGGGAGCCTGGCAGCGGGATCTTCTCGAGGCTAGGGATGACACCGAGTGACTTCCGGCCCTGCCAGCTAGGTGAGAGCCTGGCAGCGGGATCTTCTCGGGGTCCAAACTCATTCCATCGAGTGACTTCCGGCCCTGCCAGCTAGGTGGGAGCCTGGCAGCGGGATCTTCTCGAGGCTAGGGATGACACCGAGTGACTTCCGGCCCTGCCAGCTAGGTGAGAGTCTGGCAGCGGGATCTTCTCGGGGTCCAAACTCATTCCAATCCTCTGTGCAAGCTGGCTATGGCAATTCTGGGGGGGGGGGAGAAAAAGGAATTCATTATAACAAATCGTGTTGCTTACAGGTGCTTAGGGAAAAAACCTCTTCAGGTCGTCTCCACTCCAGGTGAGACTCAGGGTCTCGCCCTCTACATTTTGGAGCCGATAGCCCCCTGACTTCAAAGCTTCCTTCACAATGAATGGCCCCTCCCAGCTGGGGTTGAGCTTTCCAACGGACGCTGACCTTCCTGCCGCGTCCACCTTCTTCAGCACCAGGTCTCCTTCCGCGAACTGCTTGACCCTGACATGCTTGTCAAAGTATTTTGTCATCCTCCTTTTGACCTCCTGTCGGACGGCCGAAAGGTCCCTCAACTCTTCCACCATGTCAAGGGAGAGTCTCAGCTCCCCCTCGTTCTCGGCTCTCCATTCCTCTCGGCCCTCCCTGGCCGCCCCGACTCGCGGCGTCTGGACTTCAAATTCTATGGGGAGCACCGTCTCGCACCCATGGGAGAGCTTGAAGGGGGTCTCCCCCGTGGCCGTGTTAGGGGTGGTTCTTCGGGCCCAAAGAACTGCGGGGAGCTGCTCCACCCAGCTTCCCCTCAAGTTTTCCACCTTTTTCTTGAGGAGGTTGACAATGATCTTGTTCGCGGCCTCCACCTGCCCGTTACTCCTGGGGTAGTGGACCGAGGAAAACCTGAGGTCGATTCCAAGCTGCTCGCAGAAGCTGGTGAACTCGGCACTGGCGAACTGGGGTCCGTTGTCGGTGACGATGGCCTGGGGCAGCCCATGGCGACAGATGATCTCCCCCCAGACAAAGTTCCTGATCACCTGGGAGGTCACCTTGACCAACGTCTTCACCTCCATCCACTTCGAGAAGTAGTCGATCATCACCAGGAGGAACCTTCTCTGACCGCTGGCCTGGGGAAACGGCCCAACCAAATCCATTCCCCAGATTGCAAAGGGCCAGGGGGTCGTGATACTCTTGAGCTGTTGGGCCGGCTGTAGCTGGAGGGGGGCAAACAGCTGGCACTTATGACATCTCCTTGCGAACTCCGCGGCGTCTCGGCCCAGGGTGGGCCAGAAATATCCTTGCCTGATTATCCTCCCCTCCAGGGTCCGACTCCCGGAATGACTCCCGCACTCCCCGGAGTGGACTTCTTCTAAGATCCTCTGCGCCTCACCCTCGGCTACGCAGCGAGCCAGCATCCCGGAGAGGGTCTTCCTGTATAGCTGCCCGTCTTTAAGGAGGTAGTAAGCGGACTTGTGCCTCAGCTTCTTCCTGTCTACTCCCTCCGGATACTCTCCCGTGGAGAGGAAAACCACTACTGGATCCATCCACGAAGGCTGCTGATCGATCTCCATGAGCTCCCCCTCTTCGATGGAGGGGCGGATCAGGTCGGTGATGGTGCCCCCCACCCGGGGGCCATGCTTTGCTAGCTGGTCGGCCTGGTCATTCTCTCCCCTTGGTACGTGTCGGATGGAGAAAGTCTGGAAGGTCCCTATGACCCCCTTTACTTTGGCCAAGTATAACTTCAGGGTGGGCTCCCTTGCTTCGAACTCCCCGTTGATCTGGGAAGCCACCACCATGGAGTCGGTTAGGACCTCCACATCCAGCACTCCCAACTCTCTGGCCAGGCGCAGCCCCGCTATCACTGCTTCGTACTCGGCCTGGTTGTTGGTAATGGGAAAATGCACCACCACCGTCTGCTCAATCTGAGTCCCTTGAGGGCTCTCCAGAACCACTCCTACTCCAAGGGAATGCCTTCCTGAGGCTCCATCCACCCTCACCTTCCAAGGAGTCGGGCGGGTGAGCTCCTCCTCCGCTACTTCTACCACGTAGTCGGCCAGGAAGTCGGCCATCGCCTGAGCTTTGATTGAGAGCCGCGGAACGAAGGAGACATCGAACTCGCTCAGCTCCACCGACCATTTGGCTAGCCGGCCTGAATGCTCCACCCCCTCGAAGATGTTGCGGAGAGGATGGTCGGTCACCACTCGGATTGAGTGTGCCTGGAAGTAAGGTCGTAGCCTCCGAGCCGAGACGATTAGTGCGAATGCAAGCTTCTCCAAGATCGGATACCGGAGCTCGGCCTTCCTCAGGACCCGACTGACGTAATAAATAGGGAGCTGCCTCTTCCCTTCTTCACGCACCAAGACGGAGCTCAAGGCCTCTGCCCCGACCCCGAGATATAAGAACAAATCCTCACCCTCCTTCGGCCCTTGTAGCAGCGGAGCCTGTGTCAACTGCGTCTTGAGGGCCTGGAACGCCTCCTCGCATTCCTTGGTCCATTCGAACCTCTGGCCTCCCCTCAGCGTTTTGAAGAAGGGGGAGCACTTCTCCCCTGCCCGAGAAAGGAAGCGACTCAGCCCTCCTAGCTTCCATGTCAACCGTTGGACCTCCTTTGCATTCCGTGGGGACCCCAGCTCCAAGATAGCCCTGACCTCGTCTGGATTCGGCTCGACCCCCGCGGGGGTGAGGAGATGCCCCAGGAACTTCCCCCGGCCGGCCCCAAAGACACACTTGAGGGGATTCAGCCGCATCTTGTATCTGCGTAGGGTGGCGAAGGTCTCTTCCAAGTCCCGGAGGTGTGAGTCCACATCCCGGCTTTTGATCATGAGGTCGTCCACGTATACCTCCAAGTTCCTTCCCCTTTGCTCCTTGAAGACTCTGTCCATCATTTTTTGGTAGGTGGCCCCGGCGTTCTTCAGTCCGAACGGCATCATCTTGTAGCAGTAGCAGCCGTCCCCTGTGATGAATGAGACATCCTTGATGTCCGGGGGGTGCATCCTAATCTGATGGTAACCTGAAAAGGCATCTAAAAAACTCATCACAGAAAAGCCGACGGCTGAGTCAACCAGCGCGTCGATCCGAGACAAAGGATAACAGTCCTTAGGACAAG
The DNA here is from genome assembly GCA_039583875.1 of Platanthera guangdongensis. Taxonomy (NCBI): domain Eukaryota; kingdom Viridiplantae; phylum Streptophyta; class Magnoliopsida; order Asparagales; family Orchidaceae; genus Platanthera; species Platanthera guangdongensis. Next base: position 18,788,922 of record CM077149.1, read on the forward strand.
CTTTATTAAGAAGGGAAAAATCGATACACAATCGCCAGCGGCCGTCTCCTTTTTTGACCATCACAACGTTGGAGACCCAGCCGGGGTACTGAATTTCGGACACGAAGCCAGCCTTGAGAAGCTTCGCCACCTCCTCCCTGATGGGTTCCGCCAGCTTGTCTGTCGTGGATCTCTTTTTCTGCTGAACGGGGCGTGTCCCCGGGTCCAAGTTGAGGCGGTGGCAGGCCACATCCGCGTCAACCCCCGGCATCTCCGCGGCGCTCCAGGCGAAGATGTCCACATTCTTCCGGATGCACTCCAGCATCCTGCCTTGGTCCTCCGGGGTCAGCCCTCCGCTGACGCGGATCTTCTCCATCCTTCCTCCCCGGGTGAGCACCTCCAGCTCCACCACTTCTTCCGCCGCCTCCAGCCTGGACCGCTCCCCCCATCCTTCGGCGTCCCCTTCCTCCGGAACGGGGACCTCTACCTCCATTTCTCCTCCCACGGCCCTTACTTCAGCCACCTCCTCCAGGTCTCCTCCTGCCGCCTTCTCTGCGCAGTCCTTCACTCCCTGCTCTTCCCCTCCTGCTCCCTGCTCGACCTCCTCCATCCTCCGCCCCATCTCCTCGGCTCCCTCCTGCCAAGAGATGGTGTTCACCGCAGTGACATAGCACTCCCGTGCCACCTTTGGGTCCCCCCTAACCCTGACCTGCACCCCCTCAATGTTGAACTTCAAGCACTGGTGGAATGATGAGGGACGCAGCGGAAGGCGCTGATCAGGGGCCTCCCGAAGATTGCGCTGTAGCTGCTGGGGCGCCCACAATGACGAACTTGCAGTTTCGGGACTGCCCCCCCCCCAGGGTGACATGAAGGCCGACTCCTCCCTCTACTTCCTTCCTTTCTCCCGAGAACCCGAACAAGGGCCCGTCCGAGGCCAGCACCCTCTTAGCCTCCACCTGCATCGCGTCAAACGCCTTTTTGAAGACGACGTTCACGGAGCTCCCATTGTCCACGAGGATCCGAGAGACAGTGAAGTTCTCGATGGCGGCCTTGATGACCAGCGCCCCCAGCAGCTACAGCGCAATCACTTCTGGAGAAGGTGATCCTCTCCTCCGGGGGCGGGGTTTGGGATGTAGAGGCGACGCTCCGCCGGTACATGGTGTGGAGGCTTGCCTTGCGGGAAGCCTCGATCCCTACTCCCCCGTGGATCACTCTGATCCCTCCTCGGGTCCCGACATCGACCCGGTCCTCGCAACGATCCTCCTCTGCCCGAGGCAGGACCTCCTCGATCCTCACTTCTTGTCGTGCCTCCTCCTGCTGCTGCTGTCGTCCCCTATTCCCTCTCATCTCCAAGAATTCCGGGCACGTGGCTGTTGCGTGCCCCTCTTCCTGATGGAAGTCGCAATAGGGCAGCTCCACCCTGAACTCTCTTCTCCTTCTCCTCATGATCTCCCTCCTTGCTCCCAAAGTTATGGCCATGGCCTCCTCCTGATCGGGGAGCCGGGGCCGGTGACCCTGCCTCCAGCCCGGTGGGTGGAACTGGTCCTGCCTCCCCTGATAGTGACCCCTTCCGAAGTACCCTCTCTGTGGCCCCTGCCCCTGCCACTCTGGTCTCCAACCCAGCCGACGGTCGGGCTCCTGACGCCCCCACCCCGGCTGCTGTCCTTGGAGCTGCCTCTGCTCCCTCTGCCTGGGCTCCCCTCTTCTCTCCTCCTGCGCTCTTCCTCCCTTCGACTCCTTCTCTTCCTCGGTGGCCCATCTGGCTAGCTTCCTTGCGAACTCCGGATTCGACGCCTCCCCGTCGACTTCTCTAGCCGCCCTCTCCATCAACTCCTCGTAGGAGAGAGGGGGAATTCTCTTCAGCTCCATTCGGAAGAACCCCTGCTGCAGGCCCAGGGTGAAGGCCATCATCAGACTATGGCCCGGCATCTCCTGGACCTGGGTAACCTCCTCCTGGAATCGATCCACATAGCTCCCCAACGTCTCGTTCACTCCTTGCTTAATGTGGAACAAGGACTCAGACTCCTTCTTCCTCTTCTTCGAAGTAGTGAACCTCAGCATGAATCCTCGGCGCAGGTCCTCAAAACAGTAGATGGAGCTAGCCGGGAGCTGGTGGAACCACTCCCTTGCCTTCTCTCGGAGGGTGATGGCGAAGAGACGGCACTTGAATCCGTCCGACATCTGACGGATGGAGACCACGTCTTCGAACCATTGGACGTGCTGGACCGGGTCTCCCTTCCCGGTGTAATAGGACATCTCGGGCTCTCTGAACCCTTCTGGTACTGGTGCTGAGGAAACCAGCTCGCTGAAAGGACTGCATCCCCCCACTGGGCGAGCCGGCGAATCTCGCGGACCCAGCTCGCCGAACCTGCCTCGGCTTGCCGAGCCGGGGAAAAGCTCGCGCCCCGAGAGCTCGCCCCCTCGGCCTTCCTCGGCCACTTCCTTTCCAGCTCGCCGGCCAGGGGCGTCCTCGCCCAAAGAGGGGGCGGCCGCGATCTGGGCTGCCGGGGTCGAGCACTCAGCCCGCACAACGAGTGCGATCTTGACGAGGCCCAGCACCTCGTTCCTGAAGTCTTCAAACATTCCCACCGTTGCGAGAGGCGGTGGGGGCGGCGAGTCCTGCCTGTCAGATCCTTGTCCTCCCGTCATTGAGCTCGCCGAAGCTTTTCTGCACTGACCACTCTCCACGCTCACCGCACCAAGATGTTGAAACCGGAATCCGGCCTCTTGTGGAGTTCGACCCTCGGGGAAGGGGTGGTCTCGCGCCTACTTTGCTCCTGCAAGAAAAACAACGAAAGAGACAAGAAAGAACAGACCCAAGGGCTCGGCAGCGAGGTCCCACCACAAACCCGGAAGATCTCTGAGCGCTTCCCCTCCTTAGCCAGAAGCCGAGCTAAGGTACTCTCATAGAACACTTGGAAATGAGAGTAAGGAGGCACTGAAAGCGTGTCCTCTGAGGTACCCCTTGGGTCTTATTTATAGCTTTTTGGAACCTGAACTGCCAATAACCAAAATAACTGACCTGAAAATACCAAAAGGCTCTTAGCTGGGTCTGCCAACATCCAAACTCCGCTGTTCTGATGGGCTATGCGCAGTCCAACCTGGTCTGCCAACAGCGAGACTCCGCTGTCCTGAGTAGCTATTCGCACCCACGGGGAGTCAACTCGCCTCCAATCCTTCTTCGCGGGAGGCGGGCGCGACCTGACTTCAGTTGCCCGCCCATGCTCCCTGGGCGAGCGCGAGCCGGGGGTCGCGACCTGCCTTGCTTCTGCCGGGGCGGACGGGCGGCCAGGTCGCGTGACTCTCGATCAGCTCGCCAGTCGCGGGTCGCCAAACTCGTCTGCTTTGGCCAAGGACTCTTCGCGCGACCCGCTCGCTTGCCTCGTCGGCTCGCTCGCCTGAAATGGGCGGGAGCGGGCCAGCCCTTCTGCCGCATATCTGTTTGCCGCTCGGATGCGGGCCGCGGGGCAAGGTCTGCTCGCCTCCCTGGTGGGACCCACTCGCCGGACACGGGGTTGTACAACTATAAAATCTGTGTGTTCTCTGTGTGTGCTTTATTCTGTGATTGTTGTGTTGTATTGCTGTGAAGAATTGTTTATAATTCTGTGATTCTGCCTAAAAGTTTAAAAAGATTAAGGTCACCTATTCACCCCCCCCCTCTAGGTGATTAGGTACAATTTCTTTCAACCTGGTCCTATCTCAACGAAAATATTGTCTTGACCTGACAATATTGTCTTAATGTCTCGTCAATGCTTTCCACGCCTCTCCCAATCTCCATCGACTCATAAACGACAATATTGTGCAGACAATATTGTGACAATATTACTCTGAATTGGACCAGACAATATTGTCTTAATGTCTCGCCAATGCTTTCCACGCCACTCCCAATCTCCATCGACATCACCTTCGGCGAATCCAGTAGTCTGTGAGTGCTTCCTCGTCCAACTACAGGTCTGAAGGTTCCAACGCTCGGATTCCACCTTCCAGACGATCAGTTCACCCCCAGTCTGCCGCCACGTCTTTGTCCATACCGCCTCCTCCGAACGGCTTCCATTCCATCTTCCCTACTATTTATGACCAATCCTTTGTCATTCCTAGTAACTCTCAACCTCTGAACGTAATCTAGCACCTCCCACCCAAAGCTTCTCCCTTGATCCACAAAACTGGCTCTTCTAGGAAACGCCAGCATACCTTTTTGACGCCTTTTGGGCTTCGCCGTTTCGCCCGTGCTCTCAAGGCATGACCCTTACCTCATCTCATGTTTTGATGCTTATTAGTGAGGGAGAAGCGGCAGAATGCAGTGGGGGAAGCTTGATGGTAGTTCCTAGAGGAATGCCAATAACCAACGGGGTGTCAGCATTGGAAGTCGACGAGGTGCCTGGCCGGCCTGTGATAAAGGTATCAAAATTCCCATCAAACTGCTGGATTAGGTCCTCGAGAGGGTGATGTACTCCTCATAAACATCAAGTCGGGTCAGTGGGACTGAGCTCAGGAGTGTTCTATTGCACCAAGGAGCGTAAGTTGGGTATACACGTGAGGAGCTGGACTGGATGGGGCGCAGATTAGTGTCATGGTAGTAGCAGGCATGGACAATCATGGAGAGTCGGCGCGGATGATGTGTAACTCGTCGCAGAGGGTTGGCATTGACAAGGGTTAATAGTGGCTACGGATGAGACGCAGAGGATACGACGAGTAGGGCGATCATGGCAAGGTGGGAGTGAATGAGGCGTGGAGGGCGCGGTGTAGCGAGCAGAAGGTGAGAGACGCGTCATAAAAAGATTGGTGCAGATGAGTGTTAGGGTGGGTGTAGGATCGTTTTTCTAGCGGCGGAGACCGCGGCCTGAAGATGACAGATCAGACCAAATGTGGTGGTGGATTAAAGGAAGTGAGGGAGGAGAAGAAGGAAATGGAGAGGATAATTTAAGACCCTATGGCTCACTTCATTGATCTTACTTCCAAAATACAAGATATTATGTCTTATATGGGCTTATAAAACGTGAAGGGCAAACAATAATTAACCAAACAGGCCCAAATAAACAAAATGTGATAATAAGATAGGTATGACGGAGTGCGTGATGCCCATGCGCACTATTAGCTAATGTTCGTTGTGTTGTTGGAATCTATACCATTGTCACCTCGGTCCCGATGTCGATATACATGCCCCACGCAACGGAGAGCCTCGCCCTTGTTCATATCTAAAACAAACTAGTTTCGCATAAAGGAATTAACAACCATGAATCTCATTTCTCAACCGTCAATCAGAGCCTCTTAAATATAATGGTAATGCGAATGAGCATATACAACAACAATGCTCTGGAGAGTCAACAAAGGGATGAGCATATACAATAACCATGCTTTTGTAGAATCAACAAAGGTGGAAAATAAAATTGTTTATCCCACATTGATGTTCTGATTTGTAGTGAAAATCAAGTGCAACCCCGACCTCTCTTCTAATTAGATGGCCCTCTCAACTGCAGCATATCACCATGGCAAGTCCTTGAGACTTGCACTGATACAAGAAAGACGTCACATCTACCTGCCACCTCGGACAACAAACGAGCCGAGCTCGAGTCGAGCTCATCGAAAATGGCCGGCTCGAGCTCGAGTTGTTTTTTTTCTTCGAGCTCGAGCTCGAGCTCGACGAACCTTTGTTCATTGGGCTCGAGCTAGACGAGCTCGACCGAGCTCGGGGAGAAAAATTTGAATATATTTTTTTAAAAAAAGTAATTATATATAAATACATATAATATATATTAGTATAATAGTATTATTAATATCTATATTTTATAAATTATAATACATATAATAAATTAAAAAAGCTTGCGAGCTTGCTCGCGAGATCATGAACAACCGGAAGCAGACTCGAGCTCGGCTCGAATTAAAGTTCAAGCTTCTTAAGCTCGAGCTCGACATGATCGAGTTCGAGTCGAGTTTTTTTTTGAGCCGGCTTATCGAGCTCTTGAGCAGGCTCGACTCAACTTGCACCCCTACTGCCACCTTGTAGTCCCACAAAGGAGCCCACCTTGGCGTCGCACCAAGGCGGCTTTATCAGGCCCGCGGGCCATACACTCCAACCCGTCTCTGGTCCCACCAAAGGAAGCAGAAAGGTTGTTGAGGCGAGATTCGATCTCGAGACCTCCTTGATAAAGAGTTATCAGGGGAGCTCTCATCACCAACTGATTCGGCCCCTTGGTGGGACTTCAGGGTGGCAGACAGGTGTGACACCTATCCTGCATCATGCACTCACACACACATGCACCTACAATGCTTCCTACCTTGCCGACACCTTGTGCTTTCTGTGTATGCACCTTTACATTCCTTCATCCCGATGTAACTTATGCTTCAAAGAATTTGCAACATTTTCCTACACTTCTTCTTTTATTTGTTTGTTTGTCGCACTCAATGCATACACCCAAAAGTCTTCCTAAAAGCTTGGTACACACAACCACCTTAATTGGCAGAGTCCTCCACAATGAGTGATAACTAATTATAGGGTTTTCTTCATTGGAAATCTCAAACATCAAATCTAAACAAGTCATTATCCAGTTCCAAGAGAAATCTTGTTAAGTATAGGGTTAATGAAACTCATGACAAAATTCTAAGTTGTCAAACACAAGGGCTCAGATCTTCTGAGTGATCACTGAACAAAGAATAGTAAAATGAATTGGATTAGAGAATGAAATTATTACGATCCTTGCCTGTAACATCGTTGGCAGTGATAATGGAGGCGGAGATACAAGGAGAGCCGAGCTCAATCCGCGAAAAATGCGAGGGGAGAGGAAGAAGGGAGTCGACTTAACCCTAACCTTATAAATGAGGAAGAAGAGAACTAGAAAGAGAGAACTTAGAGAGATAAAGAGAGTTGGATTAATTCATTTCATATCTCTTACATGACCCAAGGGTCCTTATATATAGGACCCATGATGGCATAAGTGTAAATATCTAATATATAAAGATGCGGACAAATGCACAATACTAACACATTAAGACTCTAGCAACTCATAACTATGACTCGACTCATAAAATTCAACTCCAATACTTACAGACTCGTAATAATATGATCGCTACTAGATAATTGATGGTGTGGGACCCATAATATCCCACACACCCTTCAAATCGAACTTTCTCTCAAGCTTAAGCAGTGCTTGTACGGAGTAATCATACGGCTCTTTGATTCCCTGCCAAAATAACTCTTGATAGCGCGTTGTTGTGGAGACACTACACGGGTCGTCATCGTGCTCACAGATGTCATGAGAGACTGCAAGGATCTGGCCTAACAGAAGCGCTCACGGAAGGAGAAGACCATCGGTCACAAGCTCTGGAGTCGGGGTGAGTGTACCCAGTGAATGTAGTCAGACGAGGGTAGCGGAGAACCGTGTTGAAGGTGATCCACAACAATGAGAGGGGGGTGACGTTGACTGGGAGACGGTCGTCTGAAGGAATGGATCAAGAAGGACCTTTGGAATAGGTAGCTAGAGTAAAGGCTGCAGGATGGAGACCGTGGGGATGAATGGTGGGAGCACAATTTGTGGAGGCACCACCGCTGGCGTGGAGGAGACAAGGTCGTGATGTAGGCTAGTCTCTTAGGCGAGGTCGTGACGGTTGGAGACTCCCGAGGTGCTCTCACACACTCCAACTTACCCGCGCAAAACTAAACGTAGCAACCTATATTTTGTATTATTAATCACATGCGATTACGAAGGGTCGCTAAACCTCTCGAGAGGGAATAGAGGCTATGGGCCAAAATCCACTCAAGCGAAATGGATCCACACGATCCGATTGAGCAGAAGTTGTACCAAAAGGGATCTACCGAAAAATAGACGATTCGTAAAAGGTGGATCACTCCCAACAAAAATAACGAGGGTCGCCAAGCCTCACGAACTTAAACAAGTTTAGATAAACAATAACAAATCGTTGCGAAGAAATCCACTATGAAATTCGATGATTTCGCAAGCCACGCAATATTATCTCGCCACGAGATTTATCAAGAAAGAGTTCACAATGTAAAGTAGAAACATTCGTTACCCTTCGCTCGGATGAAGATTCCACAGAGGGGTTCGCTCTCCCTCGGTTCCACCGGATGCCCGCCGGATGGTGTGAAACACGTTGCCTTCTTCGGAGCCATGCTGGGAGGAGTTCCACGCAAGCGGATGTTGTTGTACCCTAGCCGAACAATCACCCAGAGTAGGCACGGGTCGGTCGGCCACCGTCACGTAGAGAAGTCGCCTGGCCACGGCTCGCGCGAGGTGGAAGAAACCGTCCCGTTTGGAGAGAAGAAGGGAGGGGGAGTGGCGGCCGACTGGTGCCTAGAGGGAGAGGGAGGAGGAGGGCCGAGCTTCACCAGGCTGAACAATTGGGAGAAAGAGGCGGTCAGGGGAACGTGCAAGAAAGAATAGGGTTTGAGAATGCTATTTGATTCAATCCAAAAAATCTGCCCTCATCCTTCCCACATTAGCCTTAAATAAGGCTTTACAAAATTGGCTAATGGCAATCCATAGTTTACACAAATAAATAATAAAAAAACAGTTTTTATTTTCTAAATTAATTAACAAGATAAAAAAGAAAGATGATAGAATATGAAGAAATCATATTCAACATCCCATTTATGACATGTGCCGCGGCCGGAAGTTGTAGCGGAGATCATTAATAATTTTACGGTGTCGCAAGTCCTTTGTTGGAGATGGCAAGAGATCCTCCGTAAGGATATTGCCACCATCATCATTAAATCGGGGGTCGTCAGCTCCATAAATCCTCCCCCTCTCAAAAGGACTCATCACCGATGAGTTGGCTTGAATGTACCGGCAGAGAAGAGCATCATCCAAGAGAGCCACCTCCGACTCGGGTAGCCAAGAGTCATCATAAGCAGGGCGATCACGCCACCGGACCAAGAAGCGGTGACTGTTACCATTCGGAGAAGAGGGTACTTTATCGGAGAGGATCCTGTCAGGCAAAAAAGCGGTCTTGTGGAACCTTGGAAAAGCGTTAGCCAAAGAAGGAGAAATAGTTTCAACATCAACATTAAGCTTACCTCCAGTGGAGACCGAAGTAGAGGACGAACCTGGGATAATCTCACCCCCAAACCCAATAGAAGAGAAAGTGGTAGTCATAAACGTGGAGGTAGATATTTCAAGTGGCGGAGATAAATACGGCGTTAAATCCGAAACATTGAAAATAGGGGATATACCCCATTCGGTGGGTAAGTCCAACAGATAAGCATTGTTACCTAACTTATTTAGGATTCGAAAAGGACCAGCGCGCTGGTTCGCCAATTTTTTTACGGTGCCCGAAGGCATCCGTTCAGGGATGAGACGCACCAATACTAAATCATCAAAGTTAAAGTGTGATTCGCTTTTTCATAAATTTGCATGTGATTGATAAGACGCATATTGGTTGGCTAATGTTTCTTGAACGCGCTTATGTAAAGTCTGAACATGAAGAGCGAACTCTTGTGCAAAATGACTTGACTTATAAGATGGAGGTAACGGAATCAAGTCAAGTGGCACCGATGCCTTGTAGCCATGCACAATTTCATTTGGGGACAAGCCCGTAGATCTATTCTTGGAATTGTTGTACGCAAGCTGGGCGTGGGGAAGGACTAAGTCCCAAGTGCCTTTATGGTCACCCACAAGACACCTAAGTAAACTACCCAAGCTTCTGCTTACTACCTCCGTTTGCCCATCCGTTTGCGGATGGTAGGCCGAAGAAAACAAAAGTCTGGTGCCTATAAGCTTCCAAAGAGTTTTCCAAAAACAACTTATAAATTTTACGTCCCTATCAGTTACTATTGTCTTAGGAACGCCCCGGTGTCCAACCACATCTTTAAAATAAAGTTTCGCAATATGAGAGGCATCATTGGTTTTGTTACATGCAATAAAATATGTCATCTTTGAAAACCGATCGACCACTACCAAGATGGAATCATGACGCCTAAAAGTGGTAGACCCAAAATAAAGTTCATGCTAACGTCTTCCCACGGTACAGAAGGAATCGGAAGAGCAGTATAAAGACCGGCATTCATTTGTTTCCTTTAGCTAATTGGCACACACGACAACTCCCTACAATTTTATTGACCATGGACTTAAGTCTAGGCCAATGAAATTTGTCCTCGATAAGAGTAATAGTTTTGTCCCGGCCAAAATGACCGTCTAGACCTCCACGATGAAATTCCCAGACTATAAAATGCCGCAGAGATGAGAGAGGTATACACAGCTTCTGGTGCTTGAATAGATAACCGTCTCGAATAAAGTATGCCGAAATGGTAGTGGGAGAGTCGCTCTGAGCGGAAAGATAGATATCTTTGAAATCCGGGCAATGAACGTACTCATCCTTAATCCTGTCGAACTCAATGACCTTCATTTCTAGCGTAGACAATAATAAGGAGATACGGCTGAGGGCAACTGCAACACGATTTAACGTCTCCTTTAGATGTTTTATTATAAAAGTGCACTCTTGAAGATAAGAGACCCATTTGGCATGACGGGGGCTGACTTTGCTTTGGGAGTTGACAAACCTCAAAGCATCGTGATCGGATTGGATAACAAACTCCTTAGGGAGGAGATGGTGCCTCCAATGTTGGAGACAACGAATAACGGCGTAAAACTCTCGATCATAATTAAAATAATTTAATTTTGGACCAGCGAGCTTCTCACTAAAGTATCCAATTGGATTCCCCTCTTGACTCAAGACACCCCCAATGCCAACCCCGAACGCATCACATGATAATTTGAAAGCCTTGCTAAAATCCGGCAACCGCAAGAGAGGCGCTTCCGACATTCGAGATTTAATTGTTTGAAAGGCTTTAGTAGCCAACATAGTCCACTTGAACTCACCCTTCTTCAAACATTCTGTAATTGCCGCCATGATACTACTAAAATCACGAATGAATCGGCGATAAAAGGTGGCTAGCCCGTGAAAACTCCTAACGTCCCGTATGGTGGCGGGCTACGGCCAATCCTTAATAGCTTGGACTTTCTTAGGATCAACATGTATGCCTTCCGAACTCACAATATACCCCAGGAACTCAACAGAGGTGACATCAAATGTACATTTATTATGTTGACAAATAGCTCTTCCATTCGTAACGTGGTAAGGATAGTCCTCAAGTGTGATTCGTGATCGGTTGGAGAGGTGCTAAAGACTAAGATGTCATCAAAATATACGACTATGAACTTCCCATGAAGGGTTGGAACACGTGAGTCATCATCCGAGAGAAAGTACTCGGGGCATTAGAAAGCCCAAACGGCATTACCAACCACTCATAAAGCCCTTCCTTCGATTTAAAAGCCGTCTTCCATTCATCTCCCTCTCTAATCCTTATTTGATGGTAGCCACTCCTAAGATCTAACTTAGAAAAGATCATGGCTCTGGCTAACATATCCAACAAGTCATCCAAGCGAGGGATGGGAAACGTATATTTGACAGAAATTTTCTTAATAGTCCGACTGTCAATGCACATCCTCCAAGAACCATCTTCCTTAGGGGCTAGTAAGGCGGGTACGGCGCAGGGACTTTTGCTATGGCGGATAAACCCTTTGCTGAGCAAATCCGAAATTTGAGTTTGCAATTCATGGTGTACGGGGGGGTTAAGCCGATAATTAGAAAGGTTGGACAGAGAGGAACCCGGAACAAAGTCTATCGCATGTTGGATTTCCCGCATGGGGGGTAACATGGGTTGTAGCTCATATGGGTAGACAACTTTAAACTCTTCTAGGAGTCTCCTTAACACGTCTTCCTTCTCGTGTAAACAAACCAAAGCATACATGACCCCATACATAAAGGAATCACGCACAAACTCCTTTCCGATCAGACTTAGAGTTTTCTTCTCTACCGGAATAATCGTGTCCCTAGAGGGAACGAAAGGGTCTTTAGGCAGGGTGGGTTTCAAGACAATCTTCTTGTCGTTAAACTTAAACTCATAAGTGTTCGCGCGCCCAAAGTGAGTAACATCGTGGTCATATAGCCACGGGCGTCCTAATAAGATGTGGCAAGAATCCATGGGATGACGTCGCACCAGATTTGTTCTGAATAGGCTTTGATGGTGAGAGGAACCAAACACCGCATTGCGACCAGAAGGGTAGTCTTATTTACCCACGCAACCTTGTATGGATGCGGGTGAGGCTTGGGGGTCAGATACATATGGGTTACCGCATTCTCCGATATGACATTCACGCAGCTCTCACTATCTATAATAAGCTTACACAATTTTTCTCCACTCTTAAAGTGAGAAAAAAATGTTATTCCTATTCCAATCCTCGGAAGCATGGGGGGTAGCTAAAATACATCTCATGACCATCATGTTATAGTCATCCTCTAGGTCGCTAGGGATTCCCTCGGGGTCAGACTCTTCACCTGCTTCATACATAATATCGGCGGGATCCGAGGAGGCATCCAAAAATGCTAGGGGTTTGGGCTTGGTTGGGCACTCACTCGCGTAGTGGCCCTAAATGCCGCAAGCAAAACATGTGGTATTGGTCTTGCTAATCCTACCCAGGGCACTCTCTCCTTGGTTGGATTTCTCATATTCCTAGCCGTGATGACAACCGAGTTCGAGTCAGCGGACCATAACTTACCCTTATCCCACATTGTGGAGGAAGGTGGTGGTCCTAAGATGGACTTTCCATTCTGCAAAGAACGAGTCTTGGGCTTGGAGGCAAGGTGTTTTTCAATGACCAAGGCAGCGTTAAACGTGGTGTTCAAATCGGTATGACCATAATGTAAGAGCTTCTTTTGGATGTCGTAGCTAAGGCCCTTACGAAATCTAGAGAGTGTAACCTCCAGCATCTCTTGTACTTCACAACGGACCATTTTATCTTTTAGTTCCCCCATGTAATCGGCTACGGACTTGTCGCCTTGGCATAGGATGGCTAGCTCATCGAACATTTGGGTACGATGATACGCGGGAACGTATTGATCCTTTAAGAGGTTTTTCATTACTTGACAACCTACAAGGGGGGCTCCAGTCTCGACTCCTAATCGTCGCTCCTCGTTTAACCAAAAAACTTTGGCTCGACCCGTTAGCTTCATCCTAGCAACTTGAGCCTTCTGTGGGTCCACTAGATGATGCCACTCAAAATAGCACTCCATATCCATAACCCAATTTAGAAAAATTTGCGCTTAATCCTAAGCCGTCGTAGGTGGGGGCATAAATTTTAATGGAGCGGGTAAGATCGACTTCTCATTCAGGGCGATGATGTTGAGGGCGAGCACGCGGAGACACATCACTGTGGTCGTCGTCCTCGGGGTGGGGGTGACGGTTGGGTTGCCTATGACCTTTAGGTGGTGAGGGGGTTCGGTTGGCCAAGAGTTGGGCCATCATTTCCTGGAGTTCCCCCAATTGTTGATTCATGTCAAAACGGAGATCTTCAACCGACGAGGGGTTTGGATTTGGGTGTCGTTCATCGGCCATGCTTGACGAGGAAGTGTGATACTCGTGACCGGATCTAGTGGGCATGCGAAGTGTAATGAATTTTTTTGTTTTTTATAGAAAATAGCGGCGTGCACACGTAAAGCCTAGGTGACAGTGCGGACCGGGCCAAGTTAAGAAATTGGCCAAACCTGCCTCTGATACCAAAATAATGTAGGCTAGTCTCTTAGGCGAGGTCGTGACGGTTATAGACTCCCGAGGCGCTCTCAAACACTCCAACTTACCCGCGTAAAACTAAAACGCAGCAACCTATATTTTGTATTATTAATCACATGCGATTACGAAGGGTCGCTAAACCTCTCGAGAGTGAATAGAGGCTATGGGCCAAAATCCCCTCAAGCAAAATGGATCCACACGATCCGATCGAGCGGAAGTTGTACCAAAAGGGATCCACCGAAAAATAAACGATTCGGAAAAGGTGGATCACTCCCAACAAAAATAACGAGGGCCGCCAAGCCTCACGAACTTAAACAAGTTTAGATAAACAATAACAAATCGTTGCGAAGAAATCCACGACGAAATTCGATGATTTCGCAAGCCACGCAGTATTATCTCGCCACGAGATTTATCAAGAAAGAGTTCACAATGTAGAGTAGAAACTTTCGTTACACTTCACTCAGATGAAGATTCCACAGAGGGGTTTGCTCTCCCTCGGTTCCAACGGATGCCTGCCGGATGGATTGAAACACGTCGCCTTCTTCGGAGCCACGCCGGGAGGAGTTCCACGCAAGCGGCTGTTGTTATACCCTAGCCGAACAGTCACCCAGAGTAGGCACTGGTTTATCGGCCACCGTCACATAGAGAAGTCGCCTGGCCACGACTCGCACAAGGGGGAATAAACAGTCCCGTTTGGAGAGAAGAAGGGAGGGGGAGTGGCGGCCGACTGGTGCCGAGAGGGAGAGGGAGGAGGAGGGCCGAGCTTCACCAGGCCGAACAATCGGGAGAAAGGGGCAGCAAGGGGAACATGCAAGAGAGAATAGGGTTTGAGAAAGCTATTTGATTCAATCCAAAAAATCTGCCCTCATCCTTCCCACATTAGCCTTAAATAAGGCTTTACAAAATAGGCTAATGGCAATCCATAGTTTACACAAATAAATAAATAAATAACAGTTTTTGTTTTCTAAATTAATTAACAAGATAAAAAGAAAGATGTTAGAATATGAAGAAATCATATTCAACATCCCATTTATGACATGTGCCGCGGGCGGAAGTTGTAGCGGCGATCGTTAATAATTTTACGGCGTCGCAAGTCCTTTGTTGGAGATGGCGAGAGATTCTCCGTAAGCATATTGGCACCATCATCATCAAATCGGGGTTCGTCAGCTCCATCAGGTCGGTAGTGTGAATTGCGAGGGGGCAATAAGAGGCGATGGTGGAGCAACAATAACTGCGACGATCGGAGGAGCTTCTTTGAATGCATGTGAGATTGATGACTGTAGTAGGATCAATGGCGGTTCCAGTGGACTCGGACCCCCGAAGCATCGGTCAATGTTGGCAGCGAGCGGCGTCGACATATCCAGTAACTTCTAGAACATCGAACAGAGTGCGGCTTGCTCGCCGAAGATTTTCATCATGTCGTAGGAATTGATTAAATGAATTAATCCAATTAAGAATTAATTAATTAACCAATTAATTGGATGAGTACACGAGACCCTAGGATTAATTGGATGTTGTTTGGTGGGCGCGAGGTAGAGAAAAGCAAGACTGCTGGAATGGGGCTTCAAGGAAATGGACGATGGCTTGATACACTGTTGTTGTGTGATGGTTCAATATATGTCAAGAAGATGCTAGAGTGATGCTCGAGAAAATGGTACAGAGATTGTGGGCACAGTGCGGAAGAAAGCAGTAGGTCACAACGATCGGTCGATAGACGTCGAAGGAAGGTTGAGCGTGCGCTCGACATGACATCAATGATGTCGACATGTGTGGCATCTATGAAATAGAGGACAACGGGGGACGACGAACGCGAGAACAGAAGGAACATGGGTAGATTAGAACGATATTATTCCAATGCCAGAACGGAAGTACTAACCGAAATCGGAGAAGGAGATGCTCCACGTGATCGAACAAAGGGCACAAGCATGTTTGGCTCACCAAAAAGACGTGTCTGTGCGGACTCGCGTGGGCGAGCTGCTGCAGGAAAGAAATTGACTACGGCTCGATGGGAGCTCTTTGCTTAAGCGTTGAACCTCTACACGAGATATGTGGGGCAGAATCAATAGAAGATGTGTGTGGAGAGATCGAAAAGATCTGATACCAAGATAGTATGGGTCTAGCCCGTAACGTCGTCAGAGGTGGCGCTGGAGTCGGAGATACAAGGGGAGTCCAACTCAACACGCGAAGAATGTTGGGGGGGGGGGGGGGGGGGGAACCGTGCTCAGCCCTAATCCAAGAAAAATGAGGAAGAGGAGAGAACTAGAAGGCAAGAAAGAGGAACTTAGAGAGATAAAGAGAAAGTTAGATTAATTCTTTCATGACTTGCTCATGACCCAAGGATGTCTATATATAATATTACAAATGGCTCAACATGACTTGACTCATAATGGCCCATGATGACTCAACTCATAATGGCCCATGATGGCTCACTCGATAAGATGATTCGACTCAATAACAATGACTCAACACATACAACTCGAAATAACATAAAGGCTCACAATAAAATAAATTCAACCTAATCGGCGACGGATAGTTGGAACCCATAACATCCCACAAGCCCTTCAGATCAAGATTGCCCTCATGCTCGAATTCATATGGCTCCTTGATTCCCCCCCCCCCCAAAAAAATAACTCCCGGTAGCGCGTTAGTGTATTTAAAGCGGCGTCGAGTGGAGGAGCTGGCATGGCAAAAGCACTTGCAGAGGGGAGACTGTTGGGAAGAGATGGAGTCAAGGTGAGTGTGCCCGGTGGACGGTCAAGGGAAACGAAAGACCGGGTCGTAGTTGAGCTGCCGCGAGGAGAAATGATGGCATCGAATGGGTAACGGTCGGTGAAAGGAATAGATCTAAAGGGGCTGGCAGAGCAGGTGGCTAGGGCAAAGGATGCGGAATGGCAATCACGGGAATTAGTGGTAGCGACACAAACTGGGATTGTACCATCACGAGACTTGGAGGCGACGATGTCGGTGGTCTAAATTGCAAAGCGGGAACCACTGGCGGTGATGATGGAGCGATAAGAACTGCGAAGAGTGGTGGAGATGCTTCGGCCGTCGATGGGAGCGGCGGCTGCTCAGTGAAATCGGAGGTGGGGTGGAAGTTGTGTCCAAAGGAGGCATGCAGGGTCCGGTAATGGGTTGCAACAGTGTAATCGACAGTCTCGGTGGAGAAATCGTAGGTGTAGGTGGGGCCAACCAAGATGGGAAGGAGGGGAGGGCGCATGCATCAGTCGAGATGGCGGCGGTAGTGGGATCAGTGGATCCTCCGGTGGAACCGCCCCCCGAAGCGGCGGTCAATGTTGGCGGTGAGTCGCGCAAGCAAGGCATCGTACCACGCCAACATCTCCAATAACTTGTGATGGAGCATCAAATGAAGGACGTCTTGCTCGTCGTAGGTCGTGGACAAACCGAAATAATTTACGAATCAATTAACTTTTTGTGAAAAATTCATTAAATTAATCAATTGAGAATTACTCAATTAATTAAAGTAATTATAACTGATAATAATCGACCTTTGGTTGTTGTTACAGAGGATACAAGGCTTGCGTGTGGTGCTTGGACCTGTGCAATGCAGGGCTTGAATAAGGAATTGACACAGAGTTCGAAACCTATGTTGGTTGATAGGCCTGCGTCAAGCCTGGAGATGTAGAACTATGGACGCAAGGTGTGGAAGCTTTGACGATGTCTTGGCGCACAGTGTCAATGTGGCACGTAGACGTGAAAACTCGATCGTCACAGAGGGAGGAGGTCACAGGCTGTTAATAGAAGATCGAAGAAGAAGCGGTCTTGAGATGGAAGCAGATTACGTGTAGAGTACAGTCGACATCGATAGAAGATCGATTGTGACGATAGGTGTGGAAGAACCAGTGATGTGTCGATCCACGAAAAAGGAGACATACCTAGAGCTGCGGCGCGGCTTCTGTTGCAGATATGAGAAATGGTGCGCGAGATGAGCTATGATGTGACAACTTCTATTGAGGGAGACGTGTGTGGGTTGCTTGTTGTGGTTGGATCATCGTGGAGATCCCGTCAAGGGAGCGCTGCGAGCAGAGAGTGGTTTCGTTGATTGCAGCAGAAGGAGGGCAACCTGGCTCAGATAACAAAATGTTATTAGCCTAGCCGGTAACATCATCAGTGGTAGCGGTGGAGGCGGAGATTCAAGAGGAGTCAAGCTCAACCCGCAGAGAATGCGAGGGGAGAGGAAAAAGGGGAGTTATGTTCAACCCTAACCGTAGAAATGGGGAAGAAGAGAACTAAAAAGAAGGAGATAAGAACTTAGAGAGATAGAGATAAGGTTGGATTAATTCATTTCATATCTCATACATGACCAAAGAGTTCACAATGGCATAAGTGTAAATACTCGATATAAAAAAAGCGCACAAAACTACACTAACACATAAGACCCTAGCAACTCATATCTACGGCTTGACTTATACAATTCGACTCCAATACTTAAATACTCTTAAAATATGGTCACTACTAGATAATTGGCGGTGTCGGACCCGTAACATAAATCTAGGTGGAGGTTATGATAACAAACTGCATTAGTAGGCTGCATGTGAACTTTGAAAAGTATTTCATTTTTCTCATTAGTTAAAGATATAAGATAATATTGAGGCTTATGAAAAGAGTGTTGCCTAAGAAAAAAGTGTGGGGGTCTACCTCTTCTCCTATCTAATCCTTCAATACAAACTCTATAAACTTGTCTAATTGGAGTATTGGAATTCACCCTTTTAAATAAAAATATAAGGGATGTTCTTCCTGGAGAATGTACCTTTGAATCTTCTTTTTTTATTAGCTCTTTTCCTTTTCCTATCTGATTGTGTTAGCTCTGCCTGTTCCTTGAGGTCTCCCTTCCCCAGGAACACCTCCTCCGGAGCAAGCATTGCAGCATCAGAAACTGCAACAGGTGCTATCTGCAATAAAAGTTCAATTACACGTGTCGTTCATATTTGAAAAAGATCGAGATGTTTCAAAAGTCAAAATACCTCTTCCATGGCTAGGGCTGGAATATTTGCATGGATAGACATCTCCTCAATAACCTGCAGACGGAGGCATGCAAGTAATAAATAGGGAAATTATTTATTAAAAATATATATTAATGACAAAAATAATTGATAAGTTGCATACCGGTTTAGGTGCAAAGTGAAAATGAGCCAAGGCATCCAACTTCAAACAAAGCCTTTTAAATAAGAAACTTGCCTGATTAAGAAAATTTAATAACAAAAAACAAAATATCACTCATTAAAAAAGCACAACAGAAAAGGAAAAATAACAAAGATTTTCAGTAGGTACTCAATCGAATTTCAAAATACAGTTTTATTGGTCTATGAAATATCTATAACTATAGAAGCATTATTTTCACCTTAGTCAATACTGTTCTCTAAAAGAAAGTAGGTTGGATTCAATTGTGTAGAAACTCAAAATACAAATAAAATAATGAATTTTATTCCTCCAGAAATCTACTTATTACACGAGTGCACCTCGCTTTATATTGAATAGAGGAGAGAAAATATACAAATGGTGATATGGAACTAAATACATAGGCGGTCACAATACAGATAACCCCCCAGACTACATCAGAAAGCAACACCGGGAAACCAGTTACACAAAGGTAACTGCCTAGACCTTTATACAGATTCCTTCAACACTCCTTGATAAACTGGAGCATACAAATCGTACGAACCAAACTTGGACAGAAACTGATGAAATAATGGACGAGGTAACGCCTTAGTGAGGATATCAACAACTTGCCCAGCATCAAGCACGACTTAGGTCCCATTTTTTTGTTTACCCTTTTCTCCCAAATAAAATGACAATCCACCTCGATGGGCTTGGTGTGTTCATGAAATACATGATTCTAGGCAATATGAATAGTGCTTGGTTGTCACAGAAGAGAGTGGTCAAAGATGAGAATTTCACACCCAGATCACTCAGAAGACTCTCCAACCATGTGAGTTCTGAAACAACAAATGTCATTGATCGATACTCCGTTTCCACAGATGATCGTGCAACCATAGTTTGCTTCTTGCTCCGCCAAATGAGATGTCCACCAAAGTATATGAAGTGCCCACTTGTGGATCGACGATCATCAAGAGAATTGGCATAGTCACAATCAGAGTAGGTCACAAGTGATGAAGAGGAGGGATTATACACAAGCTCTTGTCCTGGAGCAGTGTTCAGATACCGAATAATGCACTCAACAACGCGAAGATGGGAGATCCGTGGAGCATGCATAAAGCGACTGACCATCCCAACAACAAAGGATATATCAGGTCTCGTGGCTGTCAAATAAATAAGTTTGCCGACAAGATGACGGTAATACTTCGGGTTAGGGAGGAATAGATTAGAATCGGATGCACGAGTGCAGAGTTTATGGTTGGCATCCATAGGAGTATCATCGGGCATGCATCAAGAATAGTCGGCATCATGAAGTAGGTCAAGACAGTACTTCCGTCAAGACAGAATGAGACCATCAGGTCGACGAGCCACCACGATGCCAAGAAAATATCGGAGAGACCCCAAATACTTAACCTGAAATTCGAATATCAAGTGTTTCTTGATCATAGTTATACCATTGAGATCATCATTTGTGATGAAAATATCATCAATATACACTAAAATGATCATTGTGTCTGTCGGGCGATGAAGAGTGAATCTAAAAGTCAGTCGAGCTCCGAGTGAAGCCAACATCGTGAACAGCCCAACTGAATTTATCAAACCAGACCGAAGAAAACTGTTTGAGACCATATAGAGATTTTTTGAGGTGGCATACTGGCATGCAAGAGACTCCCTGGTGGGATAATAACTAGGAGGTTGTTGCATGTCGACATTCTTAACGAAGTCGTCATTCAAGAAGACATTTTTGATGTCGAGTTGATGTAACGGTCAACGCCGATGAACAGCCAAGGAGATCAGCCCCGGACAATGTTCAGTTATGCAATGGGTGAGAAGGTCTCTTCATAGTCAAGGTCGTGTTGCTCAGTAAAACCACGCACCAGAAGTTGAGCATTCAGACGTTCAACTTTCCCATCAGGACCATGCTTCAATGTGAAGACTCACTTACATCCAACATAGGTCTAGCCGAAAGGAAGAGGGATAGGTCCCAAGTGAGATTATCCCAGAGGGTAACCATTTCTTCATCCATGGCGGCCCTCAACCCCGGATGTTGGAGTCTTCTATAGAGAAGAACGGGTGGAAATACAGGTCGCAAACCTGTGAAGCGTCGACAATAAGTGATACAAAGAGACATAATTTGAAAGAAGGTAGGTGGTTGAGGTTGGTGCCTAATCAGTAGCCTATGAAGCATCAGTAGGAAAGGGCGACTCTTATAGGGCATCAAACCGAGGACGTCGGCATGCATAGACACGAAGAGGAGGTAACGACAAGTGGGCCGCAACCGGAGTAGGTAACAGGGGAGAATCAGTGAAGGTAGGAACGAGAGGACGTGGTAGGCCTGGGGAGGAGGTGATAGGAGTTTCAGATTGGTGGAAAGGTTGATTTTCAAGGAAGGTGACATCGGCGAAGGTGACAAGTTTCCGAAGAGGTGGATAATAACAGATGTAGCTCATTTGGGTACGAGAATAACCAACAAACATATATTTGGTCGCACGAGCAGCTAACTTATCCATGGGAGGGCCAAGATGATGAACAAAGCAGACACGGACAAAAACACGAGGTGTTAGGGTAAAGGGAGAGGTGTTGGGTAAGAGGATGGAAACGGTGTGGCAAAATTCAGGACAAAAGAGGGCAGACGGATAATGAGGTAGCAGGTAGTGGACACGGAGAAATGTCAATACTCAATAGACGGTAGGAAACTGCATTTGGAACATAAAGAACCTGGCAACCTAGAGGAGGTGACGATTCTTCCGCTCGGCCACACCATTCTTTTGCGAGCTTGTGGCGTATAGGGGCTCATTACATGTTGGACGAGCGGAGCTTGGAACAACGAACTAGCGAAGACGTTAGAAGTAAGATCATGGCCCTGAGATCATGAGAAATAAAAGGATTCTCTTTTATTTAATAATTGATTACAACTATACAACATAGCCCTCTAATATATATAGGAGGGCGGGAGGCTGAATTACGAAATACCAATATGGAACAAAAGCACAAGTACAAAGAGACAAATATCAACGAAGACCAAGGGGACAAAAAACATGTTAAACTAGAGGACAAGAATTTAAGACAAGGTGAATGATAAGAGAGAAATAACAGAAGCGTAAGCTAAGCATGTAAAAAAATGAATAAAAAACATGAGAAAATTGAGTGATTGCCTCAACTACCATCTGTCCTTCATTGGTTTATCATATGTCCTTCATTGGTTTATCATCTATAACATACTAAATGAGAGTTATCAAGTGGACATTACGGTTTGTCCCTGCATCATATGGCCGTGATGTCAATCACATGAGATTATTTCAATAATCTAGTGAAGGTCCCTCTAAAAAAGTACAAATATTTTAGCATTTTAATCTTAACACCAAGCACTATAAAAGCCTCAATAAAATAAATAAAGTCATGGTAATATTCCTCTAAAATAATGTATAATTTTGATTTCTAAAAAATATTATAGAGCTTATGTGATTTATAAAAGAGACATTTTAATGTAACAAAGTGGCATGCACCTGGTCTTTTTTACCGATTTTAAAATTATATTTTTACACTTTTAAGAAAAGGAGGAGGGGTGAGGAGGAAAAAAAAGGTTAAGGGTGGTTTGGTAATATGTAATAGTAGTAATACTTGGTAAAATGATTAAAAGACTAAAGGAGCTGAGTATCTTCAATCAAAATAGTGCCCGGAAGACTCCAAACGTTCATGGAACAATCAGCACAAACATAATTTTTAATGCATGCTATAATAGCATTTTAAATAAAGTCTCAGAAACTTACAATTCAAGCTACCAACTAAAATACAAATCAGAGATGAAAACATAACCTAACATGAAATATTCAACAAATTCAGCATGTATTATAAAAGTAAAAGATATAAAAGCTGAATACCAAAAGACGAAGTGAGAGAGAAGCCCATCAACATGATAAAGCACATAAAACAGGATGGAAGATCATACTTCCTTTTTTTTCTCATCCGAAGAGGAAAGAGGAGCAGTGGAAAGCCCCGTCTTCTGTGCATATTCCTCCTTCATAACATTGCAAAATTGAAGTCAGTAAATTGGTCCTAGAAGTGGTTGAAGGATACTAAAACCAAGTAACTGACGACCATCGCAAAAAAGTAAAGACTAACCTCATATATCTCAGCTAAGCCCTTCTTACTCTTTGTTTCGTCCTGCAGAACAGGAAAACCAAATTCAAATGTTAAACGGAAAATCAAGTTAAAAAAACCCTCAAATAGGCAAATCAGTTTATACCATCTCTGTAAACACTTTTGGAGCTCTTAATGGTAAATCAGGTGCCCTCTGAACATCATCAAAATGAGCCTGAAATCAAAAAATACGTTTCCTTTACAAAAAATCAGAGATAGACCAATGAGAATGCAGTCATTTTTTCTCATTATAATATACAATTGGTGTTAAATTTTATGACCAGCTTTCTTTTGCCAGTACGGAACAATGAGTATGTCTTACTGACATCTCATAAGATAATTATGTAGAGTGCAAGTATATGTTGGATATAGTATACATAAAGTACAAGTATTAACCCCCCCCCCCCCCCCCACAACACACATAAACACATTCAAGCGTAAATACAGATATTATCAAAATTAAGCTTGCCCATGGAAGTGTGGAATATCTTTGGAGGTAAAATTTCAATGCAAAGATAAACTTTTTGTGAAAATGAAGGTACATGAGCAAATGAAATAACTTTTTTATCTTAATCATCTCAAACAAAGTTACAATCAACCTCAATGAGATTAGTGCGTTCAAGAAATAAATACAGGAATTTCAACATACACAACTGCTTGATTGATTGTCGCAAAAGAGCAAAAATAGAGGATGTATTACATCTTAGGTGTCATAAAGGGAACGCGGCCGTTGAATCTCTGAAATAAGGTGTTCAACATCGGAATGAGAAACAACAATCGGCTTCGTGCTTTTTCAGGATATAAAAAAATGAATTGGTATCGACAGGCAGAACGGAGATCAACCGATCACCAATAGAGCCAACCCAATTAGACTAAGGCTCCGTTTGGCGTGGCGTTTTTGCTTCGGTGAGTTTGGACAAAAACACCACCATCATATAGTGTATGTTTGGGATGACAATGGTTATGATCACCACCAAGAAAAGAAAAACTAGTTTTGAACATAAAAGTGGACGACGTTTCTTAGGTGAGGTCGGGCATTCACGAACGACGGTTCATAACAACCGTGTTCACGACCGCCACCGCCGCGCCAAACGGAGCCTAACAATATCCATGCAAGGTTAAGTATTTTTTTGGGTATGAATGATAAATCTTGTTGATCTGCTTTCTTCGAGTATCGAAGGATGCGAAGAATGGCATTTCAATGGGTAGTGATAGGGTTGGCAAGAATCAACTGACACAACTTACAATAATGAAATTTGGGGGCAAACAATTCAACAATTGCATTCATGGAAGTGTCAGTGGGTCGACATCCCAATAATCTAGTGTCTAAGAGAATGTTAAGAACATACATTTGTTGCCGCATGAATATATCACTCTTGGTGTTGACAGCCATCAATCCCTAAAAGTAGGGAAAGATAAAAGATCTATCGTGAAATGTCAGTGTAAGGTATTGCTTGATAGCAATGATACCTTAGAAATCACAATCAGTGGCGATAATATAGTCAACATAAACAAAAAGGATGGCAAATTCTTATGACTGTTTCTTCATGAAAATGAAATGATCAATTTAGCTTTGTGAAAAGCAAAAGGAGCAACCTATAGTATCAAACTTCGGAAATCAAGCCGCAGTTGACTGCTTGACCTCGTAAAGAGACTTTTAAAGTGAACAGACAAAAATCCCCCTTCCCACTCTCTCATACTAAAGAGATTCTTGTATATAAATTCTATCCCTTAAATCATTATGCAAGAAGGCATATTTTGGTCTAAATATTCTAGAGGGCAAGTACTGGTAGAGATGTAATGAGTCAAACATATATCAAATTAAACATGGGGAACGATATTGAAATAATCAATTAGGTATTATTGTGTGAACTCTTTTGCGACAAAGAAAGCATTAATCATCTAGATTATGCTTAATAGTAAAAACACACATATACCTAACTAATCTGCAACTAGGAGATAGATGAACTAACCTCGGAGTATCATTAGGGCCTCCATTTCCTCATTCATAGTAGTTGTCCAACTAGAATTTGGTAACGCTTTCAAAATATTAAAGGGGCTAGTGATAGAGTGAAGGTAAAATGTAAAGGCCTAAAACTAAGGAATGGGATGAGCAATGAAAACAAAATGTGTAATAATATGAATGCCTCAAATGCGCTTACCTTTTCCCCAAGAGAAAGATCATTGGAGATAGTATTTGATGAAGAAAGTGATGATAGAGATGGAGAAGTAATATCCTAACACTTGTTGAAGCCAAATATAAAACAACCTCGCATCTTCTGGTATAAAGCAAAAATGTTTTTCTCGTACTAACCTATGAATGGATAATTCCAAATTATAAACAAACGAAAATGATATATTGATTATTTTAACTTAAAAGATAATAATACAAGAAAATGAGATAACCGTGCTTTTCTTTTTGGGAGAATAATAACAATATCATTAGTGCTGAAGTGAATAACGAAGAAATACGCGTATAATTGCATGAGGATCTACTTTATCATAGTCGGGTGTATATGTCTAAATAAAGCACAAGCAATTACTCATTACTCAGTGAGGGTAAAATATCTTGACTAGGAAAAAAGGACTAAAAGGGTAAACATTTCCAATAAACTTAATACACATGCAATTTATGTGATAGTGGACAGAGAGAACATTAACAAACTGTTTGGTTCGGCACTTCGGCGGGAGCAGACGGCTGGGCGAAGACGAAGCCGCTGTTCGGAGTTGGAGGGGGGAGGCGGGGATTCGAAGCGGAAAGTTTCTCTCAGTTCCTGAGGGTGTTGCAGGAGCAGACGCGGCGGGAGCAGACGTCGCGCATTTGTTTTCCCGCAGTCCGGCGGCGTATGCTCCCACACCGGCGTGAAAACACCACCCCAAACGAACCCTAAAACTCCAAAAATGTTTTGAATGTCCATCTCACATTAAAACTTAGAGTAAATCTCAAGTAAATGCCTACTTTTTCAGCAACTCCATTTTATTGGATGGTATATGATAGTTGGCAAGCATACCGACTGCAAGTAATAAAGTAGTGAGATTTTACACTCGAGAATTATCGTCTCCACAAGGAATGTGGTTGATAGTATCCATCAACTCCAGCGTCACTAACAATTTAAGCGTGACTGAAATTTGCATGATTTAATTAACAAAATCACTACAAGAAAAGAAAAATACGCGAATGTGCGGGTCTCCATCACCGCTTCTCTTACACGCGTGTCGCCAACAACGCCTCGCACTTTCGCTCACCAACGAGGGTCACCCTCACCTCTTCGCATTCACTTTGCAATTGTAAAGCCAAGCTCTCGCTCTCAAGCAAACAACAACCAAGCAATCTTAAAAAACAAGAAAACAAGATCAAGAGCTCATTCACAACACAAATGACAACAACCAACAACACCTCTTAACCAAACCATCCACAATAGAAAGTGCACCTATGAACACTTACACCCAATGGTCATGTTGTGTAGAATGCATTAGAATACACTTTAATAAAGATTACAAATACTCTAAAGATAAAGGGAAAAATACATGTTACCACTCCATGATACGGAGGGAATGAGAGACAATTCCTCGAGCATGAGGGGAGACAAGCAAGGACATGTAATCCCGGTTCCCACAACCACTTGGCTACCGTCCGAGATTCATACATGTTGTAACCACCTCTCAAAGTTCCTCGTCTTCTCTCTGGTTTGTTCGCCTCCAGATCAAGTGCTTCGTCTTGAAGCCTCAATGGAATCCATGCAACCACCTTATTCTACCTTTAGAATGCTTGGGGAGGTTGGAGAAGAGGGACGAAGCTCTAGTGTTCTCGGGCGAAAATGGGAGGAAATGGAGCTTCCAGGCGAAGGATCCAACTTAAAATCACGCAACATTATATATATAGACCATCGGGAAAGAATAAGTGCATGTGCGTGCCCGCAGTAAGAGCAGAAGAGAAGTTGGGCACCCAGTTGTGCACGTCGCACACGCAATTGCACGTGCGCGCACGAGAGTGCGGAATCAACGCGCGCGCAAATTCAGATCCAGAAATAAGTTGCGGTCAAGGGAATAGGAGACGCACACGCGTGCGTCGTGAAGCACGCGGGCGTGCGTTAGAAATTTTGAACATAAGTTCCCTAGACATGCACAAAAAATCACACCTGCAAAAAAGCATGTCCATACAGTCTAGAAATGCATAGAATATAAAATGAGCATTTTTCATACAATTCTAACCCAAAATAGGGCAATTACACATTGAACTAAAAGGGGAAAACGATGAAAGGAATGCACGCATCAGTGTAGAATGTGGATGCAAAATAACTATAAAATTACGACAAAAACACATCATTTCTGAAAAATTTTCTTTCCAAATTCTACACGCCAACAAAATTTGTGATTAGACTACAGACATGCCCCCTAAAAATACCTTAATGTAAATCAAACTATAAATTGGTTCAAATTCAAGCAATAAACAATTTTTTTTTGAAAAAAAAACATTTCTAAAGGATTCATTATTTAACCTCAATTATCCTTTTCTTGATTAAGTCTTCAATCGAAGCTGTCACTTCCTCTGTAATCACTGGAGGAGGCCTTACATTATGTTCAAAATCAAGGTCCACTTCAAGAGCACTATTTTTAGGTCTTTTATTTGCAGTAACCTATTACAATGCAAAAGATAAATTAGACAGCAATGGATCAAAACCATGTGTATGTATTCAACAATGCATTAATTGGCATGGAACTTACTAAATTTAGTATAACCCTGCAGCATACTAAATGCATGGGAAAGAGGGGGAAAGAGGAATGAGCAAAATACCTCTCCTTGCATGGTCCACATCTTGGGGTCCAAGTTAGCTTTCTCCATTTCATGTATCTTAGATTGCATCTTCAGTAGCTCTTTTTCATGAGTTGATAAAGCTCCTCCATCCTGTAAAGATGAGCATGCAAGTGATTCTGCAATATAGGCTAGTTACTTTATTAATTGTAATGAAAATTTCAAATTGACCTGTGTATCAATATACATTCCATTATTTTCTTCTTCATTTGACAATGGATCCTCTGATCCATCAAGACCCTTTTTCTCTTTTATGCCACCCTTTCTCTTCCCGGAATTTTTTGTTTCCCCACCAAAAAAGTCTTCATATCTGGAGAAACATTTCATAACATGAATTTAGTATATAAAAGGGCAGCCCAATGCACAAAGCATCCCCATGTAGCGAGGGTCCGGGGAAGGATTCCACCACAAGGGTGAAATGTAGGCAAACCTTACCCTGCATTTTTGCAAGAGACTACTTCCAGAACCTCAAGGCCACACCTCAACCGGTGTGTCAAAGCTCCCCATCATGAATTTAGTATATAAGCAAAGAAAAATTGATTTAACGCATTTGTTAGGGATTCAAAAGTTTCAATTGTTGCACGGTGATTCAACTAACATATTCATCAACACAAAGCAACCTAGGGATAACAAAAATAATTTAATTCAATATTTCTCCTGGGTTTAATATTCTGACATAAGCAAATGACATGACACAAAAATGATGGATTCAAAATCTTCTAGTGAACTAATAAACTTAGGCAGACTTAAAATAGGAAAGAATAACTAAAATAATATGTCAAATAAAGCTTAAAAGAAGGAAACAAGTTGAAAACTTCAAACAACAAGCTCACCTTTCATCTTTTGCATCTTCATAATCGCCAATATTCAAATCCAACTAAAATAAGAATTAAAGAGATAATCAAATATCACCACCAAGAAACCAAGACAAGAGAAAAAGTAAAGATACCAAAATCCTTAATGGTGCACTTCTTGTTTCTAGATAAAGTTCATCCACTATAAAACAATATTCATTATAGCATCTATTGTTAAAGGTAATAAAGAACTTATGCTAATAAGAGAGTAAAGGTATCAAATGGAACACAAAATAATACATGAAAGGCTCAATCTAGGGTTCGGTTTAGTGCTCAATTTTCGTTTGTTCTGGGAGCATTTTTTATTCACCCGCCAGATAAATGGTTCGGGTAACGTCCATTTTGGATTCCTGGTGCGGGGGGAAGGTCAAAAACTCCATTTTGAGCTTCATTTCCCACCGAATGGTAGGGACTTCATTTCTCCGTGGAGTTTCACTTTCAATTGGAGCCACTGGCACTGTTCTCCCAAACAGAGATTAAATGTTCATTAGCAAAATCGGTATTGCTCCAGTTAACAATGTAGATTAGATTGCATTATGATTTTTTTCATTTTTTTTATTTAAATGTAATTGTAGCCTAAACTATTTCTTCGACTAAGCTCTCAAGTAGTTATCATATGCCTTCCTAATTGTATGTATGATAATTTTGCAGCATCATGAGAATATATTGTACAATCATGTGAACTATAAACTTGACATACTAGTGTAGAGCAAGATATATGAAGCTTCAAAAAAGATACTAGTGCAAATTTCAATCTTCTGAACTATAAACTTGAGATGAATTA
Source organism: Platanthera guangdongensis (assembly GCA_039583875.1). NCBI lineage: Eukaryota > Viridiplantae > Streptophyta > Magnoliopsida > Asparagales > Orchidaceae > Platanthera > Platanthera guangdongensis. The sequence goes on from CM077149.1 coordinate 18,818,186, forward strand.
GATATCAAAATACTAGCCTTAAGAATTTACATTTTAACTCATACCATGACATCTTAACTAATATTACATCAATTCATTTTATTTTATTTTATTTTGAAATTTAACCAAAAAGGAAAAAAATTTAAAGCAAAGAAAGAAGATTCATTCTTACAGCTGCATAATCTTCGTCCTCCTCCTCGTCATCCTCATCCATGCCCACATTCTTATTCATATCATCCACACCCGCATTCGATTTTGTTTTTTCTTTGTTTCTTTGGACTCTATACTCCCTCGCCTCATCATCCTCCAAATACTCCTCCAACTCATTAATCTTCAAAAATCTGTCCTCCACTCCATTCCCTTTCCAAGTCTTCTTCTTCTCATCACCTTCCTCCTCCCCCTCATCATCACCATCAACATCATCATCAACATCATCAACATCATCATCATCATCATCATCATCGTCGTCATCATCATTGTTCTTCACCTCTTCACTATCTCCATCATCTCTTTCATCCTCACCATCTCCTTCTCCTCCCACCTCTTCCTTCTCCTCTTCTTCTCGGCCCTTTTCCTTTACCTCGGCCTCAATAACGATCGGGGCCACGTGCTCCAGCTGTTTGACCTTGCGTCGTAAAGATGACTGTACGGGACGATGAACGAGTTCTACCTGAGACCATATCTGCTCGGCATCGAAGTGTTCTTCTGCGAGGAGGGCGTCGACTGGGAGCTTCGAACAGTGATTAACGAAAAAGGAGAAGAGAGAGACAGAACCTCCACGGGTTGAAGCTGAATCCTCTTGCGAGAGTAAATCAGATGGTTCCAGCTTCATCATTTCTTCCACGGCGTCGCCCCTCTCGGTCGTCCTCCCCGCCATTGACGGGACTAGCAAGGCCATTAAGGTTCGGGAGCAAGGTTCGCGGTGCTTGGGGAAGGGAGGAGAAACGTCCGAGTCACGGGAACCCTATTTTGGCTCTGTTTGGCACCTCTGTAGTGTAGCGATTGACGAAGTGGTGGGAAACTGTTTGGACAACAATATTTTCAGCTATTTGGGCATAAAAAACATTTTTTTATTTCTAAAATAAATATTTTGGGCATAAAAAGAATATTTCTCCTTCTTCCTCCCCTGCCCCACGTATGTTTGTTTGCATCATGATTTTCAGTTTAATATGAAAATTTCATATTTACTAAATTTGTGGACGGCCTAAGGAAAAAACAAACAGCAACACCTCCACTACCCTAGAGCCGGCTAGTTGTGCTTGGGGAAGAAGCACCAATGCCCTAGAGCTCCCTAGAGCTTCGTCACCTCCACTGCTCTAGAAACAAACACCAAATGGATCACCTCCACTGTCCTAGAAACAAACAGCAACATTAGCGGCGCCTGAATCGCAACAGGGAAGGAAAAAACTGGCCCCCGGGAAAATCGTGACAGGGAAGAAACAACCTGGCGCCGGGAAAATCGCGACTAAAAGAAACCTTACCTGGGAAGAAGAAGATGCGCGTCCAAAAATGGCGTCGGGAGCTTCGTTTACCTATAGGGAATGTCGGGAAGGAGGAGATTTGCCGCCGGGAGCGAATGTCGCGACAGGGTTTTTCGCGCTCCTTCGAGAAGGAGGAGAAAATTCTGTTTGCAAAACAAAGAAAACCGACCTATCCGGCTCGGTTTTGAAGAGTGGAGATTCAAGGAATGAGTTAAAACGACTGTGTTTTGGGTCAAAATCAAAACAGATTAAAACAGAGGTAAACGAACACGTACATTGAGCCTGCGAAAACTGAAAACGAAAACCGGCTGTCAAAACCAAGCAAACGAACGAGCCCTAACTGATCTTCACAAAGAAACCCACTCTTTGATCACTGCTTGAAGGAGGGGGAGGATTACCTGACGGAGATCAATGGTAGTCGGCCATGGCACAGCCCACAATCTTTGGAGAAGATCAATGGAGGATGCATTCGAAGAAAATTGATGAAGAAGCGGACATTAATGACAGAAAGCAAGCTGCGCCGGAAATGCAAGCAGCAACAATTACCTGAAGGACATCAATGGCAGGAAGCAAACAGCGTCGAAAATGCAAGCAGCGTCGAAGATGCAAGCATAAACGAAGAAGATGACATCAATGGAAGGAAGCAAGCAGCCGAACTTCGAAAGCCATGACAGTGAAGGAGCTCACCGGTGGAGGCAGCGACGGGGTTCGGCGGAAGCGACAGGGACTTTCGGCGATCTAGGGCAGATGATTCGCAGTGATGGAAAAGAGCGAGGGGAGGCGCGATTTCTGGTGGCGATAATTTTTTGCGGCTACTGAATCGCCATATTTCGGGTTTGTGGACCGGCAGGGACTCCAATGCCCTCATAAAAAATGTGTTTGGCAGGGTGGTGGGATAATCTACGGCACACCCGTCCCGCCAAACAGAGCCTTATTATGTTCCTGGTTCTACCCTTAAAATCTATTATGCTTGTGTGCACCCTACTTGATTTTTAAGTTTTAAAATGGATAAAAAATTAAATGGATTTGGGGTATTTTTGTCTTCCTGATTTTTCTCGGTCTTCATGTTTCTTATGTGTTTACTATCCCACCTCTCTGCCCCTTCACTAAGGGGCCGTTTGGTATGGTGTTGGTGGTCGTACCATGAGGGTTAAGCGGTCATTCGTTAACTCCCACTGAAGGACCTTCATCTGTTTGAACATGAAAGCGGATGAAGCACCTTAGGTGGGCGTTAACCAAAGACAATTTTACCCTCATGTCCACGACTGCCACCACTGTGCCAAACGGAGCCTAAATTTCAGGTTGTTGTCGATCTCTTTTGCATTTCTCTCTCATGATCTGCATGATTTCAGGAGCAATGGTCCCGCCTTATTGAAGATACAATTCATAACCTTTTAATAAACATTGTAGATCTTTCGCAACCGATCTTGGTTGTGTCCTATGTTGGGAATATTGCACTTCAATGTTCCTTGGATTTGAAGAGTCATCACCATCAATGCTAAGTGCGTAGTGTATTTGATAAACCTTCCACTTCAATTATTTACAGGTTTAAGTTGTTCTAAAAATGGTTAGAACATTCCTGAACGATGCTGTAATTTTCTTAGTTCTTCTATGAAAATCCGTTGAGAAGACTTTCTGGTCTCAACGGAACTGTTGGGATGCAACCATCTGCCATTGAGATAAATGGCTGTCTCAGCCCTGCTGAGAAAGCAGACTGGTCTCAGCGAAACCACTGTGACACAGTTATCTGTCGCTGAGACAGAAGCCTGTCTCATCCCATCCGCTAAGACAAATTCAAATCTAGCCGTTAACTCGGTGCGATCCATTTTTGCCGGAAAGTTAATAAAACAAGATAGCCTTTTCCATTCTCAGTCATATGATTTCAAATCAACTAAAGAGCCGTTGTGGATTGGTGAGGCATATAAAAAGCAAACTCTAGGTCAAAAAATGACGGTGAAGTGTTGGATTAGTGTAAGAGTTGTTGCTAAGTGCTGTGAAGTGCTAGAGCTGCTGCTGAGAACTGAAAGTGCTGAGAAAGAGCTAAAACTTTGTGCTTCCAGTAGTTGTTCCCAGATCTGATATAAGGAGAACAAGTTGAGTCCATTTGGGCTCAGAGGTTGATCTTCCCGGCTCTACTGAAGACAGAAGATCAAGATGGAGCTAGGGTTAAAGCTGAAGATCAAATCTCCTGCCCTGCTCTAGGACAGCTTTCTATTGTTCATTCTTAACAGAAGACCAAAAAGCTGAAGGTTATATTCATTAATGTATTCTATTATAGACTAAACAATATATCTCTATAAGAACATTTGTGTTCTGAGTGTGTAGGGCCTGAGTGCTTGAGATTGTAGGGCCCGTGTGCTTGAGATAGGGATATCCTCCTAGCATGAGTTGTAGGGATTCTCGATAGGCCAAAGGTAGGTGGCCATGAGGGTCACTGAGCTATATGAGTAAAGTTTACTCTGAGTGTGTAGGGTAGTGGCCTGAGATAGGGTTTGGAGGAAGCTTGAGAGATCCCGAGGGATCTGTGTTGTAAGCTCTTTGAGTTGAGTTTGAGGAAGTTTGTCTTGTCTAACACACTATTAGAAAGGTAAGAGGGGGAATGGATGTACCCATACTTTAGGGAACCACTATACATAATTTTATGCTTTATATGTTTGTTTGATTAAGCCTAAAAAAATCTAGGAAAAACAAGAAAGAAACAAACAATATATTCACCCCCCCCCAGGTGATTTAGACTACTATTCTATTAACTATCAAGTGATATCAGAGGGAGGTTGGTCAAAAAAGGCTTAACAGTCTGACCAGATCCTATAAAGGGTAGTTTAGTATTCCAAGATGTCTGCTGGAGAGGCTCATAAGAATGTGAGCTCTATGAAGCTGCCCATATGCAGGAAGGTGACCTTTGGCATATGGAAGCAAAGAGTCAGGCTATTTATGAAAGTCTTTAAACCTAGAATTTATATTACTGTTCAGGAGGGACCTTTTATCCACCAAAAGGCCTCCACCATTGATCCTAACCTAACAGTGCCCAAGGCCTACACAAAAATGACAAGGGATGAATTAGCACTTGTTATTATAGATAAAAGAGCAAAAACATCATAGTAAGGGTTATTGATGATTCTAATTTCCAGAACTTGGTGCACTGTGAGACAGCCAAGGAGATGTGGGATACCTTGATTGTGTACATGAAGGGCACTGAAGAAGTTAGGGATGATAGAAAATCCCCGCTTAATTAGGAATATGAGGCCTTCAGACAAAATAACAAGGACAACATAGTTGAGTGCTATGAAAGATTTTTCAGAGTGGTTAATGAGCTGAGGACCTATGAGATGGTCTTCAACAATTATGAGCTCAATGATAAGTTCCTAAGATCTTTACCCAAAGATTTGGACACAAAGATTTGTGCTATCAAGGAAGTGTCAAGCTTGCTGAAACTCCTCCTCACAGTTAGTTTGGAAAGTTTCTTTCCTATAAGATGCAGCAATCTGCTAGGAAGGAGGAGGGGACCCCTATCAAGTCCCATGCCAAGGATAAAGTTAAGTAAATCATATTTTGCATGTTAGTCCAAGTGTCTTTCTAGATCAGATTTGGTACTTAGACAGTGAGTGTTCCAAGCATATGATTGGGATAAAGACTGTTCCTGTAAAGAATGGACCCAAAGTCATCTTTGATGGCTCTGACAAGGGCATCACTAGAGGCCATGATATGATTACCAATAACAGTCTCAATATTAGGGTAGCTTATGTGGAAGGGTTGCAACACAACCTTGTAAGCATAAGTCAACTATGTGACTTTGGCTATGTTATTGAATTCCACAATGACAAGTGCTTGATTAAGTAGTCTGTTGACTTAGAGGTCATCCTCTTATGCACCAGAAGTGGAAATGTATATTGTTTATATTTTATTTTCATTAATTCCTTATCTCATGTGTGTCTTCTAGCTAATAAGAGAGTCTCTTTGTGTTCAATGGTACAAGAGACTTGCCCATATTAAATACAAGACAATGAACAAATTGTTTTCAAAAGATTTGATTAAAAATAGCCCAAATTTAAAATGTGTTAACAGTGGTCCATGTCATGCATGCCAAATGGTCAAGCAAATAAGGGCCACCTTTAAAAGTATTGTCTCCAAAGATACTGAAAGATGTCTCTATTTGTTGCATATAGACTTATTTGGTCCTTTGCTCGTTCAAAACCTAGGTGGGAAGTTGTATACCCTAGTGATTGTAGATGATCACTCAATGTATACATGGGTATTCTTCCTTAAGAAAAAGTCTGATACCTTAGGTGTCTTTATGAACCATGATAAAGCAGTCCAAAATGAATTACAATGTACATTTGTGAAAACTAGAACTGACCATGGTACAAAGTTTCAATCTGGGGCCATGACAAAGTTCTGTCAAGTCTTTGGTATCACCCAAGAGTTTTCCTCTCCCATAACCCCACAACAAAATTGAGTGACTGAGAGAAGAAATAGGACCTTAATAGAGGCTGGCAGAACAATGCATAGTGACTCATCTCTACCAGAATACTTCTGGGCTAATACAATCAATACAACCTGTTATATTCTTAATAGAGCCTCCATTAATAAGGCCCATGAGAAAACTCTCTATGAAATTTTGAAAGGCAAACAACCAATTATTTCATATTTTAGAATCTTTGGTTGCAAATGCTATATTTTGAATAATGGGAAATCTCAACTTACAAAGTTTGCTAAAAAAATGCAATGTGGGTGTACTTATTGGATATGGCTCACATAGTAGAGCCTATAGAGTATTCGACAAGAAGACTCATGGAGTTGAAGAATCAATACATTTAGTTTTTGATAAGACTAGCCAACTTTATAAGGGCTGGTCCATCGCTCCTATTATTGCAGGTATTGACCAACGTTTGCTAAAGCTGAGTATTGAGGACACACCCAACCCCAGCACAATCACTTATGAAGTTGAGGCACTCACAGATGAGGCTATAGGTGTTCAGATTGAAGGAGAAGCAGATGTTGTAGATGATGTTCAGCAAGATGAAGACAGGTTGCCTGCTGCAACTAGGCTCCTGAGAGATCACCCAAGAAATCTCATCATTGGGGATGAACATCAAGGTATAATCACAAGAAGCAAGACTCATAATGAAGCATTGTTCCTAAGCTTCGTATCTCAGAATGAGCCCAAGAAGTTTGAAGATGCAAACAATGACAACTTCTGGATCAATGTCATGCAAGAAGATTTACAACAATTCAAAAGATGCAAGGTATGTAAGTTGGTGCCAAAGCCACCTGGACATAACATTATTGACACCAAGTGGATTTATAAGAACAAGCTTGATGAGAATGAGATTGTTATAAAAACAAAACTAGGTTGGTAGCCAAAGGGTATAGACAAGAAAAGGGAATAGACTTTGATCAAACTTTTACCCCAGTTATAAGGTTAGAGGCCATAAGGATGTTCCTTGCCTATGCTGCACACAAGAGATTCAAAGCCTACCAGATGGATGTTAAGTCGGCATTCTTGAATGACAATCTCAAGTAAGAGGTATATGTGAAGCAGCCCTCAGGGTTTATACATCCTACTCGTGTAGTTTATGTTTATAAATTAAATAAAGCTTTATATGTGGTTAAAGCAAGCTCCTGGAACTTGATATGAAACTTTGTCTACCTTTCTCATCAAGAACAAATTCTTGAGGGGAAAGATAGATATCATATTGTTTCTTAGGGAAACAAATGATAAGTGTCTCTTTAATCCAAATTTATGTGGATGATATAATATTTAGGTCTAATGATGACAACCTTTGCAAAAGATTTGCTAACCGTATACAGAAGGATTTTTAGATGAGCAACATGGGAGAGCTCGAGTACTTCTTAGGCCTCAAAGTGAAAGTCTGATGTTGGGATTTTTATCTCTCAGACCAAGTACACTATGATGCTTATTAAGAAATTTGGGATGGAATCAACTTCCACCATGAGAAATCCCATGGGATCCAATATTTCCCTAGACAAGGATGGGAAGGACAAGCACTTTGATGAATCCATGTACAGATGTATCACTAGATCCTTGTTATATTTAACTGCTAGTAGGGCAGATATTATGTATGCAACATGTGTTTGTGATATGTACCAAGTATGCCCTAAAGAATCTCACTACTCAGTTGCAAAGAGGATTTTGAGATATCTTAAGGGCAGCCAACATCTTGGCCTTTGGTACCATAGAAACAATGATTTTGAACTAATTGGCTATTCAGATACAAACTTTACATGTTGCAAGGAAGATAAGAAAAGCACAAGTGGAACTTGTTAATTCCTAGGATGAAGGCTGATTTCATGGAGTAGTAGGAATTAGACTAGTGTGGCTATATCCACTGTTGAGCCAAAGTACAGCTCTGCATGGAGCTGCTATGCACAATTTCTATGGATACAACATCAGCTAGTGAACTACAATCTTAAGGTAAGTCATTCACCTATATTGTGACTCATCTAGTATAATTTCTTTTTCTAAGAATCTTGTCTCACATAATAGGACTACACATTTAGAAATTAGATATCCCTTTATTAGAGAACATGTAGAAAGTGAAGACATTTATCTTCAATTTGTCCTCACTGATAATCAAGTTGCTGAAATCTTCACTAAGCCATTGGATGAGGCTAAGTTCAATTCTTTCAAAAATGAGTTAGGAATGCTTAATGTTGAATGACTCATGTATATTAAGTGTTTCAGTTATACATATACTTTTCTATATTTCTGTTTTCAATTTATAATGAAATAATTTTGCCATGATGTTAGATAGATAGCTGTTAATCATTTTAACTATCTAGTTTCACCAGTTGAATTAATAAATTAGTTAGCTTCTAAAAGACCACTATCAGCATGTTAGGTTAACAACCTCAATCCAAATTAATTTGATAAAATGACAAAATTAATGGTTAATGTATGTCAAACTTGTTTTGACAATATTCATTGGAAATTAGTGAGATCAGCTGAATCAACTGAGAAAAATTCAGCTGAACCGCTGGAACCGCTGAGAAAGTCTCAGCGATTCTCACAGGTATATGAAGTACCCTGTCCCAGCGACTTATTTCACTGTCTCAGCCTATCCGCTGAGATGGGCCATTTAAAATTAAATCAACTAATTTTAACTATCAAATCAGTCGATTAAATAATCTAGGTCATCCCTTCAAGTTCAAAATCACTTATATATATAAAGACACAGTAAAATGAAAGTCATTTAACCCTAATATCTTTCCTAGTCGTCGCGACCAAAACCCTTCTCATCGTCTTGACTTTCAGCTTTAATGGCGCCAAAATCTTCAAAAGATTTGCAAGAAGGTTATGAGATCATCAAGAATGGCTTCGTACATGCTTCAATAGAAATCAGTGAAGTGATTAGGATGTTTGATGCCCTAGGTTTGGAATACATTCTTTCTGAACTTTCCACCATTCTGAGAGATGAGTGCTTGGAATTTTTCTCTAATGTTAAGCTTTTCCCTTCCAAGACATCACTAAAATCTAAGATTGGAGGTATGAATATAAAGATTACTCCAAGGAAATTGGGTAAGGCCCTTTAGCGGCTCTCCACTGCCAGTGTTGAAGAAGAAGCCATCTCCAGCAAGGACAAAGATAAAGCACTGAAATGGTGTGAGTACAGTGGTGCCAAAGTTGGATCACTAAGAAGGAAATTCTTTAACCAAAGAGGCAAATTACTGGCTGACATTGTTGTGAAATCCATATTGTGCAAGTCTGGGTCTCAAGACACTATCGCCAAACCAATATTTGAGATTATCACAAGGATAATTTTGTACAAGCAGACCTCATGGACCAACATCATCACTAAGTAATTCTACTCAAGGATGAATTGCTAGCTGACAATGAAAATAGTTTTCAAATACTGTCCAACAAGATTGAGGCCAACACCCTAATGCTTGAAAATGAGCTTATTGAAGAAGCCAGAAAGGGGGAGGAGAGCAATGCCAAGATGGACAAAATCATTAATGGACAAGCCTTCAAAGTGCTTCAAGGTACAAGAATAGCTCTAAACCTGCCTTTACTGGACAAGGCTTGGCTAAAAGATATGAATTTCCCTGCTCATGCTAGAGTGGCACAAGATGCACATCTTGCAGCCAGGTGGAAAAGAGAGGGAACTCTATTAGCTGAAGAGTTCATGGCTAAATGCAGAGTTGATAGTGCAGGTGATCCTGATTATGAATACCTAAGTGATGATTCAGAGAAGATCATTATCAATGCTTGATTGAGCCATGGTCAGCTACTCAAGAACATTGACAGTTTGTACTCCTCTGAAGAATGAATCATGTATCTGGAAAGGAACTCTCTAAGAGAAAGGATTTTCAAAGAAAATTTTGTGAGGAGGAACAATACTAGAAAAATGCCTCTCAAATACATACTCAAACCTTTTCTCTACTTCAAGAGACAGAAGAATAAAGCCCTGATTGCAAACCCGCTAGGTGTTGTTCATGATGAAGGCTCAAGCTCTGCAATAAAGAAGAGAAAATCTAAATCTTTGTTGTAGTTCTTTTAATTTTGTGTTTGAACACTATGCGTTAATCCTTCAATTGTAGTACAGTTAACTTTTATTAAAAATTATATGTTAAACTTAATATGTTGCTTCATTGTATTAAACTTGGAAACTTTAAACAAGTTATATTTGTCAAATTATCATGTAATAGTTTAGTTTGATTTATGGTTGGTTAAATACAATTGATTATTGCTTATATTTGCTAACCAGTTCACTGCAAGGTTGTCATGATGTTGATGAATCTAGTTTTCCAATTCATTATGATATGTTTGTGTTAATGCATCTTAACATTTCTGTGTGTTCTATGTTGAAACCAAAATCTCGGTCTTTTGTGGAGTTCACCCTTGGGGAAGGGATGATCGCGCACCTACTTCCATCTTGCAAGCAAAATAATAAAAGAAATAAGGAAAAACTGACCCAAGGGCTCGGCGGGGAGTACCCACCACACACCCGGAAGACCTTAGAGCACTTCCCCTCCTTAACCACAGGCCGAGTTAAGGCTACCTCAGAAAGCGCTAGAAGACTAAGGGGCAAGTGAGCATGAAAGCGTGCCCTCTGAGGTGCCCCCTTGGGTCTTATTTATAGAGTTCTGAAAACGGCCTGCAAATAGACAACCTCCGCTGTTTTAAACAGCTATGTGCAGTCCAACTTGGTCTGCCAACTGCCAAATACCGTTGTTCTAACAAGCTATTCGCACTCATGGGAGGGTTATCCAGGTAATTTTACCTCTGGGCCCCACTGGACCCGTCCCAGGGATATGGAGGTCAGCTCGCCACTAATCTCTCATCGCGAGAGGCAGGTGCGACCTGGATCCCGCAGCTCTCCTACTCTTCTTGGGCGAGCGCGAGCCGGGCCGCCGCGACCCCGCCGATGCCCGTGCTGAGGCGGGCTGGCGGCCAGGTCGCGTATAAGAGAGCGGGCTGACGGCCAGGCTTCAAACTGTAACCATGAGAGCCCTGGAGGGAGGCTCGCCAATCTGGACTCGTCAAGCTCAACTTCGAACATCACTTTGACGAATGACGAACCAAAACTCTGCTCGGCGAATGACGAACCAAAACTCTGCTCGGCGAATGACGGGCGAGCTAGAGGGGGAAAGGGACCAGCTCGTGCTGCTCGCTTGCCTGACTTCGGCGAGAGCGAGCTGGCCATCTGCTGCCTACTCGCATGTTGTTCTGGTGCGGACCGGGCGCCTTGGCCCGCTCACCTGGCTTGGTGGTACCCACTCGACGAACACGGGGTTGTACATTCTACCTTCTTCAAATAAGAGGAGATTGTTGGGAATATTGCCCTTCAATGTTCCTTGGATTCAAAGAGGCATTACCATCAATGATAAGTGTATAATATATTTGATAGACCTTCTACTTCAATTATTTTTAGTTTAAGTTGTTCTAAAGATGGTTAGAACATTCCTGGAAGATGTTGTAATTGTCTCAGCTCTTTTGTGAAAATCCATTGAGAAGACTATCTGGTCTCAGCGAGATCGCTGGGACGCAGCCATCTGCCGCTAAGACAACTGCCTGTCTCAGCACTACTAAGAAAGACGACTGGTCTCAACAGAACCACTGTGACATAGTTATCTGCTGCTGAGACAGAAGCCTATCTCAGCCCATCTGCTGAGACAAATTCAAATCTAGTCATTGACTTGGCGCGATCCATTTTAGCAGAAAACTAATAAAGCAGGATAACCATTTCCATTCCTGGCCATGTGATGTCAAATCAACTAAAGAGCCGTTGTAGATTGGTAAGGCATATAAAAAGCATACTCTAGGTCAAAGAAAATGACGGAGAAGTGTTGGATCAGTATAATAGCTACTATTAAGGGCTATGAAGTGTTAGAGCTGCAACTGAGAACTGGAAGTGTAGAGAAAGAGCTAAATCTTTGTGCTTCCAGTAGTTATTCCTAGATTTGATCTAAGGAGAACAAGTTGAGTCCATCTGGGCTCAGAGGTTGATTTTCCTCCCTTCTACTGAAGATAGAAGGTCAAGGTGGAGCTAGGGCTAAAGCTGAAGATCAAATATCCTGTCCCGCTCCATCACAGCTTTCTGCTGTACATTCTTAAGAGAAGTCCAAAAAGCTGAAGGTTATATTCATTAATGTCTTCTATTGTTGACTAAACAATATATCTTTGTAAGAACATTTGTGTTCTGAGTGTGTAGGGCCTGAGTGACTGAGGTAGGGCTATCCTCATAACTTGAGTTGTAGGGCTTCTTGATAGGCTTGAGGCAGGTGACCTGGAGCATCACTAAGCTATAGGAGTAAAGCTTACTCTGAGTGTGTAGGGCAGTGGTCTGAGGTAGGGTTTGGAGGAAGCCTAAGAGATCCTGTATGATCTGTATTGTAAGCTCATTGAGCTGAGTTTGGGGAAGTTTGCCTTATCTAACACACTGTTAAAAAGGTAGGAGGGAGAGTGGATGTACCCATACCTTGGGGAACCACTATAAACAATTGTGTGCTTTTTGTGTTTGTTTGATTAGGCCTAAAACAATCTAGAAAAAATAAGAAAGTAACAAACAACCTATTCACCCCCTCTAGGTGTTTTAGACTACTACCCTATTAACTATTAACCTAGAAGACAAAGGAACATCCTCCTTGGGCCCTGAAATAGCTGCTCGTATTCCTCCGTGTCGTTAGTAGCACCCCTTAAATAGTTGCTCGTCTTCTACATTTCAAAGAATAAGTGTCATCTTTTCTTCCCCCAATTATTACAACGTAAGGTTTTTTTTCATTAGGGTTTTCAATCTATTTCCAATCATATGTTCTTACTACCAGTTCGATTAGACAATTTGAATTTTTATTCCACCTCGATTCATTGATTCTTGGTCGTATTTTGGATGAAAGAGCCTTTTACTAGTAGTGTGCTTGTTTCATTAGGGTTTTCAGCCTGTTTATATAATTTCTAGTCTTGATTTTTTTCATTTCGCTTCCCTACTTTGCAGTACAAATGTCGAAACATACTTTCTTAGTTCCAATTCGATTAATTTGTAGTAGTAATTCACAGTCTTTTTTTTAATTCCAGCCTGTCTACATAATTTACAGTCATAATTCTAATCGTAATACTTTATTTCTATCTCGATCACATTCTTTGTAGTCATATTTATTGTCATAGTTTTTAGCTCCAGCTCGTTTGCATTTTTGTAGATGCAAAGTATCAGTTACCATTACTACAGATGTGCATTTTTTACTGATGAGGCTGTCCTAAGTCATATAGGGAAAGTGGGGTGCCAATAGCCCTTCACACATGATCCCCACTAACTTAATGAGATCATGGGGATAAGTACCGTGCACACGAATCCGCGCGTATGATCCCCCGAGCGGCCCGCACACGAATCTCACAGTGCACGCCTTTAAAGTAACCACCACGGCCGCTTCCTGCGGTCGCGGGGGCCTCGCTCGCGAGGGCAGCCGCACAGTGGCCGCCCTCCCCGCAGCCGCGGGGGGACCTCACCCACAAGGGCAGCCACATCACAACTAGCCATTCTGCCGGCTGCGGCTCCTCCTCCGATGGTCGTCCGCCGCCAAGGTTGGCCTCTCATTCATGGCGGGCCCTCGCCGCCATCTAATCGTCTCGTCACGATCACCGCCATCCATTATATGAGTAACCACCCACTAACCACCATGGTTAGTGGAATGTATTATTTAGTTAATTAACGACTTGTATATAACAAGTATTATGAAAACATTATACACTTAAAACTATGCAAAATGTGGTATGCACCTAGTAATTTGGGTGGTTACAATGTGCGGATAGCCGTGTAACCACTGTAACTTTCTCCACTCACAACTTTCTTCTTTCTCAGGTCGAAGCTCCGCCGAAATCCTCCAATGAGCCTCCTCCTCCCTTCAAGCCACCGAAACATTTGTCGAAGTCCACGATGCTCCGAGGAAGAAGACGATCGCCAGCCAGCCACGTCAAGAAATCTCTTACATGTGCATCATTCTGCATGCCTCTGCCAATGCATCTCTTTGCGCCTTGTTGTCGTGCTGCCATGTTCAACATCCGAGCAGCGCCCACGAGCGGCTGCCACCACCAAAAAGTGATGAAAATGAGCTCCGTGTGAGGTGGCCCGTTGCCCACTAAGTACACCAGCAATCTCTCTCACCCCCCGAGTTGTAATAAGGAGAGGTCTGTTGCCCTCGATTCTCTTGACAACCTGTAGACTGCCGCCAATAGTGAAGTTTTTCTGGCACCGTACTAGTCACGTGGTTTTTTATCCATTTGAGGGGTTTTCCACTTTAAAATCGCCTTTTTGTTATGCTATACTATTCTTTGACAGTGTGTGCGCTTGATCACTCCACAGGTTAAGGTGGCCTAATTTAGTTCGATCTACTAGAAGGGTTGAGTGACCCTAACAATTTGGCATCATCTATGAGAACACATTCTGTAACATCCCGACTTTTATTAGGCCACTAGAGCCCTAGTGGGCCCAAAAAAAGTGGCATGAACCCTACCCCTGACCCGGTAGGAAATAACCCTAGGCGGGAAACAGAGCTAGAGAACTCTGAAATGAGTTCTGTCAGTTCCTGTGACCTCATGTAGTCAATACGAGTGCATCGGAACTCGTTCAGTTGAACCCCGAGGTCATAAAGTGAATGTGACCAAATTTGTTTTGACCTCCTTGTATAGATCTAAAGGTCAATTAGAACTGAGTCTAAGGGTTAGTATTTAGGTTTGAAAGCTGCCCTCAAGATCCTCAAGACCAGATATTTCAGTTCAGGAGACTAAGTCATTTCATCTAGCTCAGGATGACGAATCATCTAACACCATTCGACAATCTCTGAGCTCACCTCGACGAATCGTCGAACTCCATTCGACGATCTCTGAGCTCAACTTCAACGAGTCGTCGAACTCCATTCGACGATCTTCGAGCTCAGATCGACGTTCCTGTCTCTAGTTTGTTTCCCTATCTCTGAGCTCAGTTCGACGATAGTTGAGCTCAGATCGACGCTTTCTGCTTCAGTCTAAGTCTAGTCTCTGAGCTCAGTTCAACGATAGTTGAGCTCAGGTTGACGTTTTTCTGGAGAGATCGACGTTTTTCAAGATTCAAATTCAGACATTTATGGAATTATTCTCAGCATTTATGTCAAGAATCTTGTAGCCGTTTCAATTAATCTGGAGCAAGTTTCAAGGGATTTTCAAAGGAATGTTTTATTGGACTTTCCTCCAGAAGACAAAATACAGTTAAGGAAGTCATTTATGACAGACTAACAACTATCTTGGACAGAGAATCATTCTATTCAGATCTAAGGAATAAAAAATTTATTCATATTCTGCTGGTGAATAACAACAACTATTACAACAACAACAGAAAGAGAAAGAGTTGCAGATATTCACAGACAGAATTCATACAGGAACACACATCACTGAAGGAGATCAATATTCTAAAATTTCTAGATCCCTTTTGATTCCAGTGTTCAAAGGCCATTATCATTCAAGACTCCAGACACCACACATTTCAGCTGCTGCTGGAATCATCTTTTGCTGGAGATCAAATCTTCTGAAGGCCTATCACCCTACTGTAAAGCTTCACTTCCTGAATAACTATAGATCTCAGGGGGAGCTTTGACAACATCCACTATCTTCTCTCTGATTGTTGACAGAGAAGATCATCTCATCCCTCTCTCTCTCTCTGTAAAGGGTTTATCAAACTCCCTTCAAAAGTTTGTGTTGGTTTCTGAGACCTTATCAAAACTCAGTGATGGCAAGACACCTGATCAAAAAATCTGGTTTGGTTTTTGAGTACCTTATCAAAAGCTCATTGGTGCCCAGGACAGCTGATCAACTCATCCTATAGTGGATTCCTACCTAGGGTGGTAGAAGAGTGGATGTACCCAGATTGGTTGGGGAACCACTATAGCTCCTTGTGTCATCTGGTTGCTTATTTTCTTTTGTTTTCTGGCTGTGGTTTGTGATTGTTCTGTGATTGCTTTGTAATTAGATAGTTGCTGTGTTTGCTGTATTTCATTTGCTTCCATGTTCACTTAGGAATTCAACAAGAGTTGTAAAAAGTTTTTAGCAAGCACTATACTCTATTCACCCCCCTAGAGTATATCAGATCTAACCTGCACTTTCAATTGGTATCAAAGCGAGGTTGGTTAAAACAACACACCTTAGTGGTTGCACAGGCTAACACCTGAACCCAAAGATCCCTCTAGTTAGATCTGCTTGTTTTAAGTTTGTTACTAGATTTATTTCTTCACAGAACATGGCCCAAAACAAAGATTATGCTAGCACCAGACCTCCAATATGCAATCTATCTAAGTTTGCACTTTGGAAGGCAAGGATTATATTGTACATGAACTCTATTGATGAAGACATTTTTAATTCTGTTTTGACAGTGTGTCCAAGACCCCCAGAAAATACAAGTACAAGTGTTGTTCCACCTCCATCAGGAACAGATGCAGAAATCAAGACATGGAAAGTGGCAGATGCTAAGGCAATGAATATTTTAGCCCAGACTATGTCTGATGAAATTTTCCAACAAGTAGCTAAATGCAACTCAGCAAAGGACATCTGGGACAAGTTATCTGAGATAGTCTCAGGATCTGCTGATGAGAGAAAAGATAGAAGATCTCATCTCATAACCCAATATGAGAACTTCAAGAAAGGAGAAGCTGAGTCAGTAGCAGACATGTATAATAGATTCAGTCTCATAGTCAATGAGCTGAAAACATTGGACAAAGAGATCTCATTGACTGAGCTCAATGATAAAATCCTAATGTGCTTCCCAAGCACTTGGTACTCAAGGATCTGGCCAATCAAGCATGCCAGAAGCCTAAATGAGATCACAACTGAAGCTCTCTTGGGCAAGCTCAAGTCTTATGAGCTGCTCATCAAAAATAGAGAAGAAGAGCAGAAAGCTGTCTCACCAGCTATAAGAAAGGAAAAATCAATAGCTTTCAAAGCCATTGAAGATCAGCCTGAAGACAAAGTCACAGGCAATGAAGAGCTGCTAAGCCTACTGGCCAAAAGATTTTACAAAATGGCCAGGAAAGATTTCAGGAAAAAGTCTGCCATAGGGCATGACAAGCCAAGGTATGACAAATCAAATAACAAAGAGATTATTTGTTTTGGATGCAGGAAAACAGGTCACATGGTGTCTGACTGTCCAGAAAATTAGTATAAGGAGAAAAAGGACAGGAAAGAAAGAAGAAAAGACAAAGACTTCAGGAAGAACAACAATGACAAACCCTCCTCCAGCAAGAACAAACACACCAGAAAGGGGTTTGTAGCTGAAACTTGGAGTGAGATAGAAGAAGAATCTGAAGCTTCATCCGGCTCAAGTGATGATGAAGATGATGCTGAAGAAAAAGAATTCTGCATGATGGCTATCAATGACTCACAACAAAATTCTGATGCAGAAGAATCAGAGTCAGAATCAGAGACTCAATCTGAAGAGGACCAGGTAATAAATTCTTTTGATTTTAATTCTGAGGACTTCAAGTGTGAGTTTAAAGCACTATGTTTAGATTTACTAAAATCTGAGAAGGAAATCATTTCTCTCAGAAATAAGCTATCTGAACACAACACTTTAAAATCAGAAAACCTCAAACTCTCTGAGGAGTTGGAATGCTGTAAGGAGCAGATATCCTCACTAAAAAGTGACCTATCAGAGGCCAAAAAGTTTGAAGAATCCCTCAATGGGAGAAGTATCAAACTAATGGACATCACAAGCACAGTGAACTCAAGATTCAACAGTACACTGGGCTTGGGTGCTTCATCTAGCCAACCTGTAGTATTAACAACCCCAATCAAGTTTATCTCTGATAAAGGTAAGGGAGTTGTAGAGGTAGCTAGGAAGAATTCTGATCTACCTAAGAAAACCATAGTTCAACAAAAATCGTTGAACGGAGCTCGACGATCGCCGAATGGAGCTCAACGATCTCAGGCTAAATCGTCGAACTCAGGTCGACGATCTCTGAACCCTGAACTCTGGCACAGTCGATCTTCGAACGGAGCTCGACGATCTGACCCAAGATCGCCGAACTCAGCTCAGAGATCGTCGAACAAAGCTCAGAGTTTTGAAAACTCTTTCAAAGGCAAATCAAAGTTCAATCCTAGAGGTTCTACATCTCAATGGTTTAACCCCTATACTGAATGGATAATACCTCTTAGGAGATATCATCTTGAAGGCTATAAGAGTCAACCCGAGATGTATTTTATTTCTGAATTCAAAGGTTATCAACCTAGGCCCAATGTAAACTGGGTCAAAAACAAGTAAATTGCTTTATGTGCAGGTGAAGACCTATCCAACATCAAACCAGCAATGGTATCTGGATAGTGGGTGCTCAAAGCACATGACAGGAAACAAGGACAATTTCACATCCTTCAAAGCCAAGCTTGGACCCAAAGTAATATTTGATGACTCAAACTTTGGACTAACAAAAGGATATGGTGCAGTCCAGATTGGCTCAGTCACTTTCAAGAAAGTAACATATGTGGAAGGACTGAAGCACAACTTAATCAGTATCAGTCAACTGTGTGATGAAGGCTATCAAGTGACTTTCAGCAAATCCTCATGCAAGATCAAATCAGAGGACAACACCACTGTGTTGACAGGTAAAAGGAAAGGTAACATCTATCTTGTAGATTTTCTTTCAACTAAGGTAGATATATACTTGTTTAATTTCATTTGTAGACCTAATGAATTGTGGCATAAGAGACTAGGGCATATAAACCTTAGAATCATTGATAGGCTATCCAAGGACAACCTTGTTAGAGGACTACCTTCTGGCCCCTACAAGAAGGAAGGACTTTGCAGAGCTTGTCAATTAGGCAAGCAAACCAAAAATAGTTTCAAGTCACTTAATAAGAGTGATTCACCTAGGATTTTGTATCTGTTACACATGGATCTCTTTGGACCCATTACAGTACAAAGTTTAGGAGGGAAATCTTATACTTTAGTAGTTGTAGATGACTTCTTTAGATTCACATGGCTGTTCTTTCTGAAGAAGAAGTCTGATAACTTTAAGTGTTTGACAGAGTTTCTCAAATGCATACAGAGTGAGTTCAATACTCACATTGCCCTGATCAGAAGTGATCATAGGACAGAGTTTGATTCTCTTCTTATGCAAGAGTTCTGTCAAAGTGAAGGGATCAGGCACATTTTCTCAGCTCCTATAACTCCTCAACAAAATGGGGTAGCTGAAAGGAAAAATAGAACCCTTATTGAATCTGCTACTACATTGTTATCAGATGCTCATCTTCCTCTATCCTTTTGGGCAGAGGCAGTGAACACCTCCAACTATGTGTTGAATAGAAGTTTAATACATAAACTGAAGGACAAGACTCCCTATGAATTACTCAAAGGGAAGAAACCTAAAGTAGATTATTTCAAAATCTTTGGTTGTATTTGCTACATTCATAATAATGACAAGAAATACTTAGCAAAATTTCAAGCTAAAGCTGATGAAGAAGTGTTTCTGGGATACTTCATGATCAGTAAAGCTTATAGGGTATATAATAAATCTACTCTCAAAATTGAAGAATCTGTTCATATATCTTTTGATGAATCTAATATGTCTTTCAAGGAGAAGAATACTTCTACCATAGAACCTTTGCAGGTATACTCTCTTGCTGAAGACTTGGACAGGTTACAAATTATTCAAAAAGATGAAAGCAGTGAAGATGAAAAAGACATTCAACATCTTGATGAGAATCTTCTTGAAGAGCCAGTTGTTGTACCACAAGAGGAAACAACAACAAAGGTTGGTGAACAATCAACATCTCCTGTTGATTTAGTAACATCAAGAGACCATCCAATCTCCCAAGTGATTGGAGACATCTCAGCTGGTGTGCAGACCAAAAATCAGGTCAACCAAAACCTGATGCACACTTGCTTTCTCTCTCAAATTGAACCTCAATCCATTCAAGATGCAGAGCAAGATCCACACTGGATTATTGCAATGCAAGAGGAGTTGCATCAATTTGAAAGGAACAAAGTTTGGGAACTAGTACCAAGGCCAAAGGATCACTTCATTGTTGGAACAAAGTGGGTGTTCAGAAATAAATTGGATGATCAAGGAGTTATTGTAAGGAACAAGGCAAGGCTAGTTGCTCAAGGGTACTCTCAAGAAGAAAACATAGACTATGACCAGACTTTTGCACCAGTTGCAAGGTTGGAGGCTATTAGAATCTTCTTAGCATATGCAGCACACAAAGGCTTCAAAGTGTACCAGATGGACGTAAAGAGTGCTTTTCTCAATGGAGACATCAAAGAAAAAGTGTACGTCAGACAACCTCCAGGTTTTATCTCTCCAACCCATCCTGACTATGTTTTTAAGCTGAACAAAGCATTATATGGTCTCAAGCAAGCTCCTAGAGTATGGTATGAGACCCTAGCATACTTTCTCCTAAAAAATGAATTTATAAGGGGTAGAGTAGACCAAACTCTTTTTTATTAGAACCCATAAGTCTCATACCCTACTAGTACAGATCTATGTAGATGATATTATTTTTGGTTCTACTGATTCAAACTTGTGCAGAAGGTTTTCCAACCTAATGCATTCTAAATTTGAGATGAGTAGCATGAGTGAGCTATCCTTCTTCCTAGGATTGCAAGTCAAGCAGCATGCTGAAGGCATCTTTATTTCTCAAACCAAATATGCAAATGAATTGGTTAAGAAATTTGGCATGTCTGAAGCATCTTGTATGAAAACACCCATGCCTACTAATGATGTATTAGATGCTGATTAACATGGGAAACCTGTTGATCAGACAACATATAAAGCAATGATTGTCTCTTTATTGTACCTTACAGCTAGTAGACCTGACATAATGTTTGCTACATGCATATGCGCTAGATTCCAAGTGAGCCCTAGAGAGTCACACTTAACCTTAGTAAAAAGGATTCTTAGGTATGTAAAAAGTTGTCCAAATATAGGTCTCTGGTATCCAAAAGATTCAGCATTTGACTTAATTGGATTTTCAGATGCTGATTATGCTGGATGTAGAATAGACAGGAAAAGCACCAGTGGAACTTGTCAGTTTCTTGGTGACAGACTTGTCTTCGGGTTTTGCAAGAAACAAACATCTGTGTCAACTTCAACTGCTGAAGTTGAATATATGACTGCAGGTAGTTGTTGTTCACAAATCTTGTGGATTCAAAATCAGCTCCTAGACTATGACTACAACTTAGAGAAGTCAAAAATATTTTGTGATAATACTAGTGCTATTTCCATAGCACAAAATCCAGTCCTCCATAGTAGGACAAAACATATAGAAATTATGCATCACTTTCTAAGGGATAATGTTGAGAAAAACAAAATTGAACTTCAATATATCCCAACTGATTTGCAAAGGGGAGATATTTTCACCAAACCCTTGGATGAAAAGAAACATACATTCTTCCTGAATCAGTTAGGAATGTTAGATGGAGGAAGTCTAAAATAATATCCAAGATTTTAAAAAATCTAAAACTGACCAAGACTAGGCAAATCAAAATGCTTTTTCTAGTGTATAGAGTGTTTCTGGTCTCTGAACTGCGCTCGATGATTTTCCTCAAGATCGTCGAACAGAGATCGATGATTTCAGAAATCGTCGACCAGAGTTCAGCGCTTCTCAGATAGTGCTAAACTATCTGTCTTCAGGTCAGCGATCGTCGAACGGAGCTCGACGCTCTCCAATATCGTCGAACGGAGATCGACAATGTTGATGACCTTTCAGTTTCCTTTAGAAGCCCAGATCGTCGAACAGAGTTCAACGATCTTTCCTTTTCTGCGTCGAACCCTAATATAAAACTCATTTTTCGGTCGTCGTTCTGCCTTTGCGCTTTCATACTCTCTGCAAAATTTCTCTTTCCCTCCAAACTCTTCTACACTTGGTCCTTTGTTTG
This sequence comes from Platanthera guangdongensis, assembly GCA_039583875.1. Classification (NCBI taxonomy): domain Eukaryota; kingdom Viridiplantae; phylum Streptophyta; class Magnoliopsida; order Asparagales; family Orchidaceae; genus Platanthera; species Platanthera guangdongensis. The sequence goes on from CM077149.1 coordinate 18,839,997, forward strand.
TTCATTTTTGCAGGAATCAATGGCAGTTTCAGTCGCAATCTTGGCAGCAATGAAATTTGATACAGGCTGTGATATCGACATGGTTTCTTTCGATAACAATGATCAAATCTTCAAGGACATTCTGGAACTTTTCAAGGACCAATAGTTAGTTACCATAATGACTACAAGGATCAAATAAGCCGCAAATAAAATAAAGGAATGAGTGTATACTGCCCACAATCTGGATCAGAACACAGTGGTTGGAACCATCTCAGGAACTCAGGTATCTCTAACACCTGCTGCTATGACAGAGGTTTTTCAATTGAATTCTGGAGAAGATTCTGTTGAGCTTTCTGGAGGAGAGTTTTCCCTTATGCTTGAGAGGATAGGACATTCAGAAGCTAACCCTAGTAAATTGCTTAAGAAGAATCTGCCAGTTGAGTACAGATTTCTTGCTGATGTAGTTGGGAAAGTGCTGTTGGCAAAACACTCAGCTCATGATACCATATCAAGGTATCAGCTCTATTTGATGGGTGCCCTGGTGGACAAGAAGCAGCTGAACTGGGGAGAAGTGTTCTTTAATTTAATCAAGAAGAAAATTAACAAGAACTTTGTTAATTTTGGGAGGATTTTAGGGTTGTTTCATCATAATAGATGCCCTGCACTGCTTGTTTCTAGTGGAATGCACATCAATGCCTCCAAGAGGCTTACCTGTACCCTATTTGGGAAATGAGACAGGCAGATTGTAAAGCCCAGCAGACCCTCTGCAATCTCTTCTTCAGGTACAAGGACTACTTCAGTCTCTTCCCCTCAGGTTTCTTCCCCTACAGAAGATTTGCCTGCTTCATCTCCTCCTTCTCCACCTATTGTTTCATCTACAACAGTCACACCCACCATCATAATTTCATCCCTCATTTCAATCCCTTCTCCAACTCCACCATTAACTGAAGAAATCTTCCATCCACTACATCATACCCACATATGGACATTGACTCATCATCTCATATTCCATCTTTCACTCTTCTAGATGATTCCTATATGGATGATTCTCCTTCATCCCCTCCTGAGCCACCATCATCATCCACTTCTTATCAACAGTTACTTCAGGACATAATTGCTCAACCATCATTTACACCATCCATTTCCATTCCACTATCTTCCATCTCCACAATTCTAATATCTCAACCATCACTTCCACCATCCACAGTCTCTCCAACAACATCTCCTGCTGCTCCAACCCTCATCTCTACCACATGCATCCCTACCTCTGCTCAAGTCCCTCTTGAGCAAGTAGATCTTCCAGCTATTGCAGACAAGCTATATGAGCTGATAGCTCCAAGGATATCACTACTGCTGGAGACCTCTTTGGCTCCACTTCTACAAACTATTCAGGAGTTGTCTGCCAGGATATCCTCCATTCTTCCTCCTCAGGCAATCCCTTCTACTGGGTGCCTTGATCCAGTTTTCACTGAATCTAGGCAGGGGGAGATGCCTTATGAAGCTGAGATATTACCTGCTGTAGTAACTCCAGTTCAAGCTCCAGTTGCAATCATTACAGTGGATCTCAGGTCACTGTTGTCAGTTTTTGATTCTGTGTACTTCAGCTGTCTTCCAGACCAGCATACTGAAGATCTTACTAAGGCCATTGTGCCTATTTTCAGCTGTAACCTCAGCTTAATAAGTTCTTATATAAATTCCTTCAATACTGTTGACAATGCTCCTGTTTCTGTTGATCCTACTACTGCTGCTCCTCCTACTGCTGTTGTTGTTTCAGTGTCTGAGGATGTGCATATGACAGAGGCAATTGATTTTGAGCCTGCTATTTTTATCTCTGAATCTGTTGTTTCAGTTACCTCTGAGCTTGCTGTTTCTATTTCTGAAGTTGTTTTTCCAGTTTCATCTGTTTCTACTGCTTCTATTACTGCTGCTATTGCTCCTATTTCTGAAATTTCTGTTTCTAAACCTGTTGTCATAGCTCCTTCTGCCAGTGTTGCTTCTACTCCACTTCCTGCTGTTGCTGCTGCTCCTGTTGCTGTTTCTGTTGTTTCTTCTGCTTAGTCTCAACAATAGAAAGAATATATCAAAAGGATTGATGCAGTATATGATAATCCACAAAGCTCAGACAGTGATCAGTTTAGGACTGACTCTGATGATTCCTCTGCAACAATTGCAAGGAAAAGGAAAGCAAGAAGCAAGGCCATGAAGAGAGTTCCCCCAGAGAAGGTGAAAGATACAAATGATATTCTATATTATATATTGCATGATTGCCCTATTACAGAACCATGGATGCAGTACTCCAGAAAGCAGCTGAAAGCCATGAAGAAGAAAAGGAAATATGACAAAGGATCATCTCATTTCAATCCTCCTCCTCCTCCTTCACCTGATGCAGGTGCAGGTGGAAGTTCTGCCTCTCAATCTACTGCTAGAAGCCAAACTTCATATCAATTTCAAGGAAGACCTCAGCAAAGAGGAAATCAGTCTAGAGGTTATCAGTCCAGAAGAGGACAGTACAGAGGAAATCAAAGAGGACTCAGAGTGTATTCCAGGCAACATCCTTATCAAAGGGAAGGACAAGGTCCCTCTGACACTACTTCTGGTCCCTTCCCTTATAAGCTTAAAGATCTAGTCACTTCCAGAGCTCCTCCTGATAATTCTTCAAACAGATATGAGCCTCCTGTTCCATTTGAAGACCTAGAAAATAATCCCACTTCATGGACTGCCAGAATGAAAGAGTTGGCTGCACTAGACCAAATCAAGAAGGCTAGAGAACAAGGAAAAGATACATCAAATATCACTACTCTATCAGATCAAAGAAAGAAAGAACTTGAGAGATACTCTTCCAGCAAATTCTTTGATTCAAAAAGTTATATGAAGCTGCACCCAGAAGCTATAGTCCCCAGACCAAAACATCAAACTTCTCTAGGTGCAGCTGATGACAAAAGATCCAAGAAAGAAGCTCTCAACCCCAACAGAGAAATAGTTCTCATAAAGAGCAAGGAAAAGGAATGATTCTATAAGATGACAATAATACCTATTTCTGACTATCTGTGATTATATCTGTATTTCTGCAATGTTTTTTCTTTGTTTTTGTTATATTTATGTATTGAATGTTTTTATTTTTCCAATGTCTGTAAATAGTAATCCTAACCCAAATAGGGGGAGATTGTTGGAACACCCTATTACTGATTTGGGCAAGGATCACTATGTCCTTTAGGAAATTTGTTTTGACCTCCTTGTATAGATCTAAAGGTCAATTAGAATTGAGTCTAAGGGTTAGTATTTAGGTTTGAAAGCTGCCCTCAAGACCCTCAAGACCAGATATTTCAGTTCAGGAGACTAAGTCATTTCGTCGAGCTCAGGACGACGAATCATCGAACTCTATTCAACGATCTCTGAGCTCACCTCGACGAATCATCGAACTCCATTCGACGATCTCTGAGGTCAACTTCAACGAGTCATCGAACTCCATTCGATGATCCTCGAGCTCAGATCGACGTTCCTGTCTCTAGTTTGTTTCCCTATCTCTGAGCTCAGTTCGACGATATTTGGGCTCAGATCGACGTTTTCTGCTTCAGTGTAAGTACAGTCTCTGAGCTCAGTTCAACGATAGTTGAGCTCAGGTCGACATTTTTCTGGAGAGATCGACATTTTTCAAGATTCAAATTCAGACAGTTATGAAATTATTCTCAGCATTTATGTCAAGGATCTTGTAGCCGTTTCAATTAATCTAGAGCAAGTTTCAAGGGATTTTCAAAGGAATGTTTTATTGGACTTTCCTCTAGAAGACAAAATGCAGTTAAGGAAGTCATTTATGACAGCCTAACAGCTATCTTGGACAGAGAATCATTCTATTCAGATCTAAGGAATAAAAGATTTATTCATATTCTGCTGGTGAATAACAACTATTACAACAACAACAATAGAAAGAAAAAAAGTTGCAGATATTCACAGATAGAATTCATATAGGAACAAACATCACTGAAGGAGATCAATATTCTGAAATTTCTAGATCCCTTTTGATTCCAGTGTTCAAAGGCCATTATCATTCAAGACTCCAGACACCACACATTTCAGCTGCTGTTGGAATCATCTTTTGCTGGAGATCAAATCTTCTGAAGGCCTATCACCCTACTGCAAAGCTTCATTTCCTGAACAACTATAGATCTCAGGGGGAGCTTTGACAACATCCACTATCTTCTCTCTGATTGTTGACAGAGAAGATCATCTCATCCCCCTCTCTCTCTCTCTCTGTAAAGGGTTTATCAAACTCCCTTCAAAAGTTTGTGTTGGTTTCTAAAACCTTATCAAAACTCAGCGGTGGCAAGACACATGATCAAAAAATTTGGTTTGGTTTTTGAGTACCTTATCAAAAGCTCATTGGTGCCCAGGACACCTGATCAACTCATCCTGCAGTGGATTCCTACCTAGCGTGGTAGAAGAGTGGATGTACCCAGATTGGTTGGGGAACCACTATAGCTCCTTGTGTCATCTAGTTGCTTATTTTCTTTTGTTTTCTGGCTGTGGTTTGTGATTGTTCTGTGATTGCTTTATAATTAGATAGTTACTGTGTTTGCTGTATTTCATTTGCTTCCCTGTTCACTTAGGAATACAACAAGAGTTGAAAAAAGTTTTTAGCAAGCACCATACTCTATTCACCCCCCTCTAGAGTATATCAGATCTAACCTGCACTTTCAGTGATCATTCCTCGTAAAACGCAACGAGGGTAGATTTTTGGATATCAACCTAGAGAACTCTGAATTGAGTTCTGTCGATTCCTGTGAACTCATATAACCTAAACAGGTGCATCAGAACCCGTCACATCACAATACGAGGTCTAACGATAGTTTTACACACTTCGACCATTTTAGCGCGCTACAACGCGCAAATTTTGGACTTTCGCCAAACGGACTTCGATTCAACCTCAGTCAGTGGCGTTGGACTCGTGTGGTCAATACAAAGTCAACGGAAGACGTCCCAGTCAATTTCAACTATAATTGGTCTACTCGTGCTCAAATCAAGCATAGTCGTGCATCGAAAAGCATGCGCACACCAATTATGACACGACACCCGAACTTTGACCCGACCCCGATGACTTGGACCCACTTTGACTTTGACTAGCAAGGGGGAGCCACCCTAGGGTTGACTTGGTCAAACCCACCTAAAAATCCATTTTTTGGATTTTTCTCCAAGTAGGGGCCCACCTACTCTCCAAGGAAGGATGGCCCATGCCCCCCCACACTTTCCTTGGGCCCCCAACCAGCAAGCCCCCATCCCACTACAAGTGAAGGCCCACCCTACCCCTCCTCCCCTCTTTTTCCCCCTTTCCTTTTCAAAGACCCAAGCCCATGAGGGCATCATCCATTTTTCCCCACATGGGGGAAAATAAGGGACCTCCAGCTGTCCTTGGACAGCTGGAGGGTGGGGATTAATCCCTCCCTAAGGAGGGATTAGTCCCACCTTGCCAAAGGGAGGGGAACTCCCCCTCCCCAACCCTATAAAGCTACCCCACCCCCTCTCTTTCCCCTAAGCCTTCAGAGCAACCTTCCTCCCCTGCCCAACCCCTGTCGGAGCCTTGGTGGCCGGAAAAAGGCAACCCGAGGAGTTCCTCCCCCTGCACCACCACCACCAAACCATGGCTGATCAAGTCGGCCACTCTCGAGCCCAGCAGACCCAGGTGGAACCTTCTCTCTATCCCACTCTCCATTTTTGACGTGGTGCATGGCATTCCTGGCGGCCAGAGCGCCGCCGGCGCCACCCGAGCCTTGTTCCAGGCTGGGTGGCGCCAAAGGAGGAGAAATCCTCCCCCAGCGCCAGTGGTGGTGCTGGGGGAGTGTTATCCCTCTGGGGGTGGCGGCCCCCAGTGGCGGAGAGTGGCTGTGCTGCCATAAATCGCGGTTCCGGCGGCACCCGCAAAAATAGATTTTCTCTGTTTTACGCTGGCGGCGACGGCTGGCGTCGCATGGCCTCCGGACCACCGCTGGTGTGAAGCCCGACCCCCGGCACGTCGGTCAGGGGGGACTGATGGGTGGCAGGCTGCCCGATGAGCGGGGGTGGCACGGTGTTGCCGGGAGTAGGGCAACCGCCAGCCCAAGCTCTCGGGAAGTTTACTTCCGGCCGCGGCCGGCGGCACCATGCCGCCGGACCACTGCCCAGAGAACCGCTGGCCCCCGACGAGCTGATTAGGGCCGGCGCCGATGTCTGCGACAACCTGCCGGTGGTGGTGGAGGCGGCTCAACCTCTGCACCGCCGGCGAGAAGCAGCAGCCGCCCGATCTGGTGATGAAGATCGGACAGCTGGCGTTATCTTAATTCTCGCCCCGCCTCAGCATCAACGCGCCCCACAGCGGATCCGCACCCGATAAGTTGTGGGGGCAGAAGGATGAAAAGTATCCCGCGGCTCAATCACGGCCGCAGGATCATGCTTTTTTGCTATTAGCAGACCAAATCAAGAGGCCAAAATTTTGGAAATTTTTGAGGCCAAACTTAGGCCTCTAGGAGAAAAATGACCAACATGAAAAATGTTCCCCATGATGAGGGCTACCTCCTCAAAAATGTTGAGAATTTTTGGTGTTAATTTAGTATTTTTAAAATCTAAAATAAAACTTGTTTGGCTCCGGGTTTTTCCAAGATTTTGTTAAACCGTCGAGCGCCTCAACTCTCGGATGAATAAGGCATGCTCGGAAGATGAGAGTACGAGTGATGGCTTGGAGTTATCCCTGGCGGCTAATAAGAATGTAACTCCTAGCCAACTAAGCTGCAATAAATATGGCACAACCAAATTAATTGGATCTTAATAATTGTTGAAACCCAACCGAATCTCCTTAAATCTTGGAGCCTCCTGCATATGAGTGATTGGACTACTAACCATTTTCTTTGTGTTTTCTCCAGTCTCGTATTGGTCAATCTTATTTTAGTACTTTCAATACAGTACTACTCCTGTTTCGTACTTGTCAAGCTTATTTCAGTACTTTCTATTCAGTACTACTCCAGTCCCATACTGGTCAAGCTTATTTCAGTACTTTCTATTCAGTACTACTCCAGTCTCGTATTGGTCAGGCTTATTTCAGTACTTTTTATTCAGTACTACTCCAGTATCATACTGGTCAAACTTATTTCAGTACGTTCTATTTAGTACTACTCCAGTCTCGTACTGGTCACATTTTATTCCAACACTTTAAATAAGCAGCATAATCACCGCACTTATTCCCATTGCAATTTACTATTATAGTCCCGGGTCCTACTCTAACGAGCAGTCGTCGAACCTTAGTTAGGGATAATCGGAGTTAAAGTAGTCCTCCAGGTCTAGCCCCAAATAAAGCGCCCCCACGCTCCTTGTCAGAAATAGAGTTGAGTGTCGACGCCCAAAGTCTAAGCCTAGTAGGGCAGGCCGACGTAGACCCGATGTTTATATTGATTACCTTCTGTTTGATTGATTGTAAATTGCTTGCGGTGAAATAGTGGTGGGTCAGTCCCTTCCGCAGACCGTTTGTACCGGTGCGGGAAGGTAGACGACTCAATACGACAAGGAGATGAGTACCACGGGTGATCGATCGTTATATTCCCCGTCGGGTTTTCCTCCGCTGGTCGGCCAAAACGATTCGCCGGATGTCGCTCACATCCAAGAATACACATGGCTGTACGTTAGGGCCCGAGGTTGTGCGGTACGATCACCCCCAGAAGTGGCAGGACAGGCCACGACCCACTATCACTGACAGCCACATCGGTGAGGCCCGCGGGGCTCGCTACCCTGCCGGAACAGAAGCGGTCCAAACTATGTCGACATAGGGTTTGTGTGCACGAATTTGAATGCCTGCGTTGTGTGCGCGACTATGAATGCCTGCGGTGTGTGCGCAGCTATGAATGCCTGTGGTGTGTGCGCGACTATGAGTGCCTGCGGTGTGTGCGCGACTATGAATGCCTGCAGTGTGTGCGCGGCTGTGAATGCTTGCGATAGAGTTTAGGATATGAAAACCTGATGTGCTGATGAGCTAGTAGAGCCTTGTTATAACTGATTTATACTATTGCTGCTTTTTCTGGTTATACTGCATTCTTTTATAATTGCTCCTAGCTGTTCATATATGAAATATTGTGATAACCCTCTCTTGCTTCAGTTATTTACTTTTGTTGGGTGAGTGCGTGCTCGTCCCCAGGATGTGGATCCGGGGAGGAGATTTGTTTCCACTTAGCTCTGTGACTAACAGTTATTTGATTAACCATTCATAGGAGGTGGAGCGCCGTAGTGACCCGCTGCCGTAGGAGATTATGCCAGCAGCTAGGTCTACTCGAGCAGATGCACCCCCGCCATCCCCAGAGTTTAGAGACGTGAGTTTTGCCGAGTATCGTAGAGAGAGAGTATGAGTGATATATGTAGCACATGTATAGCCCACATGCTTATTTAAACTCTTAGGCTTCTGCCCTAGAACCTCTGTGAAAATGATATGATATATATCTATCTACAATGGTTTCTTGTTAATGCTTTCGCTATTCTTTGATGGGTTGTGAATATTATGATTCGGGCCGAGTAAGGCAGCCATCTAGTCCTTGGATAGGGTGGATCGTTTCCCCTATGAGCACTGGGTGGACGTCTTGTGCCAATAGTACCCCTCCGACCCGACCTGGGCAAAAGGTTGGGGGGCACTACAAACGGATCAGAGCCAGCACGATTCATCCTTATGGAGTAGTCTTAGGATCCTTTCTTCCCTCGCTTCGTTCTAGGTTCGGGATGAACCTTGCAATGGAAGCCTGGTGGTCCCTTGTGTAGAGGCTTATGGATTCTACACTGTACGATAGTACGCCCATACACTGTTGTTTTCCGCTTGGGTTGTCATTTTTACAAATTTCCCCTACTTTTGCATAGTACTGACACTCTTTCCTGTTACTTCTCTAGATACCGAAGTACAGTAACGGGGGATCCTTGTCAAGAGGATACGTTCCAGCTACCCCACCACCAGACCCAGTTGCTCCTGCGGCCGTACCATTTGCCGAGACAGATATAGGGCAGATACTGACGACTATACTAGCGACTTTCCGGGATGTCCTAGCACAGCCACCGCGGGAGATGACCGCACCCACCGATCTGCTGACGACTTTCTGAGGACTGAGGCCTCCCCCTTTCAGGGGTACAGAGACGACCGTCCAAGTAGAGGAGTGGGTGGAGCGGGTGGAGGAACTGTTAGTAGGAATGATGTGCCCAGCTGTGGCTGCAGTATCCTTGGTGGTGACCCTTTTGGAGGGATACGCGAGGGATTGGTGGAGAGCGGCCAGTCGCTCTACCTTTCGAGGTCGACCGTTGAGCACGAGCCTTGGGGGGGGGGAGTTCTCCGTGGCCCTACTAGAGTTTTTCATCACAGATGCAGACCGAGCCGCGCTGCAAGAGAGGTTCCTGCTCATTCGACAGGGCAACCACACCGTGGCAGAGTACAAGAGATAGTTTATACACCTGGCATGCTTCGCCGGGAATCTGGCTGCCTCCGACAGGGATAGAGCTTCTCGGTTCTACCGAGGACTACAAGATGACCTGAGGCAGGCCCTGATCATGCTCTCTCAGGCCACCTTTCACACCATAGCCACCCATACGACAGCTTTAGAGTTGGACCAGCAGACAGTGGCTCCGCGACGCAGAGGTCAGGTAGAGCTTCCTAGAGACCAGAGGCGAGACAGAGGAGTCTCTCCCCACAGATAGGATATAGAGCGCAGGCAGTGATGCTGTACGCAGTCCTATAGGCGCCCACTAGTACCTCCAACACCCCCAGCTGCACAGCCAGACAGTAGACCAGCTTCAGCACCACAGCCCCCACTAGTGGCCCGACGAGATGTTCCCTTCACAGGGAATTGCTTCTTGTGTCAGCAGCTAGGACATATGAGGGCCTTTTGCCCTCAGGCAATGGGGAGACCCAGATTAGGAGCAGTTCAGGGTGGACAGCCGGCATGACGACAGGGTCAGAGAGGCCGCAGAGGTAAAGTTGGCAGGAGAGGCCAGCAGGGCCGAGCAGCGCCCCTGGAGGCCTACACACTGGACCTGCAGCACAGACCGGCCCTGACATAGTCATAGGTATATATCTTAGGCGATAGGAGATATCAGATCTTCCACTAATGTTGTATATTTCATATATATATATATTAGTTGGATGATATATATCTATATATTTCTAATGTCGTCAGGAATCTTGTTGGTAGAAGGACACCCTGCCAAAACCCTTTTTGACACATGAGCGACACTTTCTTTTGTCTCCCACGAATTCATCGCAAGAAAAGGAAATGTTATTCGCTTAACCGGACTGTCTATACGAATCCGTTTACCAGACGGTTCGGATATGACATCTACAGAAAAGTCTTCGTTCCAGGCTACGCTGGGAGAGGTAGAATTTGAAAGCTACGCAACCATCTTATCAATAACTTGGTTTGACATCGTTTTGGGGATGGACAGGCTGGCCGAGCACCAAGCACAAATAAACTGTTAAACGCGAGAAGTCCGGCTATAGAATCCAAATGGCCAGAGCGTCACGTTGACAGGTGTGCCCTCTGTCTCGCGCATTATCTTGACTTCTACGCAGATGGTGAAATCAGTCCGTCAGAAGGACGAAGTATACCTTATTTATTTCGAGATGGAAGACAAAACCTAGGTGCTCACCAAGGTCCCAGTAGTCCGCGACTTTCCAGATATCTTCCCCGATTCCCTCCCGGGATTGCCACCCCAGCGAGTGGTCAACTTTCAAATCGCGCTCGTGTCCGGAGCACGACCAGTATCACGAGCCCCCTACCGGATGGCCCCCAGATAGCTGGCTGAACTGAAAATCCAGCTACATGAACTAATAGATGCTGGATTCATCCGTCCTAGTTCCTCGCCCTGGGGAGCCGCGGTACTTTTCGTCAAGAAGAAGGACGGGAATCTGTTATTGTGCATCGACTACAGGGAACTGAATAAGCTTACCATACACAACACATACCCCCTCCCTAGGATCGACAAACTTTTTGATCAGTTGCAAGGTGCATCCGTATTATCCAAGATGGACCTAAGATCCGACTATTATCAGCTTCGGATCCGAGAGGAAGATATTCCTAAGACTGCCTTCAGCTCCCGGTACGGTCTTTACGAGTTCCTAGTGATGCCCGTCAGGCTCACCAACGCTCCATCCACCTTCATGGCCCTGATGAACAGAGTCTTCAAACCCTTCTTGGATCACTTTGTCATCGTCTTCATAGATGACATTCTAATCTACTCGAAGACCAAGATGGACCATATCCGGCACCTGCAGATGATGTTATTAAAGCTCCGGGAGCCCTCTCTTTGCCAAATTCAGTAAGTGCGAATTTTGGCTAGAAGAAGTTGGATTCTTGGGCCACACGATAAACAAGGAAGGAGTGGCAGTAGACCAAGCCAAGATCCTGGCAGTACAGAATTGGCCGCCACTCAGGATGTCTGCAGACATCTGGAGTTTTCTCGGTCTTGCCGGATACTACAGGAAGTTTGTCGATGGATTTTCCAAGATTACACTACCCCTGACTGCTCTCACCAAGAAAGACGCTGCATTCCGATGGACGCCAGAGTGCGAGGCTGCGTTCGTTGAATTGAAGAAGCCGCTGACTTCTGCGCCAATCCTTACAATCTCTACAGGGACCGAGGGATTCCAAATCTACATCGACGCCTCCCTGAATGGATTGGGAGCAGTCCTAATGCAGCATGGAAAGGTAGTGGCCTACGCTTCGTGGCAATTAAAGCCGCATGAATTAAACTACGTAGCGCACGATTTAGAGTTGGGCGCCGTCGTCTTCGCCCTTAAAATCTGGAGTCATTATCTGTACAGAGTAAGATGTGAGATCTTCTCCGACCACAAGAGCCTCAAGTATATCTTCACACAGAAAGAGCTGAATCTCCGGCAGCGCCGATGGCTAGAATTCTTATGCGATTATGACTTCTCTCTCCAATATCACCCCGGGAAGGCTAACAGAGTCGCTGACGCCTTAAGCCGCCAGCCTGCGATAGCCGGGAGTTGGATGGAGCAGATCCCTAAGGAACTCTTCCAGTCTTTGATAGACTTGGAAGTACCTTGGTTGCCCGAAGAGATCTGGAAGAGTACTATTCTCAGCTGTATTGGATGGAGATCCAATGCGACATCCAGGATCAGATACGAGAAGCCCAGAAGATCGACTCAGAGGTAACGCCTGTACAACCCCGTGTCCGGCGAGCGGGTCCCGCCAGGGAAGTCGAGTAGACCTAGCCCCGCGGCCCGCACCCAAGCGGCAAACAGATATACGGCAGGAGGGCTGGCCCGCTCCCGCCTATTTCAGGCGAGCGAGCCGGGCGAGGCGAGCGAGCGGGTCGCGCAGAGAATCACTGACCAAAGCGGATGGGTTTGGCGACCCGCGACTAGCGAGCCGATCGGGGGGTCGCGGTGGCCGCCGGCCAGCCCCACACGCGACCTGGCCGCCGGTCCGCCCCGGTAGAAGACAGGCAGGTCGCGACGGTCCGGCTCGCGCTCGCCCAGGGAGAATAGGCGGGCCGTTGGAGCCAGGTCGTGCCCGCCTCCCGCGGAGGAGGATTGGAGGCGAGCTGACTCCCCAGGGGTGCGAATAACCCCCTAGAACGGCGGAGCCACGCTGTTGGCAGACCGGGTTGGACTGCGCATAGCTACTTAGAACAACGGAGTTTGGCTGTTGGCAGACCAAATCAAGGGCTTTTTGGTATTTTCAGGTCAGTTCTTTCGGTTATTGGCAGTTCATATTCCAAGAAACTATAAATAAGACCCAAGGGGTACCTCAGGGGACACGCTTTAAGTGCCTCCTTACTCTCGTTTTCAAGTGTTCTCTGAGGGTGCCTTAGCTCGGCTTCTGGCTAAGGAGGGGAAGCGCTCAGAGATCTTCCGGGTTTGTGGTGGGACCTCCCTACCGAGCCCTTGGGTCTGTTTCTTCTTGTCTTCTTCGTTGTTTTTCTTGCAGGAGCAAAGTAGGCGCGAGACCACCCCTTCCCCAAGGGTCGAACTCCAAAAGAGGCCGGATTCCGGTTTCAACATTTTGGTGCGGTGAGTGTGGACAGTGGTCAGTGCAGAAAAGCTTCGGCGAGCTCAATGACAGGAGGACAAGGATCTGACAGGCAGGACTCGCCGCCCCCCCGCCTCTCGCAATGGTAGGGATGTTGGAGGACTTCAGGAACGAGGTACTGGGCCTCGTCAAGATCGCACTCGGCGCGCGGGCCGAGTACTCGACTCCGGCAGCCCAGATCGCGGCCGCCCCCTCTTTGGGCGAGGACGCCCCTGGCCGGCGAGCTGGAAAGGAAGTGGCCGAGGAAGGCCGAGGGTGCGAGCTCTCGGGGCGCGAGCTTTTCCCCGGCTCGGCAAGCCGAGGTAGGTTCGGCGAGTTGGGCTCGCGAGATTCGCCGGCTCGCCCAGTGGGGGGGGGGGGGGGCAGTCCTTTCAGCGAGCTGGTCTCCTCAGCTCCAGTCCTAGATGGGTTCAGGGAACCCGAGATGTCCTACTACACTGGGAAGGGAGACCCGGTCCAGCATGTCCAATGGTTCGAGGATGTGGTCTCCATCCGACAGATGTCGGACGGATTCAAATGCCGACTTTTCGCCATCACTCTCCGGGAGAAGGCAAGGGAGTGGTTCCACCAGCTGCCGGCTAGTTCCATCTACTGCTTCGAGGACTTGAGCCGAGGGTTCATGCTGAGGTTCACTACTTCGAAGAAGAGGAAGAAGGAGTCTGAGTCCTTGTTCCACATTAAGCAAGGAGTGAACGAGACGTTGGGGAGATATGTGGATCGATTTCAGGAGGAAGTCACCCAGGTCCAAGAGATGCCGGGCCATAGTCTAATGATGGCCTTTACCCTGGGCCTGCAGCAGGGGTTCTTCCGAATGGAGCTGAAGAGAGCTCCCCCTCTCTCCTACGAGGAGTTGATGGAGAGGGCGAAGAGAGAGGTCGACGGGGAGGCGTCGAATCCGAAGTTCGCAAGAAAGCTAGCCAGGTGGGCCACCGAGGAAGAGAAAGAGTCGAGAAGGGAAAAGGCACAAGAGGAGAGAAGGGGAGAACCTAGGCAGAGGGAGCAAAGGCAGCTCCAGTGGCAACAACAGCCGAGGTGGGGGCACCAGGAGCCCGACCGCCGGCTGGGCTGAAGACCTGAGTGGCAGGGACAAGGGCCACCAAGAGGATACTACGGAAGGGGTCACCATCAGGGGAGGCAAGATGAGTTCCACCCTCCGGGCTGGAGGCAGGGCCAGAGGCCCCGACTCCCCGATCAGGAGGAGGCCATGGCCATAGCTTTGGGAGCAAGGAGGGGGATCATGAGGAGGAGGAGAAGGGAGGTCAGGGTGGAGCTGCCCTATTGCTGCTGGGTATTGTATCCACAATTACCTGGATTTGAGGAAGCCACCTGTCAAGCTAAGATGAATTCACAATGTATTTGATGAAACATCTTAAGTTGTACTTGCAGCTCCTCCACGCTAAGTGCACTCCAATGTCAGGGTGCATTAGGTCAATATACATGGGTCTGCAAGACGTAATCCCTCGTTGAGCAGATCAGTGTGTTGGCCTACGTGTACTCTCTCTATTGGAGTGCACTTACTTTCAAGTACAGGTCCGTTCATATGCAAGAGAAGACAAGGAGCATGGATGGGTCAAGGAGCAGCTCCTGGGTGGAAGACGAAAATTCGTCCAAGGAAAATTCGACGAGAATCACCAAGTGATTCTCGCCGATTCGGCGAGAATCACTAGTGATTCTCGCCGAATCGACGAGAATCACTAGTGATTCTCGCCGAATCGACGAGAATCATTAGTGATTCTCGCCGACCCCTTCTGGCTACCTCAAAACGGTGCCAAGTAAGATTCGGCAAGAATCACTAGTGATTCTCGCCGAACCAGTGGTAAAGCAGCTCATGAATACCAAGTGAAAATTGTTGAGAATCAATAAGTGATTCGGCGAGAATCACTAGCGATTCGTCGAGAATCACTTGGCGATTCTCGCCGATTCGTCGAGAATCACCTGCGATTCTCGCCGATTTTCACTTAGCGATTTCTCGGGATGCTGCTGGACCGGATTCTGCCGCTGGACTAGTTTGAACCGGATTTCGGGTTTCTACTTGTGGGACCCACAACGGTCATATTGTATGGGTCTTCAATGTATAAATACATGGGTATTTTTGAACAGTAAAAAGGCAAAGAAAACCAGACATACGCGAGCATGGACAAACCCTAGATCCCCACTTCCTCTCCGCTCCGCCGCCGCCGCTCGCGTCAAGTGGTCGCCGCTGTTGATCGCGTCTCTTCCCGATCTCCGGCGACAGAAGCTTAGCCAAGCTTAGAGTCTCACGCGTCTATCTAGAGATCTCTTGTCTCTCGATTTGTAGATCGGGAAAGTGTTCCCCATCCGAATCGATCGAGACGACCGATCCTTGAGTGACCGTTGGTAGACCTAGCTAGCTTCGCTACGAAGTTTGGATCTCAAAGTACTGCTGCCGCGCACCTTCGTTGCCGCCGATCCCGAACCAAGCCGCCGCTCGTGTTGCCGCCACCGGTTCCGAGGAGATCCTCTCAAAGAGAGACCAAGGTTGTAGACTTTTCATTGACTTCACGAACACGTTGTCGAACGAAGAGGAACACCGTAGTCTCCAAACGATGTTTGTATCTCGTGTACATTCTATATTTACTTTTGTTGTAAAGGAACGATTGTTCCGTGTTGTAAGGGTTGAGTGCAACCCGTTTTGTGGGAGTGTTGACTCTCACGTGTGGAAGGGTTCCTTCCGATAGTGCAGGGATTGGATTTCAATCCTGTTGGAGAAGAGACCGAGTCGTCCCTTGTTGGGAGATAGGTCGAAGGGGGAAAGTGGATGTACCCAAGTCGGGGAACCACTATAAATTGCCTGTGTATTCTGTGTGCTGTGCTTTTTATTTTTATTGTGCAGGTACATTCGTAAATTCCGCAAAAGCGCTACTCATCACCTATTCCCCCCCCCATAGGTGCACATAGTTGACACTAGGTGGACTTTCAAGTGGTATCAGAGCCAGGTTGCTCTTCAAAAAGGTTAACACCTTGAGTAGAATCCTGCCACCAGTGTCAAAAGCATGGATCTGGATTATGAGATACCGCCACTCAAACTCCCTGCATGCACAAAGGATTATTATCCCATCTGGAGAATGAGAGTGTCATTTCACCTTGATGCCATCGATCCTCGAGCATCCTTCATCCTGGAAGAGGGTCCGTTTATTCCCATGAAGACCTCCGACTCTGGGATCCAAGTGCCCATGGGCATTGCTGAGATGTCAGAGACGGAACTATCACTATTTCACTTGGACGAGAGGATTCGTCAGATTATCATGGTTATCTGGTCTGGAGCCTCTCGCTCTAGATTGGAAAAATGTAGAACGGCTAAATCTCTGTGGATGATGATCTCAGAGCTGATGGGGGGGTCAGAGAAAGCTGGAATATGCTGTCAATCAGAGGATGAAGCGTATGTGGGGGTCCTCACTTCTGAAGATGAAGGCAAGGATCCCTCGGACTGCATCAGAGCTCCAGTGTCCGTGTCAGAGACTGAAGAGGACAGTGAGGAAAGCAGCTCTGATGAGGATGACACAATGGTCACTGACTCTAATGACAATATCGCTGAGGAGCAGGTAACTTCTTCATCCTGCCCCGTATCTCTTGAAATTTCTGAAGACAGGAACTGCGTTCCTCCAGAAAATTCTGATTCCCTGAAGAGAGCCCTTCAGTCAAGCAACCTACTTGCTGAGGAGCAAGCTCAAGAGATTGCTCGACTGAAGGTCTTGTTGGTTCTCCAATTGGCGTCCAACAAGGCCAAGGACTCTAAGATCTCAGCTCTAGAGAGTAGTCTGGAGAATGAGAAAAGAATAGTATCAAACTTCTCCAAGGTTGATGGCATTAAGAGAAAGCAAGAAAACGGGTGGATCTCCCGGATTATCAATTCGTGGAGAAATGGGGAAACGGTATTCCGACCCCCCACTCCAAGCAGGAAGGCAACTCATCATGCCTTCAGGTATGACCACAGGAATAGCCGTGGTCACTGCAAGGGTGATCTGTCCCCATGTGGAAACGTCCATAGTGCAAGGGCCGTCATGGCCACCCATGAGGAAATACCTAAGGCTCATTCTGAGCCCTTTGTATTCACTGCCACTACCTCAACACAGTGTGGATCTGCATGTCCCAGCTCACAGAAGACTTCTCACCACTCGAGGACACGAGATAGAGAGGATAGAAGTAATGATGTCAGGTTTCCATGGGGCCTCTGTAAGGGAGATGCCTGAAAGAATGGCACCACCTTGCCGGCCTCATAACGCTCACAACATGCATTCTTTCCACCCTTCCACGTGTCACGATGGAAGAGGAATTTTTGTGACAAGATCATGCACTATCCCGTTTAGACCTAGGACCGTGACTACATCAGTCACGAGATCAGGTCGGAAACGGCGATACAACATTCACCCATGTTGGTGCTGTGGCAAAGTGGGACACTTTGCCATCGACTGTTGGCACAACCCCTCTGTGCCCACGACAAGGGCTTATCCACATTCTCGGGACAGAGGTAGTCTTCCAGACAGGTTTTCTGAAGGAAGGCAGTTGTGTGCTTATGCTAACAGGAACCTAGGACCCAATATGATTTGGGTTCCTAAGGTAAAGTAATTCTTTCTTGCAGGGTAGTCTAGGTTTCCGTGAATATAATGGGACCTAGACAGTAGGTGGCTCAAGACTACATTGGAACAAGCGTCTGCAATAACAGATGTGATATCTGTTTGAGCATACTCACATTGAGCCTCTAATGTGTTCTACCTGTGGGACTAAGACGATGACTCTCAAAATCCCAGGTAATCTTGATCAGTTCAAGGACTTGCGTCATATTCCATCCTCATTTAAAATATATATATATATATATATTTCTATCCATGTGTATATTTATACTTATGCTTATACATGTATGTGGGCACCTCTAAGGATAGGTTAACTCGATGCATGCAAACCTTTATACATCAATAAAGAGTTAACGAAGATATGTCATCGTGAATCTCGACAACTCACAATTGACATCAAAAAGTTTTTGGAAAAGGCTCATTCAAATCCAAATAGATTGACTTTAAAATATACATGTATTTATCATTTTTTATATTGACTTGACATCAGAAGAATTCAAAAATGTTGCAATGCGTCTCAACGTGAAAATTCCTAGTCAAGAAACCTCTCAATTTCGAATTAGACAAATCCCGCCGACCCATTATATACTTGAAATCTCACCGAATTAGACAAATCACGCTGACCCTTCGCCTTCTTCACGAATCCCGCCTCACGTCGCAGCAGATATCCCGCAAGAGGTCTTCCGCCGACTCGCCGAAACCCGCAGACTTGCCGAAACCCACAGGAGCTCTCCCGCCGACTCGCAGAGACCCGCAGGAAGCTCGTCGCACCACCTTCGCAAACTCCCGTTGATTCCCGCCGAACCTTGCAGGAAGCTCATCGCTACATGAATCCGGCTCTCCATCTTCTTCCCGTAAGTTCTCGCAAGGTTCTCGTCGAATCGCAAAGTGTCTCTGTGACCGCAAGGTTCTCGCAAGGTCCATCGTCAAATCGAGAAGGTTCTCGCAAGGTTCTAGCAAGGCCGAACCCCGCAGGAAACTCTCCTTTCCACCGAAGGTCTTCCCAAAGGACGCTCGAGGAAGAGTTCTCGCAGGAAGCTCACCAACTCACTTCCGTATAAGCCCTTAGGTAACCTCTTCCTCACCCGTACTTGGACGCTCTCACTAGTGACGCCTTCTTTTTGAATGTTCATTAACGCTTAGAGTAGGGATTCTCTCTCTAGATCTGCAATGGCCCCAAGGACAACTGCTGGGTTGGTCACTGGTTGCGAGCTTGTTCGGACTGGGTTCTCTCACGCCTCGGACGAATTCCGCAATATCATTCTGATGTTGGAAGAGGCTGGGCTAACATTCGTCCTGGAGCACCCTTGCAAAATCCTGGACAAAGAGGTGCTGGAGTTCTTCGCTACCGCAAGACTCCGAAATGGCGACTCCGTAATCAAAAGCAAGGTGGCTGGGGTAAAGGTCAAGCTGTCTGCCAGCAAGCTGACTCGCTTCCTGCGGCTTTCTAGCTCGGAGCATGAGGACTATTTGGAGGACGATGACAAAACCAGAACTCTCTTATTCTGCGGTCTCCCACGAGGAACTCGGTCAATAAAGAGAAAGGATATGAATGAAGAAGGGAAGCTCCTGTCTGATATTATTGGAAAGGTGCTCATCTGCAAGCCGGGCTCTCATGACCATATCTCTGGAGATATGTTCAAGATCCTGATAGCTGTTGTCTGTCGTAAGAGGTTCAACTGGGGGGAGTTGCTGTTCGAGAAGATCAAGGACACCTTGGGCACTCCGAGTTTTGGCCGCATCATAAGTCTATATCTAAACCAGCTAAACAGAGACAAGTTCGACATGAGCAAAGGTGTCCCCCTCCACTACTTGAAGAAGATGGACACAAGTGTGTTTGATCGATGGGAGAGACGTATTGGGCAGCCTGCAGTGGAAGAGCAACAGGGAGTTTCTTCAGCAATCACCCCCAATGAAGTTCCTGATACCTTGACTGCAGGAATCGAGGGGGAGCCTCTACCCTCGCATACTGATGAGTATCTGACATCTCCCAGCTGGCCAGATATGCTGTGGCAGATCTACACGAAGAAAGTGAACCTGAGCTGGAGCATGGGGAGGCCCCGAACCGAAACGAGCAAGGAGCCGAAGCCACTGGAATGGAGACTGCTGACAACGAGTTGGAAGATGCTGCTGATATAGATGATTTCTTGGATGATGACAGAGAGGAAGATGGAAATGAGGGACATGAAGTATTGGAGGATCCAGATCTTGTTGAACCTCCGTCTGACAAGCCTGCACCAGTGGAGGGGGAGTCAGACAAATCTACAGAGGCCGCCAGCATTCCTCCATTAGAGACTGTGATTGTATCCAGCTCTACAGATGCGTCTGCTGAAGAGCAAGGCCAAGAAGTGCCTCCGGCTCTTCCATTGCGAGATGAGCTAGCCACTCACACAGTAAATGTCATTCAGGGAATTGTGAATGAACTCAAAGACTCCTTTGCTAACGCTCAGAATAAACTACTGAAAAGGATTAAGACTTCTGAAAATCTGCTGCTCAAGAATATGGTGGAAATCAACCATAAACTGGATGTGATGGAGAAGAAATTCGAAGAGAAGTATACCGCGGCCGGCGAAGCTGTCACACTTCTTATGGCCGGATTGAAAAAGAACACTGATACTCTTGCTGTCGTAAATCAGAATGCACATGTTGTCGCCAACAACATTCAAAAGTTTGACGGTAATATGGTCACTCTCAACGCCAATCAGCAGGCCTTGGTCTCTGAATTCTCCAAGACCACGAAGCATATTGATGACTCCCTACATTCCTATGCCAACTTCATAGCTGTAGAAGCCAAAAAGGGGAAGAAAGAGTATCTAGCTCAGATGGCTGAGCTCCGAGAAGTCATGATCCTAAACTTCTAACAGTCAAACAAGTACGTTTATGAAAGCTGCCGGTGGATGCTCCACCAGGCGTTAGGCATCCCCTTGGCTGAAAATCCTGCAGATATTCATCCTCCTGAGACATCTATGGCCGCTGAGGGAGTAAGTGCTGCTGAGGGAATAAGTGCAAGTGCTGCAGATGTTCCCATAAGTGAAGCTGATGCTAGGGCTCTCTCCAAAGCTAAACCGAGGAGCATGTTTGATCAAGAGGCCCTAGCAAAAGCCAAGGCCAAGAGAAAGGCTCAGGAAGGGACCTCCAAGGAGACACCAGCTGAAAAGAGGATCAGAATGAGTGAGGAGGACGTACGAAACGAAAAATGGAGTCCAGTTTCAAGGAACATCATCTTAGACACCTTCTGGCTGCAAGAAAGAGGAGAGATCAATCGAAACGAAGTATATAGCCAGTATGAGTGGGAAATGCACAAAACGTTTGAAGCGAAACGCAACATCTTTTTCAGAAACAACAAGGATGCAGATAAAGTTCCTCCTCCTAGGTATTACCCAAAGCCCAAAGAATACATGGAGAGGCAAAGCAAGAAGTACTTGGCTCAAAATCCTAAGGGTGACTTAGCTAAGGAAAAATAGTCAATAACTTATAGCTTGTCACTTTGTCTTAAGAACATTTAATGATTATTGTTATCATATGAACAATTCTGAGATTATATGTGTATATATATATATTGGTATATATATTTGAATTTGTGAATGACTCAAGTCCTGATCTGGTTGCATATATTCTCTTGTGCTGCATGTTTAATTTCTGAATGCTATGTTTATTATTTGATAGGTGTTATTCATCTTAGCTAGTAGGGTTTTGGCTTCGTCAAATAGGGGGAGATTGTTGGGTATTGTATCCACAATTACCTGGATTTGAGGAAGCCACCTGTCAAGCTAAGATGAATTCACAATGTATTTGATGAAACATCTTAAGTTGTACTTGCAGCTCCCCCACGCTAAGTGCACACCAATGTCAGGGTGCAGTAGGTCAATATACACGGGTCTGCAAGACGTAATCCCTCGTTGAGCAGATCAGTGTGTTGGCCTACGTGTACTCTCTCTATTGGAGTGCACTTACTTTCAAGTACAGGGCCGTTCATATGCAAGAGAAGACAAGGAGCATGGATGGGTCAAGGAGCAGCTCCTGGGTGGAAGACGAAAATTCGTCCAAGGAAAATTCGACGAGAATCACCAAGTGATTCTCGCCGATTCGGCGAGAATCACTAGTGATTCTCGCCGAATCGACGAGAATCATTAGTGATTCTCGCCGACCCCTTCTGGCTACCTCAAAACGGTGCCAAGTAAGATTCGGCGAGAATCACTAGTGATTCTCGCCGAACCAGTGGTAAAGCAGCTCATGAATACCAAGTGAAAATCGTTGAGAATCAATAAGTGATTCGGCGAGAATCACTAGCGATTCTCGACGAATCGTCGAGAATCACTTGGTGATTCTCGCCGATTCGTCGAGAATCACCTGCGATTCTCGCCGATTTTCACTTAGCGATTTCTCGGGATGCTGCTGGACTGGATTCTGCCGCTGGACTAGTTTGAACCGGATTTCGGGTTTCTACTTGTGGGACCCACAACGGTCATATTGTATGGGTCTTCAATGTATAAATACATGGGTATTTTTGAACAGTAAAAAGGCGAAGAAAACCAAACATACGCGAGCACGGACAAACCCTAGATCTCCGCTTCCTCTCCGCTCCTCCGCCGCCGCTCGCGTCAAGTGGTCGCCGCTATTGATCGCGTCTCTTCCCGATCTCCGGCGACAGAAGCTTAGCCAAGCTTAGAGTCTCACGCGTCTATCTAGAGATCTCTTGTCTCTCGATTTGTAGATCGGGAAAGTGTTCCCCATCCGAATCGATCGAGACGACTGATCCTTGAGTGACCGTTGGTAGACCTAGCTAGCTTCGCTACGAAGTTTGGATCTCAAAGTACTGCTGCCGCGCACCTTCGTTGCCGCCGATCCCGAACCAAGCCACCGCTCGTGTTGCCGCCGCCGGTTCTGAGGAGATCCTCTCCAAGAGAGACCAAGGTTGTAGACTCTTCGTTGACTTCACGAACACGTTGTCGAACGAAGAGGAACACCGTAGTCTCCAAACGAAGTTTGTATCTCGTGTACATTCTATATTTACTTTTGTTGTAAAGGAACGATTGTTCCGTGTTGTAAGGGTTGGGTGCAACCCGTTTTGTGGGAGTGTTGACTCTCACGTGTGGAAGGGTTCCTTCCGATAGTGCAGGGATTGGATTTCAATCTTGTTGGAGAAGAGACCGAGTCGTCCCTTGTTGGGAGATAGGTCGAAGGGGGAAAGTGGATGTACCCAAGTCGGGGAACCACTATAAATTGCATGTGTATTCTGTGTGCTGTGCTTTTTATTTTTATTGTGCAGGTACATTCGTAAATTCCGCAAAAGCGCTACTCATCACCTATTCCCCCCCATAGGTGCACATAGTTGATACTAGGTGGACTTTCAATTGCGACTTCCATCAGGAAGAGGGGCACGCAACAACCACGTGTCCGGAATTCTTGGAGATGAGAGGGAATAGGGAGCGGCAACAGCAACATCAGGAGGCGCGACAAGAAGTGAGAATCGAGGAGGTCCTGCCTCGGGCGGAGAAGGATCGTTGCGAGGACCGGGTGGATGTCGGGACCCGAGGAGGGATCGGAGTGATCCACGGGGGAGTGGGGATCGAGGCTTCCCGCAAGGCAAGCCTCCACACCATGTACCGGCGGAGCGTCCCCTCTACATCCCAAACCCCGCCGCCGGAGGAGAGGATCACCTTCTTCAGAAGTGATATGCCAGACCACGAGGATCCGTTCTGTGATGCGCTGGTCATCAAGGCCGCCATCGAGAATTTCACTGTCTCTCGAATCCTCGTGGACAATGGGAGCTCCGTCAACGTCGTCTTCAAAAAGGCGTTTGACGCGATGAAGGTGGAGGCTAAGAGGGTGTTGGCCTCGGACGGGCCCTTGTTCGGGTTCTCGGGAGAAAGGAAGGAAGTAGAGGGAGGAGTTGGCCTCCATGTCACCCTGGGGGGGGGGGGGGGCAGTCCCGAAACTGCAAGTTCGTCATTGTGGACGCCCCCAGCAGCTACAACGCCATCTTCGGGAGGCCTCTCATCAGCGCCTTCCGCTGCGTCCCCTCGTCTTTCCATCAGTGTTTGAAGTTCAACGTTGAGGGGGTACAGGTCAGGGTCAGGGGGGACCCGAAGGTGGCGCGGGAGTGTTATGTCACCGCGGTGAACACCATATCTTGGCAGGAGTGAGCCGAGGAGATGGGACAGAGGATGGAGGAGGTCGAGTAGGAGGCAGGAGGGGAGGAGCCAGGAGTGAAGGACCACGCAGGAGAGGCGGCAGGAGGAGATCTGGAGGAGGTAGCCGAAGTGAGGGGCGTGGGAGAAGAGATGGAGGTAGAGGTCCCCGTCCCGGAGGAAGGGGATGCTGAAGGATGGGCAGAACAATCCAGGCTGGAGGTAGCAGAGGAAGTGGTGGAGCTGGAGGTGCTCACCCGAGGGGGCAGGATGGAGAAGGTTCGTGTCAGCGGAGGGCTGACCCCGGAGGACCAAGGCAGGATGCTGGAGTGCATCCAGAAGAACGTGGACATCTTCGCCTGGAACGCCGCGGAGATGCCGGGGGTTGACGCGGATGTGGCCTGCCACCGCCTCAACCTGGACCCGGGAACACGCCCCGTTCGGCAGAAAAAGAGGTCCACAGCGGACAAGCTGGCGGAGCCCATCAGGGAGGAGGTGGCAAAGCTTCTCAAGGCTGGCTTCGTGTCCGAGATTCAGTACCCCGGCTGGGTCTCCAACGTTGTGATGGTCAAAAAAGGAGACGGCCGTTGGCGATTGTGTATCGATTTTCCTTACTTAATAAAGCTTGTCCTAAGGACTGTTATCCTTTGCCTCGGATCGACGCGCTGGTTGACTCAGCCGTTGGCTTTTCTGTAATGAGTTTTTTAGATGCCTTTTCAGGTTACCATCAGATCAGGATGCACCCCCCGGACATCAAGGATGTCTCGTTCATCACAGGGGACGGCTGCTACTGCTACAAGATGATGCCATTCAGGCGAAGAACGCTGGGGCCACCTACCAGAAAATGATGGATAGGGTCTTTAAGGAGCAGAGGGGGAGGAATTTGGAGGTATACGTGGACGACCTCATGATCAAAAGCCGGGATGTGGACTCCCACCTCCGGGACCTGGAGGAAACCTTCGCCACCCTGCGCAGATACAAGATGCGGTT
This sequence comes from Platanthera guangdongensis, assembly GCA_039583875.1. NCBI lineage: Eukaryota > Viridiplantae > Streptophyta > Magnoliopsida > Asparagales > Orchidaceae > Platanthera > Platanthera guangdongensis. The sequence goes on from CM077149.1 coordinate 18,864,726, forward strand.
GAATCCCCTTAAGTGTGTCTTTGGGGCCAGCCGGGGGAAGTTCTTGGGGCATCTCCTCACCCCCGCGGGGGTCGAGCCGAATCCGGACAAGGTCAAGGCTATCTTGGAGCTGGGGTCCCCGCGGAACGCAAAGGAGGTCCAACGGTTGACGGGGAAGCTAGCAGGGCTGAGTCGCTTCCTTTCTCGGGCGGGGGAGAAGTGCTCCCCCTTCTTCAAAATGTTGAGGGGTGGTCAGAGGTTTGAATGGACCAAGGAATGTGAGGAGGCATTCCAGGCCCTCAAGGTGCAGTTGACACAGGCTCCGCTGCTCCAAGGATCGAAGGAGGGGGAGGATTTGTTCTTATATCTCGGAGTCGGGGCAGAGGCTCTGAGCTCCGTCTTGGTTCGAGAAGAGGGAAAGCGACAGCTCCCTATCTATTACGTCAGCCGGGTCCTAAGGAAGGCCGAGCTCCGGTATCCGATCTGGGAGAAGCTTGCATTCACCCTAATCATCTCGGCCCGGCGGCTGCGACCTTACTTCCAGGCACACTCAATCCGAGTGGTGACCGACCATCCCCTCCGCAATATCTTTGAGGGGGTGGAGCATTCAGGCCGGCTGGCCAAGTGGTCGGTGGATTTGAGCGAGTTCGATGTCTCCTTCGTTCCGCGGCTCTCGATCAAAGCTCAGGCGATGACCGACTTCCTGGCCGACTACGTGGTGGAAGTAGCGGAGGAGGAGCTCACCCGCCCGACTCCTTGGAAGGTGAGGGTGGATGGAGCCTCAGGGAGGCATTCCCTTGGAGTGGGGGTGGTCCTAGAAAGCCCTCAAGGGACTCAGATTGAGCAGATGGTGGTGGTGCACTTTCCCATTACCAACAACCAGGCCGAGTACGAGGCAGTGATAGCGGGGCTGCGCCTGGCCAGGGAGCTGGGGGTGCGGGATGTGGAGGTCCTAACCGACTCCATGGTGGTGACTTCCCAGATCAACGGGGAGTTCGAAGTAAGGGAACCCACTCTGAAGTTGTACTTGGCCAAAGTGAAGGGGGTCATAGGGACCTTCCAGACCTTCTCCATCCGACACATGCCAAGGGGAGAGAACGAACAAGCCGACCAGTTAGCAAAGCATGGTCCCCGGGCAGGGGGCACCATCACCGACCTGTTCCGCCCCTCCATCGAAGAAGGGGAGCTCATGGAGATCGACCAGCAAGCTTCGTGGATGGATCCAGTAGTAGTTTTCCTCTCCACGGGAGAATATCCAGAGTGGGTAGACAGGAAGAAGCTGAGACACAAGTCAGCTTACTACCTCCTTAAGGACGGACAGCTATACAGGAAGACCCTCTCCGGGATACTGGATCGCTGCGTAGCCGAGGGTGAGGCGCAGAGGATCTTGGAGGAAGTCCACTCCGGGGAGTGCGGGAGTCATTCCGGGAGTCGGACCCTGGAGGGAAGGATAGTCAGGCAAGGGTATTTCTGGCCCACCCTGGGCCGAGACGCCGCGGAGTTCGCAAGGAGATGTCATAAGTGCCAGCTGTTTGCCCCCCTCCAGCTACAGCCGGCCCAACAACTCAAGAGTATCACGGCCCTCTGGCCCTTTGAAATCTGGGGAATGGATCTGGTTGGACCGTTTCCCCAGGCCCGCGGTCAGAGAAGGTTCCTCCTAGTGATGATCGACTCCTTCTCGAAGTGGATGGAGGTGAAGGCGTTGGCCAAGGTGACCTCCCAAGTGATCAGGAACTTTGTTTGGGGGGAGATCATCTGTCGCCATGGGCTGCCCCAGGCCATCGTCACCGACAACGGACCCCAGTTCGCCAGTGCCGAGTTCACCAGCTTCTGCGAGCAGCTTGGAATCGACCTCAGGTTCGCCTCGGTCCACCACTCCAGGAGTAACCGGCAGGTGGAGGCCGCGAACAAGATCATCGTCAATCTCCTCAAGAAAAAGGTGGAGAATTTGAGGGGGAGATGGGTAGAGCAGCTCCCCGCAGTTCTTTGGGCCCTAAGAACCACCCCTAACACGGCTACGGGGGAGACCCCCTTCAAGCTCTCCCATGGGTGCGAGGCGGTGCTCCCCATAGAATTTGAAGTCCAAACGCCGCGAGTCGGGGCGGCCAGAGAGGGCCGCGAGGAATGGCGAGCCGAGAACGAGGGGGAGCTGAGACTCTCCCTTGACATGGTGGAAGAATTGAGGGACCTTTCGGCCATCCGACAGGAGGAGGTAAAAAGAAGGATGGCCAAATACTTTGACAAGCATGTCAGGGTCAAGCCGTTCGCGAAAGGAGACCTGGTGCTGAAGAAGGTAGACGCGGCAGGGAGGTCAGCGTCCGTAAGGAAGCTCAACCCCAGCTGGGAGGGGCCGTTTATTGTGAAGGAAGCTTTGAAGTCAGGGGGCTATCGACTCCAAAATGTAGAGGGCGAGACCCTGAGTCTCACCTGGAGTGGAGACGACCTGAAAAGGTTTTTTCCCTAAGCGCCTGTAAGCAACACGTTGGTTATAATGAATTCCTTTCCCCCCCAGTATCGTCATAGCCAGCTTGCTTAGAGAATTGGAATGTGTTTGGACCCCGAGAAGATCCCGCTGCCAGGCTCCCACCTAGCTGGCAGGGCCGGAAGTCACTCGGTGTCATCCCTAGCCACGAGAAGATCCCGCTGGCAGGCTCTCACCTAGCTGGCAGGGCCGGAAGTCACTCGATGGAATGTGTTTGGACCCCAAGAAGATCCCGCTGCCAGGCTCCCACCTAGCTGGCTGGGCCGGAAGTCACTCGGTGTCATCCCTAGCCTCGAGAAGATCCCGCTGCCAGGATCTCACCTAGCTGGCAGGGCCGGAAGTCACTCGATGGAATGTGTTTGGACCCCGAGAAGATCCCGCTGCCAGGCTCCCACCTAGCTGGCAGGGCCGGAAGTCACTCGGTGTCATCCCTAGTCTCGAGAAGATCCCGCTGCCAGGCTCTCACCTAGCTGGCAGGGCCGGAAGTGACTCGATGGAATGTGTTTGGACCCCGAGAAGATCCCGCTGCCAGGCTCCCACCTAGCTGGCAGGGCCGGAAGTCACTCAGTGTCATCCCTAGCCTCGAGAACATCCCGCTATCAGGCTCTCACCTAGCTGGCAGGGCCAGAAGTCACTCGATGGAATGTGTTTGGACCCCGAGAAGATCCCGCTGCCAGGCTCCCACCTAGCTGGCAGGGCCGGAAGTCACTCGGTGTCATCCCTAGCCTCGAGAAGATCCCGCTGCCAGGCTCTCACCTAGCTGGCAGGGCCGGAAGTCACTCGATGGAATGTGTTTGGACCCCGAGAAGATCCCACTGCCAGGCTCCCACCTAGCTGGCAGGGCCGGAAGTCACTCGGTGTCATCCCTAGCCTCGAGAAGATCCCGCTGCCAGGCTCTCACCTAGCTGGCATGGCCGGAAGTCACTCGATGGCAATGATTTGCGACCCAGAACGAATCACGCTGCCGGGCTCCCACCTAGCTGGCCAGGCCGGGAACTACTCGAATGGCGTTAATAGCAGATCAGAATCACAAAAGCTAACCAAAAGGGGGGGGGGGGGTCTAACATAGCCCCCCAGCCCCAGGGAAGGCGGCCGAACGACGGCGAAAACCTAGGCGAGGGTCCGCAAGAAGTTTGATAACCCAGACAAAGGACGAGCCTGCTCGCCTCGCTTGATGTGCGAAGTAGCCGCATCATCAGGGCTGGGCCGCAGAGGCAGACCACCCTGCACGGTAACAACAAATATACAGAGGCAGGCAAGAAAGCATTTATAAAAGCAATAGTAGATAAAAATCACGAAGTCTAGGCACAGCTCGCGCGTGCGTCTCAAAACAGCTAAACGTGCATGATATATACATATAATAAACAAATGTCAAAAGAGCGGGGGTGACACGAGATGCGGGGCGAGAAGTCCTAAATGCGCTGGAAGGATTGGTCTCCAGGGTCCGGTACGGGGAGGAATAGCGCCGGAACCACGTCGCCTGCCGAGAGCTCCGCCGCCTCGCTCTTGAGAAGATCCGCGCGTCGCAGCATCTGCATCGTGTACTTCGCGGCGCTGGCGGAGTTCTTTTGCATCAGCACCTCCAACTCGTGGTCAGAGTGGTGCGCGAGCGGGCAGCCCCTGTTGTCAGGCGGAGGGACAGCGGCGGCGGCCTCCAGCTCGCGTACCCGTGCCTCCAGCACTGACTTGTCCTGAGCAAGGGTGGCGATCTCAGCACCCATCCGATTGGCCGTCGCGGCATCCTGAAAAGAGGAAAAGAAAGTTATAAGGTGGATTCGCGAGAAAGGGCGGTTGTCGAGGGTGAGCACATACCACCCCGCCCAGGTATTGCGCGAGGGACTCCTCTGCCGCGTCAGCCCGCCTCCTCTGAAGGTTCACGTCTTCCTGAGCAAGCTTTTGGGCCTCCTCCCTCTCGTCCGCCAGCTTCTTCAGGGAGATGGCGTTCCGCTCCAGCTGGGTGCAGCGCCTCCCCACCATATGAGCTAGCTCCAGGCCGCGTAGCTGGGCCCGCGCGCTCTCGTGAACCAAGACTCGCGTCGCCTCTTTGTCGTAGATGGCGACGTCTTCTCGCGAGTACAGGCCGAACGAGAAATTATACGCCTCCCAGCCGATGGTGTCCTGCTCCAGCCAGCTCGGCAGCAGAGTCGAGACCACCGCGCGGTTAGACTCCTTGTCCCATGACAGGAACGGGACGCCGAGCTCCTCCAGGTATTTCTCGCCATAGCCGAAGTTGCGATGCCCTCTCGACACCGGCTTCGCGGCGGTTTGTGACCCGTCTGGCGGCCCCGAAGTACCCGCCGCTCCGGCGGGAATGTCGCTGGTTGAAGCGATCACGGGAGGGGAGCCCTCGGTCGGCAGATCTGCCGGGGCCTTGCCTTTCCCTTGGCTCACAGCGGGTTGCCGACCCGAAGTCTTCGCCACTTTCAGCGGGGGAGTGGGCCGTCCGCCGCCCGGTCGCTTCTTGGCCGGGACCGACGGCGGGTCGCGCTGAGCGGCGTCCGCGGCCTGCGCTCGGGCGAGAATCCCGGGGGCAGTCCGAGCGCTCTCGTAGGGGGGATGAAGAGGGATGTCCCACTCGCCTGCCAAGAAGAGGGGATGAGACAGAGAAGAAAAGGGTAAGGCGGAGCAGTGACAAGTGGCAAACCTCCCCCTGGTGGGACGGCGGCAAGGTCATCCAGATGGCGGCGCAGATACGCGACCTCGAAGTTCTTCCCGGCGAAGAACCCGCACAAGTCGGCCTCGTGGCCCCCTAGGCTGGGCGGACGGTAACTCGCCTCGCTGAGCTGCACCGGCGAGAAGGGGACGTTGCCGAAGTCCCCTTTGACGAACAGGAACTTTTTGAGCCAGTTATGACTCTTATTTACTGTCTCCCGCACCTTGAGGTGGGCGCTAGAGAAGTAGGCGGTACCATCCCGGTTCGTCCGGAAGGAGAATAGCTTCCGGAAAACAGCAAGACTAAACTCGACTCGCTCCTCTCGCAGAAAGCAGGCGAACCCCACCATAACGGCTATGGAGTTCGGGGTCATCTGACCTAGGACGACCCCGAAGTACTTCAGCACTTGGCGTACCTCGGGCCACAGGGGAAGTCGCAGGCCCACCTCAAAGTGAGCCAGGGGTATGGCGAGCTCGTTCCTGGATAAATCGTTGATCTTCTCTGTTTCCCCGGGCCGTCTCGCTGAAAAACCAGGCGGGACGTGGTTGCCGAGAGCATCCAGCTACTCGCGTTCCGAAATGACGGCGTGAGGGAAATCGTGCTCTGAGAAGGTCCAGACGCACTTGCTTCGACTGTCTGCATCGCCGCCGCCACCGCCCATTTCCACCGAATCGCCACCAATCGTGCGAGACAGATCCGGAAGGCGAGCACGAGCCGAGCTTCGCGGAGAGCAGGAAGCGGGAGAGTGTTTTGAACCGGTGAAAGAATGAGAACCGGCAAGGCCTATTTATAGGGAGAGAGAAAGGGCGGGAAAGTTCCCGCCAAATGAAGGGGTGCGTGTAACCAAAAATCAGCCCGACGGTTCGACTTCCCAGCGCGCAACCGCACCGCAAAGGCCGATCAGGCGCGGTTCTCGCCCGGCCGCATCCGCGCAAGACTTGAGTGGGCGAGTCTCGGCCCGCACCCGCCCGGGATTCCGCGCGAGTCGGGAAACTCCCGGCTGGCGAGCCCCTCGACTCGCCCTCGCCCCGATCGGCAGGACGGGTAGAGCGAATCCTTCCCCTGACCCGCCCCACAGAGAGCGAAAGCAATAACATGGTAATTTCAATACACATCAGCAGCAAAAATTAGGCCCACACGCGGGAAAAAAGAGTTGCGAATCGCTACAGGCACAGGATAACTTTGAAATAATAGCAACTCCGCGATATCCCGCGAGCGGGCGAAAAAGGCTGGATCAGTACTCGATCCACTTCCACCTGCCTCGCCGCTTCGTTCCCGATCGCGGCGGCACGCGAGGATAGTGGTAATCGCGAACCGCCACCAGCTCCCGCTCAGCCAGGCTGACTTGCTCTGAGACATTCCTAAGACGCTCCTCGGCTCGCGTAATGTGCACGCCCAATGAAGTGACATCGTTGTCTTCTGCTGCGCGCGGGGGTCCCTCCAAGGCCGCGAGCCGGGCCGCGGTGTCGGCTTTGTCTTGATCGACCCTCTTCACGATCTCCTGAAGCAGCAGCGTGCATTTCTGGAACATCCGCGTCACCTGCCTCTTCATCCCCACCATATCGGTCGGGTCGCCCAGGTAATCAGAAACACTGTCCACGTCTGGCGGAGGCGAATACCCTTCGCTCATCTCAGTTTCGGAGGAGACCATGTTGTAGCCTACAATAGGGCGATTCAGAAGGAGCGAGCGAGGACAAAGCCAACGGTGAGTACTAGCTTACCAGGGGTTGGCACGTCGTCCGCGCCGACGGATGGGCGAGAGGAGCCCGGCCGTCCCTGAAAGGCTTCTCCCTCGAGGGCCTCAAGAGATTTTCCCAGTCCGTGGGGAGCCGGCGAGCGAGGGGTTTCCGGAGGTGGGCGGTCCAGACCTGGGGAACTAGCGACCCTCTCAGGCGACGAGGGAGGGGGGTGATCCCCTCCCCCGTTCCCCACCTCTTCACAAGGAATTGCCTGCAAGACAAGAGGTCAGAGGTGCAGCGATAAATCGAAGAAGGTCACGTACCCCAGGAACGACCTCAACACCCGCCGCCGAGCTGGAGCCCGGACGGTCGCCCGCTGGAGACCGCCTAACAATCTTTCCCTTCGCCGGCCTAAAGAGAGGGTCGGGAGACCCACATGCTAGCCAAGGGGCGGCCTCAAGGGCCTCCTCCCGAGTCTTCTGGCCCGCTGCCGGCAGGCGAGCTCGCACCTCATCGCTGACCGGCATCGAGAAACTGTAGTCTGTTCAAGAAAAATGAGGGGATCTGGGGAGCCCCCTGGGCTCAGCGGTATATTTATAGCCGGACAGTTGGGCCCCACCAGAAGATTCCCTGCCAGCTCAGCACAGTACTCGCCGAACACGCGGGTTGGATGATTCTTTCTGAGCTTGCATCAAGCTCAAAAAGAGCGGGGATTGTGTACAACCCCGTGTCCGGTGAGCGGGTCCCGCCAGGGAAGTCGAGCAGACCTAGCCCCGCGACCCGCACCCAAGCGACAAACAGATATACGGCAGGAGGGCTGGCCTGCTCCCGCCCATTTCAGGCGAGCGAGCCGGGCGAGGCGAGCGAGTGGGTCGCACAGAGAATCACTGACCAAAGTGGATGGGTTTGGCGACCCGCGACTAGCGAGCCGATCGGGGAGTCGCGGTGGCCGCCGGCCAGCCCCACACGCAACCTGGCCGCCGGCCCGCCCCGACAGAAGACAGGCAGGTCGCGACGGTCCGGCTCGCGCTCGCCCAGGGAGAATAGGCGGGCCGCTGGAGCCAGGTCGTGCCCGCCTCCTGCGGAGGAGGATTGGAGGCGAGCTGACTCCCCAGGGGTGCGAATAGCCCCCCAGAATGGTGGAGCCACGCTGTTGGCATACCGGGTTGGACTGCGCATAGCTACTTAAAACAACGGAGTTTGGTTGTTGGTAGACCCAACCAAGGGCTTTTTGGTATTTTCAGGTCAGTTCTTTCGGTTATTGGCAGTTCAGATTCCAAGAAACTATAAATAAGACCCAAGGGGTACCTCAGGGGACACGCTTTAAGTGCCTCCTTACTCTCGTTTTCAAGTGTTCTCTGAGGGTGCCTTAGCTCGACTTCTGGCTAAGGAGGGGAAGCGCTCAGAGATCTTCCGGGTTTGTGGTGGGACCTCCCTGTCGAGCCCTTGGGTTTGTTTCTTCTTGTCTTCTTCGTTGTTTTTCTTGCAGGAGCAAAGTAGGCGCGAGACCACCCCTTCCCCAAGGGTCGAACTCCACAAGAGGCCGGATTTCGGTTTCAACAACGCCGATCATCTGATCTCTACAAGGAGGGGCATAGGAGGATTATAACCTGCATGACGGGATTCTACAATTTAAACATCGCATATTTGTTCCCGCTACCGGAGGAATTCATGAGGAAATTCTGTAAGAGGCCCATCAGCACAGGTACTCGATTCACCCTGGCATAGTTAAGATGTACATGGACTTGCGCAGGACCATTTTCTGTCCTGGAATGAAAAGAGATGTCACCAACTTCGTGGCCCGATGTCAGACCTGTCAGAAGGTCAAAGCCGAATGCCACAATCCAAGAGGCTTATTATAGCCCTTGCCGATACAAGAGTGGAAGTTCAAAGACATCTTCATGGACTTCGTCCACAACCTACCTCGATCCCGTGCTGGGAATGACTCAATATGGGTGGTCATAGATCGACTCACCAAGGTAGCGCGGTTCATTCCAAACCGACAGGGTGACGGAATAGATATCCTGGCCAGGATGTTGCTAGAGCAAGTGGTACGATTTCACGGAGTACCAAAGTCCATCGTATCAGATCGTGATGGGTGTTTCACATCTAAGGAGTGGAGGCGGGTACAGGTATACTTGGGAACCCAATTGGCCTTCAGCACCGCCTTCCACCCTCAGACAGACGGACAGACGGCGAGGATGAACCGGACGATGGAGGATCTTCTTCGACTGTGCATAGTAGAGCACAAAGAGCCGTGGGAGCAGTTGTTGCCACTAGTCAAAATCTCTTATAATAACATCTACCAGGCTAGCATTAAGATGGATCTATATGGGGTATTGTATGGAAGACGTTGTCGAACCCCGTTGACTTGGGCTCAGGAAGAGGACCCGGAAGCCTTGGGAGTGGCTTACATCGATGACACTACGACAGCGATACGACTGATCCAGGAGTGAATGCGGGAAGCGCAGAGCCGACAGGCTAAGTACTATGATGCGTGACACCGACCGGTGGAGTTCAGCATGGGGAAATGATGTTTCTGAAAATTAAGCCGATGCATGGTGTCTCCCAGTTGAGAAAACAAAAAAAGTTAGATCCCCACTTCTTGGGCCCCTATCCGGTGATAGAGCGTGTTGGCCCCGTCGCCTATCGTTTAGCCTTACCCCCAGAGTTGGGGAATCTTCATAATGTGTTTTATGTCTCTTCCTTGAGACGAGTCCTCCGACAACCGGAGAAGCACCTTCATACTCCACCAGTGCAACTACGGTCGGATAGATCTGTCCATCTCGAACCCGTCAGAGTGGTAGATTACAAGGTGAAGACACTACGTAACAAAACCATTCCGATGGTTAAGGTGCTATGGTCAAACTGCGAATGAGAAGAGTTCACGTGGGAACCTGAAGCACTCCTCCGAGAAAAGCACCCAGAGCTCTTTCCCCAGGTATGTTACTTCTTCCCCCCTACTTCAAGCAAATTTCCGGGGACAAAAATCCTTTTATTTTTATTGGATTGCAACATCCCGATTTTTATTGGGCCACCAGAGCCCTAGTGGGCCCAAACTAAGTGGCCCGAACCCTACCCCTGACCCGGTGGGAAATAATCCTAGGCGAGAAATAGAGCTAGATGTTGCAGATTAAAGACCGGGCGGTCTGACTCTAATGGGTTGTAGTCCGGGCGGTCTGTCGGTTTCTCTCCTACGGTTTGGTTGCTGACCTGTCGTTGTTGGTGCTATGGCGGTTTGTCAAATTGTCCATGGCGACTTGGAGACCGGGCGACCTGGCGGTCTAGTGTGGCAGCTTGGTGTCTTTCTCTTGTGGTTGCTGGGCGGTTTGCCCATTCATCAAACCGCACGGCTTGTCGACTTGTATTTATGTTAAACCGCTTGTGCATGATATTTTTTAGTCCCACATTGTTTATTTGTAATCTCTCTCATCTCCTCCATTCTATAAAAGGGAGGCTATAACATGTAATTGATACCTTTTTTAGAATACAAAAATTTCTGTTTGTCCAATTTCCGGACTTCCTTTTTCTGTTCGCACATGGTATCAGAGCCCTCGATCTTGTCCGCCAGATTTAGTGCTTTTCTCTGCCCGCGCGACTTGATTTCCTTCTTGCCTCTTGTTCGCGCAGCCTCTCCTCCTTTGTCGCTGCTCTTTGTTTGCGCGGCCTTCTTCTTCTTCTTCTCCGCGGGCTGTTTTCGTGGCTTCTCAGTCTTCTGTTCGCGCAGTCTGCTCTCTTCCCGCACGACTTCTTCCTTTTCTCTATTACTAATTCTTCTTCTGTCCACTGCGGTCTCCTCTCTCTGCACGGCCTTTTATTGGCCCCGACCTCTTTCTTCCCGCGCGGCCTTTCTCTCTATCCGCGCAGCTTCTTCCATGGCCCTTTCCAGCTCTTATACCACCAATGCTACACCTGTGACAACTCCACCTCCTCCTCCCATTCCTTCCGGGAATCTTGGCACTGTCTCGAAACTTGTTGGTTCCAACTACCAGGATTGGAGCATATCCTTCACCTTCCTCCTCCGCTCACAACGCAAATGCCACCACCTTAATGATGACCCTCCTGCCAGCACTTCTGTTGAATTTGACGACTGGGATGCTAGCGATGCGCTTGTCCGCACTTGGCTTGCTAACAGTATTTCCGATGAATGTCTTCCTGTTATCCGTCATGATGAGACGGTCAAGAAGGTATGGATTCATCTTGCTGCTCTGTACTCAAAGGGGGCTCAGACATCCCGCATTTATACTTTGTATGCGGACCTCTTTGCCTGTCCGTCTATGTCTCCTGCTCCCTCTTATCAGCAAGTTCAAGCTCTTGGGGCTGAGATCCTTCAACATCGCCCCTTCTCTGTGGTTCTTGCCGAATAGCACAAGCACTTTCAAGAACTGTTTGTTGAGTGCTACCTCCTCCGGCTTCTTGATTCCTACAACATGATCCGCCAACAAATCTTGGGTGAAGCGGACTCTCCCAACTTGGATACAACTGCCGCACACATTGCAGCAGTTACTTCTCTTCTTCAACGTCCACTTTTGTCTTCTCCTCCTCCAGAACAATATGCTCACCAGACTCAACGGAGCAGCTATGGTAGTCGCAACCATCATTCCGGTGGTCGGAGTTCTTCCCGCTTCCTCTACTCTCACTGTGGCCGCACCAGGCATCTTGTGGATCGATGCGGGCTGAAACATCCACATCTTTGCCCTTCTGGTGACGCTTCCACCTCCTCTTCCAAGCCGTCCGCTTCGATGGTCACTTCCTCAGGTAGTGCTCACATGGTTACTCAAGGTAAATGACTCATCGTGTAACGCCCCAAATTTCGAGTGAGGGACGATCAACGTTTTAGCCAAGTTTGGGTTTTGGTAAGGGGTCACACGGCCAAGGACACGGGCGTGTCTAAGGCCGTATCCTTCTCGGGTTCAGCGAAGAACTTGGTGGTAGACAAACTAAGCTCGACGAAGTGTCGAGACAGGGAACACGGCCTAGGACACGGGCGTGTCCATGGCCGTGTCGTGATCGGGTTCGTCGAGAGCCGTGTAGTCGACGTTCTGCACTCGACGATGCGTCGAGATAGTGAACACGGCCTAGGACACGGGCGTGTCCAAGGCCGTGTCGAGCGCGTTCGACGAATTTTCCACGGTGTCGACACAAAGGCAATCGACGATCGTCGATACTTCGAACACGGCCTGAGACACGGGCGTGTCCCAGGCCGTGTCCTTCACGGGTTGTGAGTCGTGCCGTGTGAGGGGAAGAACACAGCTTGGAGCCCAGGCGTGTTTGCATGTGACACGGGTGTGTCAAATGTGACACGAGCGTGTCATCTACCCGTGTCCTTCTCGGGTGGTTTCTGGGGCTATGTCGATGGAGGCACACGCCCAGGTACATGGACGTGTACTGAGTGATACGGGCGTGTCAGCTTTGACACGGGCGTATTCAGAGCCCGTGTCCTGTTCTGGGTGCGACGGTTTTGGCGTCGCTTGGGGCACACGGCTTTGGACATGGGTGTGTCACAAGCCGTGTTCGGCCCAGGTATTTTGATTTTCAGTTCTGATCGTGGCCGTTCGTTTCCTCCTTTTGGGATCTGATGGTCCAGGGTTGTCCCTGCTAAGTTAAGTCCGGGAATAGGGTTTAAAAACCCTCATTCTTCTTCAAACACTCTCTTTCTAAGTTCTAGAGAGAAGGGAGAGCAAGGAAGAAGGTGAAGGAGAGATCCGGCTGTTGGAGAAGCTTCGGTGCTCCAAATCGCGAGCCGAGTCCGGATCCGTGGAGGCAAGATCATTGCGAAGGTTTTCATCAGGCAAAGTTTCCAGGGCTAGGAAGAGGGGTCGGAAGGTAACGACACTTCTCCTCTTGGTTTTAGGATGCATGTTTAGCATCTCTTATTTTCATGATTTTTGGGCACCAATCTCTCAAATGAGAGGGGTTTGGGTCGCCATGGTTCAAGAGGAACCTCCAGGTCGATTGGGTCCATACCCGACATGTTTTTGCATTAGAGATCCGCTCCGTTAATGGATTAGGCATGGTGGGTGAAGCCGCGGTCGCGACCGTTAGTCCGACCCGGTGATGTTGCATACGAGCTTTTAGGATTTGGTAGAAATCCGTCGCGGCAAGAGACCGTTTGTGATGTTTGTGATGCTTTCCTCTTTTTCTTGTGTGAGTACACGTAGCCGGAACCGAACAAGGTTAGCTCCTCAATGACGGTAGATGGTTTCCTTGGTGGACAAGGTCAGCTCTGCATTGGCAGTAGATGGTTTCCTTGGTACGCGGGAATACTGCAGTACAAATGAGGGATTAGGGTGGAATTGTCTTGGATTGTGATATGCAAAGATGTGGCTTTGTCTCCGTGGTTGGCTGGCTATCCCGTGACGTTTAAGTCATGCGTGGAGAGTGTCCCAGCGAGACTAGTCCCCTTCTATGAGACTGACGAGAACGCCAAGCATGGGGCAAGCCCGGGCAATGAGGCCATGAGCAGGTGGGGTCCGACAAGGGTTCTTAGAATCGGTTAGTGTGTTAGACGGAATCGTGATATGAGAAGTCAGAGCTTGCAAGCAAGCCCGGGTTTGAGACCATGAGTGGGTGGGGCCTTGACAAGAGTTCCGTGAGGCGGCTTGCATGCCGTTAGGGGAAATGTAGTACCCTGTTGTTTGAGGCTTTAAGCCCCTGCGGAAATTGGAAGTACCCGGATGATGTGATGATGTGCTAGATGCATACACTATAGGGTACCTTGGGTGAAGCCTGAGTTTTGCATTCATGTTGCATTGTGGGACCCTTTTTATTATATGCTCAACAATAGAGAACGTGTATGTTGTTTGAGACATCCAAGCCTGTTCATTAGTGCTTTACTTGTTATGAATATTGTATACGAAGTGCTGACTTGCAGGTTGGAGGGGTACCCCGGGGTCCATTAGGGGCGGCCGGGAGGAGATGTGTTTGTTGCACAGTTTGAGGTCAGCCTTTGCTGACTCACGTTACAAATAATTTTTACCGGGCAAGGATCGCAAGCAGGAGCTAGCTTGCCGGCTAGAAAGGCCTAAGCCTCATGAAGTGCTACCATCTTTACTTTAGCTTTACTTTGAGACACTGTATGTTTGATGTACTTGTTTTCCGGCTTGCATGCCGAGGTAGGCTAGGGGTGCTTATGCAAATTTATGACTGCTGATATTATCTGAGCTTTGGACTCACTTTTGTTGTAAGGCCTTAAGGCCGTTTCGATACTCTTATATGTGTGGATAACTTCTAGTCTTGTTTTATGTTTCCGCTGTGTTGTGCCTATGTGTTTTGAGATTGGGTAGTTATATCATCTTATAATACTAAAGCTGTGGCGTCTGTATGTTGTGGGGCCCCGACTGGACCCATATTATACGGTCATTACAAGGGAGGTGTTACAATTTGGTATCAGAGGCAGGTTAGATTCAAGGTCAGTGCGTATAGAAGTTATCCACACAAGAGTAACGCGGGACCATGTGTGTCCTTATGTTTAAGTCTTGAGATAATAGACTGATTCCTTATTTTCTTGCTTTTCTGAAGAGTGCAAGCAACGAGGCGGGTACGTCGAGACTGAGAGAAGAGCTTTCGGCGAGCAGCGCCACTACTCAGGATCCGTTGGGCATGGGTGTAAACCCGGCCGACTTCTGTCGCATGCTTGAAGAAGCAATAGTGGCAGCCCAGGCTGTAGCGACAGCTCAGGTAGCAACCCCTATTGCTCAGGTACCAACTCCTGCTACACCAGATACGATGACGGCCATGCCAGGTGGATAAGCCAGGTGAGTAGATCCATTGGCAGAAAGAGTGGTGGTCGGGCATGGAGACCGGCGGATGAAGTATTTTCTGATCTTCCATCCCCCGCCGTTCAAGGGAGTTGGTACGCCAACTAATGCGGAGGATTGATGGGCACGGATTCAAGAGCTTCTAAGGGCGGCCGAGACGCCAGAAGAGAAGAAATCTGAGTTTGTGGCGTTCATGTTAGAAGGAGACGCAAATTTGTGGTGGGTGAGCCATAGCGGCCGCCAGTTTCCTGGGCGCACCCCGTCCATGGAAGAATTTGGGGATGCCTTCCTTAAGAAGCACATTCCTGTTTCAACAAGGTTGGCCCTCTAGAGGAAGTTTCTTCACTTGGTGCAGCGAGATAAGATAGTAGATGAGTATGTCCAGGAGTTCACTCGTTTGGGTCGGTACGCGAGAACGACCATGGAGGACGATGAGGAGAGGGACAACCTCTTCTATCAGGGGCTGAGGGAGAATCTAAGACAATCCCTTATTGCCATGAAGAGAGCTGGTTTCAATGAGCTAGTGGAGGTTGCCAGAACTTTGGAAAGTGATCTAGAGCGAAGCCAACGTCGTAAGGGTTTTGCGCCCAAGCAAGGGGAAGGGAAGCCTTCTTAGTCCCAAAAGAAGTCTGAAGGGAGTAGGTGGAGGAAAAAGCCTCACACTTTCAAATCCGGTGAGAAAAGCAAGTGGACGTCTGGAGGGTCTCACTCCAAGGGGCCACCGATGTGTTTCAACTGCGGAAAGGTGGGACACATTGCTTGTTTTTGTAGTCGAGGAGGTGCGGAGCAGGAGCCAAGGCAGGAGCAGACTGTGCGCTCCATCCCCAGTGCCGCAGAGAAAGGAAAGATGGCGGAGTCGAGCGCTTCTCGGTTCCAACCGGTGCAACCAAGGGCCTACAATCTTGGACAGCAGGAGGCGATCCGCCAACCCGATGTGGTGACAGGTATGAGGAAGTTTAAGTTTAAGTTTGTGCTTCATACATTTAGACATTTACGTGTTATGTCTATGTTTTAGGCTTTGTGTTTGTTTTCGGATACCCCGCTAGGGTATTGTTTGATACGGGAGCGTCACACTCCTTTTTTGCGGAAAGCTTCATCCGTAGGATTGGTGTTAAGTCATTTTCGGCGGACGTGGAACTGAAGTGCGCATGCCCAATGGGTCATCTTTGACCACCAGGAAGAAAGGGCACATTTGTTGGGAGCTAGACGAAGTTGACTTCGTGCTGATAGCAGCGGTCTTACTATTGGCAGAGTTTGATGTAATGTTGGGAATGGACTGGCTTGCAGAACATCGTGCCAGTATTGATTGCCTATCCAAGGTGGTGACCCTAAGGAGCAAAGTGCAGGCGGAAGTCAAGTTTGAGGGCCTTTGTGGAGTGGCCTATTCCCTGATTTAGGCCATGCAGTTGATGTGGATAGTTAACTAGGGTGGAGTAGCGCTTGTAGCATTATTGGAGGTTCGCCTCTCCAAGTTATCAATTGGGGAAGTGCCCGTGGTGGCAGAGTTCAAGGATGTGTTTCCGGATGAACTCCCTGGAGCGCCTCCTCGGCGGGAGATTGATTTCTCGATTGAGATAGTGGCGGAGGCTAGGCCGGTGTCACGTCCTCCGTTTAGGATGGCACCGAAAGAGTTGGCTGAGCTCAAGGTGCAGTTGTAGGAACTATTGGAGCAAGGGTATATCAGACCCAGTTCTTCTCCGTGGAGCGCGACGGTGTTGTTCGTGAAGAAAAAAGACGGTAGTTTATTGTTGTGCATAGACTACCGGGAGTTGAATAAATTGATCGTCAAGAATAAGTATCTGATTCCTCGGATAGATGACCTGTTCGACCAACTGGTGGGGTCGGTGGTGTACTCAAAGTTGGAGTTGAAGTCAGGATATTATCAGTTGCGAATTCGGGACAAGGATGTACCCAAGACAACATTTGGTACGAGGTATGGTCACTTTGAGTTCACGGTGATGCTGTTCGGGCTGACGAACGGACCATCTGTATTCATGGATTTGATGAATCAGGTATTTCAGAAATACTTGGACTCTTTTGTAGTTGTCTTTATTGATGACATCGTGGTGTACTCCAAATCGGAGGTGGAGCATGAGACTCACTTGAGAGTAGTCTTGCAAGTGTTGAGAGAGAACCAACTTTATGCAAAGTTCTCGAAGTGCGAATTCTGGCTAGAGACGGTGACATTTTTGGGCCACGTGATTAGTAGGGATGGGGTGGCGGTAGATCCAACAAAAATGGAAGCCATCAGAGATTGGCCGGTTTTGAGGACCGTGGCGGAAGTCCGAAGTTTCCTTGGACTAGCCGGGTACTATAGAAGATTGTGGAAGACTTTTCGCGGATAGCTCTACCCCTAACATCACTAACACGCAAGGATCAAAAGTTTGTGTGGACTCAGGAGTGTAGTCAAGCATTTAAGACCCTGAAGGAAAGGCTGATGATGGCTCCAATCCTAAGTCTACCGAAAGGGACCGACGGATTTCATATCTTCAGTGACGCATTGGGATGCAGTTTGAGTTGTGTTTTGGTACAACATGGTAGTGTG
Organism: Platanthera guangdongensis; assembly: GCA_039583875.1. NCBI lineage: Eukaryota > Viridiplantae > Streptophyta > Magnoliopsida > Asparagales > Orchidaceae > Platanthera > Platanthera guangdongensis. Next base: position 18,881,824 of record CM077149.1, read on the forward strand.
ATAGCCTTTGGGTCTAGGCAGTTGAAGCCGCATGAGAGGAATTACCCCGTCCATGGCTTGGAATTGGCGGTGGTAATTTTTGTATTGAAAATATGGTGACACTATGTTTATGGTGCAAAGGTGGATATCTTCACAGATCATAAAAGCCTGAAGTATTTCTTGGATCAAAAGGACTTGAACATGCAACAACGCAGGGGGGTCGAGTTCCTTGGAGACTATGAGGTGGTGGTTTAGTATACGCCAGACAAAGCCAATGTGGTGGCAGACGCCCTGAGTAGAAAATACTCTGGGCAAGGGAATTGGATAGAAGCTCATGATGAGCAGTTGGTGCTGGAATGGGAGTCCCTTGGCTTGGAATGTGTAGCGAGAGGCGAGTCTAGTGTGGCTCAGTTGAACTGGATTGAAATGCAGAACGACTTGTCCGATCATATTCGGGAAGCGACACGTTTGGATGTGGAGTTTCAACCATACGTGGTGGAGGCTCAAAATGGCGAGAGCAACACCTGGGAGATGATTGATGGGATTCTGAGGAAGGACGGAAGGATTTGTGTACCGCAGTTTGGCAAGCTCCGTGAGGAGTTGATGTTTGAGGCTCACTTCACAAAGTACTTCATTCACCCGGGCAGTACAAAGATGTACTTGGATATGAAGAAATCTTTTTGGTGGCCGGGGCTGAAGCGGGATGTAGCTTTGTACGTGAATCGATGCCAAACTTGTGCCTTGGTGAAGGCCGAGTGTCAGAAGCCGGGCGGGTTCCTGAGGCCTCTTCCAATCCCCGAGTGGAAATTCGACGACATCTCCATGGATTTTGTGCATGGGTTACCTAGATCGCAACAAGGTAACGACGCTGTTTGGGTGATTGTGGATTGCTTAACCAAAGTGACCCACTTCATCCCAAATCAGAAAGAGGACAGCGTGGAGAAGCTGGTAGAGTTGTATGTTCGCAACGTTGTGTGATTACATGAGATTCCCAAAAGTATAGTCAGCGATCATGATGGGCGTTTCACGTCCAAGGACTGGAGATTAGTTCAGAAGAGTTTGTGCACGAATCTCAAGTTCAGTACGACGTTCCATCCTCAAACTGACGGGCAAACCGAGAGAACGAACCGTACTATGGAGGATATGCTGAGAATGTGTATTCTTGACTTCGGCAAGAAGTGGGAGGATCACCTCTTTATGGTGGAGTTCGCGTGCAATAACAGTTATCAAGCAAGTATAAAATGACGTCATACGAAGCTTTGTATGGGAGACGGTGTCGAACACCGATGTCTTGGACAAAGGCGGGAGACACCAAACTATTGGGAAAAGAGGTGGTAGTTGACGTTTGTGAGTTGGTGCGGACCATTCAAGAGCATATGAAGGTGGCTCAAGACTGGCAAGCAAAATACTTTAATGCTCGTCACAGGAAGCTGGAGTTCGCGGTAGGCGATTGAGTCTATTTAAAGATCAAGCCATTCAAAGATGTTTCACGGATTCGCCGACTCAAGAAGTTGAGTCCAAGGTTTTTGGGACCTTTTGAGGTTGTTGAACGGGTGGGAGAAGCAGCCTATCGGTTGGCATTGTCCACAGAGCTGAGTGGGTTACACGACGTCTTCCATGTCTCAATCTTGAGGAAAACCTTGGTAGAGGCTAGTGTGGTGGTCGAATCGGCATCGGTGCCGACAGAGGAAGACCTGAGGACGCGAGTACGTCCAGTTGCTATAGAGGATTCAGAGATTCAGCAGCTGCATAACAAAGAGGTCAAACTCGTTAAAGTCCGATGAGACAACTGCGGTCGTGAGGAACTCTCTTGGGAGCGAGAACAAACCATGTTGGAGGAGTATCCAGAGTTCTTCCATTCAGGTACTATTTAAGTTTTGTCCCCTTTTATTTTCTGTAATTTCGGGATGAAATTCTTTTAAGGGGGAGAGTGTTGTAACGCCCCAAATTTCGAGTGAGGGACGATCAACGTTTTGGCCAAGTTTGGGTTTTGGTAAGGGGTCACACGGCCAAGGTCACAGGCATGTACAAGGCCGTGTCCTGCTCGGGTTCAGCGAAGAACTTGGTGGTCAACAAACTGAGCTCGACGAAGTGTCGAGACATGGAACACGGCCTAGGACACAGGCGTGTCCATGGCTGTATCGTGGTCGGGTTCGTTGAGAGCCGTGTAGTCGACATTCTGCACTCGACGATGTGTCGAGACAGTGAACACGGCCTAGGACACGGGCATGTCCAATGCCGTGTCGAGCGCGTTCGATGAATTTTCCGCTGTGTCGACACAAAGGCATTCGACGATCGTCGAGACTTCGAACACGGTCTGAGATATGGGCGTGTCCTAGGCCGTGTACTTCACGGGTTGTGAGCCGTGCTATTTGAGGGGAAGAAAACGGCTTGGAGCCCAGGCATGTTCGCATGTGACATGGGCGTGTCAAATGTGACACGGTCGTGTCATCTACCCATGTCCTTCTCGGGTGGTTTCTGGGGCTGTGTCGATGGAGGCACACGCCCAGGTACACGGGCGTGTACTGAGTGACACGGGCGTGTCAGCTTTGACACGGGCGTGTTCATAGCCCGTGTCATGTTCTGGGTGCAACAGTTTCGGAGTCGCTTGGGGCACACGGCCTTGGACACGGGCGTTTCACAAGCCGTGTTCGGCCCAGGTATTTTGATTTTCAGTCCGGATCGTGGCCATTCGTTTCCTCCTTTTGGGATCTGATGGTCAAGGGCTGTCCCTGCTAAGTTAAGTCCGAGAATAGGGTTTAGAAACCCTCATTCTTCTTCAAACACTCTCTTTCTAAGTTCTAGAGAGAAGGGAGAGCAAGGAAGAAGGTGAAGGAGAGATCCGGCTGTTGGAGAAGCTTCGGTGCTCCAAATCGCGAGCCGAGTTCGGATCCGTGGAGGCAAGATCGTTGCGAAGGTTTTCATCCGACAAAGTTTCCATGACTAGGAAGAGGGGCTCCTCTTGGTTTTAGGACGCGTGTTTAGCATCTCTTATTTTCATGGTTTTTGGGCACCAATCTCTCAAATGAGAGGGGTTTGGGTCGCCATGGTTCAAGAGGAACCTCCAGGTCAATTGAGTCCGTCCCCGTCATGTTTTTGCATTAGAGATCTGCTCTGTTAGTGGATTAGGCATGGTGGGTGAAGCCGCGGTCGCGATTGTTAGTCCGACCCGGTGATGTTGCATACAAGCTTTTAGGATTTGGTAGAAATCCGTCGCGATAAGAGGTCGTTTGTGATGTTTGTGATGCTTTACCCTTTTTCTCGTATGAGTACGTGTAGCCGGAACCGGACAAGGTTAGCTCCTCAATGGCAGTAGATGGTTTCCTTGGTGGACAAGGTTAGCTCCGCATTGGCGGTAGATGGTTTCCTTGGTGCACGGGAATGCTGCAGTACGAATGAGGGATTAGGGTGGAATTGTCTTGGATTATGATGTACCAAGGCATAGCTTTGTCTCCGTGGTCGTCTGGCTATCCCGTGACGTGTAAGTCATGTGTGGAGAGTGTCCCGGCGAGAATAGTACCCTTCTGTGAGACTGACGAGAATGCCAAGCATGGGGAAAGCCCGGGCAATGAGGCCATGAGCGGGTGGGGTCCGACAAGGGTTCTTAGAATCGGTCAGTGCGTTGGATGGAATCTTGATATGAGAAGTCAGAGCTTGCAGGCAAGCCTGGGTCTGAGACCATGAGCGGGTGGGGCCTTGGCAAGAGTTCCGTGGGGCGGCTTGCATGCCGTTAGGGGAAATACAGTACCCTATTGTTTGAGGCTTTAAGCCACTGGGGAAATTGGAAGTACCCGGATGATGTGATGATGTGCTAGATGCATACGCTATAGGGTGCCTTGGGTGAAGCCTGGGTTTTGCATTCATGTTGCATAGTAGGCCCCTTTTTATTATATGTTCAACAATAGAGAACGTGTATGCTGTTTGAGACATCCAAGCCTGTTCATTAGTGCTTTAATTGTTATGAATATTGTATACGAAGTGCTGACTTGCAGGTTGGAGGGGTACCCCGGGTCCGTTAGGGGCGGCCGGGAGGAGATGTGTTTGTTACACAGTTTGAGGTCAGCCTTTGTTGACTCATGTTACAAATAATTTTTACAGGGCAAGGATAGCAAGCAGGAGCTAGCTCGCCGGCTAGAAAGGCCTAAGCCTCATGAAGTGTTACCATCTTTGCTTTAGCTTTACTTTGAGACACTCTATGTTTGATGTACTTATTTTCTGGCTTGCATGCCTAGGTAGTCTATGGGTGCTTATGCACATTTATGACTGGTGATATTATTTGAGCTTTGGACTCACTTTTATTGTAAGGCCTTAAGGCCGTTTCGATACTCTTATATGTGTGGATAACTTCTAGTCTTGTTTGCTGTTTCCGCTGTGTTGTGGCTATGAGTTTTGAGATTGGGTAGTTATACCATCTTATAATACTAAAACTCCGGCGTCTATATGTTGTGGGGCCCCGGCCGAACCCGTATTATACAGTAATTACAGGGGAGGTGTTACACATCGACTCTGGTGCAACTAATCTGAATGAAAACTGTTGTCGACCTAAATCACCTAGAGGGGGGTGAATAGGTGGTTTGTGCGTCATTTGCGGAATAAAAAATAATTAGAGCACAACACAGAAATATCTACCAATATCACAGACGACACAAGATGTATAGTGGTTCCCCAACCTTGGGTACATCCACTTTCCCTCACCGATCTAGCAATCAACTAGACTCGGCTACTCCACTATCTCGGATCAAAAATCGATCCTACCCTCGGAACAAAGTTCCTACAAACTCGATCCAAACAAAACGGATCTACACCTCGGAAGATAGCACTTCCTACAAACTCGGAGTGAAAGCCTCCTACACTCGGAGAAGATTTCCCCTACAAGATTAATAAAGTGTTTACAAGAATACAAACAGTAAATCACCCAGATCTGAAAGAAACGGCCTGGATCTCATCTTTTTTACTTTGAAGCACTTTTAGAAATCGGTGAAGAAGTTCTCGGCCTCGATCTGGATCTACTCGCTTTTACAGAAATCGAGAGAGAATATGATCAGTGAAGTCGATCTCGATCTGTAACTTTTCTTCAGAATAATCCTCTGAAAGTAGAAGCTTTGCCCGGAGAAGAAGGCGACGGCGGCGGCTTCCGTTTCGCGAAAGTCAGAGAGGAGGCGGCTGAAGAATATTTCTCGAAAAAGAAATTACAGGAAGGCTTTGAGAATACTTAGGGTTTGTCATTTTATGATAAGACCTTATATAAGAGAGACTAACGGTCATAATCGGTCATAATGATGTACACGTGGACCAATCATGTCGCGTGATTTGAAAAATCCCGTCAGAAAAATGACTTAGCAAAATTTCGGAAAGATTCAGCCAACTACACGAGTAAGTCAATAACTACTCGAGTAGTTGAATAACTACTCAAGTATATGATGGGAAACATACTCGGGTATGTATATAAAGACTACTCGAGTATATAGAGATCAACTACTCGAGTAAGTAGACAGAGCTACTCGAGTATGTGTAGAGACCTACTCGAGTATATAGAGGATCTACTCGAGTACTGGAAGAGCTACTCGAGTATATTACATAACCTACTCGAGTACAAGAAGTACTACTCGAGTGAATTACTTAGAAAAATTCTGAAGAGGTCTGCTGGCAACTACTCGAGTAGTTGAACTAACTACTCGAGAGGAAGTAATCTACTCAAGTAGGTGAAAGTTCTACTCGAGTAAAAGACTTAGAAAAAAATTCTGGAGTAGTGAAATAGCAAGGTACACGGGTGACACATGAACTACTCGAGTAGGTAAAATGAACTACTCGAGTATGTTTCTATCTACTCGAGTATGTGAGTATACTTACTCGAGTATATGACTTAGAGAAATTTAGATGAGAAAACCCTATGGTACTCGGGTATAACGAGTAATCTACTCGATTATATAAGCATGCTACTCGAGTATATGACTTGGTCTACTCGAGTAGGTGACTTAGCTACTCGAGTATATGACTATGTCTACTCGACTACAAGGTTCCTTTACTCGAGTAACTTATACCCAGACTACTCGAGTAGGTGAAAGCTCTACTCGAGTAAAACACTTAGAAATTTTCTGATGTTGGAAAAACTGATTCTTCTAGAGTAGTCAACTTCCAATACCTTTCCCATAGTCCAATAGCTTGAATATGAGGTGTATCCCAATAGAGAGACCACACATGAGTCAACACCTTGGAATATGCAATGAGGGATTACATTGCACAGTTCCTGTGTTTGGTGACCCACTGTGAGCTGACATTGGCCTACACTTCCCAGTGAAACTCCTGCAAATATATAGCTCAAACCAAGCATCAAATACAGCTTAATTCATCTTAGTTCCTGGGTGACTTCATCAAATCTGGGTTCATGTGGATGAAATACCCAACAATCTACCCCTATTTGTTGAAGTCAGAACCATTTTCACTAAGGTGAATTATGTACATAAAAGCAACTAAGAGAGAAAATATGAGCAGGTAAGCAAAGGATAATGAAAAAGACAATATGCAGTAATGAAGAATTGTATATATATGTAAGTTTCCAAAAACATCAAGTCTACAATTTGTCATTTCAATTTCTCATCATCTTTTAGGTTTGGGCTTGGGATTGCTGCTTATCCATCTTTTCTTGCTGTCGCCTTAGGTAGCTGAAAGGCTTAGGAAAATACTTAGGAGGCCTTGGAGGAGCAGCAGGGTTATTTCTCCCAAATTCTCTATCATGGATCTTTCTTTTCAGCATTGACTTCTCATATAACTCACATTCCTGGGAACCGTAGTGCATGCTTCTGTTCTCATTGTGATCCATGACCAGCCTGAGTGTGTCCAAGATGAGAGATTTTGAAGTTGGAGACCAGGCTTCATCATGTTCAGGGGCTTTGGAAGGAGCAGTCCTGATAGCAGAGGGGCCTTCACCATATTTCCTTTTCTTCTTGTGGATTCTGATCTCTGGAGGGGCTTGAAAGAATATATCAGCAGGATCGTCTTCTTCCCAGCCTGGAATATAAGTGTCTGGAGGAGCAACTGAGAGAAGGTAGGTTGTTGAGGAACAACTGGGGCAGTGACATCTGTGGCTAGAGGATTGAGATGATGGGGAATGATGTTTGGGTCAACTGCAAGATCTGGTTGTGCATCCAGACAGCAGTGTCATAGGTGTGAAATTTGACACTCTATATCTGGGCAAGCACATCATCATGAATGGTCTTCACATGAGCTTGCCATTCATCTGTCTTCTGAGCAGTAGATTTCTCTACCTGTTCTTTGAGTTCTTTTATCAAACCCTCCCCCTTTCTGATTTCAACAGATACTTTCTCTATGGTGTCATCTTTGAAAATGCCAACTTCTTCACATATCTTCATCTTGTTGGCTTCAATCCTCTTGTCTAGTTCTATCTGATTGTTGTCCAAGGTGATACCTTGTTCCATAACATTGCCCACACTAGTGATAGTATGGTCAAGAGCTTTGCCACCAAGTTGGAACAGGTACTTGAGCTTGTCAGTGTTGTGCTAAATTTCAGCAAAACCTCTGCTCATCTCAGTCTCAAGAGCAGTAACTTTGTCAGTGACCACCTTTAGAGAGGTGTCAAAATAGGTTCTCTGTTCTTGAAGAAGAAGTGCAATGCTTTACAGCAGATCTGAGGAGGAGGAAACTGTAGCAGTAGCTGAGGGAGTAGCAATAGGGATAGGAGGAATTACCCAAGGAGCTATTTCTTCAATAAGCACTGAGCTGAGAGCTCTGGTGGTAGGAATGACAGCTTCCAATTCTTCTGTATTATGGGGGATGGAGAAATCAAGGTTTCTGAGAGGGGCCTCAGCTGGCTCAGGAGAAGGCTCATCAAAAATAAAAATGATGTCTGGCTTATCTGCTGGATGAGTTGGAGAAGGTGTTGGAGTTCTGGCTGGAGAATGGGCAGGAGACTGTGCTGGAGACAAGTCCTTGTGATGTTCAGTGGTTGGAGCTGGAGGAGATAGAGGAGGAGGGGGAAGCACATCTTCAGAAAGCTCTGCAATCATGGCATCTATGGCAGCAGCTGTGGACAGAAGAGTGTCTTGAGGTACTTGATCTGAGGAAGTGGATGGACTCTTTGGAGTATGAGGTAGGGATGGAATCTCTGGCTGAGGAAAGGGTTGCCTGACTGGTCTAGAAGGAGCAGGCTCCCCCTCACTTGGTGCACCAGAGGAGCTGGCCACATGATGAGGAGAGGGAGATGGAGTCCTGTCCTCTGCAGCTGGAACTACTGGGATTGCTGAAACCTGTGCAGCTTGGGCAGAGTTCTTGAGCTTGAGATCCCATCGCTGAATTGAAGAGATGGAGACCTTCTTCATATGGTGAAGTGGAGTCCCTTTGGAGAGATTGAAGACTTTAGGATTTGTTTCATGAAGGAGCAGAGATATAATTCTTGCGTAGTTGGGGGATTTCATGCTGTCCTTTATCTTGTCCAAAATCAACATACCAAATTGGTATCTCTTGCGGCAGACAATGACTTGCATTATATCGAAGAAGTATGAGGGAATGTCTCAGATGGAGTGAGTCTTGCACAGTAGAATTTTGCCAACGATATCAACCAGAAATTATCCTTCAGCGTTCATGTCTGACCTCTTAATGTACTGAGCTTCAGGAGAAATTCCACAGAAGAGTGCTGTCCGGTCAGAATCTTCATCATCCAGATCATCTTCTTCATCAACAATAGGTAAACGGAGAAGTTGAGAGACAGAGATCTTGGTGAACTTTAGTTTCAATCCCTTTACTGTAGATTTGAGGACTTTGACATTCCGTCGAACCTTGAGATTTGTGAAGAATTCTGTAACTTCGGGGAAGAGAACGCGACAGGGTTCTTGGAGGATGAAGGAGAGGTCGGCGGTGTCGAGAAGGATGAGGAGGTTGCGGAAATCGTCGGAAAGCTCTGCAATACCGTCGGTGACTAGTTTGGAGCCGACGCCGATCTTGTGAGAAGTCGCCATGGATGCGAATGACTGGAGGAGTTGAGAGAGGGCTCTGCAACAGCGGCGGAGGCGAGTCGGCAGGGTAGGCGAAGAGACAGAGGGTACTCGAGAGATAAAAATGATCTCGAGTAGGTTTGATGTTTCGGAATTTCGTATATATATATAACTCTTAAATTTCCGCTAATTAATTTAAAGAAAGAGGCGACATATAGCCTTGGGTGGCAAATAGAACAGTTTTGAAAATCTGGGAATCAGGACACGAGAGAGAGATAGAGGCTACTCGAGTAGGTAAAGGAGCTACTCGAGTAGGTCGACTGGAGTTACTCGAGTATGTGGAGAAAACTACTCGAGTAGATAATGACTTACTCGAGTAGGTGAGAGACTTACTTGAGTAGGTATTGACTTACTCGAGTAGGTCAGTACACATACTCGAGTAGGTTCATTCATATACTCGAGTAGGTCTTTAGATACTCGAGTATGTCTCATGCTTCTCGAGTTGAATTTTGAAAAAGTTGAGAAAGAATAGATTTTGACTAACCCTTTGCAATTACTTGCTTCTTAGTCATTCAGCCTTCTTTAGTCTTCTTTGTTGAGCATCCCAAGCTCTGTATTGAAGAACGAGAACTTGGTCTCGTCCAGCGGCTTTGTGAAGATATCTGCAACTTGCCTATCTGTAGGCACATATTGGAGATCTATGTCTCCATGCTCCACATGTTCCCGGATGAAGTAGTACCTTAGCTCAATGTGCTTTGTCCGGCTGTGAGAGACTGGATTGTTGGCTATTGCAATTGCACTAGAGGAGTCACAGTACAAGGGTATATCCTTGAACTGCAGGTTGTAGTCCTCGAACTGATTCTTTATCCATAGCAACTGTGCGCAACAACTACCTGCAGAGATGTACTCTGACTCGGCCATTGAGATTACGACACAGTTTTGCTTCTTGCTACTCCAGGAAATTAGCCTTCTTCCGAAGAATTGGCAAGTCCCTGAGGTGCTTTTCCGGTCGTCTTTGCTACCTGCAAAATCTGCATCTGAAAATCCAATTAGTTCGCTGTCATTACTTCTTGAGTACCATAAGCCAAGATTTGGTGTGCCTTTAAGGTATCTCAGAATCCGCTTTGCAGTAGCGTAATGAGATTCCTTAGAGTTCACCTGAAATCTAGCACATACACAGGTTGAGAACATTATGTCAGGCCTACTGGTAGTAAGGTAGAGCAGAGATCCAATTATGCTTCTGTACTTGGTTTCATCAAAAGGTTTCCCTTTTTCATCCTTATCCAGAGATATAGTTGAGCCCATTGGAGTCCTCATAGAGGTTGCGTTCTCCATTCCGAATTTATTAATTAGCTCTTTGGTGAATTTGGTCTGTGAGATGAAGATTCCATCTTCAGATTGTTTCACCTGAAGCCCTAAGAAGTACTTCAGCTCGCCCATACTGCTCATTTCAAACTTCCCTTGCATAAGTTTTGAGAACTTTTTGCAGAGGTTGTTATCTGTACAGCCAAAGATAATGTCGTCGACATAGATTTGTACTAGCAAAATCTTGCCTTTTATTTCCCTAAGAAATAATGTCTTGTCTATCTTTCCCCTTGTGAACTTGTTCTCAAGTAGAAAGGTATACAGCGTTTCATACCAAGCTCGAGGAGCTTGTTTCAGACCATATAGGGCCTTGTGCAGAAAATAGACATGATCAGGAAAGTTAGGATTAACAAAACCTGGAGGTTGTTCCACATACACTTCCTCCTTTAAGTTACCATTCATGAAGGCCAACTTCACGTCCATCTGATAGACGGTGAAGCCTTTGAAGGCAGTATATGCTAGAAACAACCTTATTGCCTCCAGCCTCGCCACTGGAGCATATGTCTGGTCGAAGTCAATTCCTTCTTCTTGACGACAGCCTTTAGCGACGAGTCTGGCCTTATTCTTTATGATAGTTCCGTCTTCATCCATCTTATTCCTGTAGACCTATTTTGTTCCAATGATGTTCTTTCCCTTGGGTCTTGGAACCAGCATCCACACATTGCAGCGCTTGAACTGATTTAACTCTCCTTCCATTGCCATTATCCATGATGCGTCTGAGTTTGCTTCCTCAAATTTCTTTGGTTCAACCTGTGAGAGAAAACTCAAATGAAGATTCTCATTAGTTGTACCTCTCCGAGTTCTGACACCATACCGGGGATTTCCTATGATCTGGTCCATGGGGTGATCCTTCAGATGTCTGAGCTCTAGAGTCCTTGCATCGGGATTATCTTCAAGCACCTGAGTGATTTCTTCATCCTGGATGACTTCTTCATTTTGATCATCAGCCTCTCCAATAGGAGTGAGAGTGGTGATCTTAATGAACTTCTCGCTTGTGTCTTCGGACGGATCATGCAAGCTAGTTTCTTTCAGCTTTTCACCTGCAACTTCAGTGAGCACACTAGACGGATTGCTTTGCAGCAAGCTCGTCTCATCAAATACAACATGTATCGATTCTTCCACCACCAGACTTTTTCTATTGAAAATCCTGTATGCCTTACTATTGCTACTATATCCTACAAAAATACCTTCAAAGCTCTTTTCGCTGAAATTGGTGGTATGATACTTGCCATTGTTAAGTACAAAGCATTTGCAGCCAAAGATTCTAAAGTAAGAGACTGTTGGTTTTCTGCCTTTCAGAAGTTCGTAAGGTGTCTTATTGTGGTCTTTGTTGATGAGTGCTCGATTTTGCACGTGGTATGCAGTGTTGACGGCCTCAGCCCAGAAGTACTCCGGTAGTGAAGCATCACTTAACATGGTCCTGCAGGCCTCTATGAGTGTTCTGTTCCTTCTCTCAGCCACTCCATTTTGTTGTGGAGTGCGAGGAGAGGAAAACTCATGAAAGATACCTAAGCTTTCACAGAATTCTGTCATGGCCCCAGATTTGAACTCTGTTCCGTTGTCACTTCTGATTTTGACTATGGAGCAGTTGTATTCATTCTGGACTTGCCTGACAAAATTGGTAAAGATATCGAAGGTATCTGACTTGTGTTTCAGAAAGAACACCCACGCAAAGCGCGAGTAGTCATCAACAATTACCAATATATATTCCTTGCCTCCCAAACTTCTAATCTGCAGTGGACCAAATAAGTCCATGTGCAATAGATGGAGACATCTGTTAGAGTCTTTGCCAACAGTGCTTTTAAAGGTAGCCCTTGTTTGCTTGACTTTTACGCATACATGACAAGGTCTGTCTTTGACGCATTTGACATTTGGGGCATCACGTACCAAGTTCATTGAAAATAGTTTATTAATGGTTTTGAAATTAATATGTGCTAGTCTCTTGTGCCATTGGTTACCAAGAGACGCACTATCTTTTGCCAAAAGACACACTAGTGCGGAGGAGTCTATACAGATGAAATTTAAACAGAAAATATTCCTCCTTCGAGTGCCGGATAGAATCGTTTCCATATTGTCAACGGATTTTATCAAGCACTTATCAGCATGGAACTCAACTATGTATCCTTTATCGCAGAGTTGGCTTATGCTAATGAGATTGTGTTCCAATCCTTCAACATAGGCCACATCCGAGAAGGATACATTGCCGTTGGTAATCATACCATAGCCTCTAGTAATTCCACGGTCTGAACCTCTAAAGATGACCTTTGGTCCGTTCACGACTGGAGTAAAGTTCTGAATGAGGCTTCTCGTCCCGGTCATATGCCGAGAGCATCCGCTGTCCAAGTACCAGATAGGCATTTTGTTGGCCTTTGGACATCCCTGCAATCACAATCAATTCGCCTTAGGAACCCAAACACGTTTGGGTCCTTGGTCTCGAGTTAGAGTGCTCCCCATACGAGTGTTGGCATTGTGAGCGGTCTTTCTCATATTGCTGACATGAGGGGTTGCAGCATTTCTGGAATTGAACCAGCAATCTATGGCGAAGTGACCAAACTTGCCACAACACCAACCGTCAAATCTGTTGTACCTTTGCCTCAAGATCTCCTGCTTGACCTTTCGGAACTTTGGTCTAGCAGGGGTTGCATTTTTGGAGGAAGATGCCTCATGATGATGGCGATCACATGGCTTCTTCTCCTTTATGGGCTTCTCTACAACAGGCTTTGTCTTTGGTGCCTTCTTGAAGTTATGCCCATGATTGAAAGGGCCATAGCTCTGAAGAACAACTTCTTCATAAGGTGCCTTAAAGGCACTTTCGCCAAAGTTTCGGGGTCGAGCCCATCCTTGATAGCGGGACTTTGGCTCTACATAAGTAGGCCTAGCAAAGTGCCCGTATGATGAGTCAAAATCAATTTGTTGGAAAGATGACCTTTCTGAATGTGGTTTGATTTTGAGGGGCTTTTCCCTTTTCTTAGGCTGAGGCCTTTTTGGCGGCCTTGTTTTTCCGTTGATTCTTGTTTCTCCTAGAGGATTTACTAGGAGCTTCTTCATGGCCTAGTCCAGCTCCCTTGGCCTTTGCTGAGAATTCAGCAACGAATGGAAGAACTGTTTTGGGCTTCGAGAAACTCTCAACAAGTTTCCTTTCAGCCGCAAGTTCGGCTTCCAATCCTTTGATGATCTTCTCCTTCAGGTCAAGGTGCTCAAGAGCCTTGTTGTATTATTCAATAGCATTATTGAAGTTTTCTTCGAGGGAGTCAGTCTTTGCGACTTTCTCTCTCAAGTTGCTCTCTTCGGCTTTTAGAGATTTGATCTCTTTAGCCCGAGTCTTCACGACTCGACGACATTTGTCGTAAGCCATGATTAACTCCTTGTACTGGGCCATTAGTTCTGACTCATCGTCAGAAGAGCTACCCTCGCAATCATGTTCAGAGACTTTAGAATCTGAAAGAGGGGTATGAGAGTTTACCTTCCCAGTGAACTGGGGCTCTTGTTCATCATCTGTTTGATCCATTAGCCCAAGGTAAGCTTCTTATTCTTCGCTTGACTCAGATGAGTCGGAGTTGCTAAGAGTCTTGCTCTTTTTGGCTATGAGGCTCTTCTCCTTCCTCTTCTTGTTATATGAGGATTTCTTTTCTTCTCTTCTACCACCCTCCTTCTTCTTGTGAGGGCAGTCAACAATGACGTGACCTGGCTTATTACATCAATAACAAATGATGTCAGTTGAAATGTATTTGTTCTGTTTAGTGTTATACCTGTCGTGGCTGCTTGAGCCTTTTCTTTGTCGATCGTCATCGCGCCGCGATCTTCTGTGTGAGGCATCCTTGCCTTTCCATTGTTTCTTTTTTATTAAGAAACTTCTTGAATTGCCTTGAGAGCAAGGAGAACTCTCCTTCAGATAGTTCAGAGCCTGAGGTGCTGGGCTCTGATGTTTCTTCTTCTTCATCAACTTCTGGAGCTGGAGCGGGGGAGGCAGCCTTAGTCTTTCTGGAGGTGTCTGCCTTCAGAGCAACAAATTTCTCCTTTAGAGCAGACCTGCCCTTCTCTTCTTCAGCTTTTCTTGTATTGATTTGGAGTTCATAGGACATAAGCTTTCCAAAGAGATTTTGCGGGTCCGTTTCAGCTAGCTTCTCCGATCATCCCTTACTTCTTCAGTCCCTTCCATCAAAGTGACTAAGGAGTGCCACATCTCCTTGGCTGATTGACAGTGAATCAAATTCTGCAGCATCGAGTCATCGACTGCACTTGCTATGATGTTCTTAGCTTTCTTGTCGAGAGAGACAAGTGCAATCGCGTCTTTGTCGAGATCCATTAGCTTTTTGGGAACTTTCTTGGTAGGGTCGATAGTGGACATAGTCATGGGAACGTAAGGACCTTCTTCAACGATCATGAAGATCCTTGGATCCACAGCTTCCATGAAAAATTTTATCCTTTCTTTCCACATGGGAAAGTTATTCTTGTTGCATAGTGGGAGCTTGGCGAAATCTTTGCCCTTGTCCATTTTATGGTAGAATCTTACAGACAACAGATCTGGATCTGATCAAGGTGTTAACCTTTTGACGATCAACTTGGCTCTGATACCAATTGAATGAAAACTGTTGTCGACCTAAATCACCTAGAGGGGGTGAATAGGTGGTTTGTGCGTCTTTTGCGGAATAAAAAATAATTAGAGCACATCACAGAAATATCTACCAATATCACAGACGACACAAGATGTATAGTGGTTCCCCAACCTTGGGTACATCCACTTTCCCTCACCGATCTAGCAATCAACTAGACTCGGCTACTCCACTATCTCGGATCAAAAATCGATCCTACCCTCGGAACAAAGTTCCTACAAACTCGATCCAAACAAAACGGATCTACACCTCGGAAGATAGCACTTCCTACAAACTCGGAGTGAAAGCCTCCTACACTCGGAGAAGATTTCCCCTACAAGATTAATAAAGTGTTTACAAGAATACAAACAGTAAATCACCCAGATCTGAAAGAAACGGCCTGGATCTCATCTTTTTTACTTTGAAGCACTTTTAGAAATCGGTGAAGAAGTTCTCGTCCTCGATCTGGATCTACTCGCTTTTACAGAAATCGAGAGAGAATATGATCAGTGAAGTCGATCTCGATCTGTAACTTTTCTTCAGAATAATCCTCTGAAAGTAGAAGCTTTGCCCGGAGAAGAAGGCGACGGCGGCGGCTTCCGTTTCGCGAAAGTCAGAGAGGAGGCGGCTGAAGAATATTTCTCGAAAAAGAAATTACAGGAAGGCTTTGAGAATACTTAGGGTTTGTCATTTTATGATAAGACCTTATATAAGAGAGACTAACAGTCATAATCGGTCATAATGATGTACACGTGGACCAATCATGTCGCGTGATTTGAAAAATCCCGTCAGAAAAATGACTTAGCAAAATTTCGGAAAGATTCAGCCAACTACACGAGTAAGTCAATAACTACTCGAGTAGTTGAATAACTACTCGAGTATATGATGGGAAACATACTCGGGTATGTATATAAAGACTACTCGAGTATATAGAGATCAACTACTCGAGTAAGTAGACAGAGCTACTCGAGTATGTGTAGAGACCTACTCGAGTATATAGAGGATCTACTCGAGTACTGGAAGAGCTACTCGAGTATATTACATAACCTACTCGAGTACAAGAAGTACTACTCGAGTGAATTACTTAGAAAAATTCTGAAGAGGTCTGCTGGCAACTACTCGAGTAGTTGAACTAACTACTCGAGAGGAAGTAATCTACTCAAGTAGGTGAAAGTTCTACTCGAGTAAAAGACTTAGAAAAAAATTCTGGAGTAGTGAAATAGCAAGGTACACGGGTGACACATGAACTACTCGAGTAGGTAAAATGAACTACTCGAGTATGTTTCTATCTACTCGAGTATGTGAGTATACTTACTCGAGTATATGACTTAGAGAAATTTAGATGAGAAAACCCTATGGTACTCGGGTATAACGAGTAATCTACTCGATTATATAAGCATGCTACTCGAGTATATGACTTGGTCTACTCGAGTAGGTGACTTAGCTACTCGAGTATATGACTATGTCTACTCGACTACAAGGTTCCTTTACTCGAGTAACTTATACCCAGACTACTCGAGTAGGTGAAAGCTCTACTCGAGTAAAACACTTAGAAATTTTCTGATGTTGGAAAAACTGATTCTTCTAGAGTAGCCAACTTCCAATACCTTTCCCATAGTCCAATAGCTTGAATATGAGGTGTATCCCAATAGAGAGACCACACATGAGTCAACACCTTGGAATATGCAATGAGGGATTACATTGCACAGTTCCTGTGTTTGGTGACCCACTGTGAGCTGACATTGGCCTACACTTCCCAGTGAAACTCCTGCAAACATATAGCTCAAACCAAGCATCAAATACAGCTTAATTCATCTTAGTTCCTGGGTGACTTCATCAAATCTGGGTTCATGTGGATGAAATACCCAACATAATCACATGATAGGCAATTCGCAATGCTTTTCTCTCCTTGAAACACATGATCGGTTGCCTCCGGTCCTTGTTGCAGACGGTTCTCCCTCCCCGGTTCATGGGACGGCAGTGGTTCATGTCACTCCGTCTCTTCGCTTGGCCGAGACTCTCTATGTGTCCAAGTTTCCCTGCAATTTGTTGTCAGTTACATGTTTGTGCAAACAACTTAAATGCTCTGTCACATTTACTCCCACTTCTTGCTCCTTTCAGGATCCGTGCTCCCAATGGACGATTGCTACTGGGATTGAGAGCGGCGGCCTATACTTCCTCGACAACATTTCTGCTCTCTCCGCCTTCTCCTCCTCTTCTACAGATCTCCTACAATGACATCTTCGCCTTGGGCATCCTCCTCCATGGCTTCTTCATCAGCTGCTACCTCACCTCCCTCCGCACAGTTCTCCTCTCACCTGCGATGCCTGTCAGCTTGGCAAGCATCACCGTTCCTCCTTCTCGCCAAAGCAAGGTCGTGGTTCTACCCGTCCGTTTGATCTTGTTCACTCAGACATCTGGGGCCCTGCTCCTACCCTCACCGTTGGTCGGGGTAGCACTTATTTTGTTACCTTCATTGATGATTTCTCATGATGTACTTGGGTATATCTATTACGAGAATGCTCTGAACTATTTGATGTATGACAATCTTTTTATCATCTAATCAAAACTCAGTTTGATGTTTCTATTAAAGTATTATGCTCTGATAATGCCAAAGAATACGTTAGCCAAGTTTTTTCTTCATTTTGTATGCAACATGGAATTATTCATCAAACAAGTGGCATCTACACCTCCCAACAAAATGGGGTGGAAGAACACAAAAACCGTCACCTCCTTGATGTTGCTCGAACCTTACTTACGCAAATGCATGTCCCCCGCTCCTACTGGGGCTATGTTGTTCTCATTTCTTGCTACCTCATCAATCGCATTCCCTCCACTATTCTCCGTGGTCAAACGCCTTTCTCCATTCTCTATCCAGGAAAGGATCCCTTTCCTCTTCCTCTACGTATCTTTGGTTGCACGGCCTTTGTGCATGCTCCCTCCGCCACCCACGATAAACTCTCCCCTCGCTCCACCAAATGTGTCTTTCTGGGCTACTCTATCACTCAGAATGGCTATTGTTGTTTTGACCCCATCCTTCATAAATAGTTCGTCTACGCGAACATTACCTTCTTCGAGAATGCTCCCTATTTCTCTAACGACTCCTCTCCCCTTCTTGTGGAATCTAGTCTTCCTCCTCTTCCCTCCAGCCCATCCCCTCCTACCGAGGTCTTTCCTCCTCCACCATCTCCATCCTCTCCTCCTCCCTCTCCACCTCCGCAATCTCCCTCCTCTTCGCCGCCGTCGCTCTATCCTCTCGGGCCAGCTCTCTTCACCACGGATGCTCCGGACACTGAGGCACCTGCTGACCTGGACCTCCCCATTGCCATTCGCAAAGGGGTTCAGGCTTGTACCAAGCATCTGCTTGCTGTAGTTGTTTCCTATGATCGCCTGACGCCTGCTCGCAGGGACTTTGCACTGGCTATCTCTTCCACTTCGACCCCCTATTCCTATCATGAGGCCCTTGCCATTCCGCATTGGAAGGCTGCCATGGATGAAGAGATTGCTACTCTCACTGAACGGGGCACCTGGACCCTGGTTCCTCCTCATGTTGGCACAAATGTTGTTGGATGTCGCTGGGTTTTTGTAGTGAAATTCCTCCCCGATGGTAGTGTGGATCATTACAAGGCTCGGCTTGTTGCCAAGGGCTTTACCCAGACTTATGGCGTTGATTACTTTGATACCTTCTCTCCCGTTGCTCGTCTCAGCACTATTCGGGTCCTTCTCTCTGTGGCTGTCAACAGAGATTGGCCCATTTCCCAACTGGATGTGAAGAATGCCTTTCTTTATGGGGATCTTCAAGAAGATGTCTACATGGAGTAACCTCCAGGGTATGTTGATCTGGGGGGGACACAGGTTTGCCGGCTCAAGAAGACTATCTATGGCCTAAAACAAAGTCCTCGTGCTTGGTTTGACAAGTTTAGCGGGATTGTGGCGGCTGTTGGTTTTACGAGGAGTTCTACTGATCACTCCCTATTTACTTGTAAAACTTCTCTAGGTTTAGTGGTGCTTGCAGTATATGTGGATGATATTCTTCTTACTGGAGATGACCAAGCTGGGATAATCTTGACTAGGAAGCATCTTCGACAACACCTGGTTACAAAGGATATGAGCTCTCCAAAATACTTTCTGGGGATAGAAATTTCTCGGAAGCCCGCTTCTCTTGTCCTCTCCCAACAGAAGTATGCTCTTGACTTGTTAAAAGAGGCAGGGTTGACGGGGGCTAAACCTGCCTGATGTCCCATGGCGACTGGAGAAGATAAAACATGGACAAATGACTCTCCTCTTCTTTCTGATGTTACGAGGTACAGACGTCTGGTTGATAAACTCATATATCTCACAGTGACCAGACCCGACATTGCCTATACTATTGGCAAGGTTAGCCAATTCATGCAAGCTCCCAGGGAGTGCCATCTGCAGTCGGCCCTGAAGATATTGGAGTTTATTAAATCAGCTCATGGTAAAGGACTTCTCTTTCAGAAGAATGACCATTTAAGGGTTGAAGCATACTCCGATTCAAGCCATGCTAATGACAAGGGAGACCACAAGTCAACTTCAAGTTTTTGCACCTTTGTGGGGGGGGGGGGGCCTTGTGAGCTGGAAGAGCAAGAAACAGTTGGTAGTTTCCAGGTCCAGTGCAGAAGCAGAATACCGAAGTATGGCATCGACCACGTATGAGCTGAAGTGGCTACGAGCTCTCATGCTTGACTTAGGAGAGGTCTACGACCATCCTCTACCTATGTTTTGTGACAACAAAGCCGTCATATACATCTCTAAAAATCCGGTCTTCCATGAGAGAACCAAGTACATAGAAGTTGACTGCCATTTCATTTGAGAGGAGATTCTGAAGGAACAAATTTGTACTCCGTTCGTCACCTCCGATAAAGAGTTGGCTGATATTTTCACCAAGCCAGTATCCGCCTCTTTCCATCACATTTGTGACAAGATAGGCATGATCGATATATATGCTCCAGCTTGAGGAGGAGTGTTGCAGATTAGAGACCGGGCGATCTGACTCTGGCAGGTTGCAGTCCGGGCGGTCTGTCGGTTTCTCTCCTGCGGTTTGGTTGCCGACCTGTTGCTATTAATGCTCTGGCGGTTTGTCAATATGTCCCTAGCGACTTGGAGACCGGGCAACCTGGCGGTCTAGTGTGGTGGCTTGGTGTCTTTCTGTAAGACCCCCCCTTTTTTTCTTTTATCGACACCGGGGTCTTAGACCCAGAACTGCCATTTTGCGGTGACTCCTTCACGACCTGAAGGGTCATCACCACAAAGCTCTGATTCTGCCGCCCAAGTTCGATCACAGAAAAGTAGCATAAAGAAGTAATGGAAACTAACTGTCCACAGAAAGTCACATATCATAGTAATAAATCTCCACGAAGGGAGTGTCCACAGAATACAACATCAGAGTAGCAAAATACGGGCTTATGCCCGGTACATCATATCCTCACTACAAAATCACTCATGCGGAAGAGAAAGCAGAAAACTACTCAAGGTCGAGACTCACGGTCCCGGCAGTATGAACTCCGGAGCTAGACTGCCCCACCTCCAAGCGCACCGGTCTCTGGGGCTGCTCCTCCATGCTGGTATCCACGATCCCCTAAAGATGCGGTTCAAAAACCGTTAGTCTAAAGACTAAGTCATATCATCCCCCGCCCCTTCCCCCACGGCTCCTAAGCACCGAGCGGAGAGGAAGAAAAGGGGAGGACTTGAAGGTGGAGAATATAAAAAGCAGATGACAGCGGGCCTATACTAGCATTTCTATAATATGTATTGATTATAAGATTAAATAGGAAAAATAACCTTCACTTATGTGGGATCACATAAGCCAAGGGGTCTTTTGCAAGACTCCCATCGTATAAGAAGTCCCATACCAATTTATACGTTGGGGTGTCAGTTATCAAACAGCAGTGTATGTATTTATATATCAAAAATTGACCTTAATTTATAAACCTGCCCACACAAGCTTATAGACTAAGGGGTCGTTTTGCAGGGCCTAAAGTATAAGCGTCCCATTCCACTTATAC
This sequence comes from Platanthera guangdongensis, assembly GCA_039583875.1. Taxonomy (NCBI): domain Eukaryota; kingdom Viridiplantae; phylum Streptophyta; class Magnoliopsida; order Asparagales; family Orchidaceae; genus Platanthera; species Platanthera guangdongensis. The sequence continues at coordinate 18,902,734 of CM077149.1, forward strand.
TTTAGGTGTCAGGGTTAAATGAATCGATTATGCTATGGCATGCAAGTGGGTATGATGGATCATGCAAGTGCAACACACACACCCGACTCTGTGCACACAGACCTTTAGTTCCCCCTTTCTGGAGCCGTAACCTCCCAGGATACCTCCGTAGTGGCAGACGGAAGCGGTGGGTTGGGCCTCGCCCACCTCTAAACCAGAAAGGCACTACCGGTCAGACCTATCGTACGCCTCAACGCTTGGTGCACGAAGCGGACTCCTGCGTACTCTTGCCGGCTGACGCACCGGACTTCTATTGGCGAAGTGCTAACCGCACTTGCCGAGTTAACGTATTGGCGCCGGTGCATCGACCCTCCAATACCGAAGACCCACCACCTTAATTTCCTTTCCTTTTATGCACATGCAAATTAGCGTAATCAAAAACCGAGCCGAAGCTCCCCGGACCCAAAGTCCGTCTTTTAACCATCCGAGCCGAAGCTCCCAGCTATCTTCTGGTGCTATCAGTGTTGGTGAATGGTGCAACCCTAATTACTAAGTTACTCTTTTCAGCTTGTTAAAACAGTTTACGTTAACCCAGGACTGCCCCCGGTATTCCCTGTGAAGGGCTCTCAAGGGGCACTAGGAACTGTGTTGGGATTAAGCCCAACGTTCCCTTTCGCAAGGTACTTATTTGTTATTGGTTGATTCCCTTACCCATTCCTCCCTCATGTTACGATAGGCTAATCCTAAGGTGATTTGACTCCACTCACCTCGGGGAGGACGATCTTTCGTCGGACCCGAGCGCCTCTAACCCTGGACAAAGTAACACCCTACTCACTTATCTTCCAAGATGCACCTAAATCTACTTATCCTTCCAGCAACCCAATCAAGACCCATCACATAAGCTCTAACTCATATCCAAAATGATTTCCTGCAGTTTTGCTAAATGCAGACTACTTAAGCTACATGACTCGAAAAATGGGAGGTACATCAAATAATCATCCAGTACCCCTATGAAAATTATTGAAGGGCTAAACTGACATTTTTAGCATAAATCCAGAAATTCATAATTTTCCTAATTTGTCTGATAATTTATTTATTTATTCTAGTATCCAAAAAGCCCAAGTTTGAACATGAAATACCATTTTTAGACAAGATAGTAATCCACTAAATTTATGATAATTACAAAATGCATAATCAACTCTAAATCCTAAGTCTTCCAATTTTTCAGCAAGGTTTAGACCCTTAAATTTAATTTCTAATTTATCTCATAATAAGTCACTTTAAAAGATTTTACAGCAAAAGTACCACTAAAAATTCAGAGAAAATTCAGGGATGGTTATGATGGCATATAAATACTCTAGATAAAGTTTCATAATTTATCATTTAATAAAAATGTTATACTTAATTTTCTCATGGAATTCCAAGTTTACGGGTTAATGAACAAAGTAAACTAATTATCCAACAAAAATTTCCAAATAAATTCCCATATGATAATAATGAACTAAAATACTATGTATCAAGTTTCATAATTGTTCAACAAGTATTGAGCTCTTGTAAGATTTATTTAGTATGTAACCAAAATAATGCACTTGTGAAGTAGATGCCCTAATTATGTATCCAAAAATTCTATTAAAAATCATATATGATCAGTAAGGTTTAACACTACCTCTGCCAAAGTTTCATGACCCTTCAATGGGCAGTGAGATCACAATAGTCAAATTATTAATTAGGGCAATCCTATTGGTTACAAATGAAGTGCTACAAATATTGATCAAAATTTCCCAAATAAATTACCATAGGCTCATCACATCCTTATTCCCACACTACCAAAGTTTGGTTTTATTTCAAGGAGTTTAGCTAACCTAAACTAGCACTACAAGTTTTATGGCCTAAGTTAGGGCTATGGTTTTGTGGTCCCTACCCCTTACAAAATTACTTAATATTTTTACCAGAGGGTTTTGTATACCCTAGGACCCTCCATGCAAAGTTTGATGTTCATCCAAGGTGATTAGGACTCATGCCCTTCACAAGGCACAAAGGTCCTTCCTTAGGGTTTGGCCTAGGAACTTAGGGCAAATCAATTCCAAGCCATCCCATTTTGCTCAAGGGAGTGACATTGCCCATGCCAAATCAGTGTCCAAAACCTCAGCCTCTATTGAGGGGAGGGGACCACCCTAAGTCCCTAGTGCACTTGTGGTCAAAAATACCCTCTTAAGGCCAAACTAGGGTTTGGTGATTCCCTAACCAAAACATATCCAAATACATGTAAATTTTGTACAGTACTAGGTCTTGAGGCCAGGGACCACTCCCCAAAATTTGGGAGGGTTTGGAGGTCATTTGACCACTTAATTAAATTACCCTAGCTTTATTAATTAAAAGCAAAAACTTTAGGAAAAGTGTATTCAAAAATTCTGAGTTTGGGGCAGGCCCTAGGTATAACTAGGTTAGGCTCCCTGCCAAAATTTCCATTGATTTGGGCTAGGGATGAAGTGTGGGCACTCAGTTTAATGACTGCCTAGCCCTAAGGGTATGTCCTACCAAAATGGGTGCCATGGTCAGACCATGCACCCAAATGGGTTCAAACAAATTTTAAAATACAGTAGACCCCAAGGCTACAACTTTCATGTTGGAGGTTTTCCCACTAGGTGAGCCTAGGTATTTTTAATATTTAACACCAAATAATACTAGAATCTGTGACATAAATAAGAATATCAAAATTTAATATCCTATAGTTTAATTTCTGATGGAGCACGAATCTTGACGCAGAATCGACGGAATCCCGTCATCTTCTTCATTGAGCCAACGACCAGGATTCATCCCGCCTGGAGCCGTTTCCAAGCCCTGCCGCCGGCGATCCAGCCCCTTCCCCGGCCGGCCTCCGCCACCACCACCTCCGTTGAGGTGGCGGCTATCGCCAGGCGGCGGCTCTGCCGCCGGAGAGGCGTTTCCCGACGGTTATAGCAAGAAAATTTCTTGCCGAAACCATGAAAAATCCTGGATTGAATCGGGCTCAATTGAGCCCGAAACCTCAACCTAAGGAGTCCTAAGATCTACCCGCGAGTTAAGGAGAGGGAGAGGACCTTCCTGGCGGCCTGGATGCGGGAAGAGCGGCGGGATGCCATTGTTGATGGCGGCGGCGCTCAGCTTCTGCAACAGTACAGTGGGATGGCCCGTCTCCTCCAGGTAAACGCTCGAAAATGTTTCCCTTTGCCCACTGATGGTGTTTAAATGGCAATTGGGGAAGGGGAGTGGCTGGTTCTTCAATGGCCATCAACACCATTTATGGTGTGGCTCGGGTAGAGTGGAGGGGGGCTGAATCCACCCCTTGGTGGCCGGGAAACGGCTGGAATCAACTCCTCTCCCCTAGAGGAGTTGATTGCAGCCATAAATGGTGGCTGTTAGCCTCCCTTGGTCGGTTTTCCACTCTCCCCTTCCTCTCCCCCATTTTCTCTCACCACCATTAACATGGAGGGAGCTCCTTTCTCTCTCCTAGTCACCCATGTTGACTGGTCAACACCAGTGGCTATGTGCAGCCCACTTAGCCATGATGATTACGAAAGTGAGATTAGCCTAAGGGAAAAATGGCTTGAGCTTGGGTTAGCCCATTTGGGCTAGGTTTGACTTGGCTTAGGCCATGGTTGACTTAGTTCAATTTGATCATTTGGGTTGGCCCTATTGGGTCTTTAGTGACCCATTGGACTCTCTTAAGGTCTAGGTAGGGTTATGTAGGGTTACCTCTCCCTTTGGAGGTCACATACCCTTAGTAAGGGTACTTTGACCAGATTAGGGGCTTGAGTTGACTTGGGTCAACATGACCATTTGGGTTGACCCCAGTGGGTCCTTGGTGATCCATCGACCTCACTTTAGGGTTAGGAGGGCATAAGTGGGGTCCTCTTGGCTAGGGGAAGGTCAATTGATCCTAAGTAGGCTAGTTTGACTCATTTAGAGCTAGGGTTGACCTTGGTCAACTGAGCCTCTTTGGTTGACCCCAATGTGTCCTTATGGCTCTAATGGGCCTCCCAAGGTATTAGGGGGTGTTGTGGTAGGGTCTTGGGGTCAAGGTGTAGCCCCATGGTCATCCCAAACCATTGTTCAGAGTTCTACTATTTGCAGACCATGCTGATTTTCCACACTTGTCTCCAATCTCTTGGCCCATTTCTAGCTTCCTAGGGTTTTGTCATGGCCTAGTCATGGCCAAAACCACTCTTAGGGGTCTAGTTGGAAATGGGATGTTACAAATCCCAATAAACAAAACAAAGATTTCGTCCTCGAAATTAAGGTTGAGCCTACGGGAATTTCTACCAAAGAAAAGGAACTTGTAACATCCCATCATGACGCCATGTTTGCTATATTAGGTTTAAAGGGAAACCTAATTCTATGACCTTTTTCACCAAATTAACGAAGTCAAGACCCCAATAAACAAAAGATAAGCCCCCAATAAACAAAAGATAAGCCTCTACCTGCCTAGAGCAGCCCTTACTAATTTAAAGCAGGAAAATAGATTAAATATCTTGAGGGGTTCGTGAGGTATACCTGACTGAACAGCTCTGGGTATCTTTGCCGCATCAGGTCCTGCAGTTCCCAGGTATGCTCCTCCGGGTCGTGGTTCCTCCACAGGACCTTGACTAGTGGGACCTTCTTGCGACGCAAGACCCTTACTCCTCGGTCGTCGATCCTAACTGGCTCCAAACGAACTGACCGGTCTGAAGCTACCGGCCCTTCGGTGGTCAAAATTTGCTGCTCCGGGCGTAGTAGAGCCCTCCTCAGCGAAGAAATATGGAAGACGTCGTGCAGAGCTTCCAACTATGGTGGTAACTCCAGCCTGTAGGCTAGGGGCCCGATCCGCTCCAGGATCCTGTAAGGACCCATGTACCTAGGGCTGAGCTTCTTCCTTCGGCCACGCACTCGCGAGACTCCATGCATGGGCCGGATCTTCAAAAACACACGGTCCCCCACCTAGAACTCCACCTGCCGATGTCGGGCGTAATAGTACTTAGCCTGTCTGCTCTGCGCCTATAGCATCCTGTCTCTGATCAACCTCACCTGAGTTTCGGTGTCTTCAACAAACTCTGATCCCAACACCTTCGGATCTTCGTCCTGAACCCAAGAAAGCGGGGTCCGACATTTCCTTCCATACAAGGCTTCGTAAGGTGCCATCCTGATGCTGGACTGGTAGCTGTTGTTATAGGAGAACTCGACTAGGGGTAAGAGTTTCTCCCACGGTTCTCCGCGGTCCAAAATGCATAGCCTCAATAGATCTTCGAGCGCCCGGTTAGTGCGTTCCGTCTGCCCGTCCGTCTGGGGATGGAATGCAGTGCTGAAAGTCAAACGCGTGCCCAAGTAAGCTTGCACGGATCTCCACTCCCTGGAAGTGAACCGGCCATCCCGATCTGACACGATCGTCTTGGGCACCCCGTGATATCAAACGAACTGCTCCACAAATATCCGTACTAATACCCCCACAACGTCGTCCTTCCTGATCGGAATGAACCTGGCTACCTTAATCAACGATCGACGATGACCCATATCGAGTCATTTCCCGTTCGTGATCGGGGAAGTCCGTGAATAAAGTCCATTGTGATGTCTTCGAACTTCCAGTCTGGTACTGGGAGTGGCTGCAACGAACCCGCGGGGTTCTTACACTCTGCCTTCACTAGCTGACAAGCTTTGCAGTGGGTGACAAACCGAGCGATATCCTTCTTCATGCCAGGCCAATATATAGTCTTCTTCAAATCCGCAGTCATCTTCGTGATGCCCGGGTGCACCGAGTATCTGCTGTGGTGGGCCTCTGTCATGATATCTTCCCGGACCTGGCCTCCTTCTGGTATATAAGTCCGACCTCTGAAGCATACCATGCCGTTCCTCATCGTGTAATCTCCCGCTGTACCATTCTCCAAGGCCCAAAATATCGGCTCCAATTTGACATCTCGCCTCTGTCCCTCTCTAACTCTGTCCCGGATATCGTTTGTAGCACTCACCGCTGCTAAATACTCCGTGTAAAGCTTGGGGTCCTCGGATGACACCAGTGTGATGTGCATATCCTCCAATCTCCTCGCCAGCTCCATAGACATAACCTGGGGCCCGACGTCAGAAGTGGCAGCTCTCCGACTCAATGCATCAGCCACCACATTTGCCTTCCCCGGAAGGTAGTGCATCTCATACTGATAATCTGCTAGGAACTCCACCCAGCGCCTCTGCCTGATGTTCAATTCCTTCTGTGTGTCCACGTACTTCAAGTTCTTGTGGTCAGAGTAGATGTCGCAATGGACTCCATATAGATAATGACGCCAGATCTTCAAGGCAAAAATGACCGCCCCCATCTCAAGGTCGTGCACCGGATAGTTTTGTTCGTGCTTCCTCAATTGGCGAGACGCATATGCAATAACATGACCCTTCTGCATCAGTACAACTCCCATACCCTGGTAGGAGGCATCAGTATAGACCTGAAATCCTTCCCTTCCCGAGGGGAGAGTAAGAATGGGAGCTGAGGTTAGTCGGTCCTTCAGCTCCTGGAAAGCTGCCTGGCACTGTGGGGTCCACACGAAGGGTACCTCCTTCTTCATTAAGGATGTGAGCGGGTGGGCGATTCGAGAGAATCCCTCAACGAACTTCCGGTAGTAACCGGCAAGTCCTAGAAAACTCCGTACGTCAGTGGCTGTCTTCAGCTGCGGCCAATCCCGAATAGCCTGAATTTTTGCCGGATCCACTGCCAATCCGGCTCCACTGATGATGTGGCCTAAGAAGCCCACCTCCTTCAGCCAGAACTGACATTTACTAAACTTCGCAAATAGATGACTCTCCCGCAGTCGCTGTAGGGTCAGTGTCAGATGGCGCGTGTGCTACTCCTCCGTCCTCGAGTAAATGAGAATGTCATCGATAAACACAATGATAAACACATCAAGATATTCCCTGAAGACTTGGTTCATGAGGGTCATGAACGCTGATGGTGCATTGGTGATCCCGAAGGGCATCACCGTAAACTCAAACAAACCATATCTGCTACTAAAAGCAGTCTTCTGAATGTCCTCCTCTCGGATCCGAAGCTGGTAGTATCCCGACCTCAAATCTAATTTCGAAAAGAACTGCGCTCCCTGCAGCTGGTCGAACAGCTCGTCTATCCTTGGTAGTGGATAGGTGTTCCGGACCGTCAGCCGATTTAGTGCCCGGTAGTCGATGCACAATCTGAGGGTCCCGTCTTTCTTCTTGACGAACAACACCGGGGCTCCCCAAGGCAAAGAGCTTGGCCGGACAAATCCGGCTTCCACTAACTCCTGAAGCTGGCTCCGGAACTCTGTCAATTCCTTTGGGGCCATCCGGTAAGGTGCCTTGGATGCTGGCCTGGCCCCCGGCACAAGCTGTATCTGAAAGTCTTGCTCCCTACGCGGGGGGTAATCCGGGCAATTTCTCTGGAAAGACGTCCTCAAACTCCCGCACCACCGGGATATTCGATATAGCATTCATGGCCTCCGCCATCTCAAACAGCACCTCGAAGACCTCCTCCCCCTGTAAATGGGCCTTAACGGCCTGTACTGAAGATAAGGGTATACGTGAGACAGGTCTTATACCTTCGATGGTGATGACCGAGTCCCCGTGCCTCACGGTGATCCTCTTCGTTTGACAATCGATCTGGGCATGATTCCACTGTAACCAAGTCATGCCCAGGATCAGCTCGAAGACGGGCATACTCAGGACCGTTGCCGGAACTTCGAATGACTTTCCCCCAATCTCCGCCTCCATACTGCAGTGTGCTGAGGTGAGTATCTTTGATCCGTCGGGTAGACGCACCCTCCTCATCCGGCCTGTGAACCGCTCCACTCCTTCCAGCCCTTCCAGAAAGGCCTCCGACACAAATGAGTGCGAGGCACCCTTGTCGAACAAAGTATAGGCGGGCTTGCCGCTGATGAAGACTATACCTGGGACGATTAAATGTCTTAGTATTTATAACGCGTTTTCTTTCCTATTTATTCTACTTAGGGCAGTTCTACTTGTTGGGCAAATGAGAACGGGAATTTAAACAATTTAAACATCTTTTATTTACCTGTGATGACCCGCTCTGGATTTCGAGGCTGTGCCAGGTCCAAGGCATATGCCTGCTCCCTTTCCTGTCTTCGATCTCCTCCCTGGTAACCACGTCCTCGGCCTCCAAAAAGCTGGGCAGGTGGGCCACCCTGTGGAGCTGGAGGTGGTGCCCCCCTCATGGGGCAGTTTCTCCGGAGGTGTCCCACCTGATGACAATGGAAGCACTCCGGTGGGGGATACGCCATACCCCCGGGTCTCGGCATCTCCTGAATCCGAAGAGGTTGAGGGGCCAACATCACCTGCTCTCTCATCTCCTGCCTCACCTCCTGACAAGGCTGATCCTCCGTCCTTCTCCCATCTGGTATAGCGCCTCGCCGTTGATCATTTCTGGCCCTCCGGCCCGGATCCTCCACTTGCCGCTTCCGGCCCCGGGTAGTGTGCCAATCAGCCTCAATCCTCTTTGCCATCTCCAAAATCCGGGAGATAGGCCCATCGGATATAAACAACAAAGCCTCCCTCAACTCCTCCTTCAGACCCTTATATAACCTCTTGATGTATCCAGCTTCGTCCAGCTGGTAAGAACTAGCATATCGAGCCAAATGGTCAAACTCTCGATGGTACTCCACCACTGTCCTGGTGCCCTGCTTCAGCTATAAGAACCGTTCCTCCAACTCATCCCTGGCCGACTGTGGAATAAAATGCTCCAGCAGCGTGGCCCTGAATTCATCCCAAGTAATTTCCGCAACCTCCCTATCGGCAAACGTCGTGTCCAGCAGCGTCTTCCACCACCTCTTGGCATGCGACTCCAAGCAAGATACCACCAAGGCCACCCTCTCCTCCCGGGGGCACCGTATCCCGGTCAACATCTCGTACATAACATCCAGCCACTCCTCTGTCCGCACTGCTGACTCTGTCCCAAAGTAGGACGGGGGAGAGAGTCCTCTGAAGGTGCTCATCCAGTTGGCCCCTGGGTTTGGCTGCTGGGCCGGAGCCTGCTGAACCCGGAAGGCCTCAAGGATAGCTGTAAGAGTTTGCCCCATGTCTGACTGAAGGAAGGGTGTGGGGACCATGGGAGGTGGTGCAATGTCTGGAGTCTGCTGAGCTCCACCTTGTGGGGTGGGCTGAGCTGGGGGCTGCAAAAACGAGCTAAATTAGTAGGTAATCGACTCAATACCTAATAAAAAGTGGACAATTTACATGTGATTCCTCATACAGGCACACCACGGCTTCCGCTGCTTAGTTTGTCCCCAAACTAAACTCGTGCGGGGGTGACCCAGGGTTGTGGACTGCTACTTTTCGATCGAGGTATGCTTTGATACCACTTGTAAGACCCCCCTTTTTTTCTTTTATCGACACCGGGGCCTTAGGCCCAGAATCGCCGTTTTGCGGTGACTCCTTCACGACCTGAAGGGTCATCACCACAAAGCGCCGATTCTGCCAGCAAAGTTCGATCACAGAAAAGTAGCATAAAGAAGTAATGGAAACTAACTGTCCACAAAAAGTCACATATCATAGTAATAAATCTCCACGAAGGGAGTGTCCACAGAATAAAACATCAGAGTAGCAAAATACGGGCTTATGCCCGGTGCATCATATCCTCACTACAAAATCACTCATGCAGAAGCGAAAGCAGAAAACTACTCAAGGTCGAGACTCACGGTCCCGACAGTATGAACTCCGGAGCTAGACTGCCCCACCTCCAAGCGCACCAGTCTCTGGGGCTGCTCCTCCATGCTGGTATCCACGATCCCCTAAATGATGCGGTTCGAAAACCGTTAGTCTAAAGACTAAGTCCTATCATCCCCCGCCCCTTCCCCCACGGCTCCTAAGCACCGAGCGGAGAGGAATAAAAGGGGAGGACTTGAAGGTGGAGAATATAAAAAGCAGATGACAGCGGGCATATACTAGCAATTCTATAATAGGTATTGATTATAAGATTAAATAGGAAAAATAACCTTCACTTATGTGGGATCACATAAGCCAAGGGGTCTTTTGCAAGGCTCCCATCGTATAAGAGTCCCATACCAATTTATACGTTGGGGTGTCGGTTATCAAACAGCAGTGTATGTATTTATATATCAAAAATTGACCTTAATTTATAAACCTGCCCACACAAGCTTATAGACTAAGGGGTCGTTTTGCAGGGCCTAAAGTATAAGCGTCCCATTCCACTTATACTTTAGGTGTCAGGGTTAAATGAATCGATTATGCTATGACATGCAAGTGGGTATGATGGATCATGCAAGTGCAACACACACACCCGACTCTGTGCACACAGACCTTTAGTTCCCCCTTTCTGGAGCCGTAACCTCCAAAGATACCTCCGTAGTGGCAGACGGAAGCGGTGGGTTGGGCCTCGCCCACCTCTAAACCAGTAAGGCACTACCAGTCAGACCTATCGTACGCCTCAACGCTTGGTGCACGAAGCGGACTCCTGCGTACTCTTGCCGGCTGGCGCACCGGACTTCTGTTGGCGAAGTGCTAACCACACTTTCCGAGTCAACGTATTGGCACCGGTGCATCGACCATCCAATACCGAAGACCCACCACCTTAATTTCCTTTCCTTTTATGCACATGCAAATTAGCGTAATCAAGAACCGAGCCGAAGCTCCCCGGACCCAAAGTCCGCCTTTTAACCATCCGAGACGAAGCTCCCAGCTATCTTCCGGTGCTATCAGTGTTGGTGAATGGTGCAACCCTAATTACTAAGTTACTCTTTTCAGCTTGTTAAAACAGTTTACGTTAACCCAGGACTGCCCCCGGTATTCTCTGTGAAGGGCTCTCAAGGGGCACTAGGAACTGTGTTGGGATTACGCCCAGCGTTACCTTTCGCAAGGTACTTATTTGTTATTTGTTGATTCCCTTACCCATTCCTCCCTCATGTTACGATAGGCTAATCCTAAGGTGATTTGACTTCACTCACCTCGTGGAGGACGATCTTTCGTCGGACCCGAGCGCCTCTAACCCTAGACAAAGTAACACCCTACTCACTTATCTTCCAAGATTCACCTAAATCTACTTATCCTTCCAGCAACCCAATCAAGACCCATCACATAAGCTCTAACTCATATCCAAAATGATTTCCTGCAGTTTTGCTAAATGCAGACCACTTAAGCTACATGACTCGAAAAATGGAAGGTACATCAAATAATCATCCAGTACCCCTATGAAAATTATTGAAGGGCTAAACTGACATTTTTAGCATAAATCCAGAAATTCATAATTTTTCTAATTTGTCTGATAATTTATTTATTTATTCTAGTATCCAAAAAGCCCAAGTTTGAACATGAAGTACCATTTTCAGACAAGATAATAATCCACTAAATTTATGACAATTACAAAATGCGTAATCAACTCTAAATCCTAAGTCTTCCAATTTTTCAGCAAGGTTTAGGCCCTTAAATGTAATTTTGAATTTATCTCATAATAAGTCACTTTAAAAGATTTTACAGCAAAAATACCTCTAAAAATTCAGAGAAATTTCAGGGATGGTTATGATGGCATATAAATACTCTAGATAAAGTTTCATAATTTATCCTTTAATAAAAATGCTATACTTAATTTTCTCATGGAATTCCAAGTTTATGGGTTAAAGAACAAAGTAAACTAATTATCCAACAAAAATTTCCAAATAAATTCCCATATGATAATAATGAACTAAAAACACTATGTATCAAGTTTCATAATTGTTCAACAAGTATTGAGCTCTTGTAAGATTTATTTAGTATGTAACCCAAATAATGCACTTGTGAAGTAGATGCCCTAATTATGTATCCAAAAATTCTATTAAAAATCATATATGATCAGTAAGGTTTAAAACTACTTTTGCCAAAGTTTCATGACCCTTCAATGGGCAGTGAGATCACAATAGTCAAATTATTAATTAGGGCAATCCTATTGGTTACAAGTGAAGTGCTACAAATGTTGATGAAAATTTCCCAAATAAATTACGAGAGGCTCATCACATTCTTATTCCCACACTACCAAAGTTTGGTTTTATTTCAAGGAGTTTAGCTAACCTAAACTAGCACTACAAGTTTTATGGCCTAAGTCAGGGATATGGTTTTGTGGTCCCTACCCTTTACAAAATTACTTAATATTTTTACCAGAGGGTTTTGTATACCTTAGGACCCTCCATGCAAAGTTTGATGTTCATCCAAGGTGATTAGGACTCATGCCCTTCACAAGGCACAAAGGTCCTTCCTTAGAGTTTGGCCTAGGAACTTAGGGCAAATCAATTCCAAGTCATCCCATTTTGCTCAAGGGGGTGACATTGCCCATGCCAAATCAGTGTCCAAAACCTCAGCCTCTGTTGAGGGGAGGGGACCACCCTAAGTCCCTAGTGCACTTGTGGTCAAAAATACCCTCTTAAGGCCAAACTAGGGTTTGGTGATTCCCTAACCAAAACATATCCAAATAAACTCAAATTTTGTACAGGACTAGGTCTTGAGGCCAGGGACCACTCCCCAAAATTTGGGAGGGTTTGGAGGTCATTTGACCACTTAAGTAAATTACCCTAGCTTTATTAAATAAAAGCAAACACTTTAGGAAAAGTGTGTCCAAAAATTCTGAGTTTGGGGCATGCCCTAGGTATAACTAGGTTAGGCTCCCTGCCAAAATTTCCATTGATTTGGGCTAGGGATGAAGTGTGGGCACTCAGTTTAATGACTTCCTAGCCCTAAGGGTATGTCCCACGAAAATGGGTGCCCTGGTCAGACCATGCACCCAAATGGGTTCAAACAAATTTTAAGATAAAGTAGACACCAAGGGCTACAATATTTATGTTGGAGGTGTTCCCACCAGGTGAGCCTAGGTATTTCTAATATTTAACACCAAATAATACTAAAATCTGTGACATAAATAAGAATATCAAAATTTAATATCCTATAGTTTAATTTCTGATGGAGCACGAATCTTGACGCAGAATCGACGGAATCCCGTCATCTTCTTCATTGAGCCAACGACCAGGATTCATCCCGCCTGGAGCCGTTTCCAAGCCCTGCCGCCGGCGATCCAGCCCCTTCCCCGGCCGGCCTCCGCCACCACCACCTCCGTTGAGGTGGCGGCTATCGCCAGGCGGCGGCTCTGCCGCCGGAGAGGCATTTCCCGGCGGTTATAGCAAGAAAATTTCTTGCCGAAACCATGAAAAATCCTGGATTGAATCAGGCTCAATTGAGCCCGAAACCTCAACCTAAGGAGTCCTAAGATCTACCCGCGAGTTAAGGAGAGGGAGAGGACCTTCCTGGCGGCCTGGATGCGGGAAGAGCGGCGGGATGCCATTGTTGACGGCGGCGGCGCTCGGCTTCTGCAACAGTACAGTGGGATGGCCCGTCTCCTCCAGGTAAATGCTCGAAAATGTTCCCCTTTGCCCACTGATTGTGTTTAAATGGTAATTGGGGAAGGGGAGTAGCTGGTTCTTCAATGGCCATCAACACCATTTATGGTGTGGCTCGGGTAGAGTGGAGGGGGGCTGAATCCACCCCTTAGTGGCCGGGAAACGGCTAGAATCAACTCCTCTCCCCTAGAGGAGTTGATTGAAGCCATAAATGGTGGCTGTTAGCCTCCCTTGGCCGGTTTTCCACTCTCCCCTTCCTCTCCCCCATTTTCTCTCACCACCATTAACATGGAGGGAGCTCCTTTCTCTCTCCTAGTCACCCATGTTGACTGGTCAACACCAGTGGCTATGTGCAGCCCACTTAGCCATGATGATTACGAAAGTGAGATTAGCCTAAGGGAAAAATGGCTTGAGCTTGGGTTAGCCCATTTGGGCTAGGTTTGACTTGGCTTAGGCCATGGTTGACTTAGTTCAATTTGATCATTTAGGTTGGCCCTATTGGGTCTTTAGTGACCCATTGGACTCTCTTAAGGTCTAGGTAGGGTTATGTAGGGTTTCCTCGCCCTTTGGAGGTCACATACCCTTGATAAGGGTACTTTGACCAGATTAGGGGCTTGAGTTGACTTGGGTCAACATGACCATTTGGGTTGACCCCAGTGGGTCCTTGGTGATCCATCGACCTCACTTTATGGTTAGGAGGGCATAAGTGGGGTCCTCTTGGCTAGGGGAAGGTCAATCGACCCTAAGTAGGCTAGTTTGACTCATTTAGAGCTAGGGTTGACCTTGGTCAACTGAGCCTCTTTGGTTGACCGCAATGTGTCCTTATGGCTCTAATGAGCCTCCCAAGATATTAGGGGGTGTTGTGGTAGGGTCTTGGGGTCAAGGTGTAGCCCCATGGTCATCCCAAACCATTGTTCAGAGTTCTACTATTTGCAGACCATGCTGATTTTCCACACTTGTCTCCAATCTCTTGGCCCATTTCTGGCTTCCTAGGGTTTTGTCATGACCTAGTCATGACCAAAACCACTCTTAGGGGTCTAGTTGGAAATGGGATGTTACACTTTCTCTTGTGGTTGCCGGGCAGTTTGCCCATTCATCAAACTGCACGGCTTGGCGACTTGTATTTATATTAAACTGTTTGTACATGATATTTTTTAGTCCCACATTGTTTATTTGTAATCTCTCACATCTCTTACATTCTATAAAAGAGAGACTATACCATGTAACTGATACCTTTTTCAGAATACAAAAATTTCCGTTTGTCCAATTTTCGGACTTCTTTTTTCTGTTCGCACACTAAAGAACTCCTAATTGAGTTCTGTCAGTTCCTGTGACCTCGTGTAGTCAATATGAGTGCATCAGAACTCGTTCAGTTGAACCCCAAGGTCATATAGTGAATGTGAGCATTTCTCGTAAAATGCAACGAGGGCAGATTTTGGATATCTACCTAGAGAACTCTGAATTGAGTTCTTTTGATTCCTGTGGCCTTATATAACCTAAATAGGTGCATCAGAACCCGTCACGTCACAATACGAGGTCTAACGACAGTTTTACACACTTCGACCATTTTAGCGCGCTACGACGCGCAAATTTTGGACTTTCGCCAAACGGACTCCGATTCAACACCAGTCAGTGGTGTTGGACTCGTGTGGTCAATATGAAGTCAACAGAAGACGTCCCAGTCAATTTCGATGATAATTGGTCAACTCGTGGCCAAATCAAGCGTATGCGTGCACCGAAAAGCTTGCGCACACCAATTATGACACGACACCCGAACTTTGACCCGACTCCGATGACTTGGACCCACTTTGACTTTAACCAGCAAGAGGGACCCACCATAGGGTTGACTTGGTCAAACCCACATAAAAATACATTTTTTGGATTTTTCTCCAAGTAGGGGCCCACCTACTCTCCAAGGAAGGATGGACCATGCCTCCCCATACTTTCCTTGGGCACCCAACCAGCAAGCCCCCATCCCACTACAAGTGGATGCCCACCCTACCCCTCCAACCTTCTTTTTCCCCCTTTCCTTTTCAAAGGCCCAAGCCCATGAGGGCATCATCCATTTTTCCCCACATGGGGGAAAATAAGGGACCTCTAGCTGTCCATGGACAGTTGGATGGTGGGGATTAATACCTCCCTAAGGAGGGATTAGTCCCACCTTACCAAATGAAGGGGAGCTCCCCTCCCCAACCCTATAAAGCCACCCCACCCCCTCTCTTTCCCCTAAGCCTTCAGAGCAACCTTCCTCCCCCTGCCCAACCCCCTATCAGAGCACTGGTGGCCGGAAAAAGGCAACCCAAGGAGTTCCTCCCCCTCCACCACCACCACCAAACCATGGATGATCAAGCTGGCCCCTCCTAAGCCGACCAGACCCAGGTGGAACCTTCTCTCCCTCCCCATCTCCATTTTCGACGTGGTGCATGGCACTCCCGGCGGCCGGAGCACCGCCGACGCCACCCAAGCCTTGTTCCAGGCCAGGTGGCGCCCAAGGAGGAGAAATCCTCCCCCAACGCCGGTCGTGGAGTTGGGGGAGTGTTATCCCACTGGGGGCGGCAGCCCCCAGTGATGAAGAGCGGCGGTGTCGCTGGAAATCGCGGTTCCGGCGGCACCCACAAAAACAGATTTTCTCTGTTTTACGATGGCGGCGGCGGCCGGTGGCGCATGGCCGCCAGACCACCGCCGGCGTGAAGCCCGACCCCCGGCGCGTCAGCCGGGGGTGGACTAATGGGTGGCAGGCTGCTCGATGAGCGGGGGTGCCGCGGTGGCGCCGGGAGCAGGGCCACCACCACCCCAAGCTCTCGGGAAGTTTAATTCTGGCGGCGGCCGGCGGCGCCAGGCCGCTAGACCACCGCCCAGAGAACTGCCGACCCCCGGCGAGCCGATCAGGGCCGACACCGGCTTCTGCGGCGATCTGCCGACGATGGTGGAGGTGGCTCAACCTCTGCACCGATGGCGAGAAGCAGCAGCCGCCCGAATTGGTGATGAAGATCGGGCGGCTGGCGTTATCTTAATTCCCGTCCCGCCTCAGCATCAACACCCCCCATAGCGGATCCACAGCCGATCCACTATGGGGGCAGAAGGATGAAAAGTATCCTGCGGCTCAATCTCAGCCGCAGGATCACGCTTTTCTGCTATTAGCAGATCAAATTAAGAGGCCATAATTTTGGAATTTTTTGAGGCCAAACCTAGGCCTCTCTAGGAGAGAAATGACCAACATGAAAATGTTCCCCATGATGAGGGCTAACTCTTCAAAAAGTTTGAGAATTGTTGGAGTTAATTTAGTTTTTTTAAAAGCTAAAATAAAAGTTGTTTGGCTAAATTAAATGCCCAAAACATCTTGGAAAATTATAAAAAAAATTACTAGGCTCATTTTAGGCCCTTCCAAGAGTTATATCAAAATTTGGAGTCACCGGAAAATGTTTTAGTATTTTTCCTAAAATATTGAAGCCTAGGGTCACGCACAGATTCCTTTTCCGCTCGTTTTCCCTAAAAGACGGAAATTGGAGTGCGCGACCACTCCTTATAATTAAATAAGTACTTTAAACTATTTTATCGACAAGAACAGCTGAGGCAAGTGACTAAGCTCCGGGTTTTTCCAAGATTTCGTTAAACCATCGAGCGCCTCAACTCTCGGATGAATAAGGCATGCTCGGAAGATGAGAGTACGAGTGATGGCTTGGAGTTGTCCCTGGCGGCTAATAAGAATGTAACTCCTAGCCAACTAAGCCGTAATAAATATGGCACGACCAAATTAATTGGATCTTAATGATTGTTGAAACCCAACCAAATCTCCTTAAATCTTGAAGCCTCCTGAATAGGAGTGATTGGATTACTAATCATTTTCTTTGTGTTTTCTCCAGTCTCGTACTGGTCATGCTTATTTTAGTACTTTCAATCCAGTACTACTCCAGTTTCGTACTGGTCAAGCTTATTTCAGTACTTTTTATTCAGTACTACTCCAATCCCGTACTGGTCAAGCTTATTTCAGTACTTTCTATTCAGTACTACTTCAGTCTCGTACTGGTCAGGCTTATTTCAGTACTTTCTATTTAGTACTACTCCAGTATTGTACTGGCCAGGATTATTTCTATACTTTCTATTCAGTACTACTTCAGTCTTGTACTGGTCACATTTCATTCCAGCAGTTTAAATAAGCAACATAATCACCGCACTTATTCCCATTGCAATTTATTATTATAGTCCCGGGTCCTACTCTGACGAGCAGTCGTCGAGCCTTAGTTGGGGATAACCGGAGTTGAAGTAGTCCTCCAGGTCTAGCCCCAAATAAAACGCCCCCACGCTCCTTATCAAAAGTAGAGCTGAGTGCCGACGCCCAAAGTCTAAGCTTAGTAGGGGAGGTCGATGTAGACCCGATGTTTACATTGATTGCCTTCTATTTGATTGATTGTAAATTGCTTGCAGTGAAATATTGGCGGGTCAGTCCCTTCCGTAGACCGTTCGTACCAGTGCGGGAAGGTAGATGACTCAAGGTGACAGGGAGATGAGACCATGGGTGACCTGCCGTTATATTCCCCGCCGGGTTTTCCTCCGCTGGTTGGCTAAAACGATTCGTCGGATGTTGCTCACATCCAAGAGTAAACATGGTTGTATGTTAGGGCCTGGGGTTGTGCGGTATGATCACCACCAAAAGTGGCAGGACTGGCCACTATCACCGACGACCACATCGGTGAGGCCCGCGAGGCTCGCTACCCTGCTGAAATAGAAGCGGTCCAAACTATGTCGACATAGGGTTTGCGTGCGTGGCTATGAATGGCTGCATTGTGTACGCGGCTATGAATGCACGCGGTGTGTGCGCGGCTATGAATGCATGCGGTGTGTGCGCGGCTATGAATGCCTGCGGTGTGTGTGCGGCTATGAATTCCTGCGATGTGTGCGCGACTGTGAATGCTTGCGATAGAGTTCAGCATATGAAAACCTGATGTGTTGATGAGCTAGTAGAGCCTTGTTATAACCGATTTATACTACTGTTGCTTTTTTCGGTTATACAACATTCTTTTATAATTGCTCCTAGCTGTTAATATATGAAATGTTGTGCTAACCCTCTCTTGCTTCAGCTATTTACTTTTGTTGGGTGAGTGCGTGCTTGTCCCCAGGATGTGTATCCGGGGAGGAGATTTGTTTCTACTTAGCTCTGCGACTAACGGTTATTTGATTAACCATTCACAGGAGGTGGAGCGCCGTAGTGACCCACTGCTGCAAGAGATTACGCCAGCAGCTAGGTCTACTCGAGCAGATGCACCCCCGCCGTCCCCAGAGTTTATAGACGTGAGTACTGCCGAGCAGCGTAGAGAGAGAGAGAGTATGAGTGATATATATAACACATGTATAGCCCACAGGCTTATTTAAACGCTTAGGCTTCGGCCCTAGAACCTCTATGAAAATGATATGATATATATCTATCTGCAATGGTTTCTTGTTAATGCTTCCGCTATTCTTTGATGGGTTGTGAATATTATGATTCGGGCCGAGCAAGGCGGCCATCTAGTGCTTGGATAGGGTGGATCGTTTCCCCTATGAGCACTGAGTGGATGTCTTGGGGCAATAGTACCCCTTCGGCCCGACTCGGGCAAAAGGTTTGGGGGGGGGGGGGCACTATACATTCCCCCAAAGCTAGACAAAGTCTTCTGAAGATAGTATCCATTACTCAGTAACACTCGTGACTGATATTAATGGCGAGAAGAAGTACTCGTACAACCTAGGGATCTGCCCGGCAAGGACTTGAAAAAGTCGGGCCCTCACATTCCCTATTAACGCACTTCAACAAGAAGAAACCATGGCCGCATCAGATAATGTGCTCATCGGAAGTACCACCCGCATAGAGGAGCAACAAGTTGAAGTGCTCATGCTCCTCAAAAATCTGGGAACGACCCAGACAGCCGCAGCGCCTCCAGCACCCACCGACTAGGCTCCTGCTCCTATAATCCCTATTTCAGAGATTCATTTGGAGGAGGGATACGAAGAATACACAGAAGGATCGAGCACTTCACACCCTGCCCATTTTGCTAGGGCTACCGAAGCTGGGTAGTAGTAGCAGCGCCAGCGGGCGGCAGCCCTTGGAAATCCTGTCAGAAGACCCATCAGGGAGAAAATCAAAGAATTCATGGTAGAAAAATATGGTCAGATTGGCCAGAGGGCCACATATCTGCATCTCACAGCCTGGGCTGGATCCCCGATGATATAAGAGATTTTGGCACATCATGTCCCAGTCAGGTTCAAATTGCCCAACATCGAGTCCTACGATGGGACCGATGACCCATTGGGACACATCAATCACTTCACCATAGTATTACTATTTTATAATGCTCCTGATCAACTCCTCAGCCAAGTTTTCCCGCCCAAGTTAAAAGGCCAGACTCAAATGTGGTTCCACTGCCTCAGGGAAGGAGCAATCTAAAGCTTTTCAGAGTTAACTTATCAATTTTTAGATCAGTTTGTGGCAAATCAAACGATTTTAAATGACCCTTGTTATCTATCCGTCATTGGTCTTAATGAAGGGGAAACCCACAAGGTATTCTTTTGTCGGTTCATGTCAGAAGCGAGGCAAATACCGGGGATAGATTCTGAGCTACTCCGAGGAGTCTTCTTAGGGGGACTCCGCCCCAACGGATTTTTATTCAACATTAATGAGAGAAATAATCCTAACTATACTGATCTTGTGCAAAGGGTAGAGGCCCAAATCGTGGCTAATGAAGCCATGGAAGCTCATCGCTGACAGTTTGAGGGAGCAACAAAAAGGAAACGAGAAGAGCTAGCCTCGTGTCGACAGGAGGAGCACCTGAACAACACATGACCATAAGAGTAATGAGGGGACCACCCTCTCAGAGTCTACCAAGAGTATATGTTGCTAAATACCTCACGTGCAAATTTGTTATATGCAATTCAAGATATTCCAGCATTGCGAAAGCCCCAAAAGATACCAGAAGGGAAGGAAGATCGAATGAAGTACTGTGATTTCTATAAGGGAGCATGTCACACCACCAGGGAATTTGTTAAACTAAAAGACGAGATTGAGCGCCTAATTCACCAAGTAATCCTAGAAAGATTCTTCAAGACAAAACTCACAATCACCAGGCACAGCCCAAGAGAGAGCAATTGTAGCCCCACTAGGAACCATAGGGGGCAGACAAGTTGTCGGGGTAGTAAAATCCATCTTTATGGGTCACTCATCCACCACTGATTTCATTACACGGCCCCTAGAAGAAAGCCAGAAAACCCAAGACAAAGAGGCAATAAGCTTTAGGGAAGAAGATCTAAAAGGATTGCTCACACTACAACATGATCCATTATTCAATAGTGCCGGGATCGGAAACTCCAGTTTTCGTGTCAAGAGAATTCTAGTGGATAACGACAGGTCAGTAAATGCCATATTTATGACCGCACTACGCAGTATGAGAATCTCGAAGGACAAATTCCAACTAGCCTCCGGGCCCATCTATGGGTTCGATGGCGGGCTTATCCCTGTTAAAGGAACCATTGAACTCCCAGTAATCCTGAGAGAATTCCCAAAGCGAGCCACTCACGATATTAAGTTTGTATCAGTCGAGATAGAGTCACCCTACAATGCAATTTTCAAACGACCCCTTCAAGTGATTTTTGAGGCAATTTCATCAATCCCCCATTTGGAAATAAAGTTCATCACCTCCGTAGGGGTTGGAGTCAAACGTGGGAATCAGAAGACCACATGCGCATGCTATCTACGACAGACACAACCTAGACAGGAAGCAACCATGGGCCTAGGAGTCATCGACGCTTGAGAATCATCTACAAAAATGAGTCAGGAACCGGGTGGAAACACCTTACTAGGTTCTGACCCATAAAACTCTATCCTTAACACACCTATTATGACTAACTAGGACAAAAATACTGATATATATTTGCACACATATGCTATATACTGTCTAATCTAATTGCTTTTGTTTGATTCTAACCCTGAGTGTTGTAGGAGTGGTCGAATCTCATCAACTCAACAACCAACAGTCAACATCACGATAGTCCTTATTTGTCTTGAATCGAAGGTGCTCCCTTCTCCCCCGCGGTAAGGACATGTCGCAGGGCCACATCCCAATTGACCTATAATCGCTCGTGGTCGAAGTGCCCCCTTTGGTAATGCTAGGGCAACCTCCCCGCTCGCGTACGCCAAACGACTGGTAGGGTCCACCCATCGTCATCTTCAAGTGGCCTCTCACTACCTCTGATCAAAGGTGCGCCCTTATCCCCCTGTGGTAGGTCACGACACCGTCAGGGCCTGCCCCCTCGCAGCTTCCTCATTTAGAAGGTTGGTACTTTACCATCACAATCAACAAACGGCCGGTAGGGTCTACCCATTGACGTCTCTAACTAACCTCTCACTGCCTCGGATCGAAGGTGAGCCCTTCTCCCCCGCGGTAGGTGTAATGCCAAAAAATCCAAGGATTGGAAGTTAACGCACGGCGGTAGAGTTATCGTTGGCGTTAGCTGTGGAATTAAATCGTCTGAGGGCTCGGGAATCTACCGCGCGGCGGTAGTAAGCTAGCGCGTGACGCTACCACTCAATGCTTTCGATGAATCATCGAGAGGCCTACCGCGCGACAGAGAAAGATATCGCGTGGCGATATCACTCAACGCACTCGACACACTCATTTAATAAAATTTTGGGGCGAAATTTCTTAAAGGTGGGGAGAATTGTAATGCCCCCAAAATCCAAGGATTGGAAGTTAACACGTGGCAGTAGAGTTAACATCGGTGTTAGCTATGAAATTAAATCGTCTGAGTGCTCGGGAATCTACCGCGCGGCGGTAGTAAGCTAGCATGTGGCGCTACCACTCAACGCTTTCGATGAATCGTCAAGAGGCCTACCGCGCGGCGGTAGAAAGATATCGTGTCATGATATCACTAAACGCACTCGACACACTCAACACTTTTGACAAAACGTTGAGTGACTACCGCGCGGCGGTAGTATGCTATCGCGTAGCGATAGTGCTCAACGCTCTCAACGCCTTCGGCGAAGCGTTGAGTGACTACCATGCGGTAGTAGTGAGCTAACACGCGACGGTAGCTCGAGTTAAAGTACCGTTTGGCGGTAACTCGACGCGCGGTGGTAGCCTACCACGTGGTAGTAAGGTAGAGGCTGTTTTGGACTGACAGCGCGATGTCGATTGGGCCAAACGACAACCTCCTTTGATACCATGCGGCGGTAGTAAAGCAAGAGTTTGGGGCCGAGCCTTGTAAGCTAGGGGAAGGATATCTTGTGGTCAGATTTAAGTGCTGAGACAAGATCCATGAGGGGGAAAGTGAGGAGATCCTTTCCATCTAGATAAAAGACTTCACAATGGCTCCAAAACGACCTACTAGGGTAACAACTTTCTCCTTGGACAAGTGAAGTCCTTAATTTGTATACATCCATGAAACCCCTCACCAAAAGGTGAATGAAAGGGTGGTTTCCAGCGGGTAGATCGTTGTGATCCCCGATAAAACTTGCATATAGATCCATAATCGAAGTACAAAATAGGAATGATGTGTGAAGCCCATCTGGACAGGTTGGTCTGTATTGGTGATGAATTGATTTGCGTGCCGGAGAAGACTCAGTGGATAAAATGCGTGGTTCAACATATAAAATACGAGGTCTGGGGGTGTGCAGGATGCTGCTGTGATAGTACTGGAGATGATCTCTAGGAAAACACCAAAAAATGGGGGAAGAAGTGATTTTTGTCCCTACCGCACTACGGTAGTGCTACCGTCGATGTTAGCTCCCAGTGAGCTATGTTTGTGAGGCCTGTCTCGTGCAGACATGTTGTCCATTGGTTGTGAAGCCTATCTCTGGGACACTTGAGGGCTATATTAGCAAGAACATAAATAGTCCTACTTTGGCACAAGGGGGATGCTAACCTGCATCATGTCATGACAATGAAGGTTTCGGTTTTTGGCGCATGACGATTTGAGCAACGGGCTTTGGCTAACCTGCACCCACCTTATGATGATCTACTTAGAGTGAGTCACTGGATTGAATCTGTGAGAGTTTCTTTGACTTTGTAGACTCATAGGAAGAAAAGATATAAATACTCAAGTTTCGACCATCAAGTCTGGGACTGTGGATGATGGTGGTACCCGGGAGATCCGGTACACCGATAATGTACCCTGAGTGCACGGGGCGTGTGGCCGATCGAGCCTGCATCTATGGAGAATGGTGCTTATATTGCACATTCCTATTACCAAAAATATATATGCTACTGTTTGCAGGGAAGGAGAACCGCCGCCCCGAGTGAGGGGTGAGGTCGTTATAAATTGCTCAGTTAATGCTGACCGTTGCTTTGTTTGCCGTTTTTTGTGGGTCGTGCTATGCAGGTGCTGGAGAGACAAGTGAAAAGTAGCGGGCTGAAGTTCCTTACGCTGCTATTGGCTGGCCCTTGAAGGCCCAATGACAAACTTTTACTATTTCATGTGTGGTCAGCCTGCGTGCCGATGTATGAAACCACGTTTGTAAAGGAAAAAGTTGTAAACCCTTAAAGCCGCAACTTTTTATGTATTTTGTAAACATTCCTGAGA
The DNA here is from genome assembly GCA_039583875.1 of Platanthera guangdongensis. Classification (NCBI taxonomy): domain Eukaryota; kingdom Viridiplantae; phylum Streptophyta; class Magnoliopsida; order Asparagales; family Orchidaceae; genus Platanthera; species Platanthera guangdongensis. The sequence goes on from CM077149.1 coordinate 18,926,613, forward strand.
TATTTATATATAGTGGACATTCGTATGTGTTGAGTTCAAATTAACCCTTAAAGCTTCTGCTAGAATGCTCTGAGTTAGGATTCAGTTAGTAGTTCTGATAATCACATGTAACTCCGCTAACTGTTTGTAGAATATGGCGTGGGGCCCCGACCGGACCCTCTGTTATATTCTATGTGATAGATGGAGGTGTTACAGTAGGTCACAATATCACCAGGGCCTACCCCCTTGTGCTGCCTCGATTCGAAGGATGGTACTTCAACACCACAATCAGTGACACCCCCCGGTCCAGATATCTTAATTTTTGTCCGGCCAACAGGTTAAGATATCACCAGGTTTTATCCTTCAACAGTTAACAAGTCCAAAACCATTACGCAAGCAAGGCTGAACGTTGAAGAAAAATTGCAAGGGCAATTCAAATAAATGCTTGAAAGCATCATGAATATAATCAAAAGCTGTTACAAAGTAGAAGTACAAAAGTACAAAAACAGATACAAAGATTATCACAAAGTGAAAGTATCATACAGATTCAACTGACAAAGCAATCACAAACATGCAAAGGCAAGACTACTACTTGCCAACTACGTCCATGTCAGAATAATAACCTGAGCCATCATCATTAGAAAGGTCATCAAAACCAAGGCCTGAGACATCACACTCAAGCCTCCTAACCACCATCTAAAGCACCTTCAACACTCCATGCCAAGAGCTACCTCGTGAATATCATCCATCTAGGGCTCTACCTCTTTAGTCCAAACCTCATCACAAATCTCCTTTCCAAGGAAATAACGATCGTGCATGTAGTCTAGTGAATCCATATACTTAGCAGGCCCAACAACCTTCATCTCCGATACTCGATCCTTTGAAGAAAGTCGCTCCACTTCAGTCTTTGAATCCCCTAGCTCCACCTCCAAACGAGAAGTCTCTTCCCAAGCAGTCTTCAATAACTGTACAGTCTTCTCCACCAAGGACTTCTCCATCAGCAATGCCATTAGGGCCTCCTCAAGCTCTATCTTCAGCTCCGAACCAATCCACCGAAATTGTTCCTCTCGCAAGGTAGCAAGTGAATCCTTCGTCACCCGGTCTTCTCTTAAAGAGCCAATTTGGATGTCTTTAGATTCAGGAGTAGTTAATACCTAGAGGGGGGGGGGGGTGAATAGGTTTTAGGCCTTTTTTATCTTTTTCCTATTTTAGGTGAATTGTGATTTAAGATAGTTTAGCTTTCAAGACAATCACACACAACACACATGAATTTTATAGTGTTTCCCCAGATTATGAGTACATCTATTGTCCCTCCCACCTTTTTAACAGTATTAACCACAAAATATGCAAACCGTGGCAAAAACTTTTTTATTTGCCACGAATTAGTCATTCGTGGCTAATACTAACTTATTATCCACAGAATAGGTACCGTGGCCAATACTTCATTATTAGCTACGATTTTACCCTGTGACAAAAAAACCGTGGCTAAAGTCTGTTTTCTAGTAGTGCAACTTCTATAAACTTGGGTCTAAAGAGATTACAACACAGATCCCTCAGGATCTCTCAGTCTCCTCCAAGACCTACCTCAAGCACAAAGCCCTACAACTCAGAGTAAGCTTTGCTCCTACAGCACAGTGATCCAAAGATCATGTTGGGTCCGACGTTCCCTAACTTGACATGTGGTGCTCTGCTACTTATTTAAAAAATTAAGTAGCACCCTTTCCAAAAGTCCGGGCTTTTGGAACAGTTGGGTATACGCTTGATCCTATATTTGGTATCAGAGGAGGTCATAGGTTCAAGACCGGGGGAGGCGCTATTAAATCATGATTTTTCCCTTCTACCTGTGTGGGTCCAGCGGGTCAGACAACCGTGGACATGTGGTAACCCCACCTCTGAGCCGTATGGGCCATGTTGTAACTCCACCTCTGAGCCGACGGATGTGCTGGATGCCGGGGGGGATTGTTGGGTCAGGCGTTACCTCACTTGACCTGTGGTGCTCTGCTACTTATTTAAAAAATTAAGTAGCACCCTTTCCAACAGTCCGAACTTTTGGAACAGTTGGGTATGCGCTTGATCCTACAGATCACCTAACTCAGACTAAGTTAATAGTCCCACACTCAGGCTAGGAGGATAGTCCTATAACTCAGAGAGGAATACTCTCCTACCTCAGATATGAAATAGATCCTACCTCAGGCTAACAGCCCTACAACTCAGATTCAGTCTATGATCCTACCTCAAACTTGAGCTCAAGTCCTACAGCTCATGCACACAGGCCCTACCTCAGATCCACTTAGGGATCCTACCTTAGATCTATAAAAGATCCTACAACTCAGGCACACAGGCCCTACCTCAGATCCATATAAGGATCCTACCTCAGATCTATAAAGATCATACACTCAGCCTTTATAAAATAAGACTAACTAAGATCCAAAGGATCCTACAGAGAGAGATAAGTGTGTTGATGATGACTAGACACTAGAGAAATGTTCTCTGTGTCTACCTTCTTCTGAACTGAAGTAGCTCAGTCCAGTCTTCTTCTTCAAAACTCTAGAAAATGTTCTTTAAGAAAGATCTGCTTGAACTATGAAGTAACTGTAACTAGGGTTAGCCCTTGCTACTCCTTTCTCATATAGTTTCTCTGAACTTGCTGTTGCAGGCGTGAATGACAACAACTATCTTCTATCAACAGATCTGCTGCAGCTAGGGTTAGCCCTTGCCGCTTCTTCTTCTACCTCAGAAAAGTTTCTCTGAACTTGCTATTGCAGGTGAGAATGACAACAATTACCTTATTGAACTATTAGATCAGAAGTTCAAACTTGTTCTTCAGGCTCTACAACAGTGGCGAGAGGAAGAAGATGAAGTCCAGAGATTTTTCGAAAATTGATCCAAAAGTTATCCTCTTCCTTCCGATCAGAATTTTTTTATTATCTTCCACCGTCCAATGACTTTTTGAGAAGTGGGACCCGCAGTAGTTGTTGGTTGTAACTTTGCTTTTGCATTAAATGCAGCACAGATGGCATGTGGCGCCATTTGTTGTGTACTATAGACTTCCCGCAACATTTTGAATTTCTGCTGACGTCAGCACCTGTGGACTTAGTCAAAAACAGAAGATTCATCATAGGTATTGAGTGAATAGCCTTCACTCAATGCCAAAACACTTAGCCAAATTTCTGTACCATTAGGCGTTGAGTGATTAGTCATCACTCGATGAATTTGGACTTTGCCAATATTTTTGTTGAGAAAGCGTTGAGTGAACGACGTTTACTCAACGCTTTTGTCCTTAGACAAACTTTATGTTGATAGGCATTGAGTGCATTGAGTGAGCCTTCATCACTCAACACATATTTGAATTTCCTATCATCTTGATGAGGAGTTGAGTGAACAGCCTTCACTCAACACTTCTATACTTAGCTGACTTTTCTGTTGAGCTGGTGTTGAGTGAACAGTCCTCACTCAATGCATTTGGACTTAGATAAATTTCCTGTCTGCATCTTTTGAGGCTTTGATTGAAGCTTGTTCTGTCGACGCTTTATGAGCTTAGTGTTGAGTAAACTGGCTTCACTCAACGCTTCTGGACTTAGCCAGATTTCTGCTTTGTCAATAGTCAGGCTTTGATTACCCATGCTTTACTCAGCGCTTCTTGACATCTGGCATTGAGTGAACTGCCTTCACTCAATGCTTGTGGACTTAGACAAATTTCTATCTTTCCAGCATTCTTCCTTATGTCCACTTGTCACTGTCACTTAGACAACCTGTCTAATCATTGTGACAAAGAACATCCTGCATTCATAAAACTTGAACATACATCAAACACAATTATGCTCTTAGTATTGATGGTGATGCCTCTTTAAATCCAGGGAACATTGAAGGGAAATATTCCAAACAATCTCCCCCAATTTGAATAAGGCCGAATACATAGCAATGCTGAAATGCATTAATACATAAAACATATCAATTAAGCAAATGTAAGCTAGCAACTATAGCTTGTCTAAAGTTTACCAATTTAATGCAGTGACTTAATATGTTAAGTCATTTCTCTCCTCATACCACTTGAAAGTTCCAAGTATTATGCACTAACTCAACAAGTAGTCATTGCTCTCCTCATACCACTCAAATCATTCCAAGTATTTTGCACTGACTCAACATGTCGAGTCATGTCAAGTCATTGCTCTCCCACTCCTCCCCCTTTCTGACTTCTTCAATACGCATTCATATATTCATGGCGGAGAAAGAATCATGGGTGAATCATACTTTTGGTCCTTTTGACCATCATGCTCAGGAAGAGTTGATTGCTCAGCTAACTGGGTGTATGGAATGACCTCATCCTGAGTAAGAACATGTGAATGATCCCCCTCAACTACATCATTATTTTTGGAGGAAAATCATTCTTATCCTACGCTGTATCTTTCTCTGCTGATTCAGCTGATCTCAATGAAATTTAACCAAGCTAGTTAAAGTGATTAACTGCTAACTATCTATCTAACCTTGCTAAAGTTATACTTTAAAAATAAGGCAAATAGAAATCATTATGACTTGAAAACAAAAATATAGACATGTAGATCTATAATTAAATCACTTAATGTACATGAGTCATTCAACATTAAGTATTCCTAACTCAATTTTGAAAGAATTGAACTTAACCTCATCCAATGACTTAGTGGAGATATAGGCTCTGTTTGGGACAGCTCTGGCGGATGGAAAAGCTATATTCCAACCGCCAGAGCTGTTTTTAACTGTTTAGGAGAGCTTTTCATGTCCAGCTTTTTGAAAATTAATTTTGATAGAGATGCTTTTTGAGAAGCTATGATGGGTCAGCTTTAGCGGTTCGTAAATAGATTTTTAATTGGCGTAGACGTGATTTTCAGCCCGTATGCGATTTTAACGCTAATACGCGGCTTTCTTTGTCTAGACACGATTTTTTTGCACAAACACTGTTGGGTCAGGCGTTCCTTCACTTGACCCGTGGCGCTCTTCTACTTATTTAAGAAATTAAGTAGCACCCTTTCCAACAGTCCGGGCTTTTGGAACAGTTGGTTATGCACTTATCCTTCAATTGGTATCAGAGCAGGTCACGAGTTCAAGACCGGGGGAGCACTATTAAATCCTGATTTTTCCCTTCTACCTGTGTGGGTCCAGCGGGTCAGGCAACCGCGGACATGTGGTAACCCCATCTCTGAGCCGTGCAACCGTGGACATGTGGTAACCCCACCTCTGAGCCATGTGGTAACCCCACCTCTGAGCCATGTGGGCCATGTGGTAACCCACCTCTGAGCCGACGGGTTGTGCTGGACGCCGGGGGGGGGGGGGGGATTGTTGGGTCCGGCGTTCCTTCACTTGACCCGTGGCGCTCTTCTACTTATTTAAGAAATTAAGTAGCACCCTTTCCAACAGTCCGAGCTTTTGGAACACTTGGTTATGCGCTTGATCTTTCAAACACGATTTTTTGTCCTGACATATTTTTTTCCCAGACGTGAATATTTTCGCCCGGTGTGATTTTTTTCGCCCTGGCGTGATTTTTTCGCCCAAATGCGATTTTTTCTCCCAAACATAATTTTTTCGCCTGGACGCAATTTTTTTGCCCGGTCGTGATTTATTTTCACCCGGTCACGATTTTATCATACAGATGCCAAACATTTCTCCCCATATACGATTTTTTCGCACGTGCGCAATTTTTTTGGAAGACCATGTTTTTTTCGCCGAGGGGCGATTTTTTCGCTCGGACGCGATTTTTTCTCCCGGATGCGATTTTTTCGCCTGAGTGCAATTTTTTCGCGTGGGCATGATTTTTTCGCATGTGTGCGATAATTTCACCCGAACGCGATTTTTTCACACTTGCGCGAATTTTTTCGCTTGGGCGCAATATTTTCCCCCGGGCACGATTTTTTCGCATGGGCGCGATTTTTTCGCCCGAGCGCAACTTTTTCGCCCGGACGCGACTTTTTCGCCCGGGCGTGACTTTTTCGCCCAGACGCTACTTTTTCGTCCGGTCTCTGTTGGGTACATTGGAAAATGTGTACCAGATTTAAAGAAGCCTCACCCTACTCAATGATATACACCAATGTGTATTTGATGTGCTTTGAGTTTATATGTGCAGGTTAAGTAATTGCAGAAAATGCAGAAAAGTTTCTAAGTCCATGTGTCGACACCTAGAGGTGAAGTGTCGACACTTATGAAGGCTTGTGTCGACACCAAGAGAAGCTGTGTCGACACTTGGAGTAATTGTGTCGACACCAGGAATGGCAGAGTCGACACCAGAAGAAAAGTGTCGACACATACAGGCAGTATCGACACACAGTGAAGAATTGTCAACATAATCTATGTCGACACTTAGAGACAGTGTCGACACCCAGAAAAACATTGTCGACATCAAATGTGTCGACACTAGGAGGCTGTGTCGACACTCAGCAAAGCTTCAACAAAGTTAAAGTACTTGTGTCGACACAAAGGAGATGTGTTGACACTTAGCAAGTTTTTCAACACAAGAAGGCATGTGTCGACACAAAGGAGATGTGTCGACACTCAGCAAGTTTCAACACAAGAAGATGTGTCGACACAAAGGAGTTGTGTCGACACACAGAAGAATTCAACTAAGTGTTAAAGAAGAAGTACTTGTGTCGACACACTCAACCAGTATCGACACATTCAACAGAAGGCTTGTGTCGACACACAGAATCTGTGTCGACACATTCTGAAGAAGTAGTGTCGAGAAGTTGTTACAACAACACAAGGAGTTGTGTCGACACCATCAAGCCTAGTGTCGACACTTAGTCTACTTGTGTCGACACTTAGTCTATTTGTGTCGACACATAATAACTATCTGCCTCGACACTTTCAGACAGTGACAATGATTTCAAGAATTGACTGGATGACTTGACAGCTGCCATTTCAACCGGTCAGCTGCAACTATCAAAAATGCCAGAAGGTTGTTAGAAACCGGATCCGCCGGTTATCTTGGAGGAAGACTATATAAAGACCTTTCTCCTTCAATAGAAAAAAAGAGATCACGAATTAATCACAATAAGAGAAAGACAATCAATCAACTGATTATTCATTAAAGATCAATAACAGATTGAAAAGATTTGAAGACCTTCGACAGAAGATCTAAGAAGTTGGAGAGAGAGTGCTCCTTCAAAGAAGAGCAGCTGCTGAACCAGGCTGCAAAGTAAGATTCAGATTGAGATCTGAATCTCAAGACAGAAGTTGATTGAAGATCATCTTCACAGGAGATTCAACCCTACTGAGTTCTAATTCAAGAAGCTTTGAAGAAAGCTAAGGGAGGTTGATCTCTGCCAAGTTCTTCCAAGAACTCATCAAGAAGCCAGTCAACTCATCTCTCTCTTTCAGAGTTATGGTTAATTACTTTGTATAATCAAAATTTCTATAGGATCTTGTATAGATCTGAGCTGTAAGCCTATTTTATAAAGGATGAGTGTAGGAGACTGTGTGCTCTGAGTGTAGGTCTTGTTGAAGAATAAGGTAGGGACTTGTGCCTGAGTTGTAGGAGACTTTGCTCTCTGAGTGTAGGTCTTGTTGAATACTGAGTGGTAGGGCTTTGTGCCTGAGTTGTAGGAGTGGGGACACTCTGAGTTGTAGGAACCTGTTTGGGGTTCTGAGCTATAGGATCTGAGGATCCGAGGAGTAGTTCAGAAGTTAGGCCGAATCTAGTACACTACTAGATAGGCGAAGGGGGAAAGTGGATGTACCCAGACCTTGGGGAACCACTATAAAAATCTGTGTGCACTCTGTGTTTGTTTATTTTTGTGATAGCTGAGCTAGCTGTGCTGAATTGTTATAGAAAATTGCAAATACAGGATTAATTGTTCAGTGTTTCTGCCTTAAATTTAAAAAGATAAAGTTCACCTATTCACCCCCCTCTAGGTGGTTAGACACTATTTCTTTCAAGTGGTATCGGAGGGAGGTTACTCAAAAAGGGACTTAACAGTCTGAGTAAGATCCTGTAGGCAGATTCAGAACAAACAAGAATCAAGAAAATGGGTTCTAGTGAGAATCACAAAGAGTTGGGGTCCATGAATTTGCCAATATGTAGAAAAGAGATATTTGGCATACGGAAAGAGAGGGTTAGACTCTTTATGGAAGCCTCTGACCCAAGGATATACATTACAGTTAAAGAAGGCCCATATGTGCCAATGAAGATATCCATTCTGGATGCAAATCAGAAAACTTCCAAGGAATTTTCTGAAATGACTAAAGACGAAATCATTCTGGCCACTATGGACAAGAGCGCCCAGAATATTATTGTTAGTGCTATTGATGATGTAACATTTCAGAACTTAATTCATTGTAAAACCTCTAAATAAATGTGGGACACATTAATAGTTTATATGGAGGGATCAGAAGAAGTAAGATAAGATAGAAAGTCTTTGTTAAATCAGGAATATGAAAGCTTCAGACAAGCAAAGTCTGATAGCATTACAGAATGTTACAAGAAGTTCTATAGGATCGTTAATGAGTTGATGTCATATGGAAGAGAATTCAGCAACTATGAGCTGAATGACAAGTTCTTAAGATCCCTGACTAAGGACTGGGACACCAAGATTTGTGCCATTAGGGAAGTGGCCAAACTAGCTGACATACCTCCTCCAACTTTATTTGGAAAGCTGTTATCTTATGAGATGCAGTTATTGGCTAGAAAGGAGGAATAAAAGACTACTAGAGTGGATCACAAGGAAAGATCCGTGCCCTTCAAGACTGAAGCCACTAGGAAGTATAGAAGCAAGTCTCCATCTCCACCACAAATAGTTGCTGAGGCTGTGACAGATAATTCAGAAAAAAAGAATTCAGATAGCAGTGAAGGTGATGAATACTTTGCAGCTTTTACTAGGCATTTTCAAAAGTTTCTGAAGAAGAAGCAGTGGAGGTCTAAGCCTTCCACTTCTCAGCCAAAAGATGACTACTATCAGAAAAGAAAGTCATCAAGGAATGACAGAAGCAGGTCCAAGCCAAACAAAGCTACATCCTCAAAGATTGTGTGATATTGCTGCAATAGACAAGGACATGTAGTGGCTGACTGTCCTGAAAAGAGGAAGGAGTCAGCTGACAAAAAGAAGACTCAGTTTAAGGGAAAAAAGGAAAGGTCCTTTGTTGTTAAGAAAGACAAGAGTCTGACTGATCAGTCATCTTCAGAAATAGAATCAGAAGCTGAAGCCTATATTAGATTATTTGCTGAAGAGGAAGAAGATGAGTTCATGCAGCTAATAAATTCAATTTATGAGCATGAGGACAATCAATGCAGGGGACTGATGGCCTTATCTGAAGGAGACAAGAACCAGGATCAGCCTGGACCAAATAAGGTACAAAGTTGTTCTTCTAGTTCAATTTCTAGTACTAAGTCAGAATCAGATACATCTGCATCAAGTGATGTGGGTGGGTCTGAATCTGAAGGAGATATTCATCAGTTAATTGATGAATATAGGGACCTGTTGCAGGCCTTGAAGAAAGCAAAACCTTGTCCAAAACTCAGGCAAAGGAGATTGCTAGTCTTAAATTGGCTGCTGCCGATTCAGATAAGTTGTTTGATCAGAAACTGAATGAAATAGCCAGGCTGAAGAACATTACTATTATTCAGATGGGTACTATTACATTTAAGAATGATCAAATTAGAAATCTGGAGGTTAGACTTCAGAAGGAGAGAGAGATTGTAGCAAGTTTTTCTAAACCTAAATCTGTTTTACCCTTGATAGATGAGTTTGTACCTCAAAAGGGTAAGACTGGATTGGGGTTTACAAAACATGCCTGGACAACTAGGTCTAAATCTAAGGGCAAAGCCCCAGCACTAAACAAGAAGCCTGCAGTAGATAATTCAGCCAGGGTTGTACCTAAACAAAGGTACAACAGGTTTGAGTGCTGGTGTTGTGGCAAGATAAGCCACTTTGCCATAGATTGTTGGCACAATTCAAGTGTCAAGGAGAGTAGCAAACTGCCTGCTAGAAGAGCTACATGTAGTTTTATTAAAGGTCAGTCTAACCTACACCAAGGACCCAAAAGTTATTTGGGTTCTAAGGTTAAGTAATCTGTTTTGCAGGTGAGACCAAGTGGCCATGCCCCTATATGGTACTTGGATAGTGGATGTTCCAGGCACATGACTGCAACTAGGGGGTTGCCGAAGGACTATACACCTATCAAGGATGGCCCTAAAGTTACCTTTGGTGGTTCAGAAAAAGGAATCATCAAAGGCTTTGGTAACATTTCTAGTAACCTGATTACAATTACTCAAGTGGCTTATGTAAAGGGTTTGAAACATAACCTCATTAACATAAGTCAGCTGAGTGATTTAGGATATGACATCTCATTTATCAAGAATGGTTGTCATATCAAAAGGTCAAGTGATCAAAAGAATATTTTGACAGGATATAGGAAGAGAAATGTCTATTGTCTTGACTTTGTATGTGAGAACAATGTTTCTCCTATTTGTCTTGTAGCTGATGAGAAAGTCTCACATTGTGTTAAATGGCACAAGAGGCTGGCTCATCTTAACTATAAGACAATTGGTCAACTCTTTAGCAAAGAGTTAGTGAGGAATGGTACTCAAGTTAAGTGTATAAAGGATGAGATATGCTCAGCTTGTCAAAATGGCAAGCAGACCAAATCCACCTTTCATAGCCTTGAGAACAAGGATTCTGTGAGGTGTCTATACCTCTTGCATATGGATCTTTTTGGTCCTATGTCAGTTCACAGCCTAGGTAGGAAGGTTTACACATTTGTGGTAGTGGATGACTATTCAAGATATTTCTAAGTGTTCTTCCTAAGACAAAAATCTGAAACCTCAAGTATCTTATATAGTTTTGTTAAACAAATTCAGAATAAATTGGACAGTACAGTGGTCAAAATCAGGAGTGACCATGGTACTGAATTTCAGTCTGAAAGTATGACAAAACTGTGTGAAGAGTTTGAGATTTTTCAGGAATTTTCTTCACCAAGAACATCTCAGCAAAATGGTATTGCTGAAAGGAAGAATAGAATATTGATAGAGGCTGGTAGAACCCTATTGAGTGACACTTCTCTCCTAGAATATTTCTGGGCTGAGGCAGTAAATACTGCTTGTTATATGATCAATAGGGATACTATCACCAAGAGCCACAAGAAGACCCCCTATGAGATTGTGAAGGGCAGAAAACTAAATTTATCCTATTTCAGGATCTTTGGTTGCAAGTGCTATATACTTAACAATGGAAAGTCTTATCTAACTAAGTTTGCTGCCAAATCCCAAGAGGGGATCTTTGTTGGGTACAACAACAATAGTAAGGCTTATAGGGTCTACAACTTGGTTACTCAAGTTGTAGAAGAGTCTGTACATGTAGTTTTTGATGAAGCAAGGCTCATTAATAATGAATTACCAAGTAGTGTTTGCAGCTCTACAGGTGTAACTGAGAAGATGGACAAGCTTACCATTGTATAAGGTTCTACTACAAGTCAGCCAGTGGAAGATGGTGGCTGCTGTCCAGGGGGAGTACAAGATACTCCTGATGCTGAAGAAGACCAAGAGGTGCAGCTAAATGAAGAGACTGGCGGAGTTCAACCTGAAGACAGGTTGCCTCTAGTAAATAAACACTTAAAGGATCATCCAGCCAATCAAATAATTGGAGATCCCAGACAAGGAGTGCAAACAAGGAGCAGGAATCTGAGTACAGTTCTTTAATCCAATTTCCTATCCCAAGTAGAGCCAAAGAAATTTGAAGAAGTAGTTCTAGACTCTCATTGGATTGAGGCCATGCAAGAGGAGCTGAATCAATTCAAAAGATGCAAGGTCTGGGTGCTAGTTCCTAAACCCAAGGACCACAACATTATTGGAACTATGTGGATCTTTAGGAACAAGTTGGATGAGAATGGAATCATTATAAAAAATAAAGCTAGACTGGTTGCAAAAGGATATAGGCAGGAAGAAGGTATTGATTTTGATCAAACCTTTGCTCCAGTAGCAAGACTCGAAACAATAAGGATGTTCCTTGCCTATGCAACATATCAAGGATTTAAGGTATATCAAATGGATGTAAAGTCAGCTTTTCTGAATGAAAATCTGAAGGAAGAAGTCTATGTAGAGCAGCCATCAGGTTTTGTTGATTCTCTTAAACATGATTATGTATATAGACTTAGGAAGGTTTTGTATGAGTTAAAACAAGCCCCAAGGGCTTGGTATGAAACCCTGTCTAGTTTCCTCATTGAGAACAAATTCTCAATGGGGAAAATAGACAAGACTCTATTCCTTAGGGAATCTAAAGGCAAAATTATCTTAGTCCAAATATATGTAGATGACATAATATTTGGGTCTACAGAAAGTTTGCAAAACTTATGCAAGGACAATTTGAAATGAGCAGTATGAGGGAACTTAAGTTTTTCTTGGGTCTCCAAGTTAGACAGACTGAAGATGGCTTGTCCATATGCTAGTCTAAGTTCACCCTAGAGTTAATAAAGAAGTATGATATGGAACCATCCACTACCACGAAAACTCTTATGGGGTCAAGCATGTCTCTAAGCAAAGATGATGCAGGGAAACCTGTAGATGAGACTTTGTATAGAGCGATAGTTGGCTCCCTACTGTATTTGACTGCTAGTAGACCAGATATCATGTATGCTATATGTGTCTGTGCTAGGTATCAAGCATGTACTAAAGAATCTCATCTGACGCAGTCAAAAGAATTTTGAGATATCTTAAGGGCACACCTTATCTAGGCCTTTGGTACCCTAGGAATGGAGATTTTGTACTGACAGGTTATTCATATGCAGATTTTGCAGGCTGCAAGGAAGATAGGAAGAGTACTACAGGAACCTGTCAATTTCTAGGTGGAAGGCTGGTGTCTTGGAGCAGTAAGAAGCAGACCAGTGTGGCCATCTCCACAGCTGAGTCAGAATATGTGGCAGCAGGAAGTTGCTGTGCACAATTTTTGTGGATTCAACACCAACTAAAGATTATGGTATTCAAGTAAGTAGAACACCTTTACTTTGTGATTCTACAAGTGCCATTTCTATTGCAAATAATCCTGTCTCCCACAGTAGGACTAAGCACATAAAAATTAAATACCATTTTCTTAGAGAACATGTAGAAAAAGGAGATATTTCACTAGAATATGTTAAGACAGATAGTCAGATAGCTGATATGTTTACTAAGCCACTAGATGAAACCAAATTCAATAATTTTAAAATTGAATTAGGAATGTTAAACTTAGAATAGTTTTAAAAAAAATTTGGCTAAGTAAAATAGTGTCGACACACAGAGTTGTCTGTGTCGACACATAGAAGTGGTGTCGACATTTTAGAGAAATGGTGTCGACACATCTAGACAGTCAGTGTCGACACTTCAGAGAATTAGTGTCGACACATCCAGAGTAGGTGTCGACACATACAGGGTGTTGTCGACACTTAGGATTTACACAGAATTCGAGTAGAGTTTCAACTAATCGTCGAGCTGAGATGTATAAGTGTCGACACATATATTCTGTCGACTATATTTGTGTCGACACATAGTTGTCGAGACATTAGAAGTAAGTGTCGACACTTTTCAACAGTGTCGACACATTTCAAGTATTTTGACGCGCCTTTTCACCTTCGATTTTAGAAAGGTATAAATATGTCTTCACCATTGTTTGTCGACACGCTCACCATAGTTTCGAGACCAAGCTTGTGTGTCGACATCTCTCTTCTCTAAATTCAAAATTTCTTCAAACCCTAATGGAGCCCAAGCTAGAGGAGAACATCAATGAAGGTTATGAGCTCCTGCGACACGCCTTTGATGACGCGGAACCAGAAATCCAAGGTGTTGTAACCCTAGTTGCAGAGACTGGGTTAGAGTATCTTGTTTCAGAACCAATCAAGATATGGAAGAAAGAGGTCCTCGAATTCTTTAATGTAGCTACTCTTGATGAAACTGGACTCAAGATTAAGTCCAAAGTCCATGGGGCAAAAGTCAAGATCACCCAGAAAAGTCTAAGAAAAGTTCTACATCTCCCTAGAACTAAAGAAGAGGAAGCTGTACCTGCATCAAAGACAAGGGAGGCACTGCAATGGTGTGGTTTAGATTCAAGTATGAAAATTGGATCAGTTTTTCATAGTAAAGGGATGAACATACAAGGAAAGTTTTTATCTGAAATAGTAGGCAAAGTAATTCTGAGCAAGCCAGGTGGGCATGATAGGATATCAGCTCACATGTTCAGTTTGATGACAAGGATAATTTTCAAACTCAAAACTGATTGGTCAGCAGTGATGTTTGAAAGTTCACCTAGTGTCGGCAAAGTGCACCTATGGGGGGGGGGAATAGGTGACGTGTAGCGCTTTTGCGGAATTTACGACGGTACCTGCACAATAAAAATAAAAAGCACAGCACACAGAATACACAAGCAATTTATAGTGGTTCCCCGACTTGGGTACATCCACTTTCCCCCTTCGACCTATCTCCCCAACAAGGGACGACTCGGTCACTTCTCCAACGGGATTGAAATCCAATCCCTGCACTACCGGAAGGAACCCTTCCACACGTGAGAGTCAACACACCCACAAAACGGGTTGCACCCAACCCTTACAACATGGAACAATCGTTCCTTTACAACAAAAATAAATATAGAATGTACACGAGATACAAACTTCGTTTGGAGACTACGGTGTTCCTCTTCGTTCGACGACGTGTTCGTGAAGTCAACGAAAAGTCTACAACCTTGGTCTCTCTTGGAAAGGATCTTCCCGAAACCGGCGGCGGCAATCCGAGCGGCGGCTTGGTTCGGGATCGACGACAACGAAGGTGCGCGGCAGCAGTACTTCTGAGATCCAATCTTCGTTGCAAAGCAAACTAGGTCTACCAACGGTCACTCTAGGATCAGTCGTCTCGATCGATTCGGACGGGGGAGTTTTCCCGGTCAACAAATCGAGAGACAAGGGATCTCTGGATAGACACGTGAGACTCAAGCTTTGCTAAGCTTCTGTCGCCAGAGATCGGGAAGAAATGCGATCAGCAGCGGCGACGGACTAGCCCGAGCGGCGACGGAGGCGGCGGAGAGATTTCGCGATTTTAGGGTTTGCACTCGCTCGGCTTCTTTCTGTGTAGGTATTCCGTTCAAAATACCCGTATATAAATACTGTAGTTAACTCCAATATGACCGTTTGTGGGACCCACAATAGAAATCCCCAAATCCCGGTCCAGAAATTTAACAGCGGCAGAATCCGGTTCAGGAAGTTCCAGAAAAACGCCCAAGTCAAAATCGGTGAGAATCGAAAGTGATTCTCGCCGAGTCGCCGAGAATCAAAAGTGATTCTCGACGATTCGGCGAGAATCAAAGATGATTCTCGTCGAATTTGCCTTGGTTGCACGCACTGCTTTAGGCCAGGTCGAGACGGCGAGAATCAACCAGTGATTCTCGACGATTCGACGAGAATCACTAGTGATTCTCGCCGAATCGGCGAGAATCACTTGGTGATTCTCGTCGATTCTTACTTAGAAGCAGAGGTGCTTGCTTAGAAGTGGCTGGGTCGAGTTCGGCGAGAATCAACTTCTGATTCTCGACGAATCGGCGAGAATCACAAGTGATTCTCGCCGAATCGGCGAGAATCACTTGGTGATTCTCGTCGATTTAAACTTAGACGAATTTTCGTCTTTCCACCTATGAGTTGCTCCTTGACCCATCCTTGCTCCTTGTCTGCTCCTGCATATTTACAGCCCTGTGCTTGAAAATAAGTGCACTCCAATAGAGAGAATACACGTAGGCCAACACACTGATCTGCTCAACGAGGGATTACGTCGTGCAGACCCGTGTATATTGACCTACTGCACCCTGACATTGGTGTGCACTTAGCGTGGAAAAACTGCAAGCACAACTAGAAAGATTTTATCAAATACATAGTCTATTGACCTTAGCTTGTCCAGGGGCTTCTTCAAATCAGGTACATTGTGGATACAATACCCAACAATCTCCCCCTATTTGAAGAAGCCTAAACCCTACAAGCTAAGGTGAATAGAGCAAATGAGAATGAAAACCATAAACGTAAAATTGAGTTGAGAGAGTTATCCCTTACCAATACCAATTTCTTGGGAGCAAGCTTGAAGCCACCTTAGCCTTAGCCGAGAGGATAATCTCCCCCTTTTCAGCTTCTGCAAATCGGGGTCTGTAGCGTTTGGCCCTTTGCTCCCCCTCAGTTCATGCATCTGTACTCACGCTGGAGTTTCTTGCTCCCCCCTCAGATCATGCATGAGCCTGGAGCTTCTGTAGTCTTCAGTCCTCATAATTGAGCATCCCCAATTCAGTCTTGAAAAGATTGAACTTGGCCTCGTCTAAGGGCTTTGTGAATATATCAGCAATCTGCTTGTCCGTGGGGACATAACAGAGAGAGATGTCCTTGTTTTCCACGTGCTCCCGAATGAAGTGGTAGCGCACTTCAATATGCTTCGTTCTGCTGTGCGATACAGGATTGTTGGCAATGGCAATTGCACTGGAGGAGTCGCAGTACATGGGTACTTCCTTGAACTGAAGGTCGTAGTCGGCTAACTGGTTTCTGATCCATAGAAGTTGTGCGCAACAGCTTCTTGCTGAGATGTACTCGGACTCTGCTGTGGAGGTTGCAACACAATTCTGTTTCTTGCTGTTCCATGAGATAAGCCTCCTGCCGAGGAATTGACACGTCCCGGAGGTGCTTTTCCTGTCATCCCTGCTCCCTGCAAAATCAGCATCTGAAAAGCCTATTAGCTCGACATCATTGTTTCTCGGGTACCATAAGCCAAGATTAGGAGTACCTTTAAGGTATCTTAGAATTCGCTTTGCAGCGACATAGTGAGATTCCTTAGTGTTCACCTGATATCGGGCATAGACACATGTGGAGAACATAATATCCGGTCTACTGGCAGTAAGGTAGAGCAGGGATCCAATGATGCTTCTGTATTTGGTTTCATCGAAAGGTTTACCTTTCTCATCCTTATCCAGAGACATGGTGGATCCCATTGGAGTCCTCATAGAGGTTGCACTCTCCATACCGAATTTCTTAAGGAGTTCATTTGTGAACTTCGTCTGAGAGATGAAGATTCCATCCTCAGACTGTTTCACTTGAAGTCCTAAGAAATACTTGAGCTCTCCCATACTGCTCATTTCAAACTTTCCTTGCATAAGTTTAGAAAACGTTTTGCAAAGATTGTTGTCCGTTGAGCCGAATATTATGTCATCGACAGAGATTTGCACCAGCAAAATCTTGCCTTTGACTTCCCTGAGAAACAATGTTTTATCTATTTTACCTCTAGAGAACTTGTTCTCAAGAAGAAAACTAGATAAAGTCTCATACCAAGCTCGTGGAGCTTGTTTCAACCCATATAAGGCCTTATTAAGAAAATAAACGTGATTGGGATAAGTAGGATCGACAAAACCAGGGGGTTGAGCGACGTATACTTCCTCTTTCAGGTCTCCGTTCAGGAATGCCGATTTCACATCCATTTGATAGACTGTGAATACTTTGTGTGAAGCATACGCCAGGAACAACCTGATTGCCTCGAGCCTTGCTACTGGTGCGAAGGTCTGGTCGAAGTCAATCCCTTCCTCCTGTATGTAACCTTGAGCCACCAGCCTGGCCTTGTTCTTTACGATGACACCATGTTCATCCAGCTTATTTCTGAAGATCCACTTGGTGCCAATCACATTCTGCTTGTGTGGTCTGGGAACTAGCGTCCAAACGTTGCAACGTTTGAATTGATGTAGTTCCTCTTGCATGGCCAGAATCCATGCCGCATCCTTGTTCGCCTCGTCGAACTTCTTTGGCTCAACCTGTGACAGGAAGCTAAGATGCAATACTTCGTTAACAGTACCTCTCCGAGTTCTGACACCGACACGAGGATCTCTAATGATCTGATCTCTAGGATGATCCCTCACGTGCCGGAGCTCAAGAAGTCTGGCGTCTGGAACTTTGACTACTTCTTGGGCTTCTCCTTCTTCTAAGATATTTGTTTCATTTTGATCTTCAACATTTTCAGATGACGTGGAGGTGGAAACTTTGACGTACTTGGGAGCGTCATCTTTAGCGGTCTCATCCAGACTCAGCTGTTCAAGTCTAGCACCTGCATCTTCAAGAATACTACTGGAAGAATTGCTGTTAAGCAAACTTCCTTCATCAAATACAACATTTATTGATTCTTCTACCACTAGGGTTTTCTTATTGAAGACCCTATATGCCCGACTATGGGAACTATAGCCCATGAATATGCCTTCGAAGCATTTTTCACCGAATTTAGTACGCGGGTACTTCCCATTATTCAGTACATAGCATCTGCAACCAAAAATCCTCAAGTAGGACATGGTTGGTTTCCTGCCTTTCAGTAGCTCGTAGGGCGTCTTACGATGATGCTTGTTGATCAATGCTCGGTTTTGTACATGACAAGCCGTATTGACACCCTCTGCCCAGAAGTATTCCGGGAGAGAAGCGTCTTTCAACATTGTCGTGCAGGCTTCAATGAGAGTTCTATTTCTCCTCTCCGCAACTCCATTTTGCTGAGGAGTGCGCGGGGAGGAAAACTCATGAAAGATACCTTGTTCTTCACAAAATTCTGTCATTGCACCAGATTCGAATTCTGTTCCATGGTCACTTCTGATTTTGACCACGGAGCAGTTAAATTCGTTCTGAACCTGCTTGACAAAATTAGTGAAGATGTCAAACGTATCTGACTTTCATTTCAAAAAGAACACCCATGTAAACCGAGAATGATCATCAACTATCACTGGCATATAGGACTTGCCTCCCAAGCTATGAACTTGCATTGGACCAAACAAGTCCATATGTAGAAGGTAAAGACATCGGGAAGAGTCTTTGTCTGCGATGCTCTTAAAGATAGCCCGAGTCTGTTTGCCCATCTGGCATGCAGGACATGGGCTATCTTTGATGCACTTGATACTGTGAGCATCCCTTACCAAGTCCTTAGAAAACAGCATACTAATTATCTTGAAATTAATATGTGCCAATCTCTTGTGCCATTGTTCACAAAGAGATGCACTGCCTGTTGCCACAAGGCATACGGGGGTAGATGAATCTAAACTGAGAAAATCTAAACAAAAGATATTTCTGCTCCTAATGCCTGATAATACCGTTTCAGAAGAGGTACGTGAAATTATCAGACATTTATCCTTGCAGAACTTAACGTCATAACCTTTATCACATAACTGACTTACACTGATCAGGTTATGGTTTAACCATTCAACATAAGCCACGTCGGTGATAGAGATTATACCATTGGAAATCATACCATAACCTCTGGTGACTCCTCGATCTGACCCTCCAAAGATGACTTTGGGTCCATTCTCGACTGGAGTGTAATCACGCAGCAGGCTTCTTGTCCCGGTCATATGCCGGGAGCATCCACTGTCCAAATACCAGATCGACGTTTTGGTGGCCTTTGGACATTCCTGCAAAACAAAATTAATTTGCCTTAGGAACCCAATCGAACTTGGGTCCTAGATTCCTGGTTAGCACACTCCCCCTCGGTTGGTTAACCCTACGAGTGGTCGGTCTCGCATTGCTAACATGGGGAGTCTCGTAATTCCTTGGATTAAACCAATAATCCACGGCAAAGTGACCGACTTTGCCACAGCACCAACAGTCAAATCTGTTGTACCTCTTCCTAGGCTCCTGCCTTACCCTGGGAACGGTGGGTACTGCTGGGACCTTGGATCTGGAGGTGGAGGCCTCATGGTGACAACAGTCGCATGACTTTGTCACCTTCTGTATAACAGGCTTGGATTTTGGTGCCTGCTTTCCATTATGGCCGCTAGAGAACGGACCATAATTTTCTATGTGGATTTCCTCATAAGGTGCCTTGAAGGCACTCTCACCGAAGTTCCGGGGAAAGTTCCAACCGTCATACCGGCTCTTTGGCTTTGTAACCGAGGGCCGGAAATGATGCCCAAAAGTTGACTCAAAGTCATGTTGGTTGCAAGGAAAGCCAGGCTTTCTGAACGCAATAGGACTAAGAGGAGCCTTACCCTTTTCATCAGCAGAGGCCTTCTTGGCGGCCTTATTCTTCCTCTGGTTCTTGTTTCTCCTAGATGAAGAACCAGATACCCCTTTATGCCCCAAGCCAGCTCCTTTGGCCTGAGCAGAGAAGGTATCAACGACTGGAAGAACTATTTTTGGCATGGAGAAGCTCTTGACGATCTTCCTTTCTGCCGCAAGTAGTTCTTCCAACTTGTCGACTTCCTCCTGCTTTAGATCAAGGAGCTTCAAAGACTCTGAATGCTTTGAAGTCAGGTCAAGGTGTTCCTGTCGGAGAGAAATCAAGCTATTTACCTCTTCCCTTAGGGATACACACTCACCCTTAAGGAATTTTACTTCCTTCTTCTCAGCCTTCAGTCTCTTTCGGCACTCATCGAAAGTGTTGAGCAGAAGCTCATACTTCTCGAGGAGCTCAGCTTCACGGGCTGAAGGGCCATCCTCAGGTTCATCATCCTGAGACTCAGGATCAGAGTCGGAGTCGGAGAGAGGGGTGTGAGCTTTTACCTTCCCAGTAAATGGGGGACATTCTCCTTCTGAGTCGGAGCGACCCACCAGCCCGAAGTAGGCTTCCTCATCATCACTGGAGTCTGAGGAATCAGACTCACTTAGTGTCTTTGGCCTTCTGGTGATGTAGCTCCGCTCCTTCTTCTTATCTCTGGAGGATTTGAGCTCCTCTCCTTTCCCTTTTTCTCTTTTGCTTTGATAGCAGTCGGCCACGACGTGTCCTGGCTTATTGCATCCAAAGCAAATAATATCAGAAGAACGATGTTTGTTAGGTTTAAATGTATACCTGTCAGAAGAATAATTTTTCTTCTGATGCCTGGAGGAGGAGCTGTCTTTCTTTCTTTGATTCCTCATCTTGAGGAACTTCTTGAACTCTCGGGTGATGAGGGAGAAATCCTCCTCCGACAGCTCTGAGCCGGAGGAGCATGGTTCAGAGTCCTCCTCCTCTTCCTTATTCCTCGCACGGTATGACATCGCACCCTTGCCCTTTCTGGAGTAGCTGGCTTTTAGGGCCACAGTCTTTTCTTTTGCAGCAGCCTTCTCTGCTTCTTCCTCTGCTTTCCTGGTGTTCAGCTGAAGCTCATAGGACATCAGCTTCCCAAACAGGATTTGTGGATCAGTTTCTGCTAGTCTGCCAAATTCTCTGATGACGCAGATCTTTGTGTCCCATTCCTTAGTAAGGGACCTAAGGAATTTGTCATTGAGTTCACCATTGGTGAACACTCTTCCGTAGCCCTTGAGGGCGTTAACAATCTTTAGGAAGTTCTCGTATGTGACTCCGATCTCTTCCTTAGGCCCTTGCCTGAAGGCCTCATATTTTTGGTTCAGGAGGGATCTCCGATCATCCCTCACTTCATCCGTGCCCTCCATTAGGATGATCAGGCACTGCCAGATCTCCTGAGCTGTCCTGCAGTTGCTAAAATTTTGCATCATGGAATCATCAACTGCGCTCACCAGAATGTTTCGTGCCTTCTTGTCCAGTCCCACGAGCACCATCTCGTCTTTGTCCATTTCAGAAAGTGTCTTCGGCACCTTCTTGGTGGGATCGATGGTGGAGGCCTTAGTGGGGACATAAGGTCCCTCCTCCACGATCATGAAGAGTCGAGGATCGACTGCTTCCATGTAAAACCTGATTCTTTCCTTCCAGATCGGAAAGTTTAGCCTGGTGCATACTGGGATCTTGCCGGAGAACTTGAGCCCGTCCATAGTAGATATTTGTCTTCTTCTTGACACTAGGGGCATGATTCAACTCAAGGTGTTGACCTTTTTGATGAGTAACCTGGCTCTGATACCACTTGAAAGTTCACCTAGTGTCGGCAAAGTGCACCTATGGGGGGGGGGGGGGAATAGGTGACGTGTAGCGCTTTTGCGGAATTTACGACGGTACCTGCACAATAAAAATAAAAAGCACAGCAC
Source organism: Platanthera guangdongensis (assembly GCA_039583875.1). Lineage (NCBI taxonomy): Eukaryota > Viridiplantae > Streptophyta > Magnoliopsida > Asparagales > Orchidaceae > Platanthera > Platanthera guangdongensis. The sequence goes on from CM077149.1 coordinate 18,948,471, forward strand.
ACAGAATACACAGGCAATTTATAGTGGTTCCCCGACTTGGGTACATCCACTTTCCCCCTTCGACCTATCTCCCCAACAAGGGACGACTCGGTCACTTCTCCAACGGGATTGAAATCCAATCCCTGCACTACCGGAAGGAACCCTTCCACACGTGAGAGTCAACACTCCCACAAAACGGGTTGCACCCAACCCTTACAACACGGAACAATCGTTCCTTTACAACAAAAATAAATATAGAATGTACACGAGATACAAACTTCGTTTGGAGACTACGGTGTTCCTCTTCGTTCGACGACGTGTTCGTGAAGTCAATGAAAAGTCTACAACCTTGGTCTCTCTTGGAAAGGATCTTCCCGAAACCGGCGGCAGCAATCCGAGCGGCGGCTTGGTTCGGGATCGACGGCAACAAAGATGCGCGGCAGCAGTACTTTTGAGATCCAATCTTCGTTGCAAAGCAAACTAGGTCTACCAACGGTCACTCTAGGATCGGTCGTCTCGATCGATTCGGACGGGGGAGTTTTCCCGGTCAACAAATCGAGAGACAAGGGATCTCTGGATAGACACGTGAGACTCAAGCTTTGCTAAGCTTCTGTCACCAGAGATCGGGAAGAAATGCGATCAGCAGCGGCGACGGACTAGCCCGAGCGGCGACGGAGGCGGCGGAGAGATTTCGTGATTTTAGGGTTTGCACTCGCTCGGCTTCTTTCTGTGTAGGTATTCCGTTCAAAATACCCGTATATAAATACTGTAGTTAACTCCAATATGACCGTTTGTGGGACCCACAATAGAAATCCCCAAATCCCGGTCCAGAAATTTAACAGCGGCAGAATCCGGTTCAGGAAGTTCCAGAAAAACGCCCAAGTCAAAATCGGTGAGAATCGAAAGTGATTCTCGCCGAGTCGCCGAGAATCAAAAGTGATTCTCGACGATTCGGCGAGAATCAAAGATGATTCTCGTCGAATTTGCCTTGGTTGCACGCACTGCTTTAGGCCAGGTCGAGACGGCGAGAATCAACCAGTGATTCTCGACGATTCGACGAGAATCACTTGGTGATTCTCGTCGATTCTTACTTAGAAGCAGAGGTGCTTGCTTAGAAGTGGCTGGGTCGAGTTCGGCGAGAATCAACTTCTGATTCTCGACGAATCGGCGAGAATCACTTGGTGATTCTCGTCGATTTAAACTTAGACGAATTTTCGTCTTTCCACCTATGAGTTGCTCCTTGACCCATCCTTGCTCCTTGTCTGCTCCTGCATATTTACAGCCCTGTGCTTGAAAATAAGTGCACTCCAATAGAGAGAATACATGTAGGCCAACACACTGATCTGCTCAACGAGGGATTACGTCGTGCAGACCCGTGTATATTGACCTACTGCACCCTGACATTGGTGTACACTTAGCGTGGAAAAACTGCAAGCACAACTAGAAAGATTTTATCAAATACATAGTCTATTGACCTTAGCTTGTCCAGGGGCTTCTTCAAATCAGGTACGTTATGGATACAATACCCAACAATGTTTGACAAGATAAAGGAAAGTCTGAAGAAACCCAATCTGGGTAGGATTATGAGTTTATACTTAGCTGGAAGTATTCCTGAAGTCATGAACCAAGCTGCTGGTTCTAAGATAAATCATATGAGGAGAATGGATGTTCGGATTATCTCAAGGTGGGATAGGGTGTTGACAAAAGAAATGCCTACACCAGAGAAGGAAACACCTCAAAAGAAGAAGAAGAAAGCCATTGTGGCTCCTGAATCCTCAAGTAGCTTAGAGGAGCAAGTGGTTTTTAGTTCTGATGATGGAGAGGATGACAATGCTGGACAGTCACCAGCAAGACATGAAGATGCCCAGAGGCAGGGGGAGCTACCATCTACTAGCACTATTCACCTGGATCTACTCCAGGGGGAGCCTCAATATGTGGATGAGCCAACTCACTTAGATAGTGAAAGGGCAACCCAAATAATTCTTGAGGTAATCAATGAAATTAATCAATTTATTTTCAATATTGAGGATGAAGTATTGACTGACTCATTATTTGATGTTGATCAGCAAACTCAGATACATAGTCAACCACATGATGTGGTCATAGAAGACACATCAGTTGTAGAAAATGCTCCTGAGATAAGTGATTCTCCTATACAACCTCAACATGAGTTTACATTAGAAGAGCTGTTCCCTGATCTTTTACAGATTGATTTTGAGGGAGAGAAAGCTGCCGTTGAGGGGGAGTCAACTAATATTGAGGGGGAGCATGTCGAGTTTCAGGAGGAGACTGCTGGAAAATAAACTGAGGAGCAAAGAAGTGCTGAGGAGCTACCAAGAGCAGAGAAGGAATTGCCCCCTACTCCACAAGATAGAGTAGACATTGTGATGAATTGTAAATATACCTATTTTTCTGTACATTAATTTAGTCGTTTTCATTTAGTTTCGTCATTTTTATTTGTTTTTATTTATAAAATGCTCCTATTTTTGTAAATATTATACTAACTTATTTTATTTTATTTTTCAGGAAAAAATGGAAAATCTGCCAAAATTGACATGTCACGCCCGTGACATATTGGTCACGCCCGTGACAAGGGCGTGACACGTCAAATTCCAGTCAATCAGCAAATTTTGAAGTGCAAAGCCTGACACGCCCGGGGTCACGCCCGTGTCACCCGACACGGGGCGTGACCTAAGCCCGTGTCACTCCACTCGACGAATTCATCTCGACGATCGTCGAGTGTCGACACTAGCCGACACGCCTAGAGTCACGCCCGTGACCTAGGGCGTGACACCTCTTTCCGCTCGACGATTTTCAAATCGACACTTTCAGCTCGACATTCATCGAGTGTCGACACCAGCCAACACGCCCAGCGTCACACCCGTGACCTGGGGCGTGACCACTGCGCCTGGCCGACAAGACCTGCCCGAAGACTTTCGGCGCGCACCGCGCCCAGATCCACCTACCTGACACGCCCAGCGTCACGCCCGTGACCTGGGGCGTGACCACTGCGAGACCGACACGTGTCCAGCCCGAAGTCCACTTCCCCGTCAAATCGTCGGCTGCCTTCTCAAATAGTACTGTCACGCCCCCTGTCACGCCCGTGACCAAGGGCGTGACCTATGTAAATTTTTTCTATAAATTCAGAGCTTCTGCTTAGGATTTCTGTTCCCCTTTTTGGTTCCATTTTGTATAGGGTTGTGCTGCCGAAATGCTTCCAAAGTCTATGTAAGGGATATTTTTCCCCCTCTCCTTAGCTTTTATTTTCATGTCTTTGTAACCCGTGTTTTTAGTTAATAAAATGTGTTTTATTTTCTTCTCTCAATATGACTTTGGAATGAATTAATGCAAATCTCCCCTATACAATCTTATCTTTCTTTCTTGTTTTAACTTAGCTTTATTTTTCTTCTTTTAAATGGGTGTGTGAGTGTATGAGTGTAAGTTTTACTTTGTTGTCTTCTTTATTTTACTTAGTTTCGTCTAGATTAAGTTTTCATAGCTTTTTATTTGCATTCCTATAAACCCGTAAAAATGTTTTTAAAAAAGTGTTTTTCATTTTTCTTCAAGCTATATTTTAACTTTTATGTTGCAAAACTTTTCTTCCTTTTTACTTTATTTGCACTTTTTTAGCAATTTTTATGGAGTTATAGGAATGATAACATAGTCGTTTTTATTTTTCATGCACTTTGATTTTCATTTAAAACTTTTGTCCGTTTAATTTTTTTCGTTCTCTTTTTATGCATTTCTACCGCATTCTAGCGGTAGAAATGTATTCATTTTAATTTTTCGATCACTTGCATTTTGCGTTTATTTGCAAAACTTTTTCGCCCATTTAATTTTTATTTTCATTTTTTATGCATTTCTACCGCATTTTAGCGGTAGAAATGCAGTTGTTTTAATTTTTCGTTAACTTAGTTTTTTGAAATTTTTTATGTATGCGCATTTATTTCCGCCTACTCGTTAAGAGTTAAATGACGCCTGCTTATTTTACTTTCTGTAGAGTGCGTGAGTTTGTAATTTTCTTTATTTCCGCCTACTCATTCGAGTTAAATGGCAGGTCTTTATTTTCCCTACTCATTTGAGTAGGATTTGTGTGTGTGTGTTTTCATTTATGTCGAGAGAGTGTGTGCGTGCGTTGCATTTATTTTGTCCTACTCGGTTGAGTAGGACCCGCATTTATTTTCTCCTACTCATTTGAGTAGGACTTGCGTGTGTGTATTTTACCGCTTTCTTTCTCCCGCCCACGCATTTGCGCCGGGACTCGCAATTTACAGCTTTCTTCAGTCCTACTCGTTTGAGTAGGACTTGCAATTTTCAGCTTTCCTTTACTGCTTTATTTTACTGCTTTCATTTTCCTGCTTTCCATTTTCTGCTTTCTTTTCTGCTTTTCCTGCAAGCCGTCCCCATTCCGATGAGTGGCTAACAGTTCTTAGCCCTCGGTATCGAAGAGCATTGGGACAGATAAAATAGCTTAAAATAACTAAAGGTCTAATTTTTCTAATTAATTAAAAGTACTTAAGGTTTGCCCGGGTTAGCGACGCGTAGGACCACATATCGATGTGTGGGCCCTATTTCCGTTTTCCATACGCTCGCCGAAAGGCCGTGCGTATGGACAGATCACCCCTTGGCGAAGAGAGTTCCGCAGTAACCCTCGAGAGAGGAGGCGCGCCAACTCTACCGGATTGGGTTCCCCACCCAATAGCGGGGTTCTTAGCGTAATGCGGGCGTTAAGAGGAATCCTTCGTCGGACGAGAGCCCGGTAGAATAGTCTTAGCGTTCAGGTGAGCGATAGTCCTAGAGATAGGTGAGCTCATTTTAGTGGAACCTCCACGGCCAAGTCTCCGCCTTAATTAATTAGAAATTTATGAGCTCTTTTTATTTAAAGTCTATTTTAGTTCATTTATTTTCTCGGTGCCATCGAGCTAAGCTCTTCATCGGCACCACCTTCATGCTTTCATTTTCTTTCTGCCATTTTCTGTATTTTTATAATTATATAAAATATCCCGACAAGATAATTATCGGTAAAATAATAGTCCCCTTCAGGGAAGAGTAGAAATAATCGAACCGGCCCCGAGAACAATACGACCTCGATATTTCCACCCGGAATATCCTGTACTACTCACGATAGGTGCACTTGCCTCCTTTCGTTAAAACTCGATCACACCTTTTTATATCCAAAAAAAATAAATACGCGCGCCCCGTTTTCTTAAATAAAATCACTTCCGCCTTTTTCTCAAATAAAACCGCCGGGTCGCCGCGTGACCGTAAATAATTTTGGAGTTTTAACCATCAAGTTTTTGGCGCCGTTGCCGGGGAGTTTTCGGCTCGTTATTTTGAACCTTGGGTTTCTATTAATTTTACCTATATATATTTAGATAACAAAAAAAAATAGTTTGGCCAACTACCAAAAAATATAATAATAATAATAATAATAACTAAAAAAAACAATATTTATATTTACAAATTTATAAAACAAAAAAAAATTGAAAAACTTACAAAACTAAAAAATTTTGAAAAACCTTAAAAATTAAAAATTTGAAAAAACTATAAAACTAAAAAAAACTAAATAAAAAAACAAAAAAACAACTAAAACCCAAAAAAATGAAAAAAAAACTTAAACAAAACGTCCAAAAAAACAAAAAAAATATACATGTGTTTATTTTTGTCTATTTATTTTCTTTTAGCTTATTTTGTTTTGTTTTGTTTCGGCACGCTTCAATAATTGTGCACGCTAGGGGATCACATTTTATCACGCACTGGTCGCTACGGCCTTAGCTACCTTCTGAGTCACACACGCTCTTGCCCCCTACCGCCCGCACACTTTAGGCCGAGTTTATCTTTTTTTTGTTTTTTTTGTTATATTTTTGCTTTTTCTTCTAAATAATGCAGGGTTTCAACCTGGGCCTCCCCCGCAATATCTCAGGGAAGCTTCTACCCTTCTCTTTTTCTTTTTGTACTTATTATATTTTGTATATTATCTGTTCCGCATACTTAGACTGCAACATTGGGGACAATGTTGGGTTTAAGTATGGGGGTGTTTTCCTATACTGTTTTTTTATTCTGTAATCATCAAAAATACAAAAAAATTGCAAAACTTAAAACATAAATTTTTTTTCCTTGTTTTATATAATCAAAAAAAATCATAAACCACAAACAAAAATCTCAAAAAACTTATAAAACATCAAAAAATTCAACATTTTTTTTTTCATTTTACTTTTTAAATATTTTTCAAAAACTAAATCTCTCTTCCCCCCCTCTTCTTTTCGTTTTTGTAAAAGCTCGCTTTTTGCTTGCCCGCGACGGTCGACTCCTTGAACCAACCACCTCAATAAGAGTCTGTTCACGGGCTGCATTCGAGTTTTTACTTTGTACTTTTTTTGTAAAAATCTCTCTTTCCCCCCTATCTTCTTTGAAAATAACATTTCTTTCTCTCCTCTTTCTTGTAAATAACTTATCTACAAACACTAAAACATAAAAAAATTAGAAAAACCAAAAATTTATAAAAAAAGAAAATAAGTCTAAAAATTCAACAAAAAAAAATCATAATCACAAAAAAATACAAAAAATGATTAAAACTCTAAAAAATCGAAAAAATGTTTTGTTAAATTATGTAACAAAATAATTCGAATATACCACATCTTAATCCTTTTTGCTTTCCAAAAATCTAGTTTCGAGTTAATTTATATGCGAATTTTAGTTATTCTTTGCTTACTATTCGTTTATTAATTAAAGTTCGATAGATTTAAGTGTCTGGGGTTAAGATTTAAAGAATTTTTTATGTCTTTTCCTTATAATAGGGAACTTGTTTTTCACCACCACTTCTAATTTTATAAATAGAAGCTCGTTTTTTTTATGTTAGAAAATAACATCTATGGATTTCAATTATTTCTACTTCATGCTTTTAGAAACATTGGAACGTTCATTTTAAAAAGGTTGCTCTCAAAACTTTTTTATTAAAATCTAGTTTTCCTTTTGAAAAAAAATAATAAACCCACTTCCATTTTTTTCATGTCTTACTTGACATGTCTACCCCTATCCCTTAAAAGATCTTATGTCAATGAGAATAAGATTTCATTCCGTAAACATAGGCACCCAATATTTAAAAAAAAAGATTATATGTTATGGAGTAAGAGGATAAAATTCATTACTCCTACACATATACATTGGGTTATTTATTATTTATGAAGAAAAAAAAATTATTATGTGATATGAAAATAAGATTTCGTTTTCCTAACTATCCAAAAAGAAAAAAATTGGAGTTTCGAGAAAAAATTATCTCACCTCAATATTCAAGCATTCTTCATAAACCACCAAACCACTTATCTCATTTCAATTATTCTAGACTTAATTTAAATTTTTTTTGAGAGCATAATTTTTAAATTGCATTATTTCCTTTAACTTCTTTTAAGCTAAAGTTTTTTTTGTATAAATCCAATCCATCTTTGTTAAACTAACAAAAATAAATTTTTGCTTTCTATTTTATTTTTTTCTAGAAGTCTTTTTGAAACTCTTCCTCTATTCATAACATTTCATAAATTAGGATTTAATTCTTTAACCCCAGATGTTTATTTTGATCTTCCTTTTAATTAAGTCAAGCGGTAGCTAAACTTAGGATTTCTTTTATTCCTTATAAGTTCATCTCCAACTTTTGCTCTGGAATAACAAAAGCTTGAGTATGGGGGTATTTGATGAATTGTAAATATACCTATTTTTCTGTACATTAATTTAGTTGTTTTCATTTAGTTTCGTCATTTTTATTTGTTTTTATTTATAAAATGCTCCTATTTTTGTAAATATTATACTAACTTATTTTATTTTATTTTTCAGGAAAAAATGGAAAATCTGCCAAAATTGACATGTCACGCCCGTGACATATTGGTCACGCCCGTGACAAGGGCGTGACACGTCAAATTCCAGTCAATCAGCAAATTTTGAAGTGCAAAGCCTGACACGCTTGGGGTCACGCCCGTGTCACCCGACACGGGGCGTGACCCAAGCCCGTGTCACTCCACTCGATGAATTCATCTCGACGATCGTCGAGTGTCGACACTAGCCGACACGCCTAGAGTCACGCCCGTGACCTAGGGCGTGACACCTCTTTCCGCTCGACGATTTTCAACTCGACACTTTCAGCTCGACATTCGTCGAGTGTCGACACCAGCCAACACGCCCAGCGTCACGCCCGTGACCTGGGGCGTGACCACTGCGCCTGGCCGACAAGACCTGCCCGAAGACTTTCGGCGCGCACCGCGCCCAGATCCACCTACCTAACACGCCCAGCGTCACGCCCGTGACCTGGGGCGTGACCACTGCGAGACCGACACGTGTCCAGCCCGAAGTCCACTTTCCCGTCAAATCGCCGGCCGCCTTCTCAAATAGTAATGTCACGCCCCCTGTCACGTCCGTGACCAAGGGCGTGACCCATGTAAATTTTTTCTATAAATTCAGAGGTTCTGCTTAGGATTTCTGTTCCCCTTTTCGGTTCCATTTTGTATAGGGTTGTGCTGCCGAAATGCTTCCAAAGTCTATGTAAGGGATATTTTTCCCCCTCTCCTTAGCTTTTATTTTCATGTCTTTGTAACCCGTGTTTTTAGTTAATAAAATGTGTTTTATTTTCTTCTCTCAATATGACTTTGGAATGAATTAATGCAAATCTCCCCTATACAATCTTATCTTTCTTTCTTGTTTTAACTTAGCTTTATTTTTCTTCTTTTAAATGGGTGTGTGAGTGTATGAGTGTAAGTTTTACTTTGTTGTCTTCTTTATTTTACTTAGTTTCGTCTAGATTAAGTTTTCATAGCTTTTTATTTGCATTCCTATAAACCCGTAAAAATGTTTTTAAAAAAGTGTTTTTCATTTTTCTTCAAGCTATATTTTAACTTTTATGTTGCAAAACTTTTCTTCCTTTTTACTTTATTTGCACTTTTTTAGCAATTTTTATGGAGTTATATGAATGATAACATAGTCGTTTTTATTTTTCATGCACTTTGATTTTCATTTAAAACTTTTGTCCGTTTAATTTTTTTCGTTCTCTTTTTATGCATTTCTACCGCATTCTAGCGGTAGAAATGTATTCGTTTTAATTTTTCGATCACTTGCATTTTGCGTTTATTTGCAAAACTTTTTCGCCCGTTTAATTTTTATTTTCACTTTTTATGCATTTCTACCGCATTTTAGCGATAGAAATGCAGTTGTTTTAATTTTTCGTTAACTTAGTTTTTTGAAATTTTTTATGTATGCGCATTTATTTCCGCCTACTCGTTAAGAGTTAAATGGCGCCTGCTTATTTTACTTTCTGTAGAGTGCGTGAGTTTGTAATTTTCTTTATTTCCGCCTACTCATTCGAGTTAAATGGCATGTCTTTATTTTCCCTACTCATTTGAGTAGGATTTGTGTGTGTGTGTTTTCATTTATGTCGAGAGAGTGTGTGCGTGCGTTGCATTTTTTTTGTCCTACTCGGTTGAGTAGGACCCGCATTTATTTTCTCCTACTCATTTGAGTAGGACTTGCGTGTGTGTGTTTTACCGCTTTCTTTCTCCCGCCCACGCATTTGCGCCGGGACTCGCAATTTACAGCTTTCTTCAGTCCTACTCGTTTGAGTAGGACTTGCAATTTTCAGCTTTCCTTTTCTGCTTTATTTTACTGCTTTCATTTTCCTGCTTTCCATTTTCTGCTTTCTTTTCTGCTTTTCCCGCAAGCTGTCCCCATTCCGATGAGTGGCTAACAGTTCTTAGCCCTCGGTATCGAAGAGCATTGGGACAGATAAAATAGCTTAAAATAACTAAAGGTCTAATTTTTCTAATTAATTAAAAGTACTTAAGGTTTGCACGGGGTTAACGACGCGTAGGACCACATATCGATATGTGGGCCCTATTTCCGTTTTCCATACGCTCGCCGAAAGGCCGTGCGTATGGACAGATCACCCCTTGGCGAAGAGAGTTCCGCACTAACCCTCGAGAGAGGAGACACACCAACTCTACCGGATTGGGTTCCCCACCCATAGCGGTTTTCTTAGCGTAATGCGGGCGTTAAGAGGAATCCTTCGTCGGACGAGAGCCCGGTCGAATAGTCTTAGCATTCAGGTGAGCGATAGTCCTAGAGATAGGTGAGCTCATTTTAGTGGAACCTCCACGGCCAAGTCTCCGCCTTAATTAATTAGAAATTTAGGAGCTCTTTTTATTTAAAGTCTATTTTAGTTCATTTGTTTTCTCGGCGCCATCGAGCTAAGCTCTTCATCGGCACCACCTTCATGCTTTCATTTTCTTTCTGCCATTTTCTGTATTTTTATAATTATATAAAATATCCCGACAAGATAATTATCGGTAAAATAATAGTCCCCTCCAGGGAAGAGTAGAAATAATCGAACCGGCCCCGAGAACAATACGACCTCGATATTTCCACCAGGAATATCCTGTACTACTCACGATAGGTGCACTTGCCTCCTTTCGTTAAAACTCGATCACACCTTTTTATATCCAAAAAAATAAATACGCGCGCCCCGTTTTCTTAAATAAAATCACTTCCACCTTTTTCTCAAATAAAACCGCCGGGTCGCCGCGTGACCGTAAATAATTTTGGAGTTTTAACCATCACATTGCTTAGTACTTCTGACTCTGAAGATGAAGAGGCTACTAGAGCCAAGAAAAGAAAGCTACAGGTTTTCAAAAGGAGAAGCCAGACCTACAAGAAAACACTGCAAACCATTGTTCCACAACAAGCCCCAACTGCTGATTATAGTTCTTTGTTGGTGGCTTTGCAAATCAAGATGGATGAGCAAAGGAAAGCTCTAGAAAAGTATATGGATGAAGACCATAAATCACTTCAATTTGATCTGGCTCAAGATATAAAATCTATTAGATTTGAAGTGAATCAAAATAAAAAAGAAATGACTGACTGTTTTCATAAAGGAGGCAATGCAGTGGTATATCTGGCTACTCATCAAGAGAATATAAAGAAACAGGTTGATGATATGCAGTAAAACAAGGATATGTTCTGGAAAACCAGATTAGAATGAATGACAATTTAACTGAGTCACATAATGTGATAGTAACTGAAATGCAAAATCTTGCAGCTGCTCAAACTGCAGCAAGGACTGCTGTCAAGGCTGAGTTTGATAAGCACTTACAAGAAAGCCTAACTTCTGTTAAAACTGCCATTGAAGATTTTCAAAAGGCTATTACTGACAAGCTTCAAAGGTTAAAACCTTTTTATAAAGATGGAGTTAACTATTTGAATGCTCAAATCAGATTTCAGAAGGATGATCTTAGGGATCATATAGAAAGAGAAGTCATAAAGGGGGAGAGGGTATTAGTCAAAGCAGGCTCTGACCATGCTAAATGGATTTCAAATAACATCAGAGCTACTCTTGGATATCCACCCTTGTGTGATGATGATAATGTAGCAAAATCTGGGATAAATCCTGCATATTTTGGAGGTGACCAAGCTGAAGTAGCTCAGGTGATCTACCCTCCTGCAGATTTTGACATGATATATCAGGAGGTACAATCTATGTATAGCCCTCCTGAGGGTAAACAGAATATTATTTCTGAGAAAGTAGTACAGCCTGTGCCATAGACCATATTAAAAGAGTAAGAGGCATTATTAAAAGAGCAAGAAGCTCAATTATCCAAGAAGAGGTTCAGAGAACAGGCAGAGTTAAGGCCTGACTTTGAGCAATGGAGCCCAACTTCTAGGAATATCATATTGACTGCTTGGAAGGCTGCAAAGGATAAATTCCTAGAGAGGGGCAAATGGTACTCTGACCAAGAGTGGAGAAAACATGAAGCTAGGCAAGAGGCCATAATACAATACATAAGGAAGGCTAAATTAGGGAAGCTACCTCCTAATGCATAGGAGCCTAGAAAGTATTTCCCTAAGCCTTATCATTATTTTGAGAGACAGAAGATAAGGGTTGAAGAACAGAAAAAGAAAGATCTTAAGGGAAAGAAGCCTACTGATGACAATGATGCTCCAGTTCAAGCCAAGATTCAATCTGGGAAGGGCATTGTTATCAAGGAGGCAGAGTAGCCATAGAATAGAATTTTCTTAAGTTTACTGTACAACCCCGTACCCAGCCGAGTGGGATCCTCTCCAGGGAGCGGGCTCGGGACGTACTGCGAGCGACGATTTGGTGCAGCCCTGTTCGAGGACGTGCGGGCTCTCGTACGCGTGTGTGGAGTTTGTAAGTTTTGAGTTATAAAAATATATATATATTTACTATGTATATGTATTTTTATTTATAATATATATTTATTATATATATATATGTTTATATATATATTTAGGATATATATATAGGTTTATATATATACGTGGAGATGGATGAAGGCAGGGGGATTTTAAGTGGGGGGTAGGGCATCGGGCAAGATATAGAAAAGGCAAACAGGAGCCAGCCATAGGTTTGCCCTCTCCCCGATCTCCTCGATCCCCCTCTCTCTCTCGGTGAAGCAGCAAGGGAAGAAGAACCGGCCGCCTGCAGGTGGGGCTCGGCCGCCTGGAGAAAAAGCCGGCCGCCTGGGGCAAGGCACGACCGCCGGATGCCCGGGCACGGCCTGGAGCTAGGGCACGGCCTGGAGCAGGGCTCGGCCGGGAAGGAAGCCCGACCACCACCACGGCCGCTTGGAGCAAGGCATTGATCGTCCATATACGGCTAGGCTCGGCCAGGAAAATGAAGATCGGGAGTCATTGTTCTCCTCCCTGCGAGGGCTCGGCCACCACCAGAAAAACGGAGCAAGAGGATGTATTTTTCCATCTCCTCCAGCAAGGGCTCGGCCAAGGAAATAGGGACCGGGTTTCTCCAGCAACGTTGGGCCACAAGAAGATTGTGATGAGGGTTAGGGCCGGCACCGCCATCAGAAAAATCAGCTAGGAGCCCTTCACCGGGCATCGAGCCTCGTGCAAGACACGCGGCCGCGACTCCGCCAATATCCGCGCCAAGGGTAACGAAATTTCTCCCTCAGGCATGTGAAGCCCTAAATTTACATATTTGCATGGAGGCCCCTCTTCGCCAATGGGTGGAGGAAGGGTGCTCTCCGACGGGTTGACGTGTACGTCCCCACAGTTTATTTCATTTAGTGCCCGAAAGCGTGAGTACGGGTTTAGGCATACTGTGTGAAGCCCATCCGGATGTATGAGCTGGATTGGCGATGTTCTGGGGTTCCCGGAGAAGACTTCGAGGAAGTTGTGCATTCTTTATGTAGCGGAAAGCAGCGGGCTTAAGCCCAAGTTTGTGTCGGCCCTAGAAGGCCTTTTTTGTTTATGTTGCCGGCCTGCGTGCCGAGGTATGGAACGCACGTTCCTATAATTTGAGATGCCCGCGATGTTTTTGCTAGCCCTTGAAGGCTTGTGTTAAGTTGGCGGCAGTCCAAAAGGGGCTGCGGGAATAGAACTGCTAGGCGAGGTTATGCTACTAGGAGGACATTTAAAGGGCGTTTCGCACAAACCCGAGGTGTCATCCTTGGTTAAGAGGGAGTGAATTTTGAGATCCTCCCTAGAGGTTCTGGTCGGCCAAGAGAGCCTTCCAAAGGTGCCCAATTAGCTCAGCATTTGGCTTAGGAGGGGAAGGGCTCGTTAGTCTTCCGGGTGTGTGGTGGGACCTCCACGCTGAGACCTTGGGTCTGTCCCTTACGTTCCTAGTCCAGAGCCTCGATTGTTCACTCGAGTGTAGTAGGTGCGCGGTCACCCCTCTTTTGGGACCTCGAACTCCACAGAGGCCGGTTTCCGGTTTCAACATTTATGGTGCGGTGAGCGTGGAGGTATTTTGGAGAGGAGACCCCGAGCAGACCCACTGATCAGGCTCACTCGATGGTTGGAGGTGTTTTGGAGAGGAGACCCCGAGCAGACCCGCTGACCAGGCTCCCATCTAGCTGGCAGGACTGTAGGCTCACTCGGTGGTTGGAGGTGTTTTGGAGAGGAGACCCCGAGAAGACCCGCTGACCAGGCTCCCATCTAGCTGGCAGGGCTGTAGGCTCACTCGGTGGTTGGAGGTGTTTTGGAGAGGAGACCCCGAGCAGACCCGCTGACCAGTCTCCCATCTAGCTGGCAGGGCTGTAGGCTCACTCGGTGGTTGGAGGTGTTTTGGAGAGGAGACCCCGAGCAGACCCGCTGACCAGGCTCCCATCTAGCTGGCAGGGCTGTAGGCTCACTCGGTGGTTGGAGGTGTTTTGGAGAGGAGACCCCGAGCAGAACCGCTGACCAGGCTCCCATCTAGCTGGCAGGGCTGTAGGCTCACTCGGTGGTTGGAGGTGTTTTGGAGAGGAGACCCCGAGCAGACCTGCTGACCAGGCTCCCATCTAGCTGGCAGGGCTGTAGGCTCACTCGGTGGTTGGAGGTGTTTTGGAGAGGAGACCCCGAGCAGACCCGCTGACCAGGCTCCCATCTAGCTGGCAGGGTTGTAGGCTCACTCGGTGGTTGGAGGTGTTTTGGAGAGGAGACCCCGAGCAGACCCGCTGACCAGGCTCCCATCTAGCTGGCAGGGCTGTAGGCTCACTCGGTGGTTGGAGGTGTTTTGGAGAGGAGACCCCGAGCAGACCCGCTGACCAGGCTCCCATCAAGCTGGCCGGGCTGTAGGCTCACTCGGTGGTTGGAGGTTGTTTGGAGACTTTTGCACTACCCCGAGCCTGGCTCGGCCCCAGGTAGGCCCGCTGCGCAGGCTCCCATCCAGCTGGCAGGTCCGTAGGCTCGCCTGTGGGGGTAAGAGACCCCGAGTGCTGCTCGGCCCCGGGTAGACTCGCTGCTCAGGCTCTCATTAGCTGGGCAGGGCGGTAGGCACACCTGGGGGGAAAGGACTTGGACTTGGAAAAGGTCTTGGAAAGGGTTTGATCTCATAGAAAAGCAAGATAGTGTGCAATGCTTCTGCAAAAGGAGAAGAATCATAGTTTAAACCATAGTTTAGATCAATAGTTTCTTTTTGATGAACTGAGTAGACTGATCTTAATACATCACTTGTTTCATGTCTTATGAAAATAGTTAAATTATTTGCAAAGTCTGCCAGATCAAAAACATCATCCTCTTTCGCGACATGAAAAATAACATTACCGATCTTATTTCTTTTAATGTTGACCTTGCTGATACATAAAATGTTTGGGAGGTAGCAAAATCATTATATTTATAAGAGGTATGCCCATCTGAAATATGCATCTCAAAACATGTACTGCCATTGACTTGCGCATCAATTGGTAATCTGGTTGGATTTTTAAATAGATTGGTTTTTATCGCATGTTCATGATAGTGAGTTGATTCTTATTTAAGCCCTGACCTGGAGCTCTTTTTATCTCCAAGGGGGGAATTCTCTCAAACTTTTTTTGAGTCGGAACCCACTCGCCGAGTACTTGGGGTTGGACATTTCTTTTCGAGCTTGGACAACCTCGAAAAGAGCGGGGATTGTGTACAACCCCGTACCCGGCCGAGTGGGATCCTCTCCAGGGAGCGGGCTCGGGACGTACTGCGAGCGACGATTTGGTGCAGCCCTGTTCGAGGACGTGCGGGCTCTCGTACGCGCGCGTGGAGTTTGTAAGTTTTGAGTTATAAAAATATATATATATTTACTATGTATATGTATTTTTATTTATAATATATATTTATTATATATATATGTTTATATATATATTTAGGATATATATATAGGTTTATATATATGCGTGGAGATGGATGAAGGCAGGGGGATTTTAAGTGGGGGGTAGGGCATCGGGCAAGATATAGAAAAGGCAAACAGGAGCCAGCCGCAGGTTTGCCCTCTCCCCGATCTCCTCGATCCCTCTCTCTCTCTCTCTCGGTGAAGCAGCAAGGGAAGAAGAACCGGCCGCCTGCAGGTGGGGCTCGGCCGCCTGGAGAAAAAGCCGGCCGCCTGGGGCAAGGCACGACCGCCGGATGCCCGGGCACGGCCTGGAGCTAGGGCACGGCCGGGAAGGGAGCCCGACCCCCACCACAGCCGCTTGGAGCAAGATATTGATCGTCCATATACGGCTAGGCTCGACCAGGAAAATGAAGATCGGGAGTCATTATTATCCTCCCTGCGAGGGCTCGGCCACCACCATAAAAACGGAGCAAGAGGATGTATTTTTCCATCTCCTCCAGCAAGGGCTCGGCCAAGGAAATAGGGACCGGGTTTCACCAGCAACGTTGGTCCACGAGAAGATTGTGATGAGGGTTAGGGCCGGCACCACCATCAGAAAAATTAGCTAGGAGCCCTTCACCGGGCATCGAGCCTCGTGCAAGACACGCGACCGCGACTCCGCCAATATCCGCGCCAAGGGTAACGAAATTTCTCCCTCGGGCATGTGAAGCCCTAAATTTACATATTTGCATGGAGGTCCCTCTTCGCGAATGGGTGGAGGAAGGGTGCTCTCCGACGGGTTGACGTGTACGTCCCCGCAGTTTATTTCATTTAGTGCCCGGAAGCGTGAGTACATGTTTAGGCATACTGTGTGAAGCCCATCCGGACGTATGAGCCGGATTGGCGATGTTCTGGGGTTCCCGGAGAAGACTCCGAGGAAGTTGTGCATTCTTTATGTAGCGGAAAGCAGCGGGCTTAAGCCCAAGTTTGTGTCGGCCCTAGAAGGCCTTTTTTGTTTATGTTGCCGGCCAGCGTGCCGAGGTATGGAACGTACGTTCCTGTAATTTGAGATGCCCGCTATGTTTTTGCTAGCCCTTGAAGGCTTGTGTTAAGTTGGCGGCAGTCCAAAAGGGGCTGCGGGAATAGAACTGCTAGGCGAGGTTATGCTACTAGGAGGACAGTTAAAGGGCGTTTCGCACAAACCCGAGGTGTCATCCTTGGTTAAGAGGGAGTGAATTTTGAGATCCTCCCTAGAGGTTCTGGTCGGCCAAGAGAGCCTTCCAAAGGTGCCCAATTAGCTCAGCATTTGGCTTAGGAGGGGAAGAGCTCGTTAGTCTTCCGGGTGTGTGGTGGGACCTCCACGCTGAGACCTTGGGTCTGTCCCTTACGTTCCTAGTCCAGAGCCTCGATTGTTCACTCGAGTGTAGTAGGTGCGCGGTCACCCCTCTTTTGGGACCTCGAACTCCACAGAGACCGGTTTCCGGTTTCAACATTTACAACTCTGTAATCATTTGCATTAAACTCCATGTAAACTTTTGAGTAATAAAACTTTTGGAAGTTGTAAAAATAATGTTTAATGTTCAATCTATTACATTATTACTCTGAGATAATTTCTTATACATGTGCTGTTTATACATGTTTAGTTTTTACCCTGTCATATAATACTGTTATACATCATATTGAGTATTTGTTATGAATGGTGTATATCATTGGCTACGGGTTATGAATTCTCCAAATAGGGGGAGATTGTTGGGTACATTGGAAAATGTGTACTAGATTTGAAGAAGCCTCACCCTACTCAATGATATACATCAAGATGTATTTGATGTGCTTTGAGTTTATATGTGCAGGTTAAGTAATTGCAGGAAATGCAAAAAAGTTTCTAAGTCCATGTGTCGACACCTAGAGGTGAAGTGTCGACACTTATGAAGTCTTGTGTCGACACCCAGAGAAGCTGTGTCGACACTTGGAGTAATTGTGTCGACACCAGGAATGGTAGAGTTGACACCAGAAGAAAAGTGTCGACACATACAAGCAGTATCAACACACAGTGAAGAATTATCAACATAATCTGTGTCGACACTTATAGGCAGTGTCGACACCCAGAGAAACTTTGTCGACATCAAATGTGTCGACACCAGGAGGCTGTGTCGACACTCAGCAAAGCTTCAATAAAGTTAAAGTACTTGTGCCGATACAAAGGAGATGTGTCGACACTTAGCAAGTTTTTCAACACAAGAAGGCATGTGTCGACACAAAGGAGATGTGTCGACACTCAGCAAGTTTCAACACAAGAAGATGTGTCGACACAAAGGAGTTGTGTCGACACACAGCAGAATTCAACTAAGTGTTAAAGAAGAAGTACTTGTGTCGACACACTCAACTAGTGTCGACACATTCAACAAAAGGCTTGTGTCGACACACATAATTTGTGTCGACACATTCTGAAGAAGAAGTGTCTTGAAGCTGTTACAACAACACAAGGAGTTATGTCGACACTATCAAGGCTAGTGTCGACACTTAGTATACTTGTGTCGACACTTAGTCTATTTGTGCCGACACATAATGACTACCTGTCTCGACACTTTCAGACAGTGACAGTGATTTCAAGAAGTGACTGGATAACTTGACAGCTGCCATTTCAACGGTCAACTGCAACTGTCAGAGCTGCCAGAAGGTTGTTAGAAACCGAATCCGCCAGTTACCTTGGAGAAAGACTATATAAAGACCTTTCTCCTTCAACAGAAAAAAAAAGATCACGAATTAATCACAATAAGAGAAAGACAATCAATCAACTGATTATTCATTGAAGATCAATAACAGATTGAAAAGATTTGAAGACCTTCGAGAGAAGATCTAAAAAGTTGGAGAGAGAGTGCTCCTTCTAAGAAGAGCAGCTGCTGAACCAGGCTGCAAAGTAAGATTCTGATTGAGATCTGAATCTCAAGACAGAAGTTGATTGAAGATCATCTTCACAGGAGATTCAACCCTACTGAGTTCTAATTCAAGAAGCTTTGAAGAAAGCTAAGGGAGGTTGATCTCTGCCAAGTTCTTCCAAGAACTCATCAAGAAGCCAGTCAACTCATCTCTCTCTTTAAGAGTTGTGGTTAATTACTTTGTATAATCAAAATTTATGTAGGATCTTGTATAGATCTGGGCTGTAAGCCTATTTTATAAAGGCTGAGTGTAGGAGACTGTGTGCTCTGAGTGTAGGTCTTGTTGGAGACTGAGGTAGGGCCTTGTGCCTGAGTTGTAGGAGACTTTGTTCTCTGAGTGTAGGTCTTGTTGAAGATTGAGTGGTAGGGCCTTGTGCCTGAGTTGTAGGAACCTGTTTGGAGTTCTGAGTTGTAGGATCTGAGGATCTGAGGAGTAGTACAGAAGTTAGGCCGAATCTAGTACACTACTAGATAGGCGAAGGGGGAAAGTGGATGTACCCAGACCTTGGGGAACCACTATAAAAATCTGTGTGCACTCTGTGTTTGTTTATTTCTGTGATAGCTGAGCTAGCTGTGCTGAATTGCTATAAAAAATTGCAAATACAGGATTAATTGTTCAGTGTTTCTGCCTTAAATTTTAAAAGATAAAGTTCACCTATTCACCTCCCTCTAGGTGGTTAGGCACTATTTCTTTCAGTCTCGATTTTTTTGCTCGAAAGCGATTTTTTCTGCTCGTACACAATTTTTTCGCACGTGCACGATTCTTTCATCATGGATAAATTTTTTTTGCTCGGGCGCGTTTTTCGGCCGGGCATGATTTGTTCGCCCGTGCGCATGTATTTTTCTGTCGGTCGAGATATTTTCACTCTGACGCGTTTTTTTTTGCAAGGGCACAATTTTTTCGTCCGGGAGAAAATATCACGTTCGGGCAAAAAACCGTTTCCGGACGAGAAAAAATAGGGCCGAGTGAAAAATTCACGCCCGAGACAAAAAATTGTTTCCAGGACGAAGAATTGCGTCCGAAAGAAAAAATTCTGTCCGGGAGAAAAAAATTGTTGAAATTATCTGAGAGCACTTTCTAAGAGCTCTCAGAGTTTTTTCTACCAAACAGTATGCAGCTCTATCTGTAGAGATTTTTTAAGAGCTCTTTCTAAGAGCTCTACTCCATCAACTATTTTTCCATCCGCCAGAGCTGTCCCAAACAAAGTCATAATCAACTTGATTTTCAGTGGGGACAAATTCAAGGAAAATGTCTTCACTTTCTACATGTTCTCTAATAGAATGATATCTAATTTCGATAAGCTTAGTCCTACTATGTGAGACAAAAATCTTAGCAATATAAATTGCACTGGATGAGTTACACTATAAGGGTGAATGACTTACCTTGATATTGTAATCCTCTAGATGATGTTGTATCCAGAGAAGTTGTGCTTAGTAGCTCCCTGCAGATATATATTCTGACTCAGCACTAGATATAGTCATACTGGTCTGCTTCTTGCTACTCCATGAAATCAACCTTCTCCCTTGTAATTGACAAGTTTCATCCTTGCTTTTCCTATCTTCCTTTCACCCTGCAAAGTCTCTTTTTGTTGAGCTAGATCTCTTCCTCTTCTTCAGCAACAGATTTGCCTCTGGCTCTAGCTATATTGGTAACCCAAACAGTATTCTCCCCTTGATCATTGCCTTCTTCCTTGATCATTGCCTTCTCCCTTGAATAGTCCTTACTTGATCATTGTCTACCCCCCTTTATGACTTCTTCAGATATAGCTGCAGTCAACGAGGTTTTGGTCGGATCTATCTTTTCATCCAGATTGATCACCATCATCTGAAATTTAAATGATATTCTCATCTTCTTGAGAAGGGAGTTATGTTGGAATCTCCCCCTTGATCTCTGCATTTCCATAGGAAGTTGCTGACTTGTATCAACTATAGCTGGAGCAATCCAACTGTTCTTAAACTAATTGTACTTGCTCTCCTATAACAAGTGCAACCATCTGGGTAGTCTCCTTCTCAATCCCAACATTGTCCATAGGGACATTCTGATCTTCAGCAGTATTATTCTGATTTATTCTGTGCTGGAGATACTTTAGGTAAGACTCAAGCTTGTCCAACATACCAGACTGTACTAGCTACCCCTCAGCAGGAGCATCTAGTTTGTCAGTCTCCCCCTCAATATTTGCACAGATCCCGTCCACAATACTTTCAGTTACCATTTCGACTACCTTTGCTGGAATGTTCTCTGATTGGTAGCCACTAACTTAGACATTCATTGTTGCAGGTTCAGAAGATATTGAAACCTGAGCATTCTTATCTCTTTTTGTTTCCTCAAAAGAATCTGACAACTGAGGATCATATCTCTTCCTTACTGATCTCAGAAGAGCTGCTTCCTGTGCTTTCCTCTATAATGAGTAGAACCTCCTTTTTCTTTTTCTCACTAGTCTGTTGATGTGGCAACAAAACTTTGTCCCACCAGACAGACATCTTGAACTTCAATGGCTGGATCCTGCTGGTCTTCAACCAAGTCCTGCGTACTTTATCCCTTTTTAGGAATGCACACAATATCCTTTTCCTCTTGGGCAGAAGGAGGAGTATCCTTGATGGTCAATTTATCCATATCCAACTCTATATCTGCAGGTCATTGGCTTTGGTGACTCCTCCATCTGACCCACCAAAGATTACTTTGGGTCCATCCTTCATTGAAGTGTATTCCTTTAGGTTGATCCTTGTTCTAGTCATGTGTCTGGAACATCTACTGTCCAAGTACCATATAGGGATATGGGCACTTGGACTATCTTGCAAAATAAGATTTAAGTTACCTTAGGATCCTGATTTTTTTTGGGTCTTTAGTTCTAGTTAGTCTGAAAATGAACTTGTCTTACTGCTAATTTTATGACAGGAAGACTACCACTTGCTTTGGGCATAGTAGGATTGTGCCAGCAGTCTAAGGCAAAATTATCCACTTTGACACAACACCAATACTCATGAATATTATATCTTCTTTTCTGAGCAGGTCTGGTAGCAGCTAACTGTTCAGAAGGAAGATCAACTTCCTTTTTCTTATTTCTCTCAGCCACAATCTGACTGAAGGTGAGACTACCAGTAGAAGAACTAGGTTTTTCCTGAGATCTACCAATAATGGTCTTCTTTGTAGAAGACATACTATTGATGGCCTCAGAAATGCCCAAGTCTGGCATGCTGACAGACTTGCCCTTGGTCTGAGTATGTGCTGAGAGATCTTTAGAAAAGGCCACTATCTTATTCTTAAGAGTGGGGGTTGTTGCACCAAATACAAATGATCCATAATGGACCATTTGAATTTCCTCATAGGGAGCCTTAAAGGCACTCATCCTCCTACTATATCTTCCACCAAAGTTGTGAATATTTTTGTTCACATTTGTGGATCTACCATTCAACCAGTGACCATAAATACTTTCTTGGTCATACCTGTTTGAAGATAACTTCACTTTATTGAAAGGGATGGGAGGCTTTGATGCTCGGGGCTGAATTGAAACTTTTCCTTTCCCTTTGGGATGGGCAACTCTAGTGTTCCCTTTAAATATTTGGCTTTGAATATTTAGCCATAATCATTTTCTCCATTTGGAGCTTTTCCTCGAGATCAATAATGATCATGTTCTTATTGTTGATGGTCCCAATCTGGATGATTGACATAGCCTTTAGTTGGCTGACTTCCCTCATTTTTTGATCCAGCAAGGATGCTAATTGAGACTGTTAGGAAGCAACTAGCTGTAGGGAGATAATCTCCTCAGCTTGCTTCTTGGCCAACTTCTTGCTTCTTTTCAAAGCATCTAGAAGGGCACCATACTTGTTAATAAATTAATTGACATTTTCCTCAAATTCTAACCCATCTCCATCACAGGATGAGGATGTATCAGAATTTGGATTGGTCTCATATTCAGATTCAAGTGATGAGCTAAATAGAGAGAGTATCTTATCTGGACCAGGCTGATCCTGGCTGGATTCTTCATCTGACATGGCCATTAGCCCATAGCAATTGTTGGCATCTTCATCATCATCCTCCTCTGAGTCACAGTCTGAATGTGATAGAGGGGCCAGGATACTATCCTAGCAGTAGGATAGTCTTCAGCTTCTTCTACAGTAACAACGAACAACCCTATGTAGGCTTCTTCTTCTTCAGACTCTGAGGAAGATGAGTCACTCTAACTCCAACTCTTTGTAGTCTTATAGTGGTCCTTCTTGTGATGAGAGAAGGAGGAAGGTCTGCTCCTTCACTGCTTCCTCTTCATAATCTTCTAAAATTGCCTAGAGAAGGCAGTAAATTCTCTATTAGACATGTTGTCTGATGTGCTTAGCTCTGTGCTATCTGATTCAACAACCCTCCTTAGGGGAGAGGCAATCCTCTTCTTGCTCTTCCTGGAGCTCTCAGCTTTGAAGGCCACAGTCTTTTCCTTGGCCTGAGATCTGCTGATACTTTCCTCCTCCTTGCAGATCCCAAAGCATTCCTTCATGCAGATTGAAAGCTTCATGGAACCCAACTCCTTATGGTTCTCTCCTGAACCCATAAGTACAATTCTTTTAGCTACCCTTGGAGATAAACTCAGACTGCTAAGTCCTTCTTGAGTAACCTCCCTTTGATACTACTTGAAAGTCTTTAGATTCAAGAGTAGCTAACACTTAGAGGGGGGTGAATAAGTTTTAGGCCTTTTTTATCGTTTTCCTATTTTAGGTGAGTTGTGATTTAAGGTAGTTTAGCTTTCAAGACAATGACACACAACACACAAGAATTTTATAGTGGTTTCCCATATTTTGGGTACATACACTGTCCCTCCCACCTTTCTAACAGTTTGTTAGACAAGGCAATTTCTCCAAACTTGGCTCCAAAGAGCTTACAACACAAATATCTCAGGATCTCTCAGTCTCCTTCAAGATGTACCTCAGGAACAAAGCCCTATAATTCAGAGCAAGCTTTGCTCCTACAGCTCAGTGATCCAAAGATCACCTACCTCAGGCTAAGTTAATATTCCTGTACTCAGGCTAGGAGGATAACCCTACAACTCAGTGAAGAATACTATTTACCTTAGATCTAAAACAGATCCTAACTCAGGCTAATAGCCCTACAACTCAGATCTAGTCCATGATCCTACCTCAGACTTGAGTACAAGTCCTACAGCTTAGGCACGCAGGCCCTACCTCAGATCCACTCAGGGATCCTACCTCATATCTACAAAAGATCCTATAACTCAAGCATAAAGGCCTTACCTCAGATCCACATAGGGATCTTACCTCAGATCTACAAAAGATGTCACACCTAGCCTTTATAAAATAGGCTTACACTCAGATCCAAATGATCCTATAAAGAGAGATAATTGTGTTAATGATGACTAGACACCAAAAAGATGTTCTCTGTGTATACATTCTTCTGAACTGAAGTCGGTCAGTCCAGTCTTCTTGTTCACATCTCTAGAAAATGTTCTTCAGGAATGATTTGCTTGAACTGTGAAGTAACTACAGTTAAGATTAGCCCTTGCTGCTCCTTCTTTCTCATAGAGTTTCTCAGAACTTGCCGTTGTAGGTGAGAATGACAACAACTATCTTCTATCAACTGATCTGCTATAGCTAGGGTTAGCCCTTGCTGCTTCTTCTTCTACCTCAGACACGTTTCTTTGAACTTGATGTTACAGGTGAGAATGACAACAACTACCTTCTTGAACTATTAGATCAGAAGTTCGAACTTGTTCTTCAGACTCTGCAACAGTGGCGAGAGGAAGAAGATGAAGTCCAGAGCTTTTTAAAAAATTGATCCAAAGTTATCTTCTTCCTTCTGATCAGAATTATTTTATTATCTTCTGTCGTCCAACGACTCTCTGAGTAGTGAGACCCGTTATAGTTGTTGGCTGCAACTTTACTTTTGCATTAAATGCAGTACAAAAGGCGTGCGATGCCGTTTGTCATGTACTATAGACTTCCCGCAACATTTTTGAATTTCTAATGACGTTAGCACTTGTGGACTTAGTAAAAAACAGAAGATTCATCATAAGTGTTGAGTGAATAGCCTTCACTTAGTGCCAAAACACATCCAAATTTCTGTATCATTAGGTGTTGAGTGATTAGTCATCACTCAATGAATTTGGACTTGGCCAATATTTCTGTTGAGGAAGCGTTGAGTGAACGGCCTTGACTCAACGCTTTTGTCCTTAGACAAACTTTTTGTTGATAGGCGTTGAGTGCGTTAAGTGAGCCATCATCACTCAATGCATACCTGACTTTCCTGTCATCTTGATGAGGCATTGAGTGAACAACCTTCACTCAATGTTTCTGTACTTAGCTAATTTTTTTTGTTGAGTTGGCGTGGAGTGAACTGTCCTCACTCAACGCATTTGGACTTAGACAAATTTTCAGTCGACATCTTCTGAGGCTTTGACTGAAGCTTGTTCTGTCGATGCTTTCTGAGCTTGGCGTTGAGTGAACTGGCTTCACTCAACGCTTCTGGACTTAGCCAGATTTCTGCTTTATCAATATTCAGGCTTTGACTGCCCATGCTTTACTCAGCGCTTCTTGACATCTAGCGTTAAGTGAACTGCCTTCACTAAATGCCTATGGACTTAGACAAATTTCTGTCTTCCCAGCATTCTTTTATGTGTCCACCTATCACTATCACTTAGGCAACCTATCTAATCATTGTGATAAAGAACATCCTGCATCCATAAAACTTGAACATACATTAAACACAATTATACTCTTAGTATTGATGGTGATGCCCCTTCCAATCCAGGGAACATTGAAGGGCAATATTCCCAACACAAGTATCCATCCTTCAAGCTTACATAATGGTCATTCCACGTAAATGCAATATTATTGGGACCATTGTTCCCAATGTCCCCGATTTATGAGAAGTTAAACAGGTCAATATCACTAACATCAACTGTATTTGATGTATATTTGAGGTCTTGAGTGCAGGTTAGTCCATATCGCATTGATTGGACAAGTGAACACAATAATTGGTTGTTGGACATAGCAAAAATCTACTAAGTCCACATGCGTTGAGTGGCGGAAGCTCACTCAACGCCAGAGGTAAGGATTCAATATTGTCTAGCTAGAAATCTTCCTAAGTACATAGGCGTCGAGTGAGAACAACTCTCTCAACGCCATATAACAAATAGTGTCGAGTCTATCTTAGCCTATCTGATAACCAAAAATATGGCCAAGTACATAAGCGTTCAGTGTAGTCTACTCACTCAATGCCATACAACTTTTAGCATTGAGTGTTACTGTGCCTTTCCACTCCACAAAAAAGTTGGGCAAAATTTTCACTAAGTCCACTGGCATTGAGTGTAGCTTACTCAACGCCATGACAGAAAAGTTTGTTTAAGTAGCAATGCGTTGAGTGTAGCTTACTCACTCAACGCCATGGAGCAAAAGTATTGAGTGTAGCTTACTCATTCAATGCCAGATAACAGAGAAATTCTGTTAAGTAGTATGGCATTGAGTGGAGCTTACTCTCTCAATGCCAAGGCTCAAAAAATTTGGCTAAGTCCAAATGAGTTGATAGCTTTCAGTTTTTGTCGAGCTAAGCTCAGAGTTCGTCGAACTAAGCTCTAAGTTCGTCGAACTAAGCTTTCACGTTTCGTCGAGCTGAGCTCAGAGTTCGTCAAACTAAGCCCTAAGTTCGTCAAACTAAGCCTTCATTTTTCGCCGAGCTGAACTCTGAGTTCGTCGAACTGAGTTCTGCGGTCGTCGAAGCCTTTTGGCGTTGAGTGATGGTCATTCACTCAACGCATTTGCTTCTAATGTTTGAATTTTGTCCAAGTCCAAAGATGCTGAGTCATGCTGACGTTAACAAAGTAAAAAAAGTCCACCAAAATTCAAACGTTGCGGGAATGCTGCCAGAGGCGCTGGCGACCAGCTGTCATCATCCTCTGCACTTTGAAAGAAATATTTTCATCTTTAAGTGCTGGGGCCCACACATAGCAAATAGCTGTTAAATCAAGAGTAAATGGAAAGAATGTGATGTATAACAAATCTCAGTTATCAATGCTGGTGGTGGGCCCACTGCTCGATTGACCGTTAGAGAATGAAAAGAAACAAATCGGCCAGAGCAAACAATTGAATCCTTGTCTAGGTTTTCTGAAAACGAAAGTGCGGCCAAACTTCACCTTCTTCCTCACCTTTATTGTCGAGCCTGAAGAACCTGTTCTGCACAAAAAACTTAGCTGAGGAAAAAGATAGAAAAAGCAATCACCATCTACAACAACAGGCTCAGAAGGAATTCTGAGGAAGCAGATCAGCAAGCTCTGCAAAGAAACGATAGCTGTTTGAAGAAAGATTAAACTGATGACTTCATTATCTTCAATAACAAAAGCTTAAGCTGATATCTGCCCAGTCTAGGAAGAAGTAGACACGAAGCTCTTGCTCTGGTATCTAATCAAATCCCCTTTTATTTCTTCTGTATAGATTCTTTGTGAGTTTGAAGTTGTAAGCTTGTGTTATAAAGGCTAAGGTCTCTGTGACCCACAATTTGGCTTAGTGTCGAGTGAAAGGTCTTTGTGACCTGTGGTTTGGCTTAGTGCCTAAGTGGTAGGTCTGTGTGACCTGTGAGGTCATGCGGGATCTGT
The DNA here is from genome assembly GCA_039583875.1 of Platanthera guangdongensis. Classification (NCBI taxonomy): domain Eukaryota; kingdom Viridiplantae; phylum Streptophyta; class Magnoliopsida; order Asparagales; family Orchidaceae; genus Platanthera; species Platanthera guangdongensis. Next base: position 18,975,530 of record CM077149.1, read on the forward strand.
GCTGTAAGCTCTCAAGGAGCCGATTTTTGGGGGAAGAGCCTAGTCTAACACACTTTTAGAAAGGCGCAGAGAGATATTAGATGAATCCAAGATTGAGGAACCACTATAAAATTGTTGTGCCATCTGTGATTGTTCTTGAAAGCTAAAACTTACCTAATCACTAAGCATAGAAATTGGCTAATAAGTAAGAAGATTGAAATAGAGATAAAAACCTATTCACCCACCCTCTAGGTGTTTAGTTAGCCTTAAAAACAAGTCTTTCAAATATGAGCCTGAGTTTCAATCTGCCACTAAGAGAAAAGAGGTCAAAATTACATAAAGTAATCAAACTAAAAACAAGAAGAGCTCACTTACCACATCACTTATCACCTTCAATGATAAAGACACACAGGGGCAGAAACCTCTGAATCGGGGACTTGGTGGGGGGGGGGGGGGGGAAGACACCAACACCTCAACATCAGGATCCGTTGGAGTAACCTCATCTCAGGGAACCTCCTCAATCTGACAATCTCTTTGTCTCAACGAAGGTCGAGGCTCCAGATCAGCATCACTAGTGCCCTTCAAAAAGAGTTTTCTCTTCTGATCACGAACCAATAACACACCAACAACATGCTCAGAATAAGCCTAATGTCTGCATAACCACAGACGCTTATCCTCCACAAATAAAGAGATACTAAATAAGCAATTTGTCAGCTCACATGGCTTTGTAAATGCCAACACTGGAGAGAAGTCCTGTTCTTGTCCCATTTGACGACGTCAAAGATCGGGCAGAGAGTTCCAAAGCTCCGGCAGATTCCAAGAATTTCGAACATGGCCCAACAAGGTGTTCCTATGGCGACTATCTGTATGACTCTCAAAGTCAAGCCAATTATTGTTGCTATAAATCTCAACACGGCCGTCATTATCGACGTGAATCTCACATCAATCTATGAACAACTCTAAGGAAAATCTTGAGCCATGCTCTCCGAGGAACGCAACTAACCCCATGATGTATGTCATCCTAAGAGCAGTAAATTGTGATATAAGGATGCTGCAAAACTTCAAAATGTCAACCACCTCTTCACACGATGGAAATTGGAATCCAGACCAGAGTGTCATCTCACACACCATCAATCAGCCCTTCAGTGGATTCTGAACTCTTTCTTCAATAAGGGGAATCCTTACTTCAAGATCATCATGCATTCTGTATCTCTTTATCCAAATTACAATGTGCTCACCGGTAAGTGTGGAACGCAACCACATTAGAGGACCTTGCACATTGCACTTTGAGACCTGCAAAGCAAGGCATAACAAAAATCACGAAAAAACACAAAAAATAGTCAATAAAGGCAAAATTTAACGCCATCCCAAGAGCATGACAATCGCGCCTGGGGTGCTCAAAAGAGCCCCCCGTGCATAAGCATCAACAATCTAGTCACAATTACAGAAAGCCACACAAAGGCGCAAAGGCGTGCAAGGTTATGCACAAAAACATACACACACACACACATAGGCTCGCGCATCTAGGAGCATGCAAAAGCACGTGTTCTGAAGCGCACAGACGAGCGCATCCAAAAGAGTGTGGGTGTACACACCCAGGAGCGTGCACTCAGATGTGTGTGCATCCTGGTGCGCGCGCGTTTGGGTGTGTGCGCACTATCATGCGCGCCCCTCGACACGTGTTCCCGGTTTTGCGCGGGCACGCACACGCCTACACAAAACCACATACAGGCACGTGTATACAGGTGCACACGTGCAGGTCTGTGCTACTCTGTATCCTCCGCCTCTGTGCGCCTCCGCCTCTACATGCCTCCGCCTCCACGCATGAACGCACGTGCACTCCGGCCTCCATATGCCTCTTTCCTGTTCTGACATTTTACAACGTACCTTGATACGTGCATCATTGTAGGTCACTCCCACTAGCACCCCTCTGTTTGTTTCCACCATGATTGCCACAGAAATGGACTTGTAAAAATCCTCGCTCCTCTCACGCTTCGGTTCCAAGCACCGAGGAGTTTTGGGGCATATGATGAGGCCATCTTGAGTCATATATGGAAAGTGGGGTGCCAATACTCCTCACCCAAGATCTCCACTAACTTAGTGGGATCATGGGGATAACTACCGCGCACATGATCGACACATCCAATCCCCCGCGCGTCCCGTACACTAATCTCACAGCGCATGCTTTCCAAGAAACCACCGCGACCGCTTCCTCACGGTTGTGGGGTCCTCACCCGCAAGGGTACCGTTATGTGACCTCCCCTTGCCGTAGCCATGGCGGGCCTATACCTCGAGGGCGGCCACATCGTGTTGTCTGTCCACACAACTGTAGGGGCCTCACTCTCAATGGCAGCCACACCACGACTGCCCCTCCTCGCAGCCGCGGGGCCCTTGGCAACAAGGGTGGTCTCGGGGGCCTCGCCCGCAAGGGCAGCCGCACAGCGACCGCCCCTGCCCGCGGTCGTGTGACCTCTCCCTCAAGGGGAGGCAGTTCCCCGTTATCGCCCCCCCCCCCCCCCGTGACTGCGTTCTATCACGCCGCGACCGGCTATTCTGTAACGACCCGAGGATATAACCCAAAGTCGCCGGACCACCCGGAGCTTGCTTGCATCTGGTGGTTCAGCCGTAATTATAAGGGCTGCAACCCATACACCCCAATGCATTTCCAAACTATTTATCAATACGGCGCGGTGCTGGCACTCGGTACTTTTTTTGTAACCATCCGAAGTCGCCGACCAACACGGAGCTTGCTTGCATCAGGTGGTTCAACCATAATTACAAGGGTTGCAGCCCGTACACTTTAATGCATCTCCAACCTGTTTATCAGCACGACGTGATGTTGGAGCTAGGTTTTGAACCCACAACCCTTGTTAAAGAGCCTTAATACTACTCCTGATCACCAATTGAGCTTCTGGTGGTTCAGCTATAATTATAAGGGCTGCAACCCGAATGTAACATCCCGACTTTTATTTGACCACCGGAACCCTAATGGGCCAAATAAAAGTGACCTGAACTGCTACATGTGACCCGGTAGGAGGCAACCCTAGGCATGGTATAGAGCTAGGGAACTCCGATTTGAGTTCTGTCAGTTCTTGTGGCCTTGTATAGTAAATACAAGCACGTCGGAACTCGTTCCGTTGAACTATGAGGTCATATGGTGGATATGACCGTTCCTCGTAGAACGTCGCGAATATGAGATTTTTGAATATCAAGCTAGAGAAATCCGATTTTACTTTTGTCAGTTCCTGTGGCCTCGTATAGTAAATATGAGTGCGTCAGAACTCATTCCGTTGAACTCTAAGGTCATATGGTGGATATGACCGTCCCTCGTAGAACGTCGCGAATATGAAATTTTTGAATATCAAGTTAGAGAACTCCAATTTGAGTTCTGTCAGTTCCTGCGGCCTCCTATAGTCAATACGAGTGCGTTGGAACTCGTTCCGTTGAATCTCGAGGTCATATGGTGGATATGGTTGTTCCTCGTAGAACGTCGCAAAAAAAAGATTTTTGAATATTGACCTAGATAACTCTGATTTGAGTTCTGTCAGTTCCTATGACTTCATATAATTAATACGAACAAATCAGAACTCGTTGCGTCGCAATTCAAAGCCTAACCATGATTATAAGCATTTTGACCGTTTTAGCGCGTCACGACGCGCAAATTTTGAATATTTAGTAACCGAACTCTGATTCGACCCCAGTCAGTGGCATTGGATTCGTATGGTCAATACAAAGTCAACAAAGTTGGTCTCGGTCAGTTTCGATGATGGGTGGTCAATCTGTGGTCAAATCAAGAACATTCGTGCACCAAAAAGCATGCGCACAACAATTGTGACACGACAACCCAACTTTGACCCGACCCCCGATGACTTGAACCTATTTTGACTTGACCCCATGGGGAGACCTACCTGTGGTTGACTTTTGGTCAAACCTCTTTAAAACACAAATTTTTATGTTTTAAAAACCTCTCCACCACTCATTGTTTTGAGGCAACCACTCCAAGCCATTATGGGCCCTCTTATAGGCTCTTATTTATCACTATGTAGCCAAGGAGTTGGGCCTTGGGCCAAAGTAAAAAAGGCCCATCCCACTCCTCTCTCTCTTTCTCTCTCTCTCCCTCCTTCCCCATCAAGCCAAGCTCCAACAAATGGGAGGGTGCCACTTTAATTATACCTCACAACACATGCCCATATAGCTGGGTAGTTAACCTTTGGAACGGTCATGAATCCTCCAAAGCATTGCACCCCTCTTCTAAGCTCAAAACGAGCCACCACCACCCCTGACGAAGCTCTGATTCGCCGAAAACCGCCTACCCGAGCTCCACCACCCTCCACCGCCATTAATGGCGAAACTCGCCAAGAGCTCCTGGAGACCCCAAACAACTTGGAAAGCTTCTCCTCTCCTTCCTCCCATTTTATGGACGGGTTGCATGCAAGCTACGACGGCCAGAGCGCCGCCGCCGTCACCCCCTCCTCTACGTTAAAAAAAAAGAGATCCGACGATGGCCGACAGTGGCAGGCCGCCGGATCACAGCCGGAGGGAGTGCCCGCCACCAGAGAGTTGGCCGGGGCGGAGCCATGGCCGGCCACCGGTGGAGAAGGCCCATGAGGGCTGGATTTCGGTAAGGGGGGGGGGGAGAGATGATATTAATTATAAAAGTTATAATTTTATAATATTTATGATTATTATAATATTATAACTAAAATTAGTATTTTATTTTCTGAGGGGTAATCTAGGCTCCTAGAAAAAATATTTTGAACATGAAAATTATTCCCCTTAATGAGGACAATCTACACAAATTTTGGGAATTTTTGGAGTTCATTTTGTATTTTTAAAGCCTAAATAAGGATTCTTAGGTCAATTTAAAGACCCAAAATTGCTCGGAAAAATTTGGAAAATTTACTAGCCTCTTTTTAAACCATCTTAAAGATTGTATTAAAATTTGTGAACCTTGGGATAAAAATTGAAGTTTTTCCAATTTCTTGGAGCCTATGACCATGCTCAGAAATTTACATGCTCAAATTCTTCGAAAATGGAAATCGAAGCGCTCAACCACTTTATATATTGAATATTAAGTTTAATTGAGTAATCATCGAAAGTTATCGAAGCAAGATTTTCAGATCCGAGTATTTTGGAATTTTTGCAAAACCACTAAGTGCCTCATTTTCAAACAACTCTCGAGCATTTTGGGTAGACTCGGAAGATGAAAGTACGAGCTTCGAGAAAAATATTCCACAACCTCGTTCCGGGTGAAGAATTTCCGTCATGTGTTAAAAATAATTTTCGAGATTGAAATTCGAGGAAAAATGTGCCATATAACGAGATTCTCAGATTCGATCCGCCGCAAGCAATCGAATTGATATTTATTCTCGGATGAATAATAAAAATGTAACTCATAATAAGCTTCCCATGATCCGATTAAGCCGTGATTAAAAAGCGCGTAACTGAATGCTTATCGGATCTTAATAATAGGTGAAACCCAAAGAAGTCTCATGAGAATGGAGATGGAACTGAACTAAACGTCCTGACCACGGAGATGGAACTGAACTAAACCTCCTGAGAACGGAGATGGAACTGAACTAAACCTCCTAAGAATGGAGATAGAACTGAATCATGCTTCCTGAGAACAGATATAAAACTGAACATGCCTCCTGAAAATATAGATAAAACTAAAGCCTCCTGAATGTAGTGATTAGATTACTAACCATTTTCTTTGTGGTTTATTCCAGTCTCGTATTGGTCCAGTTCATTTATTCATTTCAGTTCAGTACTTTCTTTTCAGTACTCCAGTCTCGTACTGGTCTTGGCTATTTACTTTCAGTTCAGTTCATTTCTTTTAAATATATATTATTCTAGTCTCGTACTGCACCAGTTCCTTTCAGTACTTACTTTCAGTTCAGTACTACTCTGGTGTACTAATGGTCATATTTCTTTATAACATTTCTATTCTGCAGCTTATACTAACAACAACTTTTATTACCATACTTTTGTTTCTACAATTTACTATTTTAAGCACGGGTCCTGCCCTGACAGACAGTGATTTGATAGGTTGAGCCTTATTTGGGGATAATAGGAGTTGAGATGTTCCTCCTAAGTTAGCCCCAAATCAAGTGCTCCCACGCTCCTTGTCGAAAGTCGAGCCAAGTGTCATTTGCCCAAATTATTTAAAACATAGTAGGGCAAGCCGTTGTAGATCTGGTGCATGCTAACAAAAATATTTTTACTTGTTTGCTTGTAAATTATTTTCGGTAAATCGTGGCGGGTCAGTCACTTCCGCAGACCGTTCATATTGGTGCAGGAAGTTCGATGACTCAAGGCGACAGGGAGATGAGTACAACGGGTGACCAACCGTTATGTTTTTCCTGTTGGGTTTCCTACGCTGGTCGGCTGAAAGGTTGAATCGTCGGATGTTGCTCACATCCAAGAGTACACGGGGTTATACGTTAGCGCTTGGGTTGTGCGGTACGACCACCCCCAGAAGTGGCCGCACTGGCCACTATCACTGACAGCCATATCGGTGAGGCCTGCGGGGCTCGCTACCCTACTTCAAAAGAAGCGGTCCATACTATGCCGACATAAGGTGTGTACGCGGCTGTGAATGTCTGTGATATGTATGCGACTGTGAATGTCTGTGATGTGTACGCGACTGTGAATGTCTGGGATGTGTATGCGGTTGTGAATGCCTGTGATGTGTACGAGGCTGTGAATGCCTGTGATGTGTACGCAGTTGTGATTGCCTGCAATGTGTACGCGACTGTGAATGCCTGTGATGTGTACGCAGCTGTGAATGCCTGCGATATGTACGCGATTGTGAATTCCTGCGATGTGTACGTGACTGTGAATGTCTGTGATGTGTACGCGACTGTGAATGCCTATGATGTGTATGCGGCTGTGAACGCCTGCAATATTTACACGGGTTATGAATACCTGTTATACTGCTGCGCTAGTGGAGCCTAAATTATAACTGACGTATATTACTGCTACTTGTCCAGTTATACCATGCTACATCTCGTTTTGGTTGTTCCTAGCTTATTCATGAAATGATGTATTAACCCTCTTATTATTGAAGCCAAAAATGACCTCTGTGGAGTTCGGGGTCCCAAAAGAGGGGTGACCGCGCACCTACTACCCTCAAGTGAACAATCTAGACACAAGATTAGGAACACAAGGGACAGACCCAAGGTCTCAGCGTGGAGGACCCACCGCATACCCGGAAGATTAACAAACTCTTCCCCTCCCAAGCCAAAGGCTGAGGTAAGACACCTTCGGAGGGCGCTCTTGGCCGACCGGAACATCTAAGGAGGGTCTCAAGACCAACTCTCTCCTATCCAGATGTGTCTCCTTGGGTCTACACAAAATGCTCCTCACCCGCCCTACTGATGGCGCAAACTCGCCGGGCAATTCCACGACACACTGCCCAAGTTGGGCCACTAACAGCGTAATTCCACTATTCTAAAAAGCTGTCAACAAGCCATCAGGGGCTTCCCGACAACTATACCTCGGGGCCCCCGCGGAGTGAGCGGTTCACGAGAACACCGCCTGCCTAATACGAAGAATAAAGCTACACATACACAAAGCATCATAAATATTATAAAATATTACAGGAATATGAATTCCATACTTCAGCACGCAGGCCGACAATAGAAACAAAAATAGGCCTTCGAGGGCCGGCGCAAGCTTGGGCTTAAGCCCGATACTCCCCGCTTGGTACTGCAACACCTGTACGTCAACGTATCAAATGGCGGCGGTCAGCTAAACGCCAGTCGGCTAACATGAGCGGACCAAATATATTGCACCCACCCCTTTTTCGGGGCTGCGGCGCGCATTCCCTGCAAATGGATAATATACAAATTCCTCGGAGTCTTCTCCGGGAACCCCAGAACATCACCAACCCGGCTCACACATCCGGATGGTCTTCACACAGTATTCCTAAACCCTTACTCACGCTTCCGGGTGCTAATGCAGTTAATTGCAGGGACGTACACGTCAACCCGTCGGAGAGCTCCCTTCCCCCACCCGTTGGTGGAGAGGGGCTTCCATGAAAATATGTAAACTGAGGGCTTCACCTGCCCAAGTAGAAACATCGTGACCCTTGACGCATGCTTGGCGGCGGTGCCGGGAGAGAAGCCCCTGGATAGCTTGGCCCGGGGTAGCTGCGGCGGTGGCCGATTCGAGCTCCAGGCGGCGCTGGGAGAGAAGATCCCGGCCGACGTTTCTATAGGCGGTGTCAAGAGAGGAGCTCCCGACCGACCTTGCTGTATACGGCATCGGGAGAGGAGCTCCCGGCCGGCCTTGCTGTAGGCGGCGCCGGTAGAGGAGCTCCCGGCCGGCCTTGCTATAGGCGGCGCCGGGAGAGGAGCTCCCGACCAGCCTTGCTTTGTCCTAGGCAGCGGCGAAGAAGAGAGGGGGGAAGGAGCGGCTCGAGCTACACTCCTAGCGGCAGCCTGGACAGGAAGAGGTGGAGGGAGCAGGACTGCACTCCTCCTTGCGGCAGCGGCCTGGACAGGAAGAGGTGGAGGGAGCCGGGCTGCACTCCTCCTTGCAGCAGCGGCCTGGACAGGAAGAGGTGGAGGGAGCCTTGCTGCACTCCTCATTGCGGCGGTGGCCTAGACAGGAAGAGTATCGGGGGGGGGGGGGGGGGCAGGGTTGCACTCTTCCTTACGGCGGCGACCTGGATAGGAAGAGATGGAGGGACCCGGGTTGCACTCCTCCTTGCGGCGGCGGCCTGGACATGAAGAGGATCGGGGGGGGCAGGGTTGCACTCCTCCTTGTGGCGTCGGCCTGGACAGGAAGAGGTGGAGGGAGCTGGGTTGCACTCCTCCTTGCGGCGGCGGCCTGGACAGGAAGTGGATCGGGGGCAGGGTTGCACTCCTCCTTGCGGCGGCGACCTGGACAGGAAGAGGATTAGGGGGCAGGGTTGCACTCCTCCTTACGGTGGCGGCCTGGACAGGAAGAGGATCGGGGGGCAGGGTTGTGTTGCTCCAGGATGAGAGAGAGAGGTGTGGAAACCACCCCGTCACCACACATCTTCCCAAAACCCCGAGGTAGTAGGAAGGGGGGATGGGGGTACATAAACACCAAGGACCACCCGCTGCAGGCAATGTGGGACTAATCCATCCACGGGATGGCGGGGATATTCCGCCACACGGGGGGCCCACCGGGGTCAACACCCAGACCTGGAACGGGATGGGAAAGCCCAAATATGCGGTCCCACACACACCCAATCCCGCTGGACCTTTGTTCTCAACACACCCCCGCAGCGGGATGGCTCTGATACCATATGGAAACCACCCCGCCACCACACATCTTCCCAAAACCCCGAGGTAGTAGGAAGGGGGGACGGGGGTACATAAACACCAAGGACCACCCGCTGCAGGCAATGTGGGACTAATCCATCCACGGGATGGCGTGGATATTCCGCCACACGGGGGGCCCACCGGGGTCAACACCCAGACCTGGAACGCGATGGGGAAGCCCAAATATGCGGTCCCACACACACCCAATCCCGCTGGACCTTTGTTCTCAACAAGAGGCGGGGCTGCTGTCTTTCTCCTTTTTCTCCTGGTCGAACCCTAGTGGGGGAGTCGAAAAAAAGAACCATGCATGATGCCTCCCCCTTTGTCCTCCTCTTTTTTGTCTTTTCTTCTCATTTAATGTTGTTGTATGATTGTATCCGAGCAACCCCCTTTTTCCCTCCCTTTTACAATTCCACACACATATATATATAAATATATATATAATAAATAATATATATATTAACATTCATCTAAAAAAGCCTACACGTACAAAACCTCCGCACGCGTGCACGAGGCTGCACGTCTTCAAACGGTGCGGCACCACATTGTCACTCATAGCACACCCCAAGTGCGCCACTTGGGGAGGATCCCGCTCGGCCGGATATGGGGTTGTACACAATCCCCGCTCTTTTCGAGGTTGGTACAAGCTCGGAAAGAAATGTCCAACCCCAAGTATCCGATGAGTGGGAGCCGACCCAAAGAAAATTTTTGAGAGAAACTGAAAACTTCACTTTGAAAACTAATCTCTCCATGCCCCTTCTGATCTTGTTGAACCACTCGACACATTTTTGCTCACTGCTATTGGATTGCCCTTATACTATTACTTACAATCAGTACATAATTTCTCAAGATATTGTGAAATAATGAAGCCAAATATTTTGCATTCTCTTGAACACGCAGAGCTAATACTTTCCCCCCAGGTGTGCCTACCGCCCTGCCCAGCTAATGAGAGCCTGAGCAGCGAGTCTACCCAGGCCGAGCAGCACTCAGGGTCCCTTACCCCCATAGGCGAGCCTACGGACCTGCCAGCTAGATGAGAGCCTGCGCAGCGGGTCTACCTGGGGCCGAGCCGAGCTCGGGGTGCCGATGAAGTTTTCTCAAACCAAACCCATCCCCCACAGGAGAGACTTCGGACCGTCAGCTAGATGAAAGCCTGCGCAGCGGATCTACGTGGGGTCGAGCCAAGCTTGGGGTGCCGATGAAGTTCTCAAACCAAACCTATCCCCCACAGGCGAGCCTTCGGACCTGCCAGCTAGATGAGAGCCTGCGCAGCGGGTCTACCTGGGGCCGAGCCAAGCTCGAGGTGCCGATGAAGTTCTCAAACCAAACCTATCTCCCACAGGCGAGCCTTCGGACCTGCCGGCTAGATGAGAGCCTGCGCATCGGGTCTACCTGGGGCCGAGCCGAGCTCGGGGTGCCGATAAAGTTCTCAAACCAAACCTATCCCACAGAGGCGAGCATTCAGACCTGCCCGCTAGATGAGAGCCTGCGCAGCGGGTCTACCTGGGGCCAAGCCGAGCTCGGGGTGCCGATGACGTTTTCTCAAACCAAACCTATTCCCCACAGGTGAGCCTTTGGACCTGCCAGCTAGATGAGAGCCTGCGCAGCGGGTCTACCTGGGGCCGAGCCGAGCTCGGGGTGCCGATGACGTTTTCTCAAACCAAACCTATCCCCCACAGGCGAGCCTTCAGACCTGCCAGCTAGATGAAAGCCTACTGATGGCGCGGCCCCTCCTCCACCAGTTGAAGACGATGCTGATGATGCTGTTGATGATCCGGTTGCTAAGGCCATACGACTCAAGGACGTGAGGCGGCATGATGACGCTAACGGACGGCTACGCTATAACCTCCGCCCGCGCCGTGCTACCGCCACGACAACGCCTTAGTTTTATTTATTTCCTTTTCGTGCACTCTATTTTATAATTGGAATATAAAATTATCCTATGCTTATGTGATAATTTTATATTCATTGCATGTGTTGTTATATTTTCAATTTGAACTATTTTAGTTTTGGTGTGCAATTAGCCATTCGGATGGATGAGATTAAATCTCCATCATGAAGGGCTAAGGCTTATTTGTAACTCCTATTTAAAGGAGGCTATCATGAAGAGTTAAAGCAATTGGAAAAAGAAACCTAAAAACCCCCCCTTGTGGAAATTTCGGCCACCATGGAGAAGTCCATAGCCGCCCCTCCCTTTTGGTGTGAAGCCAAGCCTTGCCTCCTCCATCCCCGTTCGGTGCGACTCCAGCGTGGCTTCCTTCGGTGCGACTCCTTGGAAGAAGGTTGCAAACCATTCGGTGTGACGCCGGTGGATCCGTGGAGAGAGTGATTCTCCCACAGTTATCTCATGTGAAAGTTTTCTGATTGGGTAATCTCTTTCCCCTCCCTTGTGTGATTTCTTCTCTTTAGTTGTGGTGAATTTCGCTCATCGTTTTCTCCGGATCTTTAATTTAATCGCTGCAAGTTTTGAATCGAAATCGCCGTTGCAAGGCTTTTTATTTCCGGATCGGGTGGATCCTATTTGCTTGAGCGGATCTTGGCCTATAGCCTTGGTCTTGCTCTCAAAAAGGAGTGGCAACCTTTGTATTTTCTTGGGGAATAATCCGACTCAAATTTCCGATCGTTGTTTTCGAGTCGACCATTCCTCCTTTGTTGTTTGTGCTGCGTTTTGTGACGAGGAAATATTGTGGGCGATAGGTGTTGTGTAGGTGTGGTAGATCTACGACGTGTTGTGCGTAGGGAGAGCGTTAGCTTCGTGGAGATCTCCGTTTCCGGATAACCCTACATCAATTTGGTATCAGAGGGAGGTCGTTTCAACTCCCACGTTGCAAACATCCTCTCTGCATTCCTTGTTGGTCGATCGGATCTAAAAAAAATCAAAAAAATTATTTTCTGTGGTCTGTCAATAGCGGGCTGAAATCTTTATTTTTCAGCAAAATTTCAAAAAAAATTTTTTTTAACGATCTACGTGTTATTCACATTAGGAATATATAAAAATATCTTATTTTCAATATATCCACAGCCCTAGGAAAATCCATTTTGCCCGGGGCCTCCCAAACCTGAATGCGCACAAGGCTAGGAACGGAGTACGCAACCCCGTCTACGTCTAGTATGGCTGCGAACGAGCATGGTGATCCCAACACCGCGGCTATAGAGGGTCTTCGTGCCGAAATGGCTGAGCTTAGGAACGTCTTAGCCCAGATCCTACAAAACTAAGCTAGGCCACCCCCGCCACCCGTTAATGTTGACCGGCCCAACCGACACCAACATAACTCTGAATCGGATTCTGATGTGGACTCCCCATGGGTGGCCCCTAGAGGACACCGCCCCGAGCGAGACTTTGACATTACTAGGGCCATTAAGATAAATGCCCCCACGTATGATGGCATGGGAGACCCCCAAATCTTCCTTAACTGGACTGTGGATATGGAGTGTTACTTCGAGTGGCACAACCTGACGAATCCCCAAAAGGTCCAAGTTGCCCGGATGAAGTTAACAGGTCGTGCAAAGACGTTCTGACTGAATGAGGAGCGAAGATTAGGAACCGGACACGGAGCCCCCCTTATAGGTTGGCCAGTAATGAAGAACATGTTGACCGATCAGTACGTTCCTGCGTACCATCGGACACAGATGTTCGATGAGCTTGCCACTCTGCGGCAGCGCTCAAGCTCGGTAGCTGAATATATGGGTGAACTTAAGGACCGAATGGTGCGATGTGACCTTAGGGAGATTCCCGAAGTCACTTTATCTAGATTTCGAAAGGGCCTTAACCCCGATATCCAAAGTAAGCTCTTGCGATATGGGTATACGGACTTGAACACGACTTTCAATGCCACCTTGGACATTGAAAAACACCTAGCCTCTAAGGCTCACTCCCGTTACGCTTATGCGAAGCACAAGTCCACCACTGGGGCATCTTCTTCCACATATCCTGATAAGGGAAAGTTTAAATCTACCGAGTCGAAGTCAATCGTGATCACTGCTAGGAACTCCAAGAACCCTTCGAGTGAGCGTGTCCCTATCGGGAAGGTTAGCAAGGCTAACACCACTTGTTACTCTTGCGGCATTCAAGGCCACTATGCCTACGAATGCCCAACAAAGACAAAAACACTAGCCTTATTAGAGCCAACCACCGACCCTGACGATTACGTATACGAGGCCGCAGAGGAGAGTGACCCCGAAGGAGTCCCTAGTGACTTAGAGGACGATCACCCCCTTATGGTGATGCGTTGTATTTTGACCACTCCTCGTCCATTAGATGATTGGAAGAGGACGAGCATATTTTCTCTGATTTTTAAGAGTGGCGAGAAGCTTTGCAAGCTGATTATTGATAGTGGTAGCTGCGTGAATGTCATATCTGAGAACGCCGTAGCACGTATGTCCTTGGTCACGGAACCACACCCGACCCCATACCAGGTCGCTTGGATCAACAAGCTCTCTGTACCCGTTACCAAGCGATGCCTGGTCCCACTCTCATTCAAATCCTACATTGATGAGGTGTGGTGTGATGTCCTTCCGATGGACGCTTGCCATGTGTTGTTAGGCCGCCCTTGGCTATACGACCGTGATGTTACACATTTTGGTAGAGCCAACACTTATGAGTTCAAATTCAATGGCAAAACCATCACTTTGAAGCCGACCATCCCAAAGGAGCCCGTAGTCTTGGCTAAGGACACCACTATCCCGGTAGAACGGAAAACGTTGAATCTCGTTGGTAGGAAAGAGTTTGAGAGAGATCCGTTCTTTGATGGAATTATGTATGCGCTAGTCCTCTTAAGTGCGAAGCCCGATTCTAGCATTTTGGATGAGCTACCTAGTGAGTTACGGGTACTGTTGGAGGAGTATAGGGACGTGTACCCGGATGAATTGCCGCCCACGTTACCCCCGCTTAGGAATATCCAGCATGCGATAGATCTCATCCCGGGATCTTCCTTGACAAACCAGCCCCATTATCGACTCCACCCTGCGGCTCACCTAGAGTTGCAGTCTCAGATCGAGGGCTTGCTAGCGAAAGGTTTTATTAGGACTAGTATGAGTCCATGTGCTGTACCAGCCCTACTTGCCCCCAAGAAGGATGGTACATGGAGGATGTGCATTGATAGCCGGGCTATCAACAAAATCACCATCAAGTATAGGTTCCCCATTCCCCGCCTAGATGATTTGTTGGATGTCTTGTCTGGAGCCACCGTATTCTCCAAATTAGATCTTCGGAGTGGCTATCACCAGATTAGGATACGAGAGGGCGATGAGTGGAAGACAGCGTTTAAGTCGAAGGATGGTCTGTACGAATGGCTTGTGATGCCCTTTGGGTTGTCCAATGCCCCTAGTACCTTCTCCCGGATGATGACACACGTCTTTCAGCCATTTATGGGAAAGTTCGTTGTCGTCTACTTTGACGATATTCTGATTTATAGCACCTCTACTACCGAGCACATCTCCCACATGAGAGTGATCCTTTCCACCCTGCGGAAGGAGACGTTATTTCTTAACCTTAAGAAATGCACTTTCTATGTCTCGGAGGTAGAGTTCCTAGGCTATATAGTCGGCTCTGAGGGTATTCGAGTTGATCCGGGCAAGGTTCAGGTCATTAAGGACTGGCCCGTGCCAACCACCCTACGTGAGGTGCGTAGTTTCCATGGGTTAGCCACGTTTTATCGTCGTTTCATACGAGACTTCAGTAGTATTATGGCGCCTATCACGGACTGTATGAAGAAGGGAGAGTTTACGTGGACGAAGTCCGCCACCCATGCTTTTGAACGAATCAAAGAGCTTATGACGAAGGCACCTGTCTTACGTCTACCTGACTTTGCTAAAGTCTTTGAGTTCACATGCGATGCGTCTGGGGTCGGGATTGGAGGTGTCTTGAGCCAGGAGGGCCATCCCGTTAGTTATTTTAGCGAGAAGTTGTCCGGCCCTAAACTGAACTATTCCAATTACGATAGGGAATTTTACGCTGTAGTCCGATATCTACACCATTGGAGGCACTATCTCGTCTCCAAGGAGTTTGTGATCCTCTCCGATCATGAGGCTCTACGTTTCATCAACGACTAGCATAAGATCAGCCCACGACACGCTAAGTGGGTATCTTTCTTACAAGGCTACACGTTTAATATCAAGCACCTTAAGGGAGCCGATAACCGAGTCGCGGACGCCCTTAGTCGTCTTACGCTTTTACTCACCTCTATGGAAGTACATGTTATAGGCTTTGAGTGGATTAAGGATGAGTACGCCACGTGTCCTGACTTCCAGGACTTCTATTTATCTGCCCAGGATAGCTCCCCCACGACGATATCTGCATACGTCATCAAGGATGGTTACCTGTTTAGGAACGGGAAGCTATGTATTCCGCAGTCATCGTTACGACTACATATTATATGGGAGTTGCATAACGGAGGGTTGAGTGGCCACTTCGGTAGAGATAAGACCATTACG
This sequence comes from Platanthera guangdongensis, assembly GCA_039583875.1. Lineage (NCBI taxonomy): Eukaryota > Viridiplantae > Streptophyta > Magnoliopsida > Asparagales > Orchidaceae > Platanthera > Platanthera guangdongensis. The sequence goes on from CM077149.1 coordinate 18,991,237, forward strand.
TTAGTCGAAGACAAATTCTATTGGTCAAAACTGAAGGTTATGGTGGGACAGGTAGTGAGTAGCTGCCGCACATGCCAGGTATCTAAGGGTAGTAAAACCAACGTAGGATTATATACACCCTTGCCTATTCCTTCCATGCCTTGGGTCGATGTTAGTATGGATTTTGTATTAGGCCTCCCCATTACCCTACGCCGTCACGACTCAATTTTTGTAGTTGTGGATAGGTTTTCAAAGATGGCTTATTTCATCCCGTGCAGTAGGACAAATGATGCGTCTCACGTCGCTAAGCTTTATTTTAAAGAAGTCGTTAGTCACCGTGGAGTGCCCAAGACCATAGTGTCGGATAGGGACGTAAAATTCACTAGTTATTTTTGGAAGACTCTTTGGATATTAATGGGAACGAAATTATTATTTTCCTCTGCCTATCATCCCCAAACTGATGGGCAGACGGAAGTGGTTAATCGGAGCTTAGGAAATTTGTTACGATGCCTCGTGCGTGATCACAAGAGCACTTGGGATCTTCTCCTTCCCCATGCCCAATTAGCCTACAATAATTCCAAGAATCGGTCTATGGGTCTGTCTCCAAATGAGATTGTCCACGGGTATAAGGCTCCTGTGCCGCTTGACTTGGTGTCGTTTCCCCCAACGTACAAGGCAAGTCAGTTTGCACAATCCGTCGCCCAGCACATCCATGATTTACACACACGTATACGGGACACCTTGACTACGCAATATGACTCTTATCAAGCGCACGCTAATTTACATAGGAGAGTATCAGACTTCAAAATTATCAATCTAGTTTTAGTCCGTTTGGTTCCCGAACGCTTGCTAACTGGCACCGTTAAAAAGTTAGCACCAAAGCGCGCCGGCCCTTTTCGGATTATTAAAAAGCTAGGTGACAACGCTTTCGTTTTGGACTTGCCTGCTGATTGGGGTATCTCCCCCATTTTTAATGTTTCGGATTTAACGATGTTTGTGTCACCACCACAAGAGTTGATTTCTTTGTCGTCTTCTTCTCCCACTAAAAATTCTCATGGGTTGGGGAGTGGTAGTACGGATGATCTCTCTCTTTCGGTCCCCACAGGTATATCATCGGATGGTAAGTTGCCTTCTTTCCTGCCTACTGCTAATATGTTCCCTAGGTTTCCACGGACGTTCTCCACTCCAGAGATGATACTTGATGCTGAGCATGTTACCACTGCTGATGGCGACACCCACCGCTTTCTCATCCGTTGGCGTGATCGGCCCCCTTCGAATGACTCTTGGGTACTCGAGACGGAGCTGCAGAGTTTGGATGTCGCTCTCCTTCACCGCTATCGCTTGGACCACGCAACGGAGATGCGTGCATTTGAGCGGGGGAGGATTGATGGCGCGGCCCCTCCTACACCAGTTGAAGACGATGCTGATGATACTGTTGATGATCCGGTTGCTAAGGCCATACGACTCAAGGACGTGAGGCGGCACGATGACGCTAACGGACGACTACGCTACAACCTCCGCCCGCGCCGTGCTACCGCCACGGCAACGCCTTAGTTTTATTTATTTCCTTTTCGTGCACTCTATTTTATAATTGGAATATAAAATTATCCTATGCTTACGTGATAATTTTATATTCATTGCATGTGTTGTTATATTTTCAATTTGAACTATTTTAGTTTTGGTGTGCAATTAGCCATTCGGATGGATGAGATTAAATCTCCATCATGAAGGGCTAAGGCTTATTTGTAACTCCTATTTAAAGGAGGCTATCATGAAGAGTTAAAGCAATTGGAAAAAGAAACCTAAAAACCCCCCTTGTGGAAATTTCGGCCACCATGGAGAAGTCCATAGCCGCCCCATCCCCTTTGGTGTGAAGCCAAGCCTTGCCTCCTCCATCCCCGTTCGGTGCGACTCCGGCGTGGCTTCCTTCGGTGCGACTCCTTGGAAGAAGGTTGCAAACCATTCGGTGTGACGCCGGTGGATCCGTGGAGAGAGTGATTCTCCCACAGTTATCTCGTGTGAAAGTTTTCCGGTTGGGTAATCTCTTTCCCCTCCCTTGTGTGATTTCTTCTCTTTAGTTGTGGTGGATTTCGCTCATCGTTTTCTCCGGATCTTTAATTTAATCACTGCAAGTTTTGAATCGAAATCGCCGTTGCAAGGCTTTTTATTTCCGGATCGGGTGGATCCTATTTGCTTGAGCGGATCTTGGCCTATAGCCTTGGTCTTGCTCTCAAAAAGGAGTGACAACCTTTGTGTTTTCTTGGGGAATAATCCGACTCAAATTTCCGATCGTTGTTTTCGAGTCGACCATTCCTCCTTTGTTGTTTGTGTTGCGTTTTGTGACGAGGAAATATTGTGGGCGATAGGTGCTGTGTAGGTGCGGTAGATCTACGACGTGTTGTGCGTAGGGAGAGCGTTAGCTTCGCGGAGATCTTCGTTTCCGGATAACCCTACATCACCTACATAGCGGGTCTACCTGGGGCCGAGCCGAGCTCGGGGTGCCGATGACGTTTCCTCAAACCAATCCTATCCCCCACAGCCGAGCCTTTGGACCTGCCAGCTAGATGAGAGCCTGCGCAGCGGGTTTACCTGGGGCCGAGCCGGGCTCGGGGTGCCGATTACGTTTCCTCAAACCAATCCTATCCCCCACAGGAGAGCCTTTGGACCTGCTAGCTAGATGAGAGCCTACGCAGCGGGTCTACCTGGGGCCGAGCCGGGCTCGGGGTGCCGATGACGTTTCCTCAAACCAATCCTATCCCCCACAGGCGAGCCTTCAGACCTGCCAGCTAGATGAGAGCCTGCACAGCGGGTCTACCTGGGGCCGAGCCGGGCTCGGGGTGCCCATGACATTTTGTCAACCAAACCTATCCACCACAGGCAAGCCTTCAGACCTGCCAGCTAGATGAGAGCCTGCGCAGCGGGTCTACTTGGGGCCGAGCCGAGCTCGGGGTGCCGATGAAGTTCTCAAACCAAACCTATCCCCCATAGGCGAGCCTTCAGAACTGCTAGCTAGATGAGAGTCTACGCGGCGGGTCTACCTGAGGCCGAGCCGCGCTCGGGGTAGTGCAGAACCAAGATCCAGGACCTCTCCCACACAGACGAGCCTTCGGACCTGCTAGCTAGTAGGAGACAGGTAGCGGGTCTACCTGGGGCCGAGCCGCGCTCAGGGTAGTGCAGAACCAAGAACCAGGACCTCTCCCCCACAGGCGAGCCTTCGGACCTGCCAGCTAGTAGGAGCCAGGCAGCGGGTCTACCTGGGGCCGAGCCGCGCTCGGGGTAGTGCAGAACCAAGAACCAGGACCTCTCCCCCACAGGCGAGCCTTTGGACCTGCCAGCTAGTAGGAGCCAGGCAACGGGTCTACCTGGGGCCGAGCTGCGCTCGGGGTAGTGCAGAACCAAGAACTAGGACCTCTCCCCCACATGCGAGCCTTCGGACCTGCCAGCTAGTAGGAGCCAGGCAGCAGGTCTACCTGGGGCCGAGCCGCGCTCGGGGTAGTGCAGAACCAAGAACCAGGACCTCTCCCCCACAGGCGAGCCTTCGGACCTGCCAGCTAGTAGGAGCCAGGAAGCGGGTGTACCTGGGGCCGAGCCGCTCTCGGGGTAGTGCAGAAGCAAGAACCAGGACCTCTCCCCCACAGGCGAGCCTTCGGACCTGCCAGCTAGTAGGAGCCAGGCAGCGGGTCTACCTGGGGCCGTGCCGTGCTCGGGGTAGTGTAAAACTAAGAACCAGGACCTCTCCCCCACCTGCGAGCCTTCGAACCTGCCAGCTAGTAGGAGCCAGGCAGCGGGTCTACCTGGGGCCAAGCCGCGCTCGGGGTAGTGCAGAACTAAGAACCAGGACCTCTCCCCCACAAGCGAGCCTTCGGACCTGCCAGCTAGTAGGAGCCAGGCAGCGGGTCTACCTGGGGCCGAGCCGCGCTCGGGGTAATGCAGAACCAAGAACCAGGGCCTCTCCCCCACAGGCGAGCCTTCGGACCTGCCAGCTAGTAGGAGCCAGACAGCGGGTCTACCTGGGGCCGAGCCGCACTCGGGGTAGTGCAGAACCAAGAACCAGGACCTCTCCACCACAGGCGAGCCTTCGGACCTGCCAGCTAGTAGGAGCCAGGCAGCGGGTCTACCTAGGGCCGAGCTGCGCTCGGCGTAGTGCAGAACCAAGAACCAGGACCTCTCCCCCACAGGCGAGCCTTCGGACTTGCCATCTAGTAGGAGCCAGGCAGCGGGTCTACCTGGGGCCGAGCCGCGCTCAGGGTAGTGCAGAACCAAGAACCAGGACCTCTCCCCCATAGGCGAGCCTTCAGACCTGTCAGCTAGTAGGAGCCAGGCAGCGGGTCTACCTGGGGCCGAGCCGCGTTCGGGGTAGTGCAGAACCAAGAACCAGGACCTATCCCCCACAGGTGAGCCTTCAGACCTGCCAGCTAGTAGGAGCCAGGCAGCGGGTCTACCTGGGGCCGAGCCGCGCTCGGGGTAGTGTAGAACCAAGAACCAGGACCTCTCCCCCACAGGCGAGCCTTCGAACCTGCCAGCTAGTAGGAGCCAGACAGCAGGTCTACCTGTGGCCGAGTCGCGCTCGGGGTAGTGCAGAACCAAGAACCAGGACCTCTCCCCTACAGGCGAGCCTTCAGACCTGCCAACTAGTAGGAGCCAGGCAGCGGGTCTACCTGGGGCCGAGCCGCGCTCGGGGTAGTGCAGAACCAAGAACCAGGACCTCTCCCCCACAGGCGAGCCTTCGGACCTGCCAGCTAGTAGGAGCCAGACAGCCGGTCTACCTGGGGGTCTCCTCTCCAACCCAACTCCAACCCCCGAGTGAGCCTACAGCCCTGCCAGCTTGATGAGAGTCTGGTCAGCGTGTCTTCTCTGGGTCTCCTCTCCAACACAAATATAAAGCAAACATAAAGGTAAACTATAACTCAAAAGAACTGTTAACCCGGTCAATCGAGTCAAAGTCCGACACGGGGCATCTCTACCCGCTACGTCCGCCCTCCTGAGAACCTGGGTCGATCATAAAATATTCTCCCTAAGGCACGTTTTGATCTCCAGGATCGAACATCCTAGCGACAAGAGGTGAATGGGAGGGGACTTTTCATCACATGACCCTGGTCGTCACTTGGTTCCTCTTCTATAGCCATGACGTTTGGCTGAGTTTTTCTGTGCTGGTCACTCTTCACGCTCATCGCACCATAACTATTGAAGCCAAAAATGACCTCTGTGGAGTTCGGGGTCCCAAAAGAGGGATGACCGCGCACCTACTACCCTCAACCGAACGATCTAGGCACAAGATTAGGAACACAAGGGACAGACCCAAGGTCTCAGCGTGGAGGACCCACCGGATACCCGAAAGACTAACAAACTCTTCCCATCCCAAGCCAAAGGCTGAGCTAAGACACCTTCGGAGGGCGCTCTTGGCCGACCGGAACATCTAAGGAGGGTCTCAAGACCAACTCTCTCCTATCCAGATGTGTCTTCTTGGGTCTACACAAAATGCTCCTAACCTGCCCTACTGATTGCGCAAACTTGCCGGGCAATTCCACGACACGCTGCCCAAGTTGGGTCACTAACAACGTAATTCCGCTATTCTAAAAAGCTGTCAACAGGACATCAGGGGCTTCCCGGCAACTATACCTCGGGGCCCTCATGGGGCGAGTGGTTCACGAGAACACTGTCCGCCTAATACGAAGAAGAAAGCTACACATACATAGAGCATCACAGATATTATAAAATATTACAGGAATATGAATTCCATACTTCAGCACGCAGGATGGCAATAGAAGCAAAAAATAGGCCTTCGAGGGCCGGCACAAGCTTGGGATTAAGCCCGCTACTCCCCGCTTGGTACTGCAACACATGTACGTCAACGTCTCAAATGGCGGCAGTCAGCTAAACGTCAGTCGGCTAACATGAGCGGACCAAATATATTGCACCCACCCCTTTTTCGGGGCTGCGGCGCGCATTCCCTGCAAATGGATAATATACAACTTCCTCAGAGTCTTCTCCGGGAACCCCAGAACATCACCAACCCGGCTCACACATCCGGATGGGCTTCACACAGCATGCCTAAACCCGTACTCACGCTTTCGGGTGCTAATGCGGTTAATTGCAGGGACGTACACGTCAACCCGTCGGAGAGCTCCCTTCCCCCACCCGTTGGTGGAGAGGGGCTTCCATGCAAATATGTCAACTGATGACTTCACCTACCCAAGTAGAAACATCATTACCCTTGACGCTTGCTTGGCGGTGGCGCCGGGAGAGAAGCCCCTGGCTAGCTTGGCCCTGGGTAGCTGCGGCGGTGGCCGATTCGAGCTCCAGACGGCGCCGGGAGAGAAGCTCCCGCCCGACGTTGCTATAGGCGGCGTCGAGAGAGGAGCTCCAGGCCGACCTTGCTATAGACGGCGACGGGAGAGGAGCTCCCGGCCGGCCTTGCTGTAGGCGACGCCGGGAGAGGAGCTCCCGACCGGCCTTGCTATAGACGGCGCCGAGAGAGGAGCTCCCGGCCGACCTTGCTTTTTCCTAGGCGGTGGCGACGAAGAGAGGGGGGAAAGGAGCGGCTCGAGCTGCACTCCTAGAGGCGGCCTGGACAGGAAGAGGTGGAGGGAGCCGGGTTGCACTCCTCCTTGCGGCGGCGGCCTGGACAGGAAGAGGTGGAGGGAGCCGGGCGCACTCCTCCTTATGGCGGCGGCCTGGACAGGAAGAGGTGGACGGAGCCGGGCTGCACTCCTCCTTGCGGCGGTGGCCTGGACAGGAAGAGGATCGTGGGGGCAGGGTTGCACTCCTCCTTGCGGCGGCGGCCTAGACAAGAAGAGGTGGAGGGAGCCGGGCTGCACTCCTCCTTGCGGCGGTGGCCTGGACAGGAAGAGGATCGGGGGCAGGGTTGCACTCCTCCTTGCAGCGGCGGCCTGGACAGGAAGAGGATCGGGGGGCAGGGTTGCACTCCTCCTTGCGGTGGCGGCCTGGACAGGAAGAGGATCGGGGGGCAGGGTTGTGCTGCTCCAGGCCAAGAGAGAGAGAGAGGCGGGGCTGCTGTATTTCTCCTTTTTCTCCTGGCCGAACCCTAGCGGGGGAGTCAAAAAAAAAGAACCACGCCTGATGCCTCCCCCTTTCTCCTCCCCTTTTTCTGTCTTTTCTTCACATTTAATGTTGTTGTATGATTGTATCCGAGCAGCCCCCTTTTTCCCTCCCTTTTACAATTCCACATATAGATATATATATAAATATATATATAATAAATAATATATATATTAACATTCATCTGTAAAAAGCCTACACGCACAAAACCTCCGCACGCGTGCACGAGGCTGCACGTCTTCGAACGGGGCGGCACCACATTGTCGCTCATAGCACGCCCCAAGTGCGCCACTTGGGGAGGATCCCGCTCGGCCGGATATGGGGTTGTACACTTATGCTCTGACAATCTACTTTTGTTGGGTGCGTGAGCTTGTCCCCAGGATATGGATCTGGAGAAGTGATTTGTTTTCACTTAGCTTTGTGACTAACTGTTATTTTAATAACCATTCATAGGAGATGGAGCACCGTAGTGACCAGCTGCTGCAAGACAATACACCAACTGATACGACTACCCGAGCAGATGCACCCCCGTCATCTCAAGAGTTTCGAGACATGAGTGCTAGCGAGCAGAGTTGAGAGAGAAAGGAGTTGCTAGTTGTAGTTTTATTATAACATTTGAGCTTCATGTATAAATAGTGGCTACGACCTTTTGTGTTTTCTGTTAAATATATATTGTTATATATATTTGTTGTGGCTCCCTGTTAATGCTTCCTCTAAACTCTGTTAAGAGATGTGAATGTTGTGATTCAAGCCGAGCAAGACCGCCAACTAGTGCTTAGCAGAGTGGGTCGTTACCCCTTAAGGAGCACTGTGTGGACGTCTTGGGCAAGTAAGATCCCCTCCGGCCCGACCCAAACAAAAGTTGGGGGGGAGGGGTCTTACACCGTACACTCCAATGCATCTCCGGTCTGTTTATCGGAACGATGCGGTGTTGGCAAGCAAGCTCTGTATGGGATGGCGACTTCGGGATGTATCCCCGGGTCGTTACATATTCCGCCGGTCGCGGCTCCTCCTCCTCCGGCGGCCATCCACCGCCAAGGTTGGCCGCCCATTCATGGAGCGCCCTCGCCGTCATCCGATTGTCCAGTCACGATAACCGCCATCCGTTATATAAGTAACCACCCATGTAACCACCCACTTACCACCTTTGTTAATAAGAAATATTTTTTAGTTAATTAACAGCCTGCATTTAACAAGTATTATGAAAATATTATACACTTAAAACTCTGCAAAATGTGGTCTGCACCTAGTAATTTGGGTGGTTACGATGTGCGGATAGCCGCGTAATCACCGCAATCAGCTCCTGAAGCCTATAAAAAGGCCTCAGGACCCCTCTCATTTCTAACTTTCTCCTCTCCCAGCTTTTTTCTTTCTCAAGTCAAAGCTCTGCTGAAATCCGCATACGAGCCTCCTCCTCCCGTCAAGCCACCAGAAAATTTGTCTAATTCCACGACGCTCCGACGAAGAAAATGATCGCCATCCTGCCACGTCAAGAAATCTCCTACGTGCGCTGCATTCCGCAAGCCTCTGCCAACGCATCTCTTTGCGCCTTGCTGTCGTGCTATCGTATTCAACATCCAAGCAGTGCCCGCGATCGTCTACCACTACAAGAAAGTGATGGAAGACGAGCTCCGTGTGAGGCGGCTTGTCGCTCACGAAGTACACCATCAATCTCTCTCACCCCTGAGTTATAACGAGGAGCTGTCTGTCGCCATCGATTCTCTTGACAACTTGTAAACTGTCGCCAATAGTGAAGTTTGACTGACACTGTACCAATTACATGACCTTTTACCCAGTTGAGAAGTTTTCCACGTTAAAATTGCCTTTGTGTTCTGCTATACTATTTTGTGACTGTGCGTGCTCGACCGCTCTACGGGCTAAGACGACCTAATTTAGTCCGGTCTACCAGAAGCGTTGAGTGGACGCAACATTTACATTTAAGGAAGATGCACGACTTATGTTGGATATAATATCTGAAAGATATGATACCTAAACACCTAGAGGGGGGGGGGTGAATAGGTGACCTAAACCTTTTTAACTTTTGTTTGACAGCACAACAGTTTATCACAGATTATTACAGTTAACAGCAATTTCAGAAATCACATAGAAAAGCCACAACACAGCACAGCACAGCAGACACACTAATTTTATAGTGGTTCCCCAATCTTTGGGTACATCCACTTTCCCTCTTCGCCTATCTAGCAGTGTACTAGATTCGGCCAAACTTCTCCACTAGCTCAGAACCCAACAAGGTTCCTACCTCAGGCCCAAAGCCTTACACTCAGCCAAAAGGCCTACACTCAGCCACCCAGGCCTACACTCAGCCAATCAAAGGCCTACACTCAGAGTTCTTCAACTCCTACACTCAGGCACCAAGCCCTACCCTCAGCCTTTATAAAATAGGCTTACAATCACTCAGATCCAATGGATCTTACAAGATATAATAGAAATTACAAATTCTAACTCTACAACTCAGAAGGAATGAGAGGAGTTGAGAGTTTCTTGGAGAGTTCTTGGAAGAACTCAGCTTGATCCAAACTGACTTAGCTTTCTTCAAAGCTTCTTGAGTAGAACTGAATTAGTCTGAATCTTCTGCAGTTGATCCTTGATCTCTGCTTCTTGAAATCCAGATGACTCTGAATTCTTCTTCTCAGCCTTAGTTCCAAAGACTGAATCCTTGGTTGGAGCTCTCTCTCTCCAACTACTTAGATCTGCAGTTGGACTGCCTGATCTTCTTGTGTTGATCTTCTGTGTATTACTTCTTGATTTAGTCTGATCAACTACTTCAATCACACCATGTAATGTTTGTGAACTTCTTAATTATTATCACTCCATTTCTGTAGACTGTGGGTGCCTATTTATAGGCTTCCTTCATGGTAACCGGCTGATCCGGTTTATAACAGTCTTTTGACTTTGCTGACAGTTGCTGTAGACCGGCTGGATTGGCAGCTGTCATGTCAACCAGTCACTTCTTGAAATTCTCTAACTGTCAGTTAGTGTCGAGACTTTCTGTTCTTAAGTGTCGACACTTATAGACCAAGTGTCGACACATGTTGTGTAAGTGTCGACACAAGTCTACAAGGTGTCGACACATTCCCTTGTATGTCTCGACACAGTTTCTTCTGCATGTGTCGACACTGAAATTGAGTGTCGACACAAGCACTTGTACTTCATTCTTTCTGTATTCTTCTAAGTGTCGACACATCTCCTTTGTGTCGACACATCTTCATGTGTAGAAACTGTCAAGTGTCGACACTGCTTCTTGGTGTCGACACAAGTCTTCATTCTTGATTCTTCAGCTGAGTGTCGACACATCCCATTAGTGTCGACACTTATACTTAGAATATTTTACAAGTTTTCTGTTCTTTGCTAAGTGTCGACACAGCTCCTTGTGTCGACACTATCTTCAAGTGTTGAGTCTTCTGGTTATGTGTCGACACATTGTGCTGAGTGTCGACACATACTTTAAGTGTTGACTTCTTTGAGTGTGTGTCGACACATTATGCTGAGTGTCGACACATTCTTCATATGTTGACTCTTTAGATTGAGTGTCGACACATTGTGTTGAGTGTCGACACTTGTACTTAGTCTCTGCAGAATTATGCTGAGTGTCGACACAACTCCAAGTGTCGACACTGTCTGGTGTTGACTCAGCTCTTCAAGATGTCGACACTTCTGCTAAGTGTCGACACAGCTTTTCTGCATCCTTCTACACTGAGTGTCGACACAGCTCCAAGTGTCGACACTTTCTGACTGGTGTCGACTCTTCTTCCCTGGTGTCGACACAATGACTCCAAGTGTCGACACTGCTTGTCTGGGTGTCGACACAAGCTTTCTCAAGTGTCGACACTTTGCCTCTGGGTGTCGACACATGGACTTAAAATTTTCAGCTTCAGTCCAGTGTATACCTAACCTGCACAAATAACTCAAACAAACATCAAATACATTCTGATGTATATCATTGAGTTAGGTGAGGCTTCTTCAAATCAGGTACATTTGACCAATGTACCCAACAATCTCCCCCTATTTGGAGAAGTCATAACCCTTAGTCAATGATATACACCACTCATAATTAAAAATTACAAAATGATGTAAAACATATAAATGACAACAGGGAAAACTTGAACATGTAATAAACCACACATGTATACTTATTAAACATTGCAGAACAATTAAGAAACACACATATTTCAGAACATTCAAACTATATTTATCATATACTGTTCCAATAATGTTTCTTATACATTTTCAATGAAGTATTACAATGTTTTTCTCTTAACAGAATTACAATAAGCAACAAGTTAATTCCTAATCTAGTGCTGATCAGGTTCTTTGATGACAATCCCTTTTCCAGCTTTAACTTGAGCTTTCACAGCAGCAGCAGCAGCAGACTCAGCTTCAGCAGTCTTCTTCCCTTTTAGATCTTGCTTATCTGCCTTGATCTTCTGCCTTTCAAAATAATGATAAGGCTTGGGAAAGTACTTGCTAGGCTCCACAGCTGTTGGAGGTAGCTTTCCTAACTTGGCCTTCCTTCTGTGTTGGACAATGGCTTCTTGTCTAATCTCATGCTTTCTCCATTCAGCCTCTGAGAACCACTTGTTCCTCTCATGGGCATTATCCTTGGCTGCTTTCCAGGCTGTAAGAATTATGTTTCTAGAAGTAGGGCTCCATTGTTCAAAATCTGGCTTTTGCTCAGCAATTTCCCTAAACTTCTTCTTTGACAGCCTAGTTTCTTCTTCTTTATCCAATGCCTCTTGCATAGCAGCTGTGATAGGTTGAACAACCTTTTCCAGAATAACATTTGGCTTGCCAGCAGTTGGACTATACATAGTGCTTACATCAGCATGAATCATTTCAAAGTCTGGAGGTGGATAGATTACATCAGCCACTGCTTGTTGCTCACCTCCAAGAAATGTTCCTTGAATACCAGATTCACCTACTTCATTGTCATCACACAGGGGAGGATATCCAAGTGTAGCCCTTATAGAATTTGAAATCCATTTTGCATGCTCAGAACTGGCCTTGACTAACACTCTCTCCCCCTTTATGACTTCTTGAGCCATATGATCCCTTACATCATCTTTCTGAAATCGGATTTGGCTATCCAAATATCTTATGCCCTCTTTAAAGAAAGGTCTAAGCTTTGTAAGCTGTTCTGATATGACCTTCTGGGAATCTTTTATGGCAGTTTTAACAGCAGCAATCTCTGCTTGAAATATCTTATCAAAATCAGCTTTGGCAGCAGCTGAGGAAGTGGAAGGTTCATCTGACTTATTCTTAATTTCAGTGACAATTGCATTGTGAGATGCAGTCAAGTTATCATTCATCCTCAACTGATTCTCCAGCACATAGCCTTGCTTGACTGCTATATCATCCACTTTCTCTTTAATTTCTTCTTGATGTTTAGCTAGATAGACCACAGCATTAGCACCCTTGGTAAAACAATCAGTCATTGCTGTTTTATTAAGGTTCATTTCAAACCTTATAGACTTGATTTCCTGGCCTAGATCAGTTTGCAGTGCCTTGTGCCCTTCATCAACATAAGTTTCTAAGGCTTTCCTTTGTTCATCCATCTTGATTTGCATTGCAAGCAGTAGAGCACTATAATCAGTGGATGGAGCTTGTTGAACTAGTGAATGCTGAGCAACTGTTTGTAGAGCCTTCTTATAGCTTTGGCTCCTCCTCTTGAATACAAAGAACTTCTTTTTCTTAGCTTGCTCAGCTTCCTCATCTTCAGAGTCAGATGTACTTGCTATATCCACCCTATCCTTAGGGCTGGATGTTCTTTCAGTATGCACATCTTGTGCCTGCTCAGAATCTAGCCTTATAGGCTCTTCTAGTATATCCAAAGTCTCCCCCTCAGCAACAGCATCCTTCACTGCATCAGCAGCAGTCTTTTCCATATCAAAATCATCTTGATCTAAGTTCAAAAACAGATCTTCCATGGTATACTCTGCTGGAGACTGTGCAGGAGATGTACTTGGTTCTTCAACCACTGTATCAGGTATCACAACAGATGTGTCTGGAAGAACAACATCTGGTTCTGGGTTTGCTGGCTGATTTTGCTGATGATCATCAGACAAATCAGAATTTGTTATACAAAATTCAAAGTGTTAAGATCAACAAGTACCTCTTGAATGATGAGAGTAGCCTGCTCACTATCCAGTGTAGATGGATGTTCTACAGCTGGAGGCTCCCCCTGGATATCAGCTGGCTCCTGAGGAGCAGGTGACTTTGCTGCAGTCACATCTACTGGACTTTCAGGAGTGAAGACCACCTGTTCTTCACTGCCTGAGCTGCTTGAGGACTCTTGAGGCACAGCAGCTGTCTTCCTTTTCTTCCTGGGAGGAGAGTCTGTCTTAGAAGTTTGTTTCTCAGGGGTGGCCAAGTCCTTTGACACCAGCACCCTTTCCCATCTTGAGAATATTCTGGAGTCCATTCTCCTCATATGATTTATCTTTGTTCCTGCAGCAGTGCTCATTACCTCTGGAATGGATCCAGCCAGGTAGAGACTTATAATCCTGCCCAGATTGGGCTTCTTCAGGCTTTCCTTCACTTTCTCAAAAACCACCATTGACCAATCTGTCTTCAGAGTGAAGATGATTCTGGTCATTACTTCAAACATGGAGGCAGACACCCTGTCATGCCCTCCTGGTTTGCACAGAATTACCTTGCCCACTACTTCTGACAAGAACTTGCCTTGATTGTTCATCCCCTTCCTATTGAAGACTGATCCCACCTTCATCTGTGAATCCAGTCCACACCAAGTAAGAGCTTCCCTGGTCTTAGAAGCAGTTACCTCCTCTTCTTCTTGAATCTTAGGTAGCTGAAGTACCTTTCTCAAAGACTTGGGGGATAGTTTGACTTTGGTGCCATGCACCCTGGACTTGATTCTGAATCCAGAGTCGTCCACAGTTGCTTGAGTAAGAAATTCAATTACTTCTTTCTTCCAGATTTTCGTTGGTTCTGAAACCAAGAATTCCAGTCCTGAATCGCTGACTAGGGTAATCACCGATTTGAATTCCTGATCGCTGTCGTCAAATGCGCCTCGCACGAGCTCATAGCCCTCGTTGACGTTCTCTTCCAGCTTGGGAGCCATTAGGGTTTGAAGATTTAGTCTTGAGAAGAGAGAAATGTCGACACAAGAGTTTAGGTCTCGAAACTTTGAAAGCGTGTCGACAATCAAAGACAGAACCCTATTTATACCTTTCCTGTTTGAAGACGAACAGGCGGGAGGAATTTCTAATGATGTGTCGACACTGTCAATAAGTGTCGACACTGACCTATAATGTCTCGACACTCATGTGTCGACACAAATTTAGTTAACAGATACTATGTGTCGACACTTGGTTAAGTGTCGACACCACTATACTCGACATGTGTCGAGACTTTACTTAGAAAAATTCTGAGTAAAACTTAAGTGTCGACACCTTAGTGGATGTGTCGACACCTACTCGACATGTGTCGACACTAACATTCTGAAGTGTCGACACTAACTTCCTAGATGTGTCGACACCATTTTTCTGAAGTGTCGACACTTACTATTCTGTGTCGACATAGACTTGTCTATGTGTCGACACCTTTTTACTTAGCCAATTTTTGTTCTGTATACTTAGTCTAAGTTTATCATACCTAGTTCAATTTTGAACTTATTAAACTTAGCTTCATCTAAGGGCTTAGTGAACATATCAGCTATCTGATTATCTGTTTTAACATATTCAAGTGCAATATCATTTCTTTCTACATGCTCCCTAAGAAAGTGATATTTTATCTCAATATGTTTAGTTCTACTATGAGATACAGGATTATTAGCTATGGAAATAGCACTAGTAGAATCACAATAAAGTGGAGTTCTACTTACCTGACATCCATAGTCTTCTAGCTGATGTTGAATCCATAGAAGTTGAGCACAGCAACTTCCTGCAGCTATATACTCTGACTCAGCTGTGGAGATGGCCACACTGGTTTGCTTCTTACTACTCCAAGAGATAAGTCTTCCACCTAGGAATTGACAGGATCCAGTTGTGCTTTTTCTATCTTCCTTGCATCCTGCAAAGTCTGCATCTGAATAGCCTGTTAGATCAAAATCTCCATTCCTAGGGTACCAGAGGCCTAGATAAGGTGTGCCCTTTAGATATCTCAAGATTCTCTTGACTGCAGTCAAGTGAGACTCTTTGGGGCAGGCTTGATACCTGGCACAAACACATGTAGCATACATAATGTCAGGCCTACTTGCAGTCAAGTATAGTAAGGAGCCAACTATCCCTCTATACAAGGTTTCATCTACAGGTTTCCCTGCATCATCCTTGCTTAGAGACATACTTGACCCCATAGGAGTCTTCATGGTACTGGAGGAATCCATACCATATTTCCTTATGAGTTCTAGGGTGAACTTAGACTGACATATGGAAAGACCACTTTCAGTCTGTTTAACTTGGAGACCCAAGAAAAACTTCAGTTCTCCCATACTACTCATTTCAAATTGACTCTGCATAAGCTTTGCAAACTTTTTGCAAAGGCTACTTTCAGTAGACCCAAATATAATGTCATCTACATATATTTGGACAAGTATTACTTTGCCTCTAGATTCCCTAAGGAATAGAGTCTTATCTATTTTCCCCCTTGTGAACTTGTTCTCAATGAGGAAACTAGATAGGGTTTCATACCAAGCTCTAGGAGCTTGCTTTAACCCATACAATGCTTTCCTAAGTCTATAGACATAATGTGGAAAAGTAGAATCAACAAAACCTGAAGGTTGCTCCACATATACTTCTTCTTTTAAATTACCATTAAGGAATGCTGACTTCACATCCATTTGGTATACTTTGAATCCTTGGTAGGTTGCATAGGCCAAGAACATCCTTATGGCTTCCAGTCTGGCTACTGGAGCAAAGGTTTGATCAAAATCAATACCTTCTTCTTGCCTATATCCTTTTGCAACCAATCTTGCCTTATTCTTAATGATGACTCCTTGTTCATCTAACTTGTTTCTGTAGATCCACTTTGTTCCTATCACATTGTGATCTTTAGGCTTAGGAACTAAGTCCCAAACCTTGCACCTCTTGAACTGGTTTAGCTCTTCCTGCATAGCTTCAGTCCACTGTGGATCTTGTATAGCTTCTTCAAATTTCTTTGGTTCTATCTGAGACAGAAAACTTGAATATATTGCAGCATTCTGATTTCTGCTCCTTGTCTGAACACCTTGTCTTGGATCTCCAATGATCAGCTCCACTGGATGATCTCTTAGATGCCTGTTGGCTGGAGGCATCCTTACTTCTGGTTGTACTTCTTCATCATCTTCATCATGCTGAGTTCCTTGAACTTCTTCAGCTCCTGGTACATGTAGTTCTCCCCCTGGACATAAGCCATCTTCTTCTACTTGCTGTCTTGCAGCAGGTACATCTTCTATGGTTAGCTTGTCCATCTTCTTAGAAAGACCTGTGGGGCTGCACACACTACTAGACAACTCATTGTTAATAAGAAGTGTCTCATCAAAAACTACATGCACAGACTCCTCTACAACTTGTGTAGTCAAGTTGTAGACTCTATAAGACTTACTATTACTGCTGTACCCAACAAACACTCCCTCTTGGGATTTGGCAGCAAACTTAGTTAAGTGAGTCTTCCCATTGTTAAGTATAAAGCATTTACAACCAAAAATCCTGAAATAGGATAGGTTTGGTTTCCTGCCTTTCACTACTTCATAGGGGTCTTGTTTAACCTTTTAGTTATGGTAGCTCTATTTATCACATGGCATGCAGTGTTTACTGCTTCAGCCCAGAAATATTCTGGTAGTGAAGAATCACTTAATAGAGTCCTACCAGCTTCTATCAAGGTTCTATTTTTCCTTTCAGCAATGCCATTTTGCTGAGGTGTTCTTGGTGAAGAGAATTCTTGAAATATCCCATAGTCTTCACATAGTTTTGTCATGCTTTCAGATTGAAACTCTGTACCATGGTCACTTCTAATTTTGACCACTGTACAGTTCAATTCATTCTGAATTTGCTTAACAAAACTGTGGAAGACACTAGGTGTTTCAGATTTCTGCTTTAAGAAGAACACCCAGGAAAACCTTGAGTAGTCATCAACAACTACAAAGGTGTAGACCTTCCTACCTAAGCTGTGAACTGGCATTGGACCAAATAGATCCATATGCAAGAGATATAAACATCTCACAGCATCCTTGTTGTCAATGCTTCTAAAGGTGGATTTAGTCTGCTTGCCCTTTTGACAAGCTGAGCAAATGCCATCTTTGACACACTTAACTTGAGGACCATTCCTCACTAACTCTTTACTAAAGAGTTTGCCAATAGTCTTGTAATTTAGATGAGCAAGCCTCTTGTGCCACTTGACACATTGAGAGACTGTCTCATCAGCTACAAGACAAACTGGAGAACTATTGTTCTCAACCATAATGTCTAAACAATAGACATTTCTCTTCCTATAACCTGTCAAAATGATCTTTTGATCACTAGACCTCTTGATATGACAACCATTTTTAACAAATGAGATGTCATACCCTACATCACTTAATTGACTTATACTAATGAGGTTATGTTTCAAACCTTTAACATAAGCCACTTGAGTAATGGTAACTAAGTTAGAAGATATGTTACCAAACCCTTTGATGATTCCTTTTTCTGAACCACCAAAGGTCACCTTTGGACCATTCTTGATAGGGATGTAGTCCTTCAGTAGTCCCCTAGTTCCAGTCATGTGTCTGGAACATCCACTATCCAAGTACCATGTAGGGGTATGGCCACTTGGATTCTCCTGCAAAACAAATTAATGAACCTTAGAACCCAAAGTAAACTTGGGTCCTTGGTGATTGTTAGTTTGCAAATTGACATAGCTACCTGCTGGCTTTCCACCAGGTATCTTGTTACTACCTTTGGCACTAACATTGTGCCAACAGTCCAAAGCAAAGTGGCCAACTTTGCCACAGCACCAACATTCAAATTTGTTGTACCTTTGCTTAGGTACAGACTTGGCTGTCTTAGTGAATGTTGGGGCTTTGCCCTTGGACTTGGACTGATTCTGAACAGTCCAAACTGGGTTAACAAATCCCAGTCCAGTCTTTCCTTTATGATGAACAAAATCATCAATCAAGGGTAGCACTGATTTAGGTTTTGAAAAGCTAGCTACTAGCTCTTTCTCCTTCTGAAGATTAATCTCCAGTTTCTTAATTTGATCATTCTTAAATGTAATGGTACCCATCTGAATCACAGTAATGTGTTTCAGCCTGGCCACTTCATTTAGTTTTTGATCATAATTCTTCTCATAATCTATTGCAGCTGTCTTGAGATCAGCAATTTCCTTGGCCAAATTTTTGGCTAGGGTCTTGCTTTTCTTATAGGCTAGCAATAGTACTTGATATTCATCTAGGAGTTGATGAATATCTCCCTCAGACTCAGACATATTCTCATCACTTGATGAAGAATACTCTGACTCTGAACTTGAACTGGAATCAGAACTTTGAGTTAAGCCTTGTACCTGACTGGGTCCTGGCTGCTCCAGGTTTTTGGTACTTTCAGTCAAAGCCATCAGTCCTTGGCTTTGACAGTCTTCTTGCTCATAGATAGATTCCATGATCTGCATGAACTCTTCTTCTTCTTCAGCAAATAGCCCAATATAGGCTTCAGCATCTGTCTCTGTGTCTGAAGAAGACATATCTGAAAGAGTCTTCTCATTCTTTGCAACAAAGGACTTCTCCTTCTTTCCTTTGAAGTGTGTTTTCTTCTTGTCACTGGATTCCTTCCTTCTTTCAGGACAGTCTGCAATAACATGGCCCTGTCTATTGCAGCAGTAACAAATTATCTTGGATCCAGTTGCCTTACTTGTCTTGGTCCTTTTCTTGTCCTTCTTTGAAGGCTTCTTTTCCAGATACTGAACCTCTTTCCCTTTGGAAGATGAAGGTCTAGACCTCCACTGTTTCTTCTTAAGGAACTTCTGAAAATGTCTGGTGAATGCAGCAAAGTCTTCATCACTTTCACTGCTTGTAGATTTTGTACTTTCAGATTCTTCAGATTCTGATTCAACTACCTCAGGAGGAGGAGTTGATGACTTGGTCCTGCTCTTTCTAGGTACATCTGACTTAAAGGCAACAGTCTTTTCTCTGTATTCAGTCCTTGTTGACTTTTCTTCTTCTTTTCTTACTGACAATTGCATCTCATAGGATAACAACTTGCCAAAAAGTGTGGGAGGAGGAATTTCTCCCAACTTTGCCATTTCTCTGATGGCACAAATCTTGGTGTCCCAGTCTTTGGTTAGGGACCTTAAGAATTTGTCATTCAACTCATAGTTTGTGAACTCTCTTCCATATGACATGAGTTCATTTACAATTCTATAAAATTTCTTATAGCATTCAGTGATGCTATCTCCTCTTCCTTGCCTAAAACTCTCATATTCTTGATTAAGCAAGGACTTCCTATCTTGCCTTACTTCTTCAGAACCTTCCATGTAGACAATGAGGGTATCCCACATTTCTTTTGCAGTTTTACAGTGAATAAGGTTCTGGAAGGTGGCATCATCAATTGCACTGACTATAATGTTCTGTGCCCTTTTGTCCATAGTTGCTAGGACAATCTCATCCTTGGTCATTTCAGAGAAATCCTTTGGAGTCCTCTGATTTGCATCCAAAACTGAAATCTTCATAGGCACATATGGCCCTTCTTTGACTGTGATGTATATTCTAGGGTCAGAGGCTTCCATAAACAGCCTAACCCTCTCTTTCCAGATCCCAAAGATCTCTTTTCTGCATATAGGTAGTTTCATTGAACCCAACTCCTTATGATTCTCTGAAGAACCCATGTTCTTGATTTTTTTGAAACTGTTTCCTGTTTCCTGACTTAACTGAATCTGCCAAACTGGATCTCCTCAGACAGTTAGTCCTGATTTTGAGGAACCTGGCTCTGATACCACTTGAAAGATATGGTACCTAAACACCTAGAGGGGGGGGGGGGTGAATAGGTGACCTAAACCTTTTTAACTTTTGTTTGACAGCACAACAGTTTATCACAGATTATTACAGTTAACAGCAATTTCAGAAATCACATAGAAAAGCCACAACACAGCACAGCACAGCAGACACACTAATTTTATAGTGGTTCCCCAATCTTTGGGTACATCCACTTTCCCTCTTCGCCTATCTAGCAGTGTACTAGATTCGGCCAAACTTCTCCACTAGCTCAGAACCCAACAAGGTTCCTACCTCAGGCCCAAAGCCTTACACTCAGCCAAAAGGCCTACACTCAGCCACCCAGGCCTACACTCAGCCAATCAAAGGCCTACACTCAGAGTTCTTCAACTCCTACACTCAGGCACCAAGCCCTACCCTCAGCCTTTATAAAATAGGCTTACAATCACTCAGATCCAATGGATCTTACAAGTTATAATAGAAATTACAAATTCTAACTCTACAACTCAGAAGGAATGAGAGGAGTTGAGAGTTTCTTGGAGAGTTCTTGGAAGAACTCAGCTTGATCCAAACTGACTTAGCTTTCTTCAAAGCTTCTTGAGTAGAACTGAATTAGTCTGAATCTTCTGCAGTTGATCCTTGATCTCTGCTTCTTGAAATCCAGATGACTCTGAATTCTTCTTCTCAGCCTTAGTTCCAAAGACTGAATCCTTGGTTGGAGCTCTCTCTCTCCAACTACTTAGATCTGCAGTTGGACTGCCTGATCTTCTTGTGTTGATCTTCTGTGTATCACTTCTTGATTTAGTCTGATCAACTACTTCAATCACACCATGTAATGTTTGTGAACTTCTTAATTATTATCACTCCATTTCTGTAGACTGTGGGTGCCTATTTATAGGCTTCCTTCATGGTAACCGGCTGATCCGGTTTATAACAGTCTTTTGACTTTGCTGACAGTTGCTGTAGACCGGCTGGATTGGCAGCTGTCATGTCAACCAGTCACTTCTTGAAATTCTCTAACTGTCAGTTAGTGTCGAGACTTTCTGTTCTTAAGTGTCGACACTTATAGACCAAGTGTCGACACATGTTGTGTAAGTGTCGACACAAGTCTACAAGGTGTCGACACATTCCCTTGTATGTCTCGACACAGTTTCTTCTGCATGTGTCGACACTGAAATTGAGTGTCGACACAAGCACTTGTACTTCATTCTTTCTGTATTCTTCTAAGTGTCGACACATCTCCTTTGTGTCGACACATCTTCATGTGTAGAAACTGTCAAGTGTCGACACTGCTTCTTGGTGTCGACACAAGTCTTCATTCTTGATTCTTCAGCTGAGTGTCGACACATCCCATTAGTGTCGACACTTATACTTAGAATATTTTACAAGTTTTCTGTTCTTTGCTAAGTGTCGACACAGCTCCTTGTGTCGACACTATCTTCAAGTGTTGAGTCTTCTGGTTATGTGTCGACACATTGTGCTGAGTGTCGACACATACTTTAAGTGTTGACTTCTTTGAGTGTGTGTCGACACATTATGCTGAGTGTCGACACATTCTTCATATGTTGACTCTTTAGATTGAGTGTCGACACATTGTGTTGAGTGTCGACACTTGTACTTAGTCTCTGCAGAATTATGCTGAGTGTCGACACAACTCCAAGTGTCGACACTGTCTGGTGTTGACTCAGCTCTTCAAGATGTCGACACTTCTGCTAAGTGTCGACACAGCTTTTCTGCATCCTTCTACACTGAGTGTCGACACAGCTCCAAGTGTCGACACTTTCTGACTGGTGTCGACTCTTCTTCCCTGGTGTCGACACAATGACTCCAAGTGTCGACACTGCTTGTCTGGGTGTCGACACAAGCTTTCTCAAGTGTCGACACTTTGCCTCTGGGTGTCGACACATGGACTTAAAATTTTCAGCTTCAGTCCAGTGTATACCTAACCTGCACAAATAACTCAAACAAACATCAAATACATTCTGATGTATATCATTGAGTTAGGTGAGGCTTCTTCAAATCAGGTACATTTGACCAATGTACCCAACAATATCTAAAGAATTTAAAGTCGTACTATGAGATGCAGGATTGCTTTCTCTCGTCAACATTCCAAACGTTCTGATGGTGGCAACCCCCAACGTGTTAAAATTGAAGACGGCGATGACGACAACCCCCAACGTGTTAAAGTTGAAGACGACGATGACGGCAACCCCCAACGTGTTAAAGTTGAAGACGGCGATTTTCTACATATTGAAGATGACGACGGCGACCCCAACATGATGGAGACGGTGACCTTGTGGAGCTACATGATGTGGAGCTACATGATGAAGATGAAGACTACCAAATAATATTTAGTTGTTTCTATTTGCATTTTATTTTTATCATGTAGTATTTAAACATTTGAGTATTGTTTTATTTTTATTTATGTGGGCTGTAAATAGCCAATGCATGATGTAAAGCCTATATAAGGCTAACCTTGTTTCATTTTACTTAGTGAATGAAAAGAAAGAAATTAAACCCTAACCCTATCTTGAGAATCTTCTTCGCCTCTTCTTCCTAGCCGCCATTTTCACCTCTCTCTCTCTAGGATTCAACCTTTTCCTCCTCCTCCCTCTCCTTGGCCGCCGACCACCCTTCTCCTCCCCTCTTCTTCTTGTGCTAGTCTCGACCACCTCGCCTACTCCTTCTCCTTTTGCTCGGCCACTCCCTTTCTTCCTCCTCCTACAACCCGAGCAGCCACCTAACTCCTCCACCCAATCATCCCCCTTCCCAAGCAAACGACCTCTCCCTTTCTTCCTCCTCCTACAACCCGAGCCACCCTTTCCCCAAGTCAAAAACCGACCTTACTCTCATCCCCTACCAAAACTGACTGTAACACCCCCATCTGTCGCATGACATATAACAGAAGGTCCAGCTGGAACCCGACGCCATATACCACAGACAGTCGGAAGGGTTACCAAGTGAATAATCAAACCAACCAATTAAGACTACCCGTCCTAACCACAGAGCATTCTAGCGGAAGTTTTTAAAGTTGAAGAACCCAAACTTAAATCCATCAAATATGAATGTCCACATTTACAACTACAAGAACGAACCCCAAATACACTGAAACAGGTACATGGCCTTATGGCCTTACAAATGTTCATAAATATAACATGTCTTACATACATCGGCTCGCAGGCCGGCCACACATGAGAAATGTAAAAACAACTATTCTACGGCCTTCTAGGGCCAGCACAGCAACATGGGCTCCAGCCCGCTATTTGGCGCTCGGCTCCGCAGCACCTGCAAGCACATACCACCGCACGGTGGCAAATAAAGCAACGGTCAGCTAAAAGCCGACCAAATTATAACGACCCCGCCCCTTACTCGGGACGGCGGTGCTCTTTCCCTGCAAAACATTAGCCCAACAATATATATATATCGCAATAATAGTTCGCCACAGGTGTAGGCTCGCACGGCCAAACACCCCGTGCACTCAGGGCACATTCATGGTGAACCCTGACAAATCAGTGCATTCACCACCATCCCTAGGATGGCAACAACATGTGAGCATTTAGCCTTTCTGACCACCGTCTAAGGCTCCGACTATGCCAACGGCCAGTCCCCGTCTTCGGGTCTCTCGCACCGAACCACATAGCCTAGGTCCAATTCCACTTGCCCGTTGCTCACGCCGCATGTCCAATTTAAGGAACTTTGCGCGGGCCAAGCTTCTCTCGGATCCCAAATTTTCCAAACCAATCTCATAACCCAGTTATGATCGAGGCCGGTTCCCAGACCGCCAAGTTAGCAGAACACGTTTCCGCTCAGTTTTCCGGGTGCGCCTTGAAGCTAACCTCCAAGGATCCCTGCTGCAATCTACCGCGTAGAAACCCGAAAAAAAACAAAACCCAAAGCACGGAGTCTTCTCCGGCAAAACCATATCAAATGCAACATCACCGATCCAGACAAAACACGTCCGGGTAGGCTTCACACACAATGCCTATGCCCGTACTTACGATTCCGGCTCTACATGCAACACAAGGGGGACTATTCCCGTCAACCCCAAGGAACACCACGCACTCACCGCATACTCGCGGGAGCGGGATTCCCTATGCAGAAAGAAAGAGATTCAAGCGCTCGAGTTGAGAATTGTTACCCTTGTAGTCCGTTTTGGCGCCATGGAAAAACTACGCGGTTAGAACTCTACGCAATGACCTTCCCTCCACGGATCCGCTCTCCGATTTCGAAACGGTGCTCCGATGCTCCGCCGGCGGCCGGAAACCTCCTTCTTCTTCCTCTCCTCTCTCACTTTGGAAGGGGAGAACTTTGGAGAGAAAAATGAGGGAATAAATCCCTATTCCCGGCCTTAACAGAGCAGGATCTCATCTGGGCCATTGGATCCTAATTAAAGAAAATGAACGGCTCGGATCTGCACAAAATTCCCCAGACCTGGGCCGCACACGGCTTGGCACACGGCCGTGTCCAAGGCCGTGTGCCTCGATCCAGGCATGATCATCGAACTGAGAAATGCACACGGGCCAAGACACGCCCGTGTCTGACCTGACACGCCCGTGTCGGGTTCCTCGACACGCCCGTGTTCGTGGGCGTGTCACGCATAACCGCCACGGCAACGGACACGACCCATCAGGACACGGGTAGGGACACGGGTTGACACACGCCCGTGTCGGATGACACGCCCGTGTCATCCGGCCGTGTTCCTGGCCGTGTCCTTCTCGGGTTGGAAACGGCCAAAAATCACAAGCCAGACACGGCCTTGGACACGCCCGTGTCCTAGGCCGTGTACCCCTACAGGCACCAAAAACTCTTTTTCCGCGACCGACTCACACACAAAATTCGGGGCGTTACAAATCTCCCCCACTTAAGGAATTTCGTCCCGAAATTAAGCAAAGGTACACGAAAGCTAAATGATACCTGAGTGGAATAACTCGGGGTATTCCTCCAACATAGGTTGCTCTCGCTCCCAAGAAAGCTCCTCACGTCCGCAATTATCCCAACGGACTTTAACCATTCTGACCTCCTTGTTGCGAAGTCGTTTGACCGCAACGTCTTCAATTCGTACTGGTCTGACCCTTGTTGTTAACTCATAATCAACCGGTACCCGATTGTCTGCAACGATCTGCGAAGGCTCTTGCACTGCCTTACGCAACACCGATACGTGGAATACGTCATGCAGCCCACTCAACTCCGTCGACAGCTTCAACCTATACGCCGCCTCGCCAACACGCTCCAGGATTTCAAATGGTCCAAGGTATCTCGGACTCAGCTTCTTCAAGCGTCGAACCCGCGATACACCCTTGAACGGCTTGATCTTTAAATATACCATGTCGCCAACATTGAACTCCACATTTCTATGTTTGGCATTGTAATACTTTGACTGTCTATCCTGAGCAATCTTCAGCCTTTCTTGAATTGTCCATATCATTGAAGTGGCATCTTCCACCGCTTGACGTTTATACAACTTTGATTCGCCTGCCTCCAACCAAGACAACGGCGTACGACACTTCCTCCCGTACAAGGCTTTGAAAGGCGCCATTCCAATGCTTGCCTGAAAACTATTGTTGTAAGCATACTCCACCATGTACAAGTGATCCTCCCAATTCTTCCCGAAATCTAGGACGCACATGCGAAGCATGTCCTCCATAGTCCTGTTGACTCTCTCGGTTTGGCCATCTGTCTGCGGGTGAAAGGCTGTGCTGAACTTTAGCTTAGTACCCAACAGACCATGCACCAACCTCCAGTCATTTGACGTGAAGCGTCCATCACGATCACTAACAATACTGCGAGGCACACCATGCAGTCGTACAATATTATCCACGTAGAGTTTGGCTAACCTTTCTACTGGATCTTCTTTTCTCATTGGGATAAAGTGCGACACCTTTGTCAATCTATCTACGACCACCCAAATGGCATCATTTCCTTTCTGCGACTTCGGCAAACAGTGCACAGAATCCATAGATATATCGTCAAACTTCCATTCTGGGATAGGAAGTGATTTCAAGAAACCTCCGGGCTTCTGACATTCCGCCTTCACTAATGCACAAGTACGACACTTGGCCACATAAAGCGCCACATCCTTCTTCAAACCCGGCCACCAGAATAATTTCTTCATGTCTCTATACATCTTCGTGCTTCCCGGGTGGATTGAGTATTTGGTATGATGAGCCTCATACATCAACTCCTCCCGAATATTATCCGCACTAGGAACGCATAGACGACCGTCCTTCCTTAGCAACCCATCTTCAACCACAAACTGGGAATATGACCCATCCAAAGGTCCATCTAGGATTTGCTTCATGCTGCTATCCTGAACCAAAGCCCGCCGAACTCTATCCGCTAGGTCACACTGCACCTCTGTCCAAAACAGTTTCGCCTCGGCACTAGATTGCTTGTCAACACAAGATATCTCCAATGCCTCCAACTCTTGGACCAATCTCTCATCATGCACTGATAACCAGTTGGCTCGTGCGGGAATCTTACGACTCAACGCATCCGCCACTACATTTCCCTTCCCAGGCACATAGTGTATCTTGAAGGTGTAGTCCCCTAAGAACTCCATCCACCTCCTCTGCCTCATGTTCAGATCCTTTTGATCCAATAGGTACTTCAAACTCTTATGATCGGTGTAAATATCTACCTTCACACCGTACAGATAGTGCCTCCAAAGCTTTAGAGCAAAAATCACGGCCGCTAACTCTAAGTCGTGGACCGGATAATTCCTCTCGTGAACCTTCAATTGTCGTGAACCATAAGCTATCACTCTCCCATGCTGTAGCAGAACACAGCCCAAACCACTGCCTGAAGCATCACTATAAATCTCGAACCCTTCGGTACCACTTGGCGAACATAAAATAGGCGCCGTGGTTAACCGCCTCTTCAACTCTACAAAAGCCTGTTCGCACTCCGAAGACCACACAAACTTCTGATCCTTCCTTGTCAACGTCGTGAGTGGTAGTGCTATCCGCGAGAAGTTCTCTGCGAAGCGCCTGTAGTAGCCAGCAAGCCCCAGAAAACTCCGGACATCTGCCACTGTAGTCAAAGTAGGCCACTCCCGTATCGCCACTATCTTCGCCGGACCCACAGCTATTCCTTCTCCACTGACAACATGACCAAGGAACGCTATCGAGGATAACCAGAACTCACACTTGGAGAACTTTGCATACAACTGACTTTTCCTCAATGTCTCCAACACCATGTGTAAATGCTTGTAATGATCCTCCTCGCACCGCGAATACACCAGGATATCATCGATGAATACTATCACAAACTGATCCAAGTATTCTCTGAACGTCCTATTCATCAGATCCATAAACGCGGATGGAGCATTCGTCAACCCAAACGGCATAACCGTGAACTCGTAATGCCCAAACCGCGTACTGAATGCTGTCTTTGGAATGTCGCTCTCCCTTATCCTCAACTGATAGTAACCAGACTTCAAATCTAACTTCGAATATACAGTTGACCCAACCAACTGATCAAATAGATCGTCAATCCTCGGGATTGGATATTTGTTCTTCTCCGTAAGTTTGTTCAATTCCCGATAATCGATACAAAGCCGCAAGCTCCCATCTTTCTTCTTAACAAAGAGAACTGGTGCGCTCCAAGACGACAAACTTGGACGCACATAACCTTGCTCTAGCAACTCCTGCGGTTGCACCTTCAACTCTGCCATTTCTCTTGGGGCTATCCGATAGGGGGAGCATGACACCGGTTTGGCACCCGGTATCAGCTCTATAGTAAAGTCTATCTCCCACTGAGGAGGGGCTCCTGGGAGATCATCTGGAAACACATCAGGATATTCGGACATAACTGGGATGTTGCCCAAACTAGGTTTAGGCGTCGAAGTCTACACTAGAGTGACATACAGTTCTGCCCCAGACCAAACTGCCGGGAACACCTGAAGGGCTGACATCAAAATCTTACCCGACCCCTTCATGCCCGCGAAAGTCACCTCATGACTAGCTCTCAACTGACCCACTAGCAACTTCGATCAACGTATGTCTGCTGCTCTGAGAGCCTGACCATGCTAAAGATCACGTTGAACTCTCCTAGCGGTAGAAACAACGCCTGCAAATCAAACTTTTGACTCACAATTCATACCTAAACGCAACAGATTCTATCTGCGCGCATCGAGCACTACTAGTCAACAACACATCCATTAAGACTTTTGCCATCGGAAGATATATTCCGACACGTAATACAGTTCCTTTGGGCAAACGGAGACACAAAGCCCTCTTTAACGAACGGTGCTCGCGCCGGATAAACGAAATTCAGAACAACGCTTAGCACAAGCGGTTCTAGGTTAACATGCACAAAGACTACAAGTGTCTAAAGCTAAATGCTAGAATTTTAAACCTTACCTGTCACCTCGTCTGCTTGCTTTCTGTCCTCTTGCTGACCAAGCTTGTACTCTTCAGACTTCCTTTCGGACTTTGCACGTCCACTCCAACACTCACGTGCAAAATGTCCCACTTTTTCGCAGATATAGCAAGCTCTTGGGACTCGACTTGTAGTTGCTCCCGACGCACCAGAAGAAGGGGCTGAGTTCGAAGTCTTCAGCTTCTTATTCCAACTGCGGACATCGGACTTTGAACTTGGCCCTTTGAACTGTGGTTTCTTAGTACCAGAGTCCTCACCTGCTCCTGACATAGCTTCCTTAATCTTCTGAGCACCATCCCAACATTCTCGGGCAAAGTGTCCTTTCTTTCCACAAGTATGACAGTTGTAAGCAACCTTGCTAGTCGATGATCTAACCTTCTTCTTCAGCATTTTGCAAGATGCACCCCTCATAGGAATTGCAGAGTTCGATACCCTACTCACTGGTATCTGGTGAATTTTTCCCATTTCCACTTCCAAAGATCTGGCCGACTCTACCAAGGCTCGGAATCCCATTAGTTTTGGTCCTAGAAGTGGAATTCGTAGTTCGTCACGTAGACCACTATAGAATCTATCGACTATAGACCTCTCGTTCTCCAACTCAAAGCATGGGTAGCGGCTTATCAAAAGGAATGCCTGCAAATACTCATCAACTGAGTGCGTACCCTGCACCAAGCACATATTCAACGGCTGACCTGATGGCCTCCTAAATGTCATTTGATTCAACACACCACCCGACATTGAAGTCATCTCGGGGACAAGAGGTTGCACATTGCTTCCTTGCTGTGCACTAGTCACAGCGAGCACCACTTCAACGATCCTTCTTATGGTTTCTAACGAAAGAGGGGTATCAAGCGCGCCACTGGGTGCAATATAATCCTCAGAAACCAGATGTTCTGTCGGCTCTACGCCACTCCCGGTCACCTATAGTCATACAAAACACCAATAAGTGACCAAACAAAATTGCAAAAAGCAATTATAGGAACGCGTAGGTTCCTCAACCACGAGTATTTTTCATTCCTAAGTGGACATTCATGGGTTCTTTTTAATGTTATAACGATGACGCACACATGTGCTCACCACCCCTTAAAAGAATTCGCCCACGAATTCATTTAAGCTTGACCGTAACCAGAAGTCTGATACCAAATTGTAACACCCCCATCTGTCGCATGACATATAACAGAAGGTCCAGCTGGAACCCGACGCCATATACCACAGACAGTCGGAAGGGTTACCAAGTGAATAATCAAACCAACCAATTAAGACTACCCGTCCTAACCACAGAGCATTCTAGCGGAAGTTTTTAAAGTTGAAGAACCCAAACTTAAATCCATCAAATATGAATGTCCACATTTACAACTACAAGAACGAACCCCAAATACACTGAAACAGGTACATGGCCTTATGGCCTTACAAATGTTCATAAATATAACATGTCTTACATACATCGGCTCGCAGGCCGGCCACACATGAGAAATGTAAAAAACAACTATTCTACGGCCTTCTAGGGCCAGCACAGCAACATGGGCTCCAGCCCGCTATTTGGCGCTCGGCTCCGCAGCACCTGCAAGCACATACCACCGCACGGTGGCAAATAAAGCAACGGTCAGCTAAAAGCCGACCAAATTATAACGACCCCGCCCCTTACTCGGGACGGCGGTGCTCTTTCCCTGCAAAACATTAGCCCAACAATATATATATATCGCAATAATAGTTCGCCACAGGTGTAGGCTCGCACGGCCAAACACCCCGTGCACTCAGGGCACATTCATGGTGAACCCTGACAAATCAGTGCATTCACCACCATCCCTAGGATGGCAACAACATGTGAGCATTTAGCCTTTCTGACCACCGTCTAAGGCTCCGACTATGCCAACGGCCAGTCCCCGTCTTCGGGTCTCTCGCACCGAACCACATAGCCTAGGTCCAATTCCACTTGCCCGTTGCTCACGCCGCATGTCCAATTTAAGGAACTTTGCGCGGGCCAAGCTTCTCTCGGATCCCAAATTTTCCAAACCAATCTCATAACCCAGTTATGATCGAGGCCGGTTCCCAGACCGCCAAGTTAGCAGAACACGTTTCCGCTCAGTTTTCCGGGTGCGCCTTGAAGCTAACCTCCAAGGATCCCTGCTGCAATCTACCGCGTAGAAACCCGAAAAAAAACAAAACCCAAAGCACGGAGTCTTCTCCGGCAAAACCATATCAAATGCAACATCACCGATCCAGACAAAACACGTCCGGGTAGGCTTCACACACAATGCCTATGCCCGTACTTACGATTCCGGGCTCTACATGCAACACAAGGGGGACTATTCCCGTCAACCCCAAGGAACACCACGCACTCACCGCATACTCGCGGGAGCGGGATTCCCTATGCAGAAAGAAAGAGATTCAAGCGCTCGAGTTGAGAATCGTTACCCTTGTAGTCCGTTTTGGCGCCATGGAAAAACTACGCGGTTAGAACTCTACGCAATGACCTTCCCTCCACGGATCCGCTCTCCGATTTCGAAACGGTGCTCCGATGCTCCGCCGGCGGCCGGAAACCTCCTTCTTCTTCCTCTCCTCTCTCACTTTGGAAGGGGAGAACTTTGGAGAGAAAAATGAGGGAATAACTCCCTATTCCCGGCCTTAACAGAGCAGGATCTCATCTGGGCCATTGGATCCTAATTAAAGAAAATGAACGGCTCGGATCTGCACAAAATTCCCCAGACCTGGGCCGCACACGGCTTGGCACACGGCCGTGTCCAAGGCCGTGTGCCTCGATCCAGGCACGATCATCGAACTGAGAAATGCACACGGGCCAAGACACGCCCGTGTCTGACCTGACACGCCCGTGTCGGGTTCCTCGACACGCCCGTGTTCGTGGGCGTGTCACGCATAACCGCCACGACAACTGACACGACCCATCAGGACACGGGTAGGGACACGGGTTGACACACGCCCGTGTCGGATGACACGCCCGTGTCATCCGGCCGTGTTCCTGGCCGTGTCCTTCTCGGGTTGGAAACGGCCAAAAATCACAAGCCAGACACGGCCTTGGACACGCCCGTGTCCTAGGCCGTGTACCCCTACAGGCACCAAAAACTCTTTTTCCGCGACCGACTCACACACAAAATTCGGGGCGTTACACTGACCCCCCCCCCCTTAAATGTGGTGAAGATTTCAGCCAAGAGCAAGACTCCTTCCTTGTGAGATTTCACTCCGGCGTGAAGCGACGAAAGCGGACAAATTTCTCTCCATCCGGCGCGGCTCCGGCGGAACCGTGAAAGAGCGATCCTCAAGTAAACCGGAATCATCTATTCCGGTTGGGTAACGGGATTTTCTACCATTTGTGTGATTCTTATTCTAGATTTTCACTTGGTTGATTGCTATTGTGTTATCTTGGAATCGTTTTCTTGTTCGTGGTTTTCCTTTCCGACTGCATTTGTTGTTTTCTCTAGTTGTTTAATTTTCCGAGAGATTTTGGCGAGCCTCGCTTTCATTTTGTTGGGGGAGATCTATCATTTTCGAACCGAACTTTTTGGTAGATCTCCTTTGGTACAACCATCGCTCGTTCGGACCGGGTGGCTCCTTTTAGCTTGAGAGAACATCGACCTATAGTCTTTTGTTCGATCTTAAAACGGTGTGGCTACCGTACGTTAGCATTAGTTTGATAAAGTTGTTCAACGAGTGTGTCGCGTTTACATTTTGTGCGAGTGTAGTAGTGGGATTAGAGAGGCATTCATGCTTAAACCGTAGAATCTATCGTGACAATATAGTAGCCTACATCAATTTGATATCAGAGGGAGGTTCATGTCAATTTTTCAATTGACACCCTCCCCCTTTTATTTGCACGTCGGCACGTACGTTTCTAGTTCGTTTAGTTGAAAATTTAACAAAAAAACAAAAAAAAAACAAATTTTGTGGTCTGCCAATAGCGGTGTAAATTTCTTATTTTTTGTCAAATGTTTTTTTAATTTTTTTTTAATAAACCTCATATTTTTCCAGCAAGAAAATCTATTTTATATAATTATAATCTTAGTGGCTAAGCGGGAACAATTCCATCTTTCCTAGAATTAGTTGTTCAGGTACCTTTTCGTTGCATTCGCACCAAAACCGGATCGAGTGTCCTCTCTGGTTCACACTGAAATGGCTTTCGACGTTAACGCTTCCAATCGTCCCCTGACTTATCTGCACACCAATATTTTTACCTATGATGGTTATGGGGATCCAAAGTATTTTAGAGACTGGCTTAAGTGGGTAGAAATCTATTTTGATTATAACAAATTGGGCGACTACCAAAAGGTTAATGTAGTCCGAGAGCGGTTAAGAGGTCGAGCCCGCGTATTTTGGCTGGACGAAGAGCGTGGAGCTGGTAGCTATCCATATGCCTGGCCCCACATGCGAAGAATACTCTCAGAGAAATTCGATTCCCCCTACCGCCTTACTACTAGCCCGACATTCGCTATCCAGTATAGTTATGACACCTTATCCAAACCTGATCATAGGGGTGACCTATTTCCCCAGGAAAGATACTTTCACCAGGCTGGTAGAGCTACCCATAACACACCTGCACCCACCTATAGAGGAAAGGAAATAGTGAGGTCCCCTATCTCGAGTTTGGTACATGTGACTGCTAGGACTGTCATGAGCCCGCGGGGTGACAGTAGTCCTATCTGTAGGGGCAGACATACGAATATGACTTGTGAGTCTAGCGGCGTATCTGACCATGGCTATATTGAGTAGAGCTGTCATGGTTCCGGTTCGGTTCCGATTCTACTAAAACCATGAACCGAACCGCTAAGGTAACTGTTCTTCAAGTTAGAACCAAAACCTTATATGGTTTGACCGGTTCCGGTTCTGGTTCCGGTTCCATCATAATTTTTGGAACCGTCGTGTCCACGGTTCCGGTTCCGGTTTAACGAGAACCGAAATCAAATCAGTCACTAATGGTTCTGTCCGGTTCTATGCGGTTCGGTCTGGTTCCAATCGGTTCCAACTAAAACCAAATTTGACAGAATGAAATAAAAGCGGTCTGCAAAAAACTCAAAATGCCTTCAAAATAGAAATAATTAAGTTGCACACTGTTTGACGATCTCTTCCACGATCGGTGGACTAGTATATATCGCCTTTTCATTGGTGGAGGTTTTTGACCATGAAAAGGTACGCACACCTATACCTATACAGGTCTTCAATTTTTGACCAAAATCTAGGCTTTGAATTGATATGGATATACATACACAGTAGCAGAAAACTATAGATCACAATAATCCGAAATTCCAGACATTATGTTCACTGTTATTTAGTTTTTGGTAATAGATTCCTAAGGGTGTGCAAGCTATGAATACTATCATTCATTAAATTGCAACTATTAACGTTTGATCAAGAGTTTTATTAGCATATTCATAAATTACTGACTCGGATGGAGAGATTATTTTATATGCATACATTATACTAATTATCTCTTGTTGTAGTAATCTAAACAACATATAATTTTGTATGCTAACGGGATATGCTAGCGGCGCAAAGTTCATAAAAAAATACATATCAACTGTTGTGAACATCCGCTATCACGAAGCATGAGCTCAGAACAAACGACAGTATAAATTTTTGGCACTTTAGTTACCGTTTATTCGAGCTCTATTTCATTTGTGTGTTCGTAAATTAATTTGACTAATTAGAAAAGTTAATCTTACATATTACTCCAATGGAGATTATTAGATTTTAAATAAGACGATCTTTCATCCGTCATCACTACATTCAACGTTTTGTAATTATCCTAATTTTTTGATAATACAATTATGTAGCGACGCACCTTAATTTTTCTAACATAAATATTATAGATAGATTATAAAATTATAACAATATTATAATAAAATTAATAATAATAAACGGGTTGCGGTTCGGTTCTACTTCGGTCCGGTTCGGATCAGGTCCAAAAATCTTGAAACCGCTTGAGACTTGTATGTTGCCGTTCCGGTTCCGATTCCGGTCTGGATAATAAAATGTAAGAACCACACCTAAACCAAAGTCGTTCACGGTTCCAAAATTCAAACCAGAACCTGAATAATTTGCAAACGATTCGGTCCGGTTCTTTGCGGTTCCTGTTTGATTCCGGTTCAGTTTACGGTTTTCGGTTTTAAGTGACAGTTCTAATATTGAGCATCCTACCCCGATTACGCCCATAGACCCTTTTAAGTCTCTCCCCGAGTTGCCTGAATTAGTCGTTGACTCTCCTATTGAGTCTGAGGTAGTGTTTAGGACTGTGTCCGTCACTGAGAACGAGGCTGATTACGCTGGCGATTTGAGTGACGATGAGGAGATTGGCTACCCTAGTGACCTGGACGAGGATTTCTCCTCTGAGGAATCGTCCCCTCTTCCTTTCGGCGATGTTTCTGAGGCATCTCCCTTGATAGTTATAGAGTCTCCTGATGACCCTGAGTCAGAAGACATTCCGGCTGAGTCACCCTATGTTGAGAGCTTACCTATTACTGATTTAAGTGATGACCTGCTAGAACACGAGTTAGTTCCTTCTAGCCCGGAACATATTGAGGTGCCCATTTATTTAGCTTCCCCGTTAGATCAATCCAGTCGGATAAGTGCGAGTGAGGATACAAATATTATAATGATTGATCCAGGATTGGTAGATATTTCAACGGTGTTGGAAGAGTCACCTTGGGATGGATGTTTAGCTTGGGATGAGCTTAGTGATGCACATCCGGGAGATAGTTCATTGATATTATCGTCGTTGCTTGAGATTCAAGCTAATTTAGATTCTCCCCATGATTCGACTTGCCATGTCCTCTATCCTGATTTTGACGATGTACCTACATCATGGGAAGATTTGGCTAGCGAGGGAAGTGTTGTATTGGAAGATTTGCCCTGTGTGGGAAGGTTAATTTTGGATGATGTTCGTGCTGAGGACACAGAAGATATTTCTTTGATGTTATCTCTTTTTCCTGAAGCCCAATATGGATTAGAAATTTTGTCGGGTTCGATTTTGCCCATTTCTGAGGCCTATACTGATTCCGAATTGCATGAAGTGTCTAGTGTGTTGGAAGAATGTCCAAGTGAGAGAGTTGTAATTTTGGACGATGTTATTGAAGTAGACCCGGATGAGCATCCCCTGATGCTATCTCCGTTGCGTGAAATTAAATCTGATCTTAACTCTCTCCCGGTTTTAGATTTATGGACTCTCCCTCCTGATCTTCGTCATTTTATTTTGCCAACCGTGCTGGTCCCGTCTTTGGACATGCCTCGACTAGCGTTGATAGAATTCGTGTGTGGTCACTATATAACTTTTGATAGTCTTGTATCCTCCCGAATTCCCACGTTTAGTCAAATCCCTGAGTATACGTTCTTGATGTGGCCGCTTATTGTGCCACCTGTATTCATTCTGCTAGGACCACCAGATGTAGTCCCGTTAGTGCCACCTGATCTCGTTATATTGGTGCCACCTGATATAGTTCCGCTGGTGCCACCCTATCTATTTCCGTTTGTGCCACCTTATGTAGTTCCGTTACCGCCATTTTCTATGTCCAGTCACCAACCACTAGTATTTGTCTCTCTTGTTCTTAATTTACATAAACACATTAAGGAAGCGCTTGTCACACAAATTTCTCCTTATCAATGTAACGCTAACTTACATAAGAGAGTGTCTCCATATAAGGTTTATGGTTTAGTCTTGGTGCATCTCTCCCCTGAACGGATGCCTTCGGGCACTATAAAAAAGTTGGCGATTCGGCGAGTTAGAATTTTTCGGATTTTTACTCAATTAGGAGAAACCACATATCTGTTGAAGTTAACCACTGAATGGGGTCTTTCCCCTAGTTTAAACGTTTCTGATTTCACACAATGTGTTTTTCCACCATTTGAAATATCTAACTGTACATTTGGTGCCACTATATTTTCTTTTGGGTTGGGGGGTGAGCTTGATCCTGGATCGTTCTCTCCATCGGTCTCCAATGGAGGTACGTCGACTGTTGATGAAGAAATTTTTCCTCTTTATTTGCCTAATGCTTTTCCCAGGAAAAACTTTTGGCCAAACAGGCTCATATTTGGTGTTTTGCTCTCCTCTCGAAACGGTGGTATTCAGCGTTACGTGATGCGATGGTGTGATCGTCCGGTCTCCGGTGACTCTTGGATTCTAGACTCGGCGGTGGTCCTTTTGGATGATGTTTTTTGGCGCCAGTACCTCCATGCCAACTCATCGGTGATGAGTTCTTTTGAGCGGGGGAGGATTGATGGCGGCAACCCCCAACGTGTTAAAATTGAAGACGGCGATGACGGCAACTCCCAACGTGTTAAAGTTGAAGATGGCGATGACGGCAACCCCGAACATGTTAAAGTTGAAGACGGCGATTTCCTACATATTGAAGATGACGACGGCGACCCCAACATGACGGAGACGGTGACCTTGTGGAGCTACATGATGTGGAGCTACATGATGAAGATGAAGACTACCAAATAATATTTAGTTGTTTCTATTTGTTTTTTATTTTTATCATGGAATGTTTAAACATTTGAGTATTGTTTTTTTTTTATTTAGGTGGGCTGCAAATAGCCAATGCATAATGCAAAGCTTATATAAGGCTAACCTTGTTTCATTTTACTTAGTGAATGAAAAGAAAGAAATTAAACCCTAACCCTATCTTGAGAATCTTCTTCTCCTCTTCTTCCTAGCCGCCATTTTCACCTCTCTCTCTCTAGGATTCGGCCTTTTCCTCCTCCTCCCTCTCCTTGGCCGCCGACCACCCTTCTCCTCCCCTTTTCTTCTCGTGCTAGTCTCGACCACCTCGCCTACTCCTTCTCCTTTTGCTCGGCCTCTCCCTTTCTTCCTCCTCCTACAACCCGAGCAGCCACCTAACTCCTCCACCCGATCAGCCCCCTTCCCAAGCAAACGGCCTCACCCTTTCTTCCTCCTACAACCCGAGCCACCCTTTCCCCAAGTCAAAAACCGACCTTACTCTTATCCCGGGTGCTACCAAACACAAACGACCCCCCCACCCTAAATATGGTGAAGATTTTGGATCGATCAAGAGATACAAGACTGCCTGTCCCTTGTGTAGATTTCACTCCGGCGTGTAGTGACGACGAAATCGTCGAACCAAATTTCTCGTCGATCGACGGACGCGTCTCGACGATCGTCGATCGTCGAACCGCGTTCGGAAGAGCGATCCTCAAGTAAGATGTCCAGAATCATCTGTGATGTTCTGGGTTGGGTAATTTCGAGTGATTTCTCTACCATTCCTGTGAATGATTTTCTGTGTGATTCTTATTCTAGATTTTCACTTGGTGGATTGCTATTGTGTTATCTTGGAATCGTTTTCTTGTTCGTGGTTTTCCTTTCCGACTGCATTTGTTGTTTTCTCTAGTTGTTTAATTTTCCGAGAGGTTTTGACGAGCCTCGCTTTTGTTTTGTTGGGGGAGATCTATCATTTTTGAACCGAACTTTTCGGTAGATCTCCTTTGGTACAATCATTGCTCGTTCGGACCGGGTGGGTCCTTTTAGCTTGAGAGAACATCGACCTATAGT
Source organism: Platanthera guangdongensis (assembly GCA_039583875.1). Taxonomy (NCBI): domain Eukaryota; kingdom Viridiplantae; phylum Streptophyta; class Magnoliopsida; order Asparagales; family Orchidaceae; genus Platanthera; species Platanthera guangdongensis. The sequence continues at coordinate 19,029,081 of CM077149.1, forward strand.
CTTTTGTTCGATCTTAAAACGGCGTGGCTACCGTACGTTAGCATTAGTTTGATAAAGTTGTTCAACGAGTGTGTCACGTTTACATTTTGTGCGAGTGTAGTAGTGGGATTAGAGAGGCATTCGTGCTTAAACCGTAGAATCCATCGTGACCACATAGTAGCCTACATCACGTTCCCCAGACTATACCCATTTTGTGTTTCTTATTGAAATTCTTTTCCATTGTGAAGAAGGCAATCTTGTTAGGAAACTGATATGTGAAACTTGCTATGAATTAAGTGGAACTTGTTGGATTGTAGACGCCTTTAGAGGGGGATGGCTGAATTAAGATTACTTCCTCTCTTCAACATTTTGGTTGTAATGCACATGGGCACCAAAGCTTTCACGCATGGGTGAAACTTGTTCACAACCAAGAGCAGTCGTGCATGGGGGTAGCCCCATACATAATTGCTAGAAAAGATTTCTTAAAGTTTCACTTCAATAATTCTCCCTGATTCAATTTTTTTTTATCAAAATGTTTTGAAAACCGGACCGGACATCGAACCGGTAGAACGAAAGGTTGAAGATTGAACCAGTCCAATCAGTTCAACCGAGATTCGACCGTTACATATATATTTGATATATGTATATGTATTTGAAATTTATATATAGTATTTTTAATAATATATGTATATATTTGATATTTCGCTTAATATAAACGAGCATCTTCGCACGGGCTACGCCCGCGCACGATGCTCTCGAGCGGCCTTCAGTCGCATACATGAGATCTTTGCCCGCCTCCGCACAGGCTTTGCTCGTGCTTGATGCTCCGGGCGGCCTTCAGCCACTTAGAAGAGGGCTTCACCCGCTTCCACGTAATCCACCAGCTCGACGATGCACCCGCCACTCACGGCCCCCCAGAGCGCGTATGTAAAATCAAACAAAAACTATAGGGCTCCGGTGTAACGCCCTTTATTTTCCGTCAATTATTTTTATTTTCTTGGTGATGTCATAATGACGTAAGGACGTTACATTAACATGGAGTTGACGGCGCGCCGCCATTAGTGCGTTTTTGCGTCCGTTAGTTCGAGCCGACCAAATCTTGGAATTCTCATCAAAATTGTAAAATTTCACAATACGAAATTAAATCGATTAATTTTGAATTTGCCCGTCAAGTTTCGTCGCGATTCGAGCATTATTGGAGTCTCGACGAATTTTCGAAGTTTTGTATATTTTTTGTTCGCCGTAAACTTTAGAAATTAATATCTCGAGAACGGCGCGTCGGATTTTGGTTTTGACTTCGCCGTTGGATTCGTAGCAGCGACTTTTACCTAGGATGCGAATTTCATTTGAATCGGTGTCCGCTTAGCCATTCGTAATAATATATTATTGTTATTATTATTATTATTATTATTATTATTAATATCATTATTAAAAAATTTGTCATGAATTTATTAAAAGAATGGAATTTTGTTGAGTTTCTCCCACTTAACCCGACAAATTCCTATTCCTCCCCTTCCCTAGACGAAACCGGCCGAACTCTCCCTGCATCCGACGAGTTTCCCCTCCCCCTTAATTAAAATCTTAAGTTATAAGATATTATTAATATATATATATAGTTACAGCAGCCCGAGATTTCCTCCCTGTTTATTCGTCGGAGTTTTTCGGAAACCCTTTGGTTGCCGCAGCCGGAGCTCCAGTGCACGAAATCCTTGCTGGAGCATAGATCCGGAAAGCTCTCGCCGAGAGCTACACGTGCGCGGTGAGATCTCTCTGATTCGTGGATTTTTTTGGCGCTACAGCTTTTGACTTAACCCTCGTTTTGCTCCGAAAAGTTTCAGGAATCGAAGACGGGGAGTTCTTGCGGCCGATCCGTGAAGCGGAGCGGGTGAGGGGTCGTTTTCCGGACGTTTAGAGGCAAGTGGTATTTTCTCCCTTTGCTCCTCTTGTTCAATCCTTTTACTCTCCACTATTTCCTATCTAGAGTTCAAGTACAAACTTTTACCGTGATTTTGAGTATAACATGTTGTCGTCTCGGAAGAGTCATCGAGCGGAATTTTCCTATTAAATTATCAGGTTTGTCCGTGTTGTTCGTCAGAAGTCGTGTCAAGCGCTACACTTGTCAACTTCGTTGTGCGACCCTTTGAAATTTTGCCGGATGCGTCAAGATTTTAGTTAGAGTATGTTATTGACCGAATAACCTGGAAGTTATGATGAAACTCTTATAATATTATGAATATAGAATTATTTGTTGGGTTGTGCGCGTTGTGGAATTTTTCCCCGACACAGTACCATATTTGTTGGGTTGTGCGCGTTGTGGACCTTTTCCCTGACACAGTACCATAATTGTTGGGATGTGCGCGTTGTGGACCTTTTCTCCGGCACAGTACCATATTTGTTGGGCGGTGCGCTTTGTGGACCTTTTCCCCGACACAATACCCCTCTTTGTTTGTAGATCATACACCCAGGCTTGCCCGGTGTTTTGATACACTTCTCGAGCTGATCAGTCTCATTTGAATTTGGAAAATGATAAGATTTAAAGAAAGATAAACATAATCTTATGGCACTTGGTACTATGTTTCTATTCAACGTTTTGTTGTTCAGCTTTTACTGTGTAGCTAGATCTTTTGTTCTGTTTCTGTTAATTCGTACTGACTTTTGTTGCTAGCTTGTCTGTTAATTCCGGCCTACTTGGAGGTTTATCAGATTTTTTTTACTTCTTTCTGCACCATTTGTAACTTGCTTCTAATCTGTTCTTCTTTTGAAGGCCCCAGGTTCAGAGCAGTAACAAGTTTGGCTAGTTGAGTTCGTGGTTTCAGGGCTTACAGGCTAGTTGTTGTCGCTTGTCTTTCACCTCAGTTTAGAGAGGTAGATGTTTCTTTATTTCAGACTAGACTGTTTTCCTATGGATTCGTGTCAGTTTGTTGACGCCCATAGTGTTAGTTCTCGTGTTAGACTACTTGCTTGATTCTACTACTGTTACTTACTATTAGTTTTATACTTGCTCTCTGGGAAAGTTTTATGTTAGGATGCATGTTAGTTATTTTTAACTATAAAAGTTGCATTTTAGCGTAGTTCCATAACATGCTTTTAAATTGACAAACTACTATTTTAAGAGTTACAAATCTGTTTTCTTACTTATAATAAATCAAGAAGTCACATCTTCATTGCTTTATATGTTGAGTCTTCATTCTCACTTAGGATATATAACAAATGAATCAAACTTAAAGTTTTTTCGCTGTGTAAACCTATACTTTCTCACTCATGTACTAGTTGATCAACCAGACCGAGGGACGCAATCAGTAAGCCTAATAATATAACTATGTTTTAAAACATAATTCATAAGTCTTTTTATAAAAATAAATGAAGGACAGAGTTGCCTGAATGTATGCAGTTGTCCCATACACGGCGTGACATCACGATTACGTCTTTTCTCTCACTCTGATAGTATTCTAATACTGAGAAAATGTGGGTTGTCACAGTTGGTATCAGAGGGTGGTTTTGCAAAAGATTTGGTTGGTTGGGCAGGTGAGTCAAACGACCTTTCCTTAAGAAAAACTCTAATCGTGTCATTTCATTGCATACACACACCTAAGTGTCATCAGTATGTCTTGGCGAAAGCATGAACACTACACTTATAAGCATAATAAGAAGTATATGATGCATATTATGTAGTATAAGATGCATAATATGTGGGTGTTTATAGATCCTCTTAGGAAGCAACATATGATCGTTATGTAATATGTGATGCATAACGATCATCACATGGATGCCCATTAGATTTTATTCTTTTCGTTACATGCAATATTATGTAGTATGAGATGCATAATATTTCATGTGTACGCCGCTCATAACATGCACTAAGGCTTTTTTAGAATGCATAGCACTGCATGCATAACATAACATGACATTAGCATACATGCAAAGTTAAGATCTACATGATGACACTCATACACACATGATTTAAAATGAAAATTTAAACATTCATGCATTCATATTATAAGCATAAGTGTTAAAGGGATGATGGTTCAACATCATCGGTTAAGAGCATAACATCATTTCATGAATTCCCAGAGCATAGTAACAACAAAAGCAAGTATTGACACATCGCTAATCTGATGTGAGTTTGGAAATCTGAGTTTGCGAGCTGACTTGTCATAATCTAGGAATTGACTATAGGTATGTTTGTCCTGTAGAGATGCTGCCAAAGCATATTACGATGAGGTCGACTCCCCAGTTGGAGGGTAAGTCATCAGGTGCGCAGAGAGGTCTGCGGTAGAGTAATGAGGCTCTATCAAGGCAAATGATTGAGAAGTAATCACAAATCCAGGAGCTATTGACTGCCATCTCAGAGCAACTGCCTAGAGTGCAGGACCCTGTAGTGGGTAAAGCTGTTCATGTTCCTGCTGCTCCTCGGGTGCCCCCAATATTGCTTCCACCAGAGATGAACTTCATTTCGCATTTCCAGCGCTTAGGACCTCCTACCTACGATCGTAGAGTCGACTTCATGGCATTAGACGACTAGATCATCGCTATCGAGGAAATGTTTTCCTATTCTGGGGTTTCTGCTGGCGAAAGGGTGATGGTTGCCGCATACCAGCTGAAAGGTCTTGAGAAGAGCTGGTGGATAAGGGAGAAAAAAAACCTTACCGATGGATGTTCATGGGATTCATTCAAGGGAATGCTATTGAAGATGTTTCTGCCTTTGTCGAGCAAGACCGCTTGATGAACAACTTCCTGCATCTGAAGTAGAGGCAACTCAACTTTAGAGAGTATGAAGTCGAATTTAGTAAGCTGAGCAGGTTTTCTCCAAAATTGGTAGCCTCTGAAGCTGGCAGAGTAAAACGCTTTCTGGGTGGTCTTAGGATTGACATCCAGCAGTTAGCAAGGACATATAGATCTGAGAATTTTGCTGAAGCGGTTGAAGTTGCCCTGAAGGTTGAGGCAATTGATAATGCAAGAAATTTGTGCTATACGTGAGGCAATACAAGAGAAAGTAAGATAACAATGGAAGCTCTAGGGCATCTGGCCCTGCTTCGAAGATATGATGAAAGGAAGTGTGTAGTTTCAGTGGCAAGGCAGGCCATCCTTTCGAAAGATATTTTAAGAGACTGGATTCTTAGAAGTAGTCTCAGGTGCATGCGATCCAGGATACACTTAAGGGAGATCTTGTATGCACCTACTACCAGAGGAAGGGGCACAATGTGATTCGTTGCTTTAAGAAGGCTGAAGCTTATTTCTAGTGCGGTCAGAAAGGGTATAGGAAGGCTGATTGTCCGCAGTCCCAGCCTACGCTGCATGTGGTTCCTTTGCAGACTCTACCACCACCCCCGCAACACGTGGATAAGGGGAAGGGAAAGCTGAATGTGCTGACCAAGGAAGAGGCTCATTTCTCTGCCCAAGTGATTTCAGGTTAGTCTGTCACAATTAGCAATCTTTTATAGTGAATTTCAGAATTTTGTTTTTCAGCAGCGTGTGTAATGTTTTTAGGCGAGTTTAAGGTAAAGAATAAGTGTGCACGTGTTCTTTTCGATTCGGGTGCTACTCACTCCTTCGTGGCTAGGAGTTTTGTGAACCGACATCGTTGGGCCGTTGATCAGTTAGATGATGCTCTGAACGTCAAGTTTCTCTCAAGAGATCTGGTGATGTCAAGTTAGGGTATTCAACAGTGCCCTATTTCTCTAGGTGGTTTCCTAGCTTTCGCAGATCTGAAGGTGTTAGATTTGGTGGATTTCGACGTGATTCTTAGGCAAGGATTGGCTGTCTCAATATGATGCTGTTATCCAGTACAAGGTTAAGCATTTGGATTTCAAGGGGGCAATGGACAACCCTTGAGCGTGTATGGCTTGCCGCGTCAGGACTCCCCAATCATTTCTATAGTTCGTGCTCTTCAATTCTTAGAGTCTGGCTATGAATCTTTTCTTGTTTATGTTTCTGTTCTAGGAAACTGCACTTGATGTGCCTCGTATTGAGGATATTTTCGTGGTGTGAGAGTTTCCAGATGTTTTTCCTGCTAGTTTTCCCGGACTTCCTCCTAAGAGAGAGGTGGAGTTCGTTATAGATTCTTGAGCCAGGTACTCGTCCTATTGCAAAAGCACCTTACGACATAACGCCGCGTGAGTTAGAGGAGTTACATACCCAGTTGGATAAGATATTGCAGTGTGATTTTATTAGGCAAAGTTCTTCTCCCTAGTGCGCTCCAGTCCTTTTCGTGAAGAAAAAGGATGGATCGATGAGGCTGCGTATAGATTATCGAGATCTGAACAAGGTAACTATCAAGAATAGGTATCCTCTACCTCAAATAAATGATGTGTTTGACCAATTACGAGGCAGTTCGGTATTCTCAAAGATTGACCTTTGTTCAGGTTACCATCAGTTGAGAATCCATGAGTCAGATGTTCCGTGGACTGCTTTTCGCTCTCGATACGGACATTTTGAGTTTCTGGTAATATCGTTCGGGTTAACGAATGCACCTTCTACCTTCATGGACATGATGAATAGAGTGTTCAAGGACTTTCTGGATCAGTTTGTGGTTGTATTCATCAACGATGTTCTGGTGTATTCCAGAAATGCTGAAGAACATGCCTTGCACTTGCGCTTGGTTCTAGCTACTCTAAGGGAGCACAAGCAATATGCGAAGCTAAGAAAGTGTGAGTTTTGGCTGTCTCAGGTGTCTTTCTTAGGTCATGTTGAGAGCAAAGGTGGTATCTCTGTCGACCCAGCAAAGATAACCGTAGTGTTGGATTATAAGAGGCCTTCAACGCCTAAGGAGATAAGGAGCTTCTTAGGGTTGGCGGGATACTATAGGAGATTCGTGAAAGGATTTTCATCGCTGTCTGCGTCCGTTGACAAAGCATACTCAGAAGAGCGCAACTTTCATTTGGAGTGATGCCTATGAGGAAGCCTTTCAGGAGCTTAAGAAGAGATTATATTCCGCTCTAGTTTTGTTGTTGCCTACTGAAGGAGTAGAATATGCTATTTTTGTGGATGCTTCATGAGTTGGACTCGGTTGCGTATTAATGCAGAACACAACGTGATTGCATATGAATCGAAATAATTGAAGATCCATAAAAAGAACTACCCTACATGACTTGAAGTTTGCTACTGTCATTTATGCTTTGAAGCTGTGGAGACATCTTCTGTATGGAGTGTCGTGCAAGATCTATACAGATCACAAGAGTCTAAAGTATGTCTTCACTCAAGAGGAGTTGAATCTGTGCCAGCGTAGATGGTTAGAGTATGTTGCAGACTATGAAGTTGACATCCTTTATCATCCCGGCAAGGCTAATATGGTGGCGGATGGCTTGAGCCAAAAACCCGCGCATGTCTTTAACTTCTCTTTGTAATCCTTAATAGAGGAGTTCTTGTTGACGGACATAATTGTTGGGAGTAGCGCTTCGCCAAGTAGCCTGGAAGTAGTAGAGACTTTATGGATTACGCTTACCAGGCTACATCAGAAGGACGATCCCGATCTGCAACATATCAGAAGCGGAACTGAAAAATGGTAATTACCAGACTTTTCGATCGATGATGTGGGTACCTTGAAGTACCACGACAGATATTGTATTTCCGATGTTGAGGACATTCATGCAAAGATATGTAGTGAGGCGTATGGTTCTAGTGTTGCCTACTATCCTGGTTCCACAAAGATGTATCGAGATCTGAAGCAAATTGTTTGGTGGTCAGGTATGGAGAATGATATTGCAAGGTTTGTATCTGAGTGCTATACCTGCCAACATGTTAAAGCTGATTATAGAAGACCTGGTGGTAAGTTAACGCCGTTGGATACTCCGAGTTGGAAGTGAGAGAGCATTTTCATGGATTTCATTACCGGTTTGTCGAGATCTCCCTGAGGGCATGATGCGGTGTGTGTTATTATCGATAGATTGACAAAGTGTGCTCACTTTGTGCCTTTCAAAATTGACTATTCTATGGAAAAGATAGCTGAGCTTTATCTGGACGAAGTCATCAGGTTGCATGGTGAACCTACGAGTATTGTGTTAGACCGAGACTCCGGGTTCATGTCTCATTTATGGCAAAGCTTGCAACGAGCTTTAGGCACTGATCTTAGATATTCTACAGCTTACCATCCTCAGATTAATGGTCAGATGAAAGAGTGAATCAGATTTTGGGGAACATGATTAGATGTTATATTCTGGACCATGGTGGAGTTTGGGATAAACACCTCAGACTGATGGAGTTTGCGTACAATAACAACAATCAAGAGAGTTTGTAGATGACCCCCTTTGAAGCCTTATATGGGAGGCATTGCCGGACTCCCCTATTTTGAGCTGAAGTTGGTGAGAAGCCTTTGCTCGGTCCAGAAGCTTTAGAAAATATGAGCATTTCAGTGATGCATATTCATGAAAAGTTACGGGTGGCTCAAGAGAGATACAAAAAGTGTGCAAATCAACGCAGGGTTGATCTGGAGTTCGCGGTTGGGGACATGGTTTTTCTGAAGGTCTCTCTGATGCCAAGTGTTAAGAGATTTGCAAAGAACCACAAGTTGGATCTCAGGTATGTGGGACCTTTCAAGATTGTGGAGCGCATCAGAGTGTCAGCTTAAAGGCTCGATTTGCCTGCTTCTTTCCCTGGTGTTCACGACGTGTTTCACGTGAGCCAGTTGCGAAAGTGTGTTCGTAGTGATCGGCATGTCCTTGACTCAGTGCCCCAGTTGCAGCACAATCTCTCGTATGTCGAAGAGTCTGTCCGTATTCTGGAGACCCAAGATCGAATGCTGAGAAAGAAGACAATTCCTATGGTTAAAGTTCTCTGGCAAAATCAAGACGTCAGGAGTGCGACTTGGGAGTTGGAATCTGCGATGAGAGAATCCCATCCCCAGCTATTCTCCTAGTCTTCTCTGGTCAGTATTTGTATCGAGTGAGTTTTTATGTATTTCTCTCTTTGCTCTCTTGTTTTGATGTGTGACCTAAGTTTCAGGGTGAAACTTCCTTTTTGGAGAGGTGTCTGTAACGCTCCGGATTTTTTGTCATTTATTTTTATTCTCTTGGTGACATCATAATGACGTAACGACGTTACATTAACGTGGAGTTGACGGCGCGTCTCCATGAGTGCGTTTTTGCGTCCGTTAGGTTGAGCTGACCAAATCTTGGAATTCTCATCAAAATTGTAAAATTTTGCGATACGAATTAAATCGATTAATTTTGAATTTGCTAGTCAAGTTTCGTCGCGATCTGAACATTATTGGAGCCTCCGCGAATTTTCAAAGTTTTGTATATTTTATGTTCCCCGTAAACTTTAGAAATTAATATCTCGAGAACGGCTCGTCAGATTTTGATTTTGACTTCACCGTTGGATTCGTAGCACCGACTTTTACCTAGGATGCGAATTTCGTTTGAATTGGTGTCTGTTTAACCATTCGTAATAATATATTATTGTTACTATTATTATTATTAATATTAATTTCATTATTATAAAAATTTATCATGAATTTATTAAAAGATGGACTTTCGTTGAGTTTCTCCCACTCAACCCGGCGAATTCCTATTCCTCCCCTTCACTCGACGAAACCGGCCGAACTCTCCCTGCATCCGACGAGTTTCCCCTCACCCTTAATTAAAATCCTATGTTATAAGATATTATTAATATATTATGCTTCTTATTATATCTTTATCTTTATATCTTATAAAGAAATAGTTTTGAAATTTTGAAAATAAGACAAGCAATCTAAATCGTTGAATAGAGCCCAACATTTTAATCTCTACCATCCATACTACTTTAATTTGAATCCTAATTTCTATTTTTTTCTTTTGGTCAGGTCTACCTCCAGGGGTTTAACCCACAACCCCCAGGCCTCTTCCGGCCGAAAGCTGCAGCTATCTCCTCCCACAGTACACTTTATTTTGAATCCAAATAGCCCATGCTCCTCCGCGCATGCTCTCATCATCCACATCTTCGCCATGTCTACTCCGCTCGCTGCTCCCCTCCTCAACCTAATCAAAATCCTGCATTTCATTTCATTCCAGCGCCTACCCGAAGACAACTCTCCCGACTCCACAACACAAATTCCCGCTCACCCCCTTCACTGTGCCATCGCCGCTCGCCCCCTTCACTGCGCCATCGTCGATTAAAAAAAAGGTTATCTCCTTCCTTCCCTCTCCTCTCTCTAGCTCTCACTTCGTTGGCCAACATTTCTTCAGTTTCCCTCTGCAGGATCAAACTGTATATACCATTTTTAGCTTACTTCCTTTTCTCTTTACAGGATCTAGAAATGGAGCAACGTTTAGCTGGTCTTCAGCAATGAAATCAAGTGATACTCATTAAGCAACGAATTCATGTGTTTACAAGAAGGTTGGATGACCAAGATCGGATATAGTGAGCTTTGCCATTTTTTTCTTTCAAATTCATCTATCGAAGATACAGTGAGCATTGCCCAAGGTTGTCAGGTTCGCGATCCAGATCATAGGATCTTACGATCCTACGATCCAGATTTTGTAAATCGATCCTGATTTTATAAAGCGATCTTCGATCCAACCCTACTATCAAATCCGATCCTACATCGAAACAATCTCATCTAAAATCGCGATCCTGACAACCTGCCTTTGCCCCCATTTTCTTTCTTAAGTAGCTGATACAATTTTCATGCCCTCAAGCTATTTGGTGAAATGCATGCAACAATTTTCATGCCTTAAGGTATTTGATGAAATGCATGTAAGTTACATACAGTGCCAGCTACTACTAAACTGGACGTTCTGACCCCTCCTACCAATTCTCCCGAAAAGGGAAACTTAGGTTGGTGATTAATTTAACATTAAATATATTCGAGCCTAGAAGAGATCAAATTTCTTTTTTTGTATGTCATGCTTTCTTTGGCCTTCAATAAAATGCTTCTTTTGTCATTCAAACATTATTCTGAAACTCCTACTTCAACTTGATGTTGTCATTTAACCTAGCTGCATTGTGCTTCTTCACAACATTGGACATAACTCATTTATATTGATGCGTACACGCATATATTCAATTTATATAAAACACTTATAAAAAATTTGAAGTCATTGCTGGAATAACTCACGAGTTGGCACTTATAAAAAATTTGAAGTCATTGACAGGACAACTGCACGGGTTGGCACTTATAAAAAATTTGATGCAATAACTCCTCATTTGTATTGTGCTGCTTTAACTTCAGGTGACAACATTGGATATAATATGAGAGCAGGTAAATAAAGTATTCAACTGTACATAACATTTGCATTTTATTTATATTTTTTGGATCAATTCTTTGTTGTAGGATTTGTAGTCCTGCTATAGTCAGACTCAAATAATGTGTCCTCCATGAGAGCATGTAAACTATTATATTTCAATGTTATTTTAGCTTTTGTCTTCCACTAAATGCGACCTTCAATGTTATTTCAATGTTATTTCAATGTTACGATTTCCAGCATGCTCTGAAATCCATCGCACCTCCCATCCCACCCGTGCTTGCTTGGCTCCATTCCGACGTTGATTGCTGGTAAGCTTTTTGTTTTCGTTTTTGCCCAGGGGTTGTCGTCGTGCTCTGAAATCCATCGCTCCTCCCTTCCAACCCGTGTTTTCTCAGCTAAATTCCATCATCGGATCACCGGTAATGCTAGCCGGGTACTAACGCGCTTGGCCGTAGGGGCGGAGCCCCGTGTCGGGCTGCATTCGGGTGGAGCCCCGTGTCGGGGTGCCTGTGCGGAAGCGGGAGAAGCCCGCCTGGCTGCGGACAAATGTGGGCGCAGCTCGCTCGAAAGGGAGCGCAGCCGACGCGAATGCGGGGATAGCTCGCCATCGCTGGCGGGGTATTGTCGCGCATTGATTCGGATACAACCCGTACTGATGCGGGAGTAGCCCGCAGCGACCTGTCATGGGCGGGCGAAGCCCGGCATCGCCAGACAGATACTGTGGCGCGTAGCCATAGGGGCGGAGCCCCGTGTCGGGCACTTGTATATATATATATATATATATATATATATATATATATATATATATATATATATATATATATATATATATATATATATATACTATCTTAAAAAGATATATGCTGACCTGCCAATAGTGTGAGTTCGAAAATAGGTGGCCGTCGGATTTGACTGTTTTAATCCTCAATCGTTGGATCTTGGGCTGTAAATATCGGATTTGGTTTGCATATAAAAAAAAACACCCAAAAAATCCCAACATTTTCTCTCCGAAAACCCGCACAACAAAAACGTTCCCCCCCAAATTTCGACCTCCCCCACCGCCGGCGGCCTGACCGGCGACCCCCAGTAGGTTCGCCGGGAGCTGGCAAACCTGCCGACGGTGATCCGGCGGGGCCACCGCCGGCGGTGGCCCCGGCGGAGCTCCCCCGGGTCACCGCCGACAGGTTCGCCTGCTCCCGGTGAACCTGCTGGGGTCGCCGGTCAGGCCGCCGGCGGCTCTGCCGCCGGCAGTGGGGGAGGCTGACATTTCGCAGGGGGGGGAGCGGTTTTTTTTATATAAAAATTAAAATATTAATATATAAAATATTTTAAAAATGTAAATTAAAATTAATATAAAAATATATAAAATAGATAAATTAAAAATATTAAAAATAATTAAAAAAGAAAAATTTAAATTATAAAAAATGTGCCACGTCGTCCCTTGGGGCGGACGGAGCCTCCTGGGAGGGGGTGCGAGCGGAGCCTGCCAGGGGGTGGTGGGGCGGGTGGAGCCCGCTGTCGCTGGCCAGGTACTGTGGCGTGTGGCCATCGGGCCGGAGGCCCGCGCCTGTTACGGCAGGTGGTGGTGGGGCGGGCGGAGCCCGCTGTCGTCGGCCAGGTAATGTGGCGGGTGGCCATCGGGCCGGAGGCCCGTGCCTGTCACTCGTGTGTGTATATATATATATATCTTTATTATATAAACCAATATACATATTTCAAAGTCACACCAAACTTTTGATTTTGACCGTCCGATCAAACAGCTGGTTTTAATCTTTACCCTCCAATCTTTTTATTTTGAATCCTCCTAGCCATGATACAAGCCGAAGCCACAGACATTTAGCATTCCCAAAATCTACTCCACGCCAACCTGCATTTAATTTGATAGCATTTTCATAGCATACTGCCACACACCAACCTGCAGGATTTAATTTACTGCTACAAGCCTGCAACACGCCAACCCCGCTGTTAGAGCAACTCCAACCGTCCGGCATTTCTTAGAAATGCCGGGCGGTTTCACTCCAATCCTTCGGCATTGCCGCCTCTATATTTAGAGGCGGCTGCATTTTTCCTCTCTCCTCCTCTAAATTTAGAGGATGAAGAGCCGGCTACATTTTTTTTAATGTTTAATTTTTTTTTAATTAGTTAATTTGAGAAACTTTGATAATAATTTATAATTCCTATAGTGATTAAAATAATTTTTCAATTATAACATATAATATATCAATAAAATCGTCTTTTCGAGACCTACAAAATGAGCGTAATATTGAATATATTCTAATTATTATTTGTCATAAAAAAAGAAAAAGAAGACATTTTTACTGATTAAACTCGCGTAAAAATAAAACTACATTCAAAATAATATGCATAAAATATTCAAAATTACATTGGTTCATTACCATGTCGTTCCCACAAATGTTCAACTACTGCATCTCGAAGTGCAAAATGCGCATCTCTATCTTTGATCTTTTTATGCCGATTTAAGAACTGCCGAAATCGTTCGGCTTTACTTGTATTCAACTCTTCAATATTTTGAGTTGGTGATGAAGTAGAAATAGTGACATAGTCATTTTCATCCCGCTCGTCTTCGACGATCATGTTGTGCATTATAACACAAGCAGTCATGATATCGTGTAAAACATGTTTATCCCAAAAACGGGCTGGCCCCTTAATTATCGCAAATCTTGATTGAAGAACTCCAAATGCCCGCTCTACATCTTTTCGGCATGCTTCTTGCATCATTGCAAAGTGTTGTTTTTTTTGTCATGCGAATGAAAAATAGTCTGAACTAGTGTTGACCACTTCAGATATATTCCGTCGGCTAAATAATAACCAACGTCATATTTTTTCCCAAAATTTCATAATTAGTAGGATGCGTAATACCTTGTGCTAAGTTAGCAAACAAAGGAGACGATTGCAGGACATTGATATCATTGTTCGAGCCTGGTAAACCAAAATATGCGTGTCATATCCATAAGTCATAAGATGCTGCCTCGAGAATAATTGTTTGGCCACCGTGTCGTCCTGAATATTGTCCTACCCATGCTGTTGGGCAGTTCTTCCACTGCCAATGCATGCAATCTAGACTTCCCAACATCCCTGGAAATCCTCGTTCTTCACCTTTCCGTAACAATCTAGCAACATCATTGGCATTGAGATATCTCAAATATTCTTCTTTGTACACTTGTACAATTGTCCTGCAAAATCTTTTCAAACATTGAATTACGGTTGACTCACCGATTCGAATATATTCATCGCAGCTATCAGCTGCTGTTCCATATGCCAACATACGGAATGCTGCCATAATTTTTTGTAAAGTTGACAATCCAAGCTTTCCAAGACCATCCTTTTTTTGAATGAAGAAATTATCGTGCTCCCGCACCGCGACAACAATACGAAGGAATAAATTCTTTCGCATGCGAAATCTTCTTCGAAAAAATGTTTCCCCATATGTGGGATGATCAGAGAAGTAGTCATTCCACAATCTAGTATCACCTTCAATCCTGCCCCTATTGATTACCGCATGACCAGGTGTTGAACTCTGTGCCTCGGAAGTTCATCTCCATGAAGTTGAGCTGCAATTTTGGCTTTGTTTGACTCATATCATAAGCACAAGCCAAAATTTCCTCTTCTTGCTCCCATTCAGCTGTGTCTTCTTCTCACTGTTGAATTTGTTGAGAAAATAATTTATCATCCGAAGACGATGAAGATCGCAAATGAGATGACCCTGCATCGTAGTTCAGTTTTTGTATGCGGGAAAGATAGTTAGTTAGTCGGAAGATGATAAGGGAAGTGATGATTATATAGGATTTTTGGATTCTTATCACCAGCATTGGATTCTCTTCACCCGCATTGAATTCCCCACCAGCATCGGATTCTCCCTACAGCATTGGATTCTTATCACCAGCATTTGATTCTCCCTTCACCCGCATTGGATTCCCCACCAGCATGGATTCTCCACCAGCATTGGATTCTATCACCAGCATTGGATTCTCTTCACCCGCATTGGATTCCCCACCAGCATCGGATTCTCCACCAGCATTGGATTCTTATCACCAGCATTGGATTCTCTGCACCCGCATTGGATTCCCCACCAGCATCGGATTCTCCACCAGTATTGGATTCTTATCACCAACATTGGATTCTCTTCACCCACATTGGATTCCCCACCAGCATTAGTTCTATAAGTACTATGCTATGCAAAAGAAGATCAATCACTCTTTCTCTCCTTAGTTAAGAAGTGCACTTCTTCTCTCCTTAACCATGACTTCCAGTCGGGGAACAACATTCTCAGTGAAAGAAGATCAAGCACTATGCTATGCATGGCTTGAGGTCTCTGAAGACCCAGTTATGGGTAGCAATCAAAAGGAGCATAGAATGTGGGAAAGAGTATCCGTCATTTTTCACAAGACAAGACCCGCAACTTGTTTAGGACAGAGAACCCCTAAATCTCTCTCATGTCGTTGGTCATTGTTAGCAAGTAAGGCTAGCAAATTTCGAGGATGTATTCGACAAATTGAGCAACGAAATCCGAGTGGTGCATCTGAACTCGATATTGTAAGTATTAATTTATATTTTAAATATTATATTAAAGAATCGCTATATTATAATTATTGTTTGTTTGTTTGTAGATCAATCAGACCAAAATTTTATATGGAGAAGATCTGAACGAGAAAAGAGGCTTCTTGTTTGATCATGTTTGGTCAATCTTGAAAAATACAGAAAAGTGGATAGAGTCGTTCGGGAGTACAGAAGGAAACAACTCTCAGCATTTTGACATATCGCAAGCTTTTGATTCTAACTCTCCCACTCAACGGAGATGAATAGACCTAAACACAGACATCAATGAAATGAACCTTAATAGTACTGGTGATGAAGAATCTCCAGCCTCAATTTCAAATACTCGATCTACTGGAAGAAAGAAAGAAAAGGAGAGAAGAAGACAAGTTAGTGGTAAGAGTTCTGATATTGAAACCATACTAAAACAAATGAAGAAATCTTAGAGATTTTGAAGAGAGGACAAGAACAACGAGCAAAAGATTTGTCTATGACTGAACTCTGGAAGTTAAAGGTCGAAAATGAAAAAAAAAAACTAGAGCTTCAGAGTGATAAACAAGATCATGATATTATGATGATTGATTTGGAAAGCATAAAAGGAACTCCAGAGCGGTAATATTTTCGGCAGAAAAAACAAGAAATTATGAATAAAAATGTAAAATAATCCTTGTTTAGAGGATCATCATCACTCGAAGCAACCAGATATGGAGGAGGCATGTATGGAGGTAGTGGTTATGGAGGAAACCAACATGGAGGACCTCAGTTTGGAGGAGGTTGGCATGGAGAAAGCCAATATGGAGGAAGCCATTATGGAGGAGACCCACATGAAGGACCTCAATTTGGAGGGTCTCAATTTGGTAGACCTCAATTTGGAGGGTCTCAATTTGGTGGACCTCAATTTGGAGGGTCTCAATTTGGTGGACCTCAATTTGGAGGACCTCAGTATGGAGGAAGCCAGTATCGAGAAAGCCAATATGGAGGAAGCGACTATGGAGTACCCGGGTATA
This sequence comes from Platanthera guangdongensis, assembly GCA_039583875.1. NCBI lineage: Eukaryota > Viridiplantae > Streptophyta > Magnoliopsida > Asparagales > Orchidaceae > Platanthera > Platanthera guangdongensis. The sequence goes on from CM077149.1 coordinate 19,045,780, forward strand.
GAGGAGAACAACAATGGGGAAGCGCACACGGAAGTCTTAGCGAACCCGATGATGACCTCCCCGAATTTTAGAATTATTTCCAAATGTAATTTTTTATTTTGAATTATGTTATGCGTGTTCTATTTTAGTTATGTAATGAAATTTGAAATTAAAAAAACTTTAAAATTAATATAATATAATAAAATAAGATAAGAAAAAAAATATCATAATAATATTATATTTATTTATTTATACATATTAATATATAAATATAATATAAATATTATATATATGTATATATATATTAAAATAACATGTTCTCTAAATATAGAGAACATGGTTGGAGTTGCTCTACCCATGTTCTCTATATTTAGAGAACATGGTACAATGGGCATCTCTAAATATAGAGATCCCCATTAGAGTTGCTCTTAGATGGACTTTGTCACGCCTCCTCCACAAAAAAGAACTATTTCTTCCCCCTCGACAGAGCGTCGCCCCTCCAAAGCTCCTCCTCCACTGAGCCTCCTCCAACTCCTCCTCGGCGGCGCCTCCTCCAAGTCCCTCTCCCTCTCAAGTGCTTTGCACAGTTAAAGCTGCTCCGACAACCTGGATCTGCAAGCTCCACCGCCTCTTTTCTCTTCCTTCTCCCTCTCTTTCACTCAGTTGCGACAGTTAGCAGTTGAGGAAAAGTAGAGACATAGACACTTGAGGTGATATTGCGGAAGCAAGTTCAGGCAGGTCGCGTGGGAGGAAGCAAGTGGTGGGAGCATCAGCAGTGTGGAGCAGGTCTCTCAGGGTTCTAGCTTACAAACGGTGGATCATGATGATCTACTGTAAATATGAGAACATGATTACTTTGTTTGGTTTCTTCAATGAATCATCTCCTCATGGCCATACTTAAATTTCTCTCTCTATTTTCTCTCTCTTTTTGGTATATCTGCACATTGGCTTCTTCTCCTTCTCTTGGAATAAGATAAATATGAGGAAAAATTAACATGGTAACTTAGATCAAAGAGGAAAATTTCTTACAATTTTCTGATGACGGAATCTTTTAATTTCATGGTGTTTATAAAGATTAAAGTTATTGTTCGTCTAACTGTTTAATTCGCTTCACATTACTTCAGATGTTTGTTAGATCCTCTTTGTTAGATTTTTTTGATTAACTTCAATAAACCTTAATCCAACAGGTTTTTAGATTCAGGTAAGATATGATATTAAGTAGGCGTTTGACAGCAAGTGGTTAATGTGTTGTACAGTACTCCAAAAGCCACATTTAAGGATTATGATCTCAACGGCTGAGTAGTCACATTTAAGGATTACGATTTCTTGCCATCTCAATGACTGAGAATGACAAATTTACTTTGTTTTATTTCGCTTGAAAGCGGGTTCAGAAGTGTGACTCTTATGATATTTGTAATCTTTAGGAATTAACTCAAATTTCATTGCGGGTGCAACCCGCTAAAAATCTGCATCCACCGGCAAAAGAGAAATGAGAGAGGGCGGGAGAGAGAGAGAGAGCGCTGGGAGGGGGACAGTAGGGAGAGAGAAAAAGAAAGAGAGAGGGAGAATGGAGAAGATGGGCCTCTTTAATGAAGAAAGAGAGAATGTGAGAGAGAGAGAGGGTGGAAGGGAGAGGCAGGGGGAGAGACCGGGAGAGAGAAAAGTTAAGAATGTGGGTCACTTTAACGAAGAAAGAATGTGAGAAAGAGAGAGAGGGCGGAAGAGAGAGGGAGAGAGGATGGGTGTCAGGCTGTCAGCCTAGAATATATATATATATATATATATATATATATATATATATATATATATATATATATATATATATATATATATATATATATATATATATAGACACACACACACACGAGTGACAGGCACGGGCCTCCGGCCCTCATGCATCGCGCGACAGTATCCAGTCGCGGCGGGATTCGCCCGGCCCCGGCGGGCTTCACGCCAATATAATATAATTTATACTATATATTTATATATTTATCAATACTATATATTTATATAATATAATCTATACTATATATTTATATAATATATAAATATACGAGTACTTAAAATGACCGTGAAAAAATATATATAAATATTACAATTTTTATTTTGCAAAATAATATACGTTTTTAACTTAAAAAATGTTAATTTTGAGTTTAATAAAGTTGATTGATTTAATTTCATCACCTCAAAAATATCACTGATAAGCCTACTGACAACCTTTCTTGAATAGACCGATGACATGCCTAATGATAACCTAACATAGTAGGTGTAGGAGCTCTACTAAAAACTTATTGTCTAATTTTGATGTCATTAAAATATAAAAATGAGAGCATAATTGATATTTTTGAATGTTTCAGCAAAGACAACTTTTCCCTTATAATAATAAAATATATATATATATATATATATATATATATATATATATATATATATATATATATATATATATATATATATATATATATATATATATATATATATATATATATATATATATCTTTATATCTTATAAAGAAATAGTTTTGAAATTTTGAAAATAAGACAAGCAATCTAAATCGTTGAATAGAGCCCAACATTTTAATCTCTACCATCCATACTACTTTAATTTGAATCCTAATTTCTATTTTTTTTCTTTTGGTCAGGTCTACCTCCAGCGGTTTAACCCACAACCCCCAGGCCTCTTCCGGCCGAAAGCTGCAGCTATCTCCTCCCACAGTACACTTTATTTTGAATCCAAATAGCCCATGCTCCTCCACGCATGCTCTCATCATCCACATCTTCGCCATGTCTACTCCGCTCGCTGCTCCCCTCCTCAACCTAATCAAAATCCTGCATTTCATTTCATTCCAGCGCCTACCCGAAGACAACTCTCCCGACTCCACAACATAAATTCCCGCTCACCCCCTTCACTGTGCCATCGCCGCTCGCCCCCTTCACTGCGCCATCGTCGATTAAAAAAAAGGTTATCTCCTTCCTTCCCTCTCCTCTCTCTAGCTCTCACTTCGTTGGCCAACATTTCTTCAGTTTCCCTCTGCAGGATCAAACTGTATATACCATTTTTAGCTTACTTCCTTTTCTCTTTACAGGATCTAGAAATGGAGCAACGTTTATCTGGTCTTCAGCAATGAAATCAAGTGATACTCATTAAGCAACGAATTCATGTGTTTACAAGAAGGTTGGATGACCAAGATCGGATATAGTGAGCTTTGCCATTTTTTTCTTTCAAATTCATCTATCGAAGATACAGTGAGCATTGTCCAAGGTTGTCAGGTTCGCGATCCAGATCATAGGATCTTACGATCCTACGATCCAGATTTTGTAAATCGATCCTGATTTTATAAAGCGATCTTCGATCCAACCCTACTATCAAATCCGATCCTACATCGAAACAATCTCATCTAAAATCGCGATCCTGACAACCTGCCTTTGCCCCCATTTTCTTTCTTAAGTAGCTGATACAATTTTCATGCCCTCAAGCTATTTGGTGAAATGCATGCAACAATTTTCATGCCCTTAAGGTATTTGATGAAATGCATGTAAGTCACATACAGTGCCAGCTACTACTAAACTGGACGTTCTGACCCCTCCTACCAATTCTCCCGAAAAGGGAAACTTAGGTTGGTGATTAATTTTAACATTAAATATATTCGAGCCTAGAAGAGATCAAATTTCTTTTTTTGTATGTCATGCTTTCTTTGGCCTTCAATAAAATGCTTCTTTTGTCATTCAAACATTATTCTGAAACTCCTACTTCAACTTGATGTTGTCATTTAACCTAGCTGCATTGTGCTTCTTCACAACATTGGACATAACTCATTTATATTGATGCGTACACGCATATATTCAATTTATATAAAACACTTATAAAAAATTTGAAGTCATTGCTGGAATAACTCACGAGTTGGCACTTATAAAAAATTTGAAGTCATTGCTAGGACAACTGCACGGGTTGGCACTTATAAAAAATTTGATGCAATAACTCCTCATTTGTATTGTGCTGCTTTAACTTCAGGTGACAACATTGGATATAATATGAGAGCAGGTAAATAAAGTATTCAACTGTACATAACATTTGCATTTTATTTATATTTTTTGGATCAATTCTTTGTTGTAGGATTTGTAGTCCTGCTATAGTCAGACTCAAATAATGTGTCCTCCATGAGAGCATGTAAACTATTATATTTCAATGTTATTTTAGCTTTTGTCTTCCACTAAATGCGACCTTCAATGTTATTTCAATGTTATTTCAATGTTACGATTTCCAGCATGCTCTGAAATCCATCGCACCTCCCATCCCACCCGTGCTTGCTTGGCTCCATTCCGACGTTGATTGTTGGTAAGCTTTTTGTTTTCGTTTTTGCCCAGGGGTTGTCGTCGTGCTCTGAAATCCATCGCTCCTCCCTTCCAACCCGTGTTTTCTCAGCTAAATTCCATCATCGGATCACCGGTAATGCTAGCCGGGTACTAACGCGCTTGGCCGTAGGGGCGGAGCCCCGTGTCGGGCTGCATTCGGGTGGAGCCCCGTGTTGGGGTGCCTGTGCGGAAGCGGGAGAAGCCCGCCTGGCTGCGGACAAATGTGGGCGCAGCTCGCTCGAAAGGGAGCGCAGCCGACGCGAATGCGGGGATAGCTCGCCGTCGCTGGCGGGGTATTGTCGCGCATTGATTCGGATACAACCCGTACTGATGCGGGAGTAGCCCGCAGCGACCTGTCATGGGCGGGCGAAGCCCGGCATCGCCAGACAGATACTGTGGCACGTAGCCATAGGGGCGGAGCCCCGTGTCGGGCACTTGTATATATATATATATGTATTGTCTAAGTTTGACCGTGGCCTCAAATGCTGGACCTTGGGAAGGCAGTCATCAGGTGAGGTAAGGTTGTTATTATAAAGTTATATAAAAATTTATAACATAATATATAATATATTATGTTATTATAAAGTTATATAAACCGTAGAACGGGTACTTCTGACGAATGTTGCTGCAGAATGGGCACTTCCGATAAATGTCGTCACGTCCAAACAATGTCGTCTCCCCCGAACAATATTGCAGCCCCCCAACATTATCGCTGCCCCCAAACAATTTCGCCACTCACTAACAATGTCGACACCCACGAACAATGTCTCGGCCAACGAATAATGTCGACGCCCACGAATAATGTCGCCGCCCACGAACAATGTCGACGCCCACAACCAATGTCTCCACCCACAATAAATTTCGCCCCAACGTCCAATATTGTCGCTCACAACACATGTTGTCGGCCAGTATCCATGTCGTTGCCAAGCGGGCGAAGCCCGCAGCGACGCATCGAGAACGGGCGAAGCCCGTTCGAAGATGCTAGTGTGTGTGTGTGTGTATATATATATATATATATATATATATATATATATATATAATTATATAATTATATCATCTTCTCCAAGTTAGAGCAGCGTGAGATTCCCCTCCTGTTCATTCGTCGGAGTTTTTCGGAAACCCTTCCGGTCGCCGCCGCCGGGGCTCCAGTGCTTGAAACTCTCGCTGGAGTATAGATCCGGAAAGCTTTCGCCGAGAGCTATGCGTACGCGGTACGATCTCTGATTCGTGGATATTTTTGGCTCTAGAGCTTTTGACCTAACCCTCGTTTTGCTCCGAAAAGTCTCAGGAATTCAAGACGGGGAGTTCTTGCGGCCGATCCTCGAAGCAGAGCGCGTGAGGGGTCATTTCTGGACGTTTAGAGGCAAGTGGTATTTTCTCCCAATGATCCTCTTGTTCAATCCCTTTGCTCTCCACTATTTCCTGTCTAGAGTTCGAGTAAAACTTTGCCGTGATTTTTAGTATAACATGTAACAGCCCAATTTTCAGCAGGCAAAATTTTGGGTGACACGGCCTGGGACACGGGCGTGTCCCAGGGCGTGTCATGCTCGGGTGCGGAGTCGTCGCGAGCTCGACGAAAATACGTTCGACGAAGTGTTCGGGAGGAACACGCCAGGTGACACGGGCGTGTCGGGGGCGTGACCATGGGCGTGACCTCCCATGTCGACAGTGGGAACACGACAGGCGACACGGGCGTGTCGGGAGGGCGTGTCCCCCTGCAGTCGACGAAAGTTGCTCGACGATCGTCGAGTGTCGAGCATGGGGTACACGGCCTGTGACACGGGCGTGTCACAGGGCGTGTCCCACTGTGTCGAGAGGTTGACACTTTTCTCTCGAGTAGGTGTCGAGAGGTTGACACTTTTCTCTCGAGTAGGTGTCGAGTGCAAGTACACGCCCCGTGTCACGGGCGTGACTTGGCCGTCACGGGCGTGTACTGTGGCCGTGACCTATTTCAGGATAAGGCGGTTTGTGCACCGCTTAGAGTACACGACCTGTGACACGGGCGTGTCACAGGGCGTGTCGGCCCAAAAAGTGATTTTGCGGGTTTTTCATGGCCGTCCATTTTCTTCAGCTGGGATCTAATAGTTGAGAGTCCTCCCTGCTTCCTTAAGGCTGAAAACTGAGAAAGAATTCTCATTATGTTCTTGCCTTCATCTTTCAAAAAAAACTTAGAGAGAGAAAGGGAGAGGAGGAAGAAGAAGAGGGGCTAATTTCTGGTGGAGCTTGAGAGTGTCAAGCTGAGATCCGAGGCCATCTTTGCGGAGGAAAAGCTCTTTCTAGCCAGCTAGGAGCTCATGGCACCGAAGCGGTCTTCAAGGATAACGACCTTTCTTCCTAGCCATGTGAAGGCTTCCTTTTTGTCATGTGCATGTGATTCCCCCACCAAAGGGTGACTGATGTTGGGAGTCTTTTGGGTTGATTCATGGAATCCCCTTCGTTGGCATATAGATTCGGAAATGGAGTACGGAATAGGCATGTTGTGTGAAGCCCATCTAGACAGGTTGGTCTGGATTGGTGATGTTGCATACGAATCAGAGAAGACTCCGTGATAAACGTGTAGTTTAAGGAGTCGACAGGTTATGCCTGTGAACGGTAGTAGTAGGAAGTACTGGAGTGGTAGTCCAGGAAATATCCGTGTTATGCTTGTGCTATGAGGTTCTACCTGTGAAGAGAGTAGCAGGAAGTACTGGTGTGCCCAGGAAAGGCCCTTTGTAATGCTTGATGTTATAGGTGGTACCTGCGAAGAGAGTAACAGGAAGTACTGGTGTGCCCAGGAAAGACCCCTGATATTTGTGATCATTGCGGTGTCGTACCTGTGAGAGAGTAACAGGAAGTACTGGTGTGCCCAAGAAAGACCCGCTAATGTGTGAGATGAAATGGGTGTAAGAGAAGTACTGGTGCGCCCAGGAAAACACCCAGGCTTGAATGCCAAGAACAAGATTGGTGAGACCGACCCACGCCTTTAGTTAAGCCGCGAGTACGCCGTACTCGGTGAAGGCAAGGCGATTTGAGCAACAGGGGGGTGGGGGTGGGGGGGGGGGTGGATCCGACTTGCGTTATGTCCGTCTGACATGGACCAGAAGGTGCGGTCTGTTGGAGCGCATAACGAGAGTCTTAGGCCTGCGCGCCGTGATACAATGGGGGGCTACGAGCCAATCCCGGTTCACTAAGACTAGAACTCCGGCTGCACGCCATGGAGTAAATGCTCAAGTGAGTTGCCATTGGGTTGCGACCCTAATACGGTGGTGGGAAACTGGTTCGCCGGTACACCAAGAATGTGCCCTGAGTGCACGGATCGTCGTGCCGCGTGACTGACGGTTGTGATGGCATGTGTGTGCGTGAGAGCACATTTGTATGAACTATATACATGCTTGTGAATGTTATGCCTGCAAGGAAGAATACCGCTGCCCCGGGAAAGGGGTATGGTCGTTATAATTTGGTCAGCTGAATGCTGACCGTTGCCTCTGTTTGCCACCGTTGGGTGGATTGTCCCTGTACAGGTGCTGGAGAACTAAGCGGGACACAAAAAGGTTGATGTCCATGCTTCTTTTGCTGCTGCTAGCCCTCGAAAGCTAATTGAAAATGAAATGTTGTGTTTTCTTTTTGTTGATGTTGGTGACCGGGCGGTCTGACGGTCTGGCTTGGCGGGTTGATGACCGCGCGGTCTGGCGGTTTCCCTTCAGCGATTTGGTTGCTGTGTGTTGCTGTCTGGAGTCCGGGCGGTCTAGCGGTCTCCCATGATGATCTCTCTCTCTCTGGTGGTAGCCGAGCGGTTAGCCCTTCTGTCTAACAACGCGGCTTGTGCGGTTTGTGTCTGTATAGTCCGCTTGTGTCCTATAAATTTTTAGTCCCACATCTCTTATTTGTAGTCTCTCTTCTCTCCTCCATTCTATATAAGGGAGGTCATACCTTTGTAATAGACACCTTTTTCGGATAATAAAATTTCAGTTAAACCTCTTCCGGGTTGGTTTTTGTTCGTATTTTACATGGTATCAGAGGAGTCGATCTGCTCCTCCTGATCCTGTCCGCGCGGCTTGCTTCGCCCGTTTGCGCCCTGTTCGCACAGCTTCGTTTTCTCCTTGTCGTTGCCCTCTGTGTGCGCGACCTCTTTGTTACATGTACTAAGTCGTCGCAACTTATCGCCGCGACCTGTTGCCTTGTTTGTCTTCGCTTCTGTTCACGCGGCCTGTCTTCTAGCCGCTCGACTTCTATCCCTCTGCTTGAGTCTGCGGCTTGGTCGTGGATTTTCTGGCCGCTGGTGTCTGCCATCGTGACCGTTGCAGCTGTTCTTCTTCCTATCCGCGCGGCTTGTTTCCTAACCGCACGGCTTCCCGTTGTTTGCTCCTATGGCTCTTTCTGATGCTTCTACTGCCACCACTCCTGCCACCACCCCTGTCGCCAATCCGGCTCCGCCTCTTCCACCTACTCCTTCCGGGAACCTTGGCACCGTTTCCAAGCTTGTCGGCTCCAACTACCCGGATTGGAGCGTCTCTTTCACCTTTCTCCTACGCTCGCAATGCAAACGCCACCATCTCGTTGATAACCCTCCTCCTACCACTTCACCTCTCTTTGATGACTGGGATGAGAGTGACGCGCTTGTGCGTACTTGGCTCGCTAACAGCCTATCCGATGAGTGTCTTCCCGTCATCCGTCATGATGAGACGGTCAAGTCCGCTTGGCTTCATCTTGCCGCTCTGTACTCCAAGGGGCTCAGACGTCCCGCATCTATACGTTGTATGCGGACCTCTTTGCCCGTCCTACCTTGTCTCCTGCTGCTGCCTACCAACAGGTTCAGGCTTTTGGGGCTGAGATTCTTCAGAATCGCCCCTTTTCTGCGGATTTGGCTCAACAACACAAGCACTTTCAGGAGCTTCTGGTTGTGTGTTATCTGCTCTGGCTTCTTGATACTTATGACATGATCCGCCAGCAAATTCTGGGTGAGGCGGAATCTCCTACCTTAGATGCCACCGCTGCCCGCATCGCCGCTGTCACCTCTCTCCTTCAGCGCCCACTTCTGCCCGCTCCTCCTCCACCGGACAACTATGCTCATCAAACTCACCGGAGTGGCTCTGGTAGCCACAGTCACCAGTCCGGCAGACGTGCTTCTTCCCGCTACCTCTGCTCTCACTGTGGCCGCACCGGCCATACTTCCGAACACTGCTGGACGAAGCATCCCCATCTTCGACCCTCCGGTGACTCTTCCGCCTCCTCTTCCAAGCCGTCTGCCTCCGTGGTCACGTCCTCAGGTAGTTCCCACATGGTGACTCAAGGTAAATGACTTATTGACTCTGGTGCAACTAATCATATGACGGGCAATTCTCAGTGCTTCTCTCTACTCGACAAGCATGATCAGTTTCCCCCGGTCCTCGTTGCAGACGGTTCTCCCTCCCCGGTTCATGGGTCTGGAGTGGTACATGTTACTCCGTCCCTTCGGCTAGCGGACACTCTCTATGTGCCCAAGTTTTCGTGTAATTTATTGTCGGTTACCTCTTTATGCAAGCAGCTTCAGTGTTCTGTGACGTTTACGCCGACTTCTTGTTCTTTTCAGGATCCGAGCTCCCAACGGATGATTGCTACTGGGACTGAGAGTGGTGGCCTCTACTTCCTCGACAACGTTTTCGCCTTGTCCGCCTTCTCCTCGTCTTGTCCGGATCTTCTCCAGTGGCATCTCCACCTCGGTCATCCTCCACCACGGCTTCTACATCAGCTTCTGCCCCACCTCCCTCCCTCCAGTACTCCTCTCCACTGCGACGCTTGTCAACTCGGCAAGCATCACCGTTCCTCCTTCCCGCCGAAGCAAGGTCGGTGCTCTACTCGTCCGTTTGATCTTGTCCACTCCGATGTCTGGGGACCTGCTCCTACCCTCACCGTTGGTCGGGGTAGTTCTTATTTTGTAACCTTTATCGATGATTTTTCTCGATGTACTTGGGTGTATTTCTTACGAGATCGCTCTGAACTTTTCGATGTATGGCTCTCTTTTTATTAGTTAATTAAAACTCAGTTTGGTGTTTGTATTAAAATCTTTCGCTCCGACATTGCTAAAGAATATCTGAGTCATGCTTTTACCTCCTTTTGTGTGCAACATGACATTATTCATCAGACTAGCCGTGTTTATACCTCCCAACAGAATGGGGTAGCGGAACGCAAAAATCGTCACCTCCTCGATGTCGCTCGCACATTGATGACCCAGATGCATGTCCCTCGCTCATATTGGGGCTATGCTGTTCTTCTTGCCTGCTATCTCATCAATCGCATTCCCTCCACAGTTCTCCACGGGAAAACCCCATTCTCCATTCTATATCCGGGCAAGGAGACTTTTCCTCTCCCTCTCCACATCTTTGGGTGCACTGCATTTGTGCATGCCCCCTCTGCTACCCGTGATAAGTTATCCCCTCGCTCCACCAAATGTGTCTTTCTGGGGTACTCCACCACTCAGAAAGGCTACTGTTGCTTTAACCCCGTTCTTCGTCAGCAGTTCGTCTCCACTGACGTTACCTTCTTCAAGAATGCCTCCTACTTCTCGGATGACTCCTCTTCTCTTCCCCCAGCTTCCTCTCCTCTTCCCCCAGCTTCTGATTCTCCTGCTATTCCCTTCATTCCCTCGTCTCCTCCTGCGATATCCACCCCTACACCGTCTCCGTCCACTCCTCTCCCTCCACCTCTCTCTCCCACTTCTCCGCCACCGTCTCCCTCATCTCCGCCGCCGTCGCTCTCTCCTCCCGGGTCAGCTCTCTCTGCCACGGATGCTCCGGATGCCGAGGGACCCTCCGACCTGGATCTTCCTGTAGCTCTTCGCAAAGGGGTGCGGACGTGTACCCTACACCCCCTTGCTGCTGTTGTTTCATATGACCGTCTTACCTCTTCTCGCAGGGCCTTTGCGATGGCTATCTCTCCCACTGCCACACCTCGTTCCTACCAGGAGGACCTTGTTATTCCTCACTGGAAGATGGCCATGGATGAGGAAATGGCGACCCTCACGGAGCGGGGTACCTGGACTCTTGTTCCTCCTCCCTTTGGTACTGATGTTGTTGGGTGTCGCTGGGTCTTTGTGGTCAAATTTAGCCCGGACAGCACGGTGGACCGTTATAAGGCTCGCCTTATTGCGAAGGGCTTTACTCAGACCTATGAGGTTGATTACTTTGACACTTTCTCTCTCGTGGCTCGTCTCAGCACTATACGGGTCCTTCTCTCTGTGGCGGTCAATAGAGATTGGCCGATTTCCCAGCTGGATGTCAAGAATGCCTTCCTTTATGGTGATCTTCAGGAGGCCGTCTACATGGAGCAACCTCCTGGGTATGTTGCTCAGGGGGAGACACGAGTATGCCGGCTGAAGAAGGTAATCTATGGCCTCAAGCAGAGCCCTCGAGCTTGGTTTGACAGGTTCAGCGACATCGTGGCGGCCGTTTGTTTTGCGCCCAGCTCTGCCGATCACTCGCTATTTATTCGCAAAACCTCCTCGGGACTGGTGGTTCTTGTTGTGTACGTCGATGATATTCTTCTCACTAGCGATGATCAGGAAGGGGTAGCCCTGACAAAGCGGCATCTTCGTCAACATCTTGTCACGAAAGATATGGGCTCTCCGAAGTACTTTTTGGGGATCGAAATCTCTCGGAAGCCCAACTCCTTAGTCCTCTCCCAGCGTAAGTATGCCCTTGATCTATTAAAAGAAGCAGGATTGACTGGAGCCAAACCTGCCCGATGCCCCATGACAATTAGAGAAGACAAAACCTGGACAGATGATTTGCCTCTTCTTTTAGATACTACGCTTTACAGGCGTCTAGTTGGTAAGCTCATATATCTCACAGTGACCAGGCCCGACATTTCCTATGTAGTGGGCAAGGTGAGTCAATTCATGCAAGCACCTAGGGAGTGCCATCTACAGTCCGCCTTGCGGATCTTGGAGTATGTCAAAGCAGCGCCTGGGAAAGGATTACTCTTTCAGAAGAATGGTCATCTGAGGGTTGAATCATACTCAGATACGAGTTACGCTGATGACAAAGGGGATCGCAAGTCTACCTCCGGTTTCTGCACCTTTGTTGGGGGAAATCTGGTAAGCTGGAAGAGCAAGAAGCAGTCTGTTGTTTCCAGGTCCATTGCTGAAGCAGAGTATCAGAGTATGACATCGACCACTTGTAAGTTAAAATGGCTACGGGCTCTCATGCTGGATTTAGGAGAGGTCTATAACCATCCTCCACCTATGTTCTGTGACAACAAGGCTGTCATATACATCTCAAAAAATCCAGTCTTCCATGAAAGAACCAAGCACATTGAGGTAGACTGTCATTTCATTCGTGAAGAGATTTTGAAGGAACAGATTTGCACTCCCTTCGTCACTTCTGATAAAGAGCTGGCTGACATCTTCACCAAGCCAGTATCTGCCTCGTTTCTTCATATTTGTGACAAGCTGGGCATGATCAATATTTATGCTCCAGCTTGAGGGGGAGTGTTGATGTTGGTGACCGGGCGGTCTGACGGTCTGGCTTGGCGGGTTGATGACCGCGCGGTCTGGCGGTTTCCCTTCAGCGGTTTGGTTACTGTGTGTTGCTGTCTGGAATCCGGGCGTTCTAGCGGTCTCCCATGATGATCTCTCTCTCTGGTGGTAGCTGAGCGGTTAGCCCTTCCGTCTAACCGCGCGACTTGTGCGGTTTGTGTCTGTATAGTCCGCTTGTGTCCTGTAAATTTTTAGTCCCACATCTCTTATTTGTATTCTCTCTTCTCTCCTCTATTCTATATAAGGGAGGTCATACCTTTGTAATAGACACCTTTTTCGGATAATAAAATTTCAGTTAAACCTCTTCCGAGTTGGTTTTTGTTCGTCTTTTACACTTTTATTGTGGCCGGCCTGCGCGCCCATGTTGAGGCCACTATTTGAAAGCCCTGTAAGGCCATAAAGCCAACTTTTGTGTTGTAAGACATTCCTATCTATATATATACAATGTGGAGCTGTTTTATATGTTGGACATTCATGTGTGGAGTTCAAGTTTTAGTATTAGGCTTCCGCTAGAATGCAATGTATTAGGGTGCGCTGCGCTACTCTGGTATCATCCCGTAACTTCACCGCCTGTTTTGTGATATATGTTGTGGGGCCCTGGCCGGACCTTCTAGTATATACCATATGAACGGGTGGGGTTGTTACATTTTTGGTATCAGCTGTCTCGGTCTTTTCCTCTCGAAGTCGTGGTCGACTTCTTTTGTGGGGTGGCGAGCACGTGTATGTGCAAACCAAGTTAATACGATTGAACTCCTGAATGTCCATGATAGGAATGCAAATTTATGTGTTTGAGGAACCTGCACGTTCCTAGTTTGTGCTGATTGCTTGTGTCCGGTCGCTAATGTGTGTGTCTTGTCTACCGTTAGGTGACACGAAGTGGTGCTGGGCAGTCGGAGCCCCAGCGTTCTGATGAAAGTATGACACCAGCTGAGGTGCCTACACCTCCACCGTCTGCTGCACATGTGCATTTAGTTGCTGAGGCTTTGTTTGCCATGATCTAAGCCCAGCCAATTAGGCAGGTACAACCGGTTGTGAGGCCAGAACAGGTGGCAGCAAGGCCAGAACTTGTAGCGGATGTGGCTCATCGAGCGGCTGAGAAGCAGTTGACGCGGTTTATGCGTTTCCATCCGCCTACGTTTTCGGGAGCGGGATCTCCTACGCAGGCTGAGGATTGGCTATCGCGCGTCAAGCGGATCATGACGGTGATTGGATCGGAGGAACATTAGAATGTCACCCTAGCTACATTCCTACTTGAAGGAGAAGCTAGATTGTGGTGGGACGAGAAGGAGCTGCATCACTTGGCGGGTAGACCCTTAACACAAGTATCGATGGAAGAATTCTCCCGACTCTTCCTAGCGAAGCACCTCCCGGCGGCTCAACGAATTGCCATGGAGAATGAATTCCAAAGGCTGACGCTAGGTGATGGCAGTATTGACGCGTACCTGCGTGAGTTTACACGCTTGGGGTGGTATGCGGGTTCTATATTTGCTGATGAGCAGAGGAAGACAAATAGGTTCTACGAAGGACTGCGGGACGAGCTGAGGTTCCTGCTTTCTAGTTCTGTGAAACAAGGCTTCCAGGCGTTGGTCGACACTGCGAGCACACTAGAAAAAGACATGAAGAGGGTGCAGGGGAAGAGGGATTTGGCTGTGACGCAACCGGAGTTTAAGGTGCCCCGACCTGGGAAACCGGAAGAAATGGAGCAAGAAGTCCAAGACAACTGGACAAGCTCCATCGTCAGTTGCATCAGGAGCAACATCGGGGGCCACCTCAAGGCCGGATACTCGTACATGCTTTAATTGTGGACGGGTGGGGCATATAGCCCGAGAGTGTCGGGTGCCGCCAAAGAATGAAAAGAAGGCGTGAGCGTCGTATGCGGAGAAGGGCAAGGCAGTGGTGGACTCCTCTGCCTCTCAGGCGCAGCCCCGGGTCTACAATCTTGGCATGCAGGAGGCCATCAAGCAGAGTGACGTCGTCACAGGTACAAGTTTAGGTTTGCGTATTGTATTGCTTGTATGCTTTGTTTAGTGCATATGTGTATGCGGATTGTGTGTGTGACATGATTGTCACAGGCTTTGTGATGATTCGGGACACGCTGGCGCGTGCACTGTTTGGATACAGGTGCGTCACATTCTTTTCTGTCTAGCGAGTTCATAGCGCGGCTTGGGATACCTAGTCGTGCGAAGACAGATAGCGTCAGAGTGGTGTTACTGAATAGCTGTTGGATGCTTGCGGATCAAGCTTGCGAAGTGGCAGTGCGTATAGGAAGTTAGGATTTCGGTTTGACTGCATCTGTATTGCCGATATCGGAATTCGACGTGATATTTGGTATGGATTGGCTCGCGGAGCAGCATGCCTTGATTGATTGCCAGTCCAAAAAGATCACGTTGGGCCAGAATACCGAACAGGAGACAAAGTTCGCGGGTATGCGAGGAGTGGGCGGGACGTTGATGTCTGCACTCCAAGTAGTCAAGGCTGTTCGGAAGGGTGCGAAGTGCTACTTCGCACTGATCCAGGCTGTTGAGCCTAAGGCCAGTGTGTGCGATGTTCCGATCTTGTCGGAATTTGCAGATGTGTTTCCCAAGGATCTCTCTGGGCTACCACCCCAGCATGAGATTGACTTCACGATCGAGTTGGTGCCAGGTGCGAAACCTGTGGCCCGCTCGCCATATCGCGCCGCGCCTAAGGAGTTGGCCGAGTTGAAGGTCCAACTAAAAGAATTGCTGGAGCAAGGTTATATATGCCCAAGCATGTCACCTTGGAGCGCGCCTATGCTTTTTGAGAAGAAGAAAGACGGTGGGTTGCGGTTATGTATTGACTACCGTGAACTGAATAAGCTGACCGAGAAGAATAAATATCCGATACCCCGGATTGATTAGTTATTCGATCAGCTGGTGGGATCCACCGTCTACTCGAAGTTGGACATGAAGTATGGTTATTACCAGTTGAGAATTCGGGAAGGTGACATTCCCAAAACCGCATTTGGAACGCATTACGGGCACTATGAGTTCACAGTCATGCCATTTAGACTGTGCAATGCGCCCTCAGTGTTTATGGATTTGATGCACCGCACGTTCCGAGAGTACCTGGATCTGTTCGTGATAATGTTCATTGATGACATCCTGGTGTACTCGAAGTCGAAAGCTGAGCATGAGAATCACTTGGGGTTAGTATTGAATACGTTGAGGCAGAATCAGTTCTATGCCAAGTTCTCGAAGTGCGAGTTTTGGCTATCGTCGGTGGCTTTCCTAGGCCATGTGGTGAGTGGAGCGGGCATTGCAGTGGATCCAGCAAAGTTAAGGGCCATACAGGAGTGGCCAGTACTGTCTTCAATGGCCGAGGTCAGGAGCTTCCTTGGACTTGCGGGCTACTATCGAAGATTTGTTGAGAATTTCTCGCGGATCACTTTGTCGCTAACCACGCCGACGAGAAAAGATCAGAAGTTCGTTTGGACGCCAGAGTGAGCGCGAGCTTTTGAAGAGCTGAAGATTCGATTGACCACGGCGCCTGTGCTGTCCTCGCCATGTGGTACCGATGGTTTTGTCATTTATAGTGATGCTTCAGGGAGCGGCTTAGGCTGCGTACTTCTGCAAAATGGAAAGGTGATTGGCTATGGCTCACGCCAGCTGAAGGTGCACGAGCGAAACTATCCCGTCCATGTCCTCGAGTTGGCGGCGGTGATCTTTGCACTAAAGCTGTGGCGACACTATCTTTATGGAGTGAAGGTGGAGATCTATACAGATCACAAGAGCCTGAAATACCTGTTAGAGCAGAAGGATCTGAACATGCGACAAAGAAGGTGGTTGGAGTTCCTTGGGAACTACACCTTTGAGATTCACTATACGCCCGGAAAGGACAATTAGTCGCGGATGCCTTGAGTCGACAGACTCCGACAAGAGCAACTTGGTTGCAGAGGCATGATGAACGTCTCATCCAGGAGCTAGAAGCGTTGGAGATTTCTTGTGTTGATAGGAATTCCACTGCCAATGCATGTCAGAACTGGACGGAGGTGCAGTATGACCTTGCGGATCGGATTAGACAGGAAACGGAGTTGGATGAAGATCTCTTACGCTATGCTAAAGCTGGACCAGAGGGCAAGTTCTCTTGAGATGACGATCTTTTGCGGAAAGAGGGCCGTTTGTGCGTCCCAAGTTTGGGTACATTGAGGAAAGAACTGATGTATGAAGCGCATTATACAAAGTACTCAATCCACCCTGGGAGCACAAAGATGTTCAGGGATATGAAAAAGCTATTTTGGTGGCCAGGGCTAAAGAAAGATGTTGCTCTATATGTGGCCAAATGCCAAACTTGTGCTACGGTGAAGGCGGAATGC
Organism: Platanthera guangdongensis; assembly: GCA_039583875.1. NCBI lineage: Eukaryota > Viridiplantae > Streptophyta > Magnoliopsida > Asparagales > Orchidaceae > Platanthera > Platanthera guangdongensis. The sequence continues at coordinate 19,062,936 of CM077149.1, forward strand.
CAGAAGCCGGGCGGTTATTTGAAGTCGTTGCCAATTCCAGAGTGGAAATTTGATGATATTTCCATGGATTTCGTGCACGGGTTGCTGAGATCACAGAGTGGGAATGATTCCATCTGGGTGATTGTCGATCGGCTAACGACAGTGGCACACTTCCTCCCGAACAGACAGGATGATTGATGAGTCCATTTTATATACCTATTTTCGGACTCATCTGGGCTAGTTTTCACGCGTTTGCACTTCACTTTTAGTTTTATATCGTTCATATTTCATCTTATCTTTATTTCCATAGGAAGTGCACATTTATGCCCGTGGTTGTGTATTTTGTTATTTTTATAGTTTGTACTCCTTTTTGTGATTGCCTGGAATGTCTGCACATATCAGTGATTGGTTTTTCCTTTCGGTACAGGGGTCGTGTGCGTGTCCGGGGATGGTTTTGAAACAGGAATACGGCGCACGATCATGGAATTTAATGCGCACGACCACTGGTCGTGCGCCCCTGATCGTGCGCACTACTATACGATTTCCAGAATCAGCCTGGGTAATCGCACGACCACTGGACCTAGTGCGCATGACCACCGGTCGTGCGCCATTGTTCGTGTGCATTGATTCCTCTTTTCTGGAGTCCTGTCTGGGGTAATCACACGACCATTGGACTTAGTGCGCACGACCACTGGTCGTGCGCCACTACTCGTGCGCGTTATCCCAGTTCTTCTTCCTAATCTGCCATGCCAGTGCGCACGGTCACCGGACATAGTGCGCACGACCACTGCTCGTGCGCCTGTGATCGTGCGCATTGTTCATTTCTGCTTTGTATAGATAGTGCAGGTCTCGCCCTAATTCGAGAGAATCCGGAGCTCGACATTTCTCCGCCGTTTTCCGCCTTCTCCGCCATTTTTCTTCATCTTCCACCCTAGGGAGGTGCTCCGGGCAAGCTTTCACCGCCAAATCCAAGCCGGAGCTTCCTCTCGGCCTCCTCCTTCATCCTTGAGCTTCAAGAAGAGCTTGCCCTAGCTTTCTCCATCAAGCTAGGAGAAGTTGTGCCATCCTCCATCGGATCGTGACACGAAGAAGACGGGCCATTGGAAGGTGGTGACAGCCCTTCTCTACCCCGGACGCAGTTGAGGACCGAGCTTGGACGCGGATTGAGAACCCGACGATTCCAACCGTGAATCCTCAGCAAGACTTCGGATTCGGTCGATTTCACACACTCTTTTCTTGATTGGTTGTTGAATGTGTAGTTAAACTCTTTGTATTTGATGAAGCTATGCTTAGTGTAATATACGTTTATGTGTAATCATGTCTATGTGATTGTATATTTTCGTTATATTTACTTGAGGTGCGCCCATATTCCATCCACCACCATCCACCCTTGTCGTTCTAGCAATTGCTAGAAGCGTGCGTAGCGAAGAGGTGCTCACGACCCTCATTCCGCCGTTCTAACCACCTCATCCGCAAGCCTACTCGTCCATCCGCCTAGCGATTCGGTGCATAGCGGCCCGACTAGTCTTCCATCCCGCCTGGCGAAGCATCGCATATGTAGCATCACATATGTACTAAAGCTGTGGCGTCCGTATGTTGTGGGGCCCCGACCGGACCCATATTATACGGTCATTACAGGAGAGGTATTACAACATAGCGGCATTGCATAGGAGTAGTTGATAGTGTTTTATTTTCTCTGTCCGCAATATCAAAGCCCCCATCGTTACCGCCGACCCTAAGGACTTCAATCTCAAGTCCTCCTTGAAATTAACTCCACCTTACTGTGTTCCTTGTGAGTTCGATACTTGGGAAAGCCCCCATTTTATATTACTTGTGCGACCGGTTCACTGCCGTGATCTTAAGCATCAAGTTTTTGGCGCCGTTGCAGGGGAACACAGTTGTGTGAGTTTTTGGAGAGGGAGATAATAGATTGAAGCCCTTTTCCATTTGTGCATATCATTTTTTTTATTTATTTGCTTTGGTTATTAGAATTTTTATTTTGCTTATTTCTTTTTTCCCTTTTCTGATTTTTGATTTAGATAGCAGATCCGTGCTATTTTTATTTTAGCTGTGTAGCACTTTTTCAACAATTATTTTTATTCGTGATGGATCCTGATGCTGAGTGACGTCTACTTGACACTTTGCGCCGATCCATCAATGTCATTGCTGTTATGAATGCCGTGCATTGCATTCGGTGTTTGTTATGTCAAGGTGTGGGCCATATGTTGAAGGATTGCCCTCGTTTGTGCAAGCCTTCTCCCTCTGAGGACGTGTGCACAACAACCTCCCGTTCGCGGAAGACTGTTGTGGACAGGCCTACCAGGGTGTTGTCTGGCCCATACACTGACATAGCACACCTTGCTCATTCTTTACCCGTTGAGATTCCGAAAGAATCTCTGGCCGCATACAGCTCTTTCATGGGTCCCTCGATCCCTTTTTACGAGCTTTCCTTGAGTGATGATGATCACTCTGGTGTTAGCCAACAAAAAGAGGAGCATGAACTCATGGACGCTCCTGTATGGGATGATGAGATTGTTCCGGTCGTCGACGGGGTGGCGTCAGCGAATGATTTTGCGATGGGGCCTGCTCATTCAGTTCTTGATGTTGAGAGCAGCCTTGCCCCTCCACAATTTTTGCTGGATTGTGCTACTCCATTTCTGTGTGAGTCGGTTGATGATGCCGTATTTGTTGATGATTTGGTGCCCGAGGTTGCGCCGAAGTGGGATGATGATTCCTCTATCTCCGACGGAGAAGGTGGATCTTTGGAACACTTTTACGCACCCCGGTGGGATGAGGAATACCCTCTTTCCGATGCAGAGGTTTGCACCTCCTTATTGGATGAGGCAGTTCCTCTTACCACCGCAGACCTCGAGTTCTCGGATTCCCCTCGGTACGACTCGTATGATACCGATGATGATCTCTGCTTGGATCCTGTTGAGAGTGACACTGGGATCACTCTCCCATTTTCTGATTATTTTAGTTCTTCTTCTCCTTTATTTCTTGATCCCCCTTCTCTATCTGAGCCTGTACAGGCTGAGTCTCCACGGGTATGCTGGGATGATGATGAGCCTGGTGTTCTTGCCGTTGCTATCACACCCTGCACACCTATGGTTGACGATGCCTTGCTAGGCGAGGATACTTTTTGTGATAAGATGAGTGAGGACCAGGCCTCCTCCTCATCCTATTTCCTATTTCCTCTGCCTGCGAGGAGCAGGTATGTATATTTAGGCAGAGGGGTAACTGTTTTATCGCCGTATCGGTACCCGTTACCGAAACGGATATTGGAACAGTTACCTGTGCATTTTTCTTTTCATAGGCCCATTAGCTAGAACCTTTTCGTAGCTGAATAAGTCGTGCTGGGATGACAATAACCCCAGTACTTATCTTTCATTTTATGCATTTTTTTTCATGTCTATTTTAGTTTTAGCATTTCTTTTTATATATTCTCTTTTGTTTTTGCGGAGCTCACCCCTGCAGGTATTCATGGTAAATCGCATTTGCAGGGTTGTGATTCTTCGTATGGCGGGCCTGCTTCAGGTTTCCACACATCTTCTGGTATGCTCACTAGCTGAGCATTGGGTAACCTCTTCCCTTAGCTCTTTATGATTTTAATTTCTCTATCATATGCTGTGTTGCTTAGTTTAAGTCTGGGGGAGAGACTTGGTACCTATTGCACGCACACATTTCTTGTGCATACTAGAAGCCTTTATTATTTTATTTTGCTTAGTTCATTGCATCACACACCATTGCACCCACATGAGCGCGTGCTTAGCTGTTAGTGTGCCGCGAGTTAAACTCGTTTCTTTTGTATGATTTGGAAAAATTATGGTGTTGACATAGGATTGTGAGACGTAGTAAAATGTTGACCTTGCTGTGCTCCTAGTCAAGTGCTCTCGTCTCGTGTAGAAATTTGAGTAGATTTAATTTTTCTGTATGCTTATAGTTTTATATTTTTCTAATTACGTAAATACTTTTTATTCTACTCAAAAATTGGTAAATCCGGCGTGAATCCGACGGTAGCTTAGGGATGTGTGTAGACGGCCGTTAGTTTTATATTGCTCGAGTCGGGAGGATGGATAGTCTTTCTCGTTGGCTAAGAACTTGCCCCCAAGCTATTCTTGAAGCATGAGTATAGGTTAGTCATGCATGAGCGTGATGTAGGCCATCATTTTGGCCCGGTTGAGCTTTGTACCATTCCTAACATCATATCCTCGCTAGCCCTGTTGTGCCTACCCCTCCTTTTGATTCAGCTCCACCATGATTTCACCAAAGTCTCATAGCCAATCCTAGTCGCACACCCAAGTCGAGTTTAGTGTTTTATATTTTCATGTTAGGATGTGATGTGGTGTTATTATTTATGAAAATGTGGAAGTGCTCCCAAGTTTATATCAGCTGAATTGTGAAAATAAAATGAAGAAAAAGAAAAAAATATATATATTTATAAAGAAAAAAAAAAGTGAAAAGAAAAAGTTTTAATTGAAAATCATTTTGGAAATGAGATTGTATTTGGAGTAGGCGGTACACACACCCATTTTTGAAAAAAATAAGTCTGGGGGTGTGGTGTACCCGCATGTATTTTGCTTAGTAGAGGGATTCATTTTATACTAGCTCATTTGGGTTAGGTGCATAGCCTTCCTGTATATCTTTGTTTACCTCAACGAAACCCAAGCCCCATCTCTTCACCTAAAGTCCTACTGATTCGTGTGTGAACCAAACCAGTGCCATGGAGAGAATGCGAAAGGGCAAGCATATGGTCACCGACATTGGTGGATTACTTTGGAGGTTATCCCGAGCCCTGATCTTTGTCAATGCTTGCCTAGCGATTAGTCTACTTTCTCCCTACGCATGACCGGATGATTCACCGTGATTCCATTTTTGAGTAATAATAAAATATTGCTACGCATTGTGAAAAATATAAACTATTTTGCATACTTAGAAATTTCTTCTATTATATTTTTACGCGTGCGAGCATGCGACTTCGCATGGTACTCCGTATCGCAATTTCTTTGTTAACTAGTATTTTTCCCTATCTGCTTAGATTTTGTTTGCTCGGGACGCGCAAACAGTTAAGTCTGGGGGTGTGATGAGTCCATTTTATATACCTATTTTCGGACTCATCTGGGCTAGTTTTCACGCGTTTGCACTTCACTTTTAGTTTTATATCGTTCATATTTCATCTTATCTTTATTTCCATAGGAAGTGCACATTTATGCCCGTGGTTGTGTATTTTGTTATTTTTATAGTTTGTACTCCTTTTTGTGATTGCCTGGAATGTCTACACATATCAGTGATTAGTTTTTTCTTTCGGTACAGGGGTCGTGTGCGTGTCCGGGGATGATTTTGAAATAGGAATACTGCGCACGATCATGAGTTTTAATGCGCACGACCACTGGTCATTCGCCCCTGATCGTGCGCACTACTCTACGTTTTCCAGAATCAGCCTGGGTAATCGCACGACCACTGGACCTAGTGCGCACGACCACCGGTCGTGCGCCACTGTTCGTGTGCATTGATTCCTCTTTTCTGGAGTCCTGTCTGGGGTAATCGCACGACCATTGGACTTAGTGGGCACGACCACTGGTCGTGCGCCACTACTCGTGCGCGTTATCCCAGTTCTTCTTCCTAATCTGCCATGCCAGTGCGCACGATCACCGGACATAGTGCGCACGACCACTGCTCATGCGCCTGTGATCGTGCGCATTGTTCATTTCTGCTTTGTATAAATAGTGCAGGTCTCGCCCTAATTCGAGAGGATCCGGAGCTCGACATTTCTCCGCCGTTTTCCGCCTTCTCCGCCGTTTTTCTTCATCTTCCACCCTAGGGAGGTGCTCCGGGCAAGCTTTCACCGCCAAATCCAAGCCGGAGCTTCCTCTCGGCCTCCTCCTTCATCCTTGAGCTTCAAGAAGAGCTTGACCTAGCTTTCTCCATCAAGCTAGGAGAAGTTGTGCCATCCTCCACCGGATCGTGACACAAAGAAGACGGGCCATTGGAAGGTGGTGACAGCCCTTCTCTACCCTGGACGCAGTTGAGGACCGAGCTTGGACGCGGATTGACAACCCGACGATTCCAACCGTGAATCCTCAGCAAGACTTCGGATTCGGTCGATTTCACACACTCTTTTCTTGATTGGTTGTTGAATGTGTAGTTGAACTCTTTGTATTTGATGAAGCTATGCTTAGTGTAATATACGTTTATGTGTAATCATGTCTATGTGATTGTATATTTTCGTTATATTTACTTGAGGTGCGCCCATATTCCATCCACCACCATCCACCCTTGCCGTTCTAGCAATTGCTAGAAGCGTGCGTAGCAAAGAGGTGCTCACGACCCTCATTCCGCCGTTCTAATCACCTCATCCGCAAGCCTACTCGTCCATCCGCCTAGCGATTCGGTGCATAGCGGCCCGACTAGTCTTCCATCCCGCCTGGCGAAGCATCGCATAGCGGCGTTGCATAGGAGTAGTTGATAGTGTTTTATTTTCTTTGTCCGCAATATCAAAGCCCCCATCGTTACCGCCGACCCTAAGGACTTCAATCTCAAGTCCTCCTCGAAAATAAATCCATCTTATTGTGTTCCTTGTGAGATCGATACTTGGGAAAGCCCCCATTTTATATTACTTGTGCGACCGGTTCACTGCCGTGATCTTAAGCATCAATGATTCGGTGGAGAGTTTGGCAAAACTGTACGTTGAACAGATTGTGCGGCTCCACGGTGTTCCTCAGAGCATCGTAAGTGATCGAGATGGGCGGTTCACGTCAAAAGACTGGAGGCTAGTTCACCAGCTGTTGGGCACGAAGTTGACTTTCAGTATGGTCTTTCATCCGCAAACGGATGGCCAAACTGAACGAACCAACAGAACGATGGAGGACATGCTCCGGATGTGCGCCCTAGAATTTGGAAAGAGATGAGAAGATCATCTCTATATGATGGAGTTTGCCTATAATAACAACTGTTAGAAAGTAGCGAAAAGAAGCGAAAAGTAGAGAACAAGCGGATAAGCTTTTGAATAATTGAAACTTTATTATCCAAAAAAGATAACTATTACAAAGGTATGCCCTCCCTTATATAGAATGGAGGAGAGATGAGAGAATACAAATATGAGATGTGGGACTAAAAATTTACAAGCTAAGCGGACTGTACAAGTAAACCGCACAAGCCGCGCGGTTAGACAGAAGGACTAACCGCACGGCTACAACAAGAGAAGCAGAGAGGTCGCCTGTGAAGATCGCTAGACCACCCGGTTTACAAGCCGGCGAGTCAAACCGCCAGACCGCGCGGTCTTCAACCCGCCAAGACAGACCGCCCGGTCACCAACTTCAACACTCCCCCTCAAGCTGGAGCATATATATCAATCATGCACAGCTTGTCGCAAACATGCAGAAACGAGGCGGAAACTGGCTTGGTGAAGATGTCAGCCAGCTCTTTATCAGACGTGACAAACGGAGTGCAAATTTGTTCTTTTAAAATCTCTTCACGAATGAAATGGCAGTCAACCTCAATGTGCTTTGTTCTTTCATGGAATACCGGATTTTTGGAGATGTATATGGCGGCCTTGTTATCACAGAACATAGGTAGAGGATGGTTGTACACCTCTCCTAAATCTAGCATGAGAGCCCGCAACCATTTCAACTCACAAGTGGTTGACGCCATACTGCGATACTCAGCTTCTGCACTGGACCTGGAGACAACAGACTGCTTCTTGCTCTTCCAGCTCACCAGATTGCCCCCAACAAAGGTGCAAAAACCTGAGGTTGACTTGCGATCCCCTTTGTCATCAGCATAACTTGCATCTGAGTAGGCTTCAATCCTCAGATGACCATTCTTCTGAAAAAGTAATCCTTTCCCAGGTGCTGCTTTGACATACTCCAAGATCCGCAAGGCAGACTGTAGATGACACTCCCTAGGCGCTTGCATGAATTGACTCACCTTGCCCACAGCATAGGAAATGTCGGGTCTGGTCACTGTGAGATATATGAGCTTACCAACCAGACGCCTGTACCGCGAACTATCTGAAAGAGGAGGCGAATCATCTGTCCAGGTTTTGTCCTCCCCAGTAGCCATGGGGCATCGGGCAGGTTTTGCTCCAGTTAATCCTGCCTCTTTTAAAAGATCAAGGGCATACTTACGCTGAGAGAGAACTAAGGAGTCGGGCTTCCGAGAGAGTTCGATCCCCATAAAGTACTTTGGAGAGCCCATATCTTTAGTGATCAGATGTTGACGAAGATGTCGCTTTGTCAGGGCTACCCCTTCCTGGTCATCGCCAGTGAGAAGAATATCATCGACGTACACAGCAAGAACAACCAGCCCAGAAGGAGTTTTGCGAATAAAGAGAGAGTGATCAGCAGAGCTTCGCACAAAACCAACAGCCGCCACAATGCCGCTGAACTTGTCAAACCAAGCTCGAGGACTCTGCTTGAGGCCATAAATTACCTTCTGCAGCCGGCATACTCGTGTCTCCCCCTGAGCAACATACCCAGGAGGTTGCTCCATGTAAACGGCCTCATGAAGATCACCATAAAGGAAGGCATTCTTGACGTCCAGCTGAGAAATCGGCCAATCCCGATTGACGGCCACAGAGAGAAGAACCAGGATAGTGCTGAGACAAGCCACAGGGGAGAAGGTGTCAAAGTAATCAACCCCATAGGTCTGAGTAAAGCCCTTAGCAACAAGGCGAGCCTTATACCGATCCACAGTGCCGTCTGGGCTAAATTTGACCACAAAGACCCAGCGACAGCCAACAACATCAGTACCGAAGGGAGGAGGAACGAGAGTCCAGGTACCCCGCTCAGTGAGGGTCGCCATTTCCTCATCCATGGCCATCTTCCAGTGAGGAATAGCAAGAGCCTCCTGATAGGAGCGGGGTGTGGCAGTGGCAGAGATAGCCAGTGCAAAAGCCCTGCGAGAAGGGGTAAGACGATCATAGGAAACAACAGCAGCAAGGGGGTGTAGGGTACACGTCCGCACCCCTTTGCGAAGAGCTATAGGAAGATCCAGGTCAGCCGGGCCCGCGGCATCCGGAGCATCCGTGGTAGAGAAAGCTGGCCCGGAAGAAGAGAGCGACGGCAGCGGAGATGAGGGAGAGGGTGGTGGAGAAGGGAGAGAGAGAGGTGGAGGAAGAGGAGGGGGTGGAGACGGTGTAGTAGGAGGTGAGGGAACGAAGGGAACGGCAGGAGAATCAGAAGCGGGGAGAAGAGGAGAGGAGTCATCCGAGAAGTAGGAGGTATTCTCGAAGAAGGTGACGTCAGCAGAGACGAACTGCTTACGAAGGACGGGATCAAAGCAACAGTAGCCTTTCTGAGTGGTGGAGTACCCCAGAAAGACACATTTGGTGGAGCGAGGGGAGAGTTTATCACGGGTGGCAGAAGGGGTATGCACAAAGGCAGTGCATCCAAAGATTTGGAGAGGAAGAGGAAACGGCTCCTTGCCCGGATACAAAATGGAGAACGGGGTTTGGCCGTGGAGAACCGTGGAGGGAATGCGATTGATGAGGTAGCAGGCAAGGAGAACAGCATAGCCCCAATAGGAGCGAGGAACATGCATCTGGGTCATCAAGGTGCGAGCGACATCGAGGAGGTGACGGTTTTTGCGTTCGGCCACACCATTTTGTTGTGAAGTATAGACACAACTAGTTTGATGAAGAATCCCATTTTGCATTCAGAATGTAGAGAAGTCACGACTGAGATATTCTTGGGCATTATCAGAGCGAAAAAACTTGGATAGAAACACCAAACTGAGTTTTGACCATGAGATAGAAGGATGTCCAGACAGAGAATAATTCGGAGCGATCTTTTAATAGATACACCCACGTACAGCGCGAGAAATCATCAATGAACGTGACAAAATAGGAACTACCCCGACCAATGGTAAGTGTAGGAGAAGGACCCCAGATATCGGAGTGGATAAGATCAAACGGACGGGTAGAGCTACGAACGTGCTTTGGAGGGAAGGAGGAGCGGTGATGCTTGCCAAGCTGACAGGCCTCACAGTTGAGCGGAGGACTTTGAGGAGGAAGGTGGGGCAGAAGTTGACGAAGAAGACGGGGAGGAGCATGACCAAGGCGGAGATGCCATTGGAGAAGATCTGTGGAGGTGGAGGAGAAGGTGGAAAAAGCAGAAATGTTGTCCAGGAAGTATAAGCCGCCACTCTCAGTCCCAGTAGCAATCGTCCGTTGGGAGTCCGGATCCTGAAAAGAGCAAGAAGTAGAAGTAAATGTGACGGAATACTGTAATTGCTTGCAAAGAGAGGTAACAGATAATAAGTTGCACGAGAACTGGGGCACATAGAAAGTATCCGCCAAGTGAAGAGACGGAGTGACATGAACTATCCCTGTTCCATGGACCGGTGATGAAGAGCCGTCAGCGAGAATAACCGGGGGCAAGCGAGCATGTTTTTCTAGGAGAGAGAAACACGGGAGATGGCCGGTCATATGATTCGTAGCACCAGTGTCGATCAGCCATTTGCCCTGAGTAGCAACGTGTGCACGACCAGAAGACGTGACAACCGAGGCAAACGGCTTGGAGGAGGATATGAAAGCCATGAAGGGAGAAAGAAGAAACTGCAGCGGTCTCGGTGTCAGCACACCAGCGGCAAGAAGGGCCACGACCAAGGTGCAGAGCACAAGCCGCGCGACTGAATCAGGAGGTCGCGGCGACTAACAAGCAGGAGCGGCTAAAGGAAGAAAGGCAGAGAGGTCGCTCAAACAAGGGAGAAACCGCGAGAACAGAGAGAAAGGCGCGGGGAGAGGAAAGGAGAGCAACCCGCGTGAAACCGTAGCGGGTGAAAGGGAAGAAGCCGCGCGAACACGAGCGGCTAGGAAGCAGAACAAGGCACAGCGGGGAAGAGGTCGCGCGGACTGAAAAGGCCGAGCGAACAGCAGAAAGGAGAAGAGCAGGTGACCGCGACCAAGATGCAGGTGAGATAGGAACAACCCGCACGGTCAGACAGATCACAGCAGCAAACCGCGAGTATAGAGACAAGCGGAAAAGGGGAAAGCAGAAGCGGACAGGGAGAAGAAGTCCGCAGCGGGTAGAGAGAAGGCCGCAACGACTAGGAAGTCGGAGAGGCAAGAAAGAACAAGGAGCGCGGCGACAAGGAAACAGGTCGCCGCAACGAATAGCAGTAGGAGGAGAGAACCAAGAAGAAGCAAGCCGCGCGAACAGGGCAGCGAACAGAAACAAGCCGCGCGGATAGAAACAAGCCGCGCGGACAGAAGAGAAGGCAAGCCGCGAATCAAGTCGCAGAACGCGGAAAACAAGCCGCGAACAACAGAGAGCGCACAGAATCAGGAGGAAATGACCGTGCCCTCTGATACCATGTTAGAAAGTAGCGAAAAGAAGCGAAAAGTAGAGAACAAGCGGATAAGCTTTTGAATAATTGAAACTTTATTATCCAAAAAAGATAACTATTACAAAGGTATGCCCTCCCTTATATAGAATGGAGGAGAGATGAGAGAATACAAATATGAGATGTGGGACTAAAAATTTACAAGCTAAGCGGACTGTACAAGTAAACCGCACAAGCCGCGCGGTTAGACAGAAGGACTAACCGCACGGCTACAACAAGAGAAGCAGAGAGGTCGCCTGTGAAGATCGCTAGACCGCCCGGTTTACAAGCCGGCGAGTCAAACCGCCAGACCGCGCGGTCTTCAACCCGCCAAGACAGACCGCCCGGTCACCAACTTCAACAACAACTACCAGGCGAGCATCAGGATAGCACCGTATGAAGCTCTGTATGGACGGAAGTGCCGTACTCCCTTGGCTTGGGTAGAGGCGGGCGAAGCAAGAGTTTATAATCGTAATGAAGTCGATGAAGCAAACTCAACCATACGTACTATTCGAGAGAGGCTACTCATAGTCCAAGATCGATAAGCGAAGTACTACAACGCCAAGCACCGGAACGTGAAGTTCGCGGTAGGCGATTGGGTATACTTGAAGATCAAGCCCTTTAAAAGTGTATCCAGGATTCGACGTCTGAAAAAGTTGAGTCCAAGATATTTGGGTCCATTTGAAGTGGTCAAGCGAGTCGGAGAAGCGGCATATCAGCTAGCTCTTTCGGCAGACTTGGGTGGATTACATGATGTGTTTCACATCTCGGTGCTTCGGAAGGCCGTTAAAGATCCAGCTCAGGTGATCGCGGATGATCATGTGCCGGCGGAGTATGGGCTAACAACGAGAGGTAGACCCATTCAGATCGAAGATCGAGCCGAGAAACAGTTGCAGAACAAGATGGTCGGGATGTTTAAAGTCCGGTGGGACAACTGCGGCCGTGAGGAGCTTACATGGGAGCGAGAGCAAACCATGCGAGCTGAGTTTTCCGAGCTGTTTCCGTAAAGGATTGGCTAGTGAAAAGTTTGTTGTAACATGAAATTTTGACGTTATAACTTTTTGGTTGCTGGTTGCCTTCCTGTGTACGAATTTCGAGGACGAAATTTCTTGTAGGAGTGGAGGGTTGTAACAACCCAATTTTCAGCAGGCAAAATTTTGGGTGACACGGCCTGGGACACGGGCGTGTCCCAGGGCATGTCCTGCTCGGGTGCGGAGTCGTCGCGAGCTCGATGAAAATATGTTTGACGAAGTGTTCGGGAGGAACATGGCCGGCGACACGGGCGTGTCGGGGGGGCGTGACCACGGGCGTGACCTCCCCTGTCGACACCTGAGTTCCTTAGTCGACAGAATAGTCTCGACATTCATCGACAGTGGGAACACACCAGGCGACACGGGTGTGTCGGGAGGGCGTGTCCCCCAGCGGTCGACGAAAGTTGCTCGACGATCGTCGAGTGTCGAGCATGGGGTACACGACCTGTGACACGGGCGCGCGACAGGGCGTGTCCCGCTGTGTCGAGAGGTCGACACTTTTCTATCGAGTAGGTGTCGAGAGGTCGACACTTTTCTCTCGAGTAGGTGTCGAGTGCAAGTACACGCCCCGTGTCACGGGCGTGACTTGTCCGTCACGAGCGTGTACTGTGGACGTGACCTGTTTCGGGATAAGGCGGTTTGTGCACCGCTTAGAGTACACGGCCTGTGACACGGGCGTGTCACAGGGCGTGTCAGACCCGAAAAGTGATTTTGCGGGTTTTTCGTGGCCGTCCATTTTCTTCAGCTGGGATATAACATCTGAGAGTCCTCCCTGCTTCCTTAAGGCCGAAAACTGAGAAAGAATTCTCATTATGTTCTTGCCTTCATCTTTCTAAAAAACTTAGAGAGAGAAAGGGAGAGGAGGAAGGAGGAAGAAGAAGAGGGGCTGATCTTTGGTGGAGCTTGAGAGTGTCAAGCTGAGATCCGAGGCCATCTTTGCGGAGGAAAAGCTCTTTCTAACCAGCTAGGAGCTCATGACACCGAAGCGGTCTTCAAGGGTAACGACCTTTCTTCCTAGCCATGTGAAGGCTTCCTTTTTGACATGTGCATGTGATTCCCCCACCAAAGGGTGACTGATGTTGGGAGTCTTTTGGGTTGATTCATGGAATCCCCTTCGTTGGCATATAGATCCGAAAATGGAGTACGAAATAGACATGCTGTGTGAAGCCCATCTGGACAGGTTGGTCTGGATTGGTGATGTTGCATACGAATCGGAGAAGACTCCGTGATAAACGTGTAGTTTAAGGAGTCGACGGGTTATGCCTGTGAACGGTAGTAGTAGGAAGTACTGGAGTGGTAGTCCAGGAAATATTCGTGTTATGCTTGTGCTATGGGGTTCTACCTGTGAAGAGAGTAGCAGGAAGTACTAGTGTGCCCAGGAAAGGCCCTTTGTAATGCTTGATGTCATAGGTGGTACCTGCGAAGAGAGTAGCAGGAAGTACTGGTGTGCCCAGGAAAGACCCCTGACATTTGTGATCATTGCGGTGTCGTACCTGTGAGAGAGTAACAGGAAGTACTGATGTGCCCAGGAAAGACCCGCTGATGTGTGAGATGAAATGGGTGTAAGAGAAGTACTGGTGTGCCCAGGAAAATACCCAGGCTTGAATGCCAAGAACAGGATTGGTGAGACCGACCCGCGCCTTTAGTTAAGCCGCGAGTACGCAGTACTCGGTGAAGGCAAGGCGATTTGAGCAACGGGGGGGGGGGGGGGGGGGGGGGGGGGGGGGGGTGGAGGATCCGACCTTTGTTATGTCCGTCCGACATGGACCAGAAGGTACAGTCTGTTGGAGTGCATAGCGAGAGTCTTAGGCCTGCGCGCCGTGATACAATGGGGGGCTACAGGCCAATCCCGGTTCACTAAGACTAGAACTCCGGCTGCACGCCATGGAGTAAATGCTCAAGTGAGTTGCCGTTGGGTTGCGACCCTGATACGGTGGTGGGAAACTGGTTCGCCGGTGCACCAAGAATGTGCCCTGAGTGCGCGTATCGTCGGGCCGCGTGACTGACGGCTGTGATGGCATGTGCGTGCGTGAGAGCACATTTGTATGAACTATATACATGCTTGTGAATGCTATGCCTGCAGGGAAGAATACCGCTGCCCCGGGAAATGGGTAGGGTCGTTATAATTTGGTCAGCTGAATGCTGACCGTTGCCTCTGTTTGCCACCGTTGGGTGGATTGTCCCTGTACAGGTGCTGGAGAACCAAGCGGGACGCAAAAAGGTTGATGTCCATGCTGCTTTTGCTGCTGCTGCTGCTAGCCCTCGAAGTCTAATTGAAAATGAAATGTTGTGTTTTCTTTTATTGTGGCCGTCCCGCGCGCCCATGTTGAGGCCACTGTTTGAAAGCCCTGTAAGGCCATAAGGCCAACTTTTGTGTTGTAAGACATTCCTATCTATATATACAATGTGGAGTTGTTTTATATGTTGGACATTCATGTATGGAGTTCAAGTGTTAGTATTAGGCTTCCGCTAGAATGCAATGTGTTAGGGTGCGTTGCGCTACTCTGGTTTCATCCCGTAACTTCACCGCCTGTTTTGTGATACATGCTGTGGGGCCCCGGCCGGACCTTCTAGTATATACCATATGAACGAATGAGGTTATTACATAACATGTTGTCGTCTCGGAAGAGTTATCGAGCGGAATTTTTGTCTTAAATTGTTTGGTTTGTCCGTGCTGTTCGTCGGATGTCGTGTCAGGCGCTACACTAGACCTATTCGTTGTGTGACCCTTTTAAATTTTGTCGGATGCGTCAAGATTTTAGTCAGAGTCTGTTATTGACCGAATAACCTGAAAGTTATGATGAAATTCTTATAAGATTATGAATATAAAATTATTTGTTGGACTGTGCACGTTGTGGACCTTTTCCCAGACACAGTACCATATTTGTTGGGCGGTGCGCGTTGTAGACCTTTTCTTCGACACAGTACCCCTATTTGTTTGTAGATCATACACTCGAGCTTGTCCGGTGTTTTGATACTCTTCTCGAGCTGATCAGTCTCATTTGAATTTGGAAAATGATAATATTTAAAGAAAGATAAATATAACCTTATGATACTTGGTACTATGTTTCTGTTTGCCCTTTTGTTGTTTAGCTTTTACTGTGTATCTAAATCTTTTGTTTTTTAACTTTTACTGTGTAGCTAGATCTTTTGTTCTGTTTCTGTTGATTCGTACTGACTTTTGTTGCTATCATGTCGGTTGATTCCGACCTACTTGGAGGTTTGTGAGGTTTTTTACTTCTTTCTGCACCACTTGTAACTTGCTTCTGAGGTGTTCTTCTTTTGAATTTCGCAGGTTCAGAGCAGTAGCAGTTTTGACTGGTTGAGTTTGTGGTTTCAGGGCTGCAGCTAGTTGTTGTCACTTGTCTTTCACCTCAGTTTAGAGAGATAGATGTTTTTTTGTTTCAGACTAGATTGTTTTCCTGTGGGTTCGTGTCAGTTTGTTGACGCCCATAGTGTTAGTTCTTGTGTTAGACTACTTGCTTGTTTCTACTACTGTTACTTACTGTTTGTTTTATACTTGCTCTCTGGGAAGATTTTATGTTAGTATGCATGTTAGTTATTTGTAACTATAAAAGTTGCATTTTAGCGTACTTCCATAGCATGCTTTTAAACTGACAAACAACTATTTAAGAGTTACAAATCTGCTTTCCTACTTATAATAAATTTAGAAGTCACATTTTCATTGATTTATATGCTGAGTCTTCATTCTCACTTGGGATAACTGATGAATCAAATTTAAAAATTTTCCGCTATGTAAACCTACACTTTCTCACTCGTGCACTAGTTGATCCACCAGACCGAGTGACACAGTCAGTAAACCTAATAATATAACAATGTTTCAAAACATAATTTATAAGTTTTTTTATAAAAATAAATGAAAGGACAGGGTTGCATGAACGTCTGCAGTTGTCCCCTGCACGGCGTGGCATCACGATCGCGTATTTTCTCTCACTCTGATAATATTTTAATACTGAGAAAATGCGGGTTGTGACATCCGGGGTGCCGCGAGTGGTGGGTGCGGCGTCGAGCTGGTGGATTGCGTGGAAGTGTGGGAAACCCGCTTCTATGCGGCCGAAGGCCGCCCAGACCATCAAACACGGGCAAAGCCCATGCGGAGGCGGGCAAACCTGCCAGGATGAGGTCAAAGGCCGCCCAGAGCATCAAGCATGGGCGTAGCCTGTGTGAAGATGTTTGTATTCTAAGAAAGGTGCTAATACTATAATTTTAAATTAAAATCAGATTTACCCAATTCTATGCACCTCAAGTTTTGATGTTTTTGGGTGGTCTTAGGCCGCATTAAATCATCTGGAAAGCTTGCATTGATACGGTTTAAGGCCGCTTAAGTACTTCAAAAATGTTGTTGAAAGATTAGGTGCCTGAGCCACTCAATCCTTGGTGTAAATTTCTGAAGCTAATAATGATCAAATATTCACCACACGCCTATAATTCTATTATCCATAATTTTCCTATTATTTACTTACCCGTAACATCTTAAATGTTTTAATATTCTAACTAATATAAATCTAAAGTTTACATGAAATTTTTGTCTTAAAATAGAGAGACATCTAGAAAAACAGATTGAAATCCTATAGAATTATAACTTAAAGTTATGTGGATGAAAAACCATTGAAATCGTAAAAAATCAGTGCTTAAAATATCTGAATGTTATAATAACCAAACAAACATACAAACTTTAGCAAATAATACAGATATCTTAACACCATGGAAGCAATAACCCTTTCAAATTCATGAAGAATGAACTTGCAAGTGTAAGAAATCAAAAGATTGCATATAATAGAAATTCAAAAAAAAATTCCTGTCAAAAAACTGCATTTAAATTAAAAAGGTCACTGGAGTGACAGATGATAATAATAAAAATAATAAATAAGGTATATTATATATATAATTTTGATTAATTTAATATGGATTTTTGATTTATATAATATTTTGATTTAACTATTCATTAGTTCAGTCACTCCCTCGCCACCGCCGTGCCAGATGGCCGTTGTCAAGCCTCCTCTCTCTTTCTCTCTCCAACAGCCATGACCAATACACTTCAAGCCCCCGAGCTCCTCCCTCCTCCAAGTAGTCATGGCCGGCCTGTTGAAAGTGTTGAAATTTCTCCAGGTGGTCACCAAGATAGTCTGAAGTCAAATTAATATTCTCAGCACTATCAAGATCACACCTTGATCACACGGAATTTTTCTTGGACCTTGGAGTAAGCAGGGGTTATCTCAACTTAAGTCAGTCAACCAGAAAACACATGCAGTACAAAAGTTTTTATTGATTAACAACAATCTTCTTTACAAGGGGAGACATACATGGCAAGACGTGATTCACCAAACAACCACCAAAGGGACAGCAGAGACTTCAAAAACAAGACAATACAAACAAGCCGCGCGGACTCAAACACAAGCCGCTGGTCTACTACTGTGGAGTCCGCTCAGTCCGCCAGGTCGCCAGACCGCAACCCAAGCCACGCGGACTACCCCTTATTCCAATGCTTGCTCTAGCCGCCGATCTGCAGACCGCCTAACCGCGAGGTCGTCTAGCCGCCAGACCGCACAAGATGCGATGCCGAATAGAACAGTCCGCCTGAAGCAGACGACTTATTGAACCCCGAACCAAGTTGCCAAAGAGAAGACCGTCTGGTCGCTGTCCGCGACCTGCTGTTTACCGCCTGTTGCTTAACCGCAGTGTCCGCACTGTCCCTGACTGCAATCAGATCCAAGTCTTGGCTTTCCAGCGCTATCCGCACAACCTGCACAGCACAACCCGGTCAACTCCATCAAACCGCGCGGATACCAAAAGTCAGTCCGCACCAACTATAGCGGGCTCAAGTTACTGCTCACTTACTTCGGTTGGTTCCTATTCCTGATGTGGCATAGGTCCTATTTATAGGCACGATGATGACTGTGGTCACTACCCTAGCCGATAGGAAAACCGCCACATCCCGCAGCAAGACATCTCCGCAGTCCGCGGAAACATTTCAGTCTGCCGCGCCTGTGCAGGATAGCCTGTCCACCATTGCTTCTCCAAGGCCGGACACAATCACCAGTCCGCCTTGTCGCCAAAGGCCAAGACAATGCATCACCAAGGCCGGACACAGTCGCCAGTCCGCCTTGTCGCTGAAGGTCAAGCCAGGACCATCACAGTCGGACTCCGCAACAACATTGTCCGTCTATCCGAGGACACAGCTCCAGCATGCTTATCCTGGGCTCAACCTTTCCACAAGGCAAATGCCGGACTCAGCAGACACACCGCTTCAGTCCGCTCATCTCGAGCCCAAAGGTGTCACGAAGACAACAGCCGGACTCTGCGGACACATGGATTCAGTCCGCACATCTCGAGCCCACGGTTTCGCCATCAAGGCAACAACCGGACTCAGCGGACACACCATTCCAGTCCGCTCATATCGCGGACAGCTCTAGTCTCCATATCCCTGCAGACAACTCTAGTCTGCATGCCCTGAGTCCATTGCCTTGTTACCAAGACACCCCCGGACTCAGCGGACACTGCTCCAGTCAGCTTACACAGCAGACATCTCCAATCTGCTTCTTCTGCTGACTACTCCAGTCCGCTTACTAAGCAGACTCCTCCAGTCCACATACACAGTAGACTCCTCCAGTCCGCATACACAGCAGACTCCTCCAGTCAGCACCTTTTGCTGACTGCACCAGTCCGTATATACCGAATCCACAACAATGCTAGCAAGGCAACAGTCGGACTCAGCGGACTCCTGCTCCAATTCGCACGTAGTTGCGGACACAAACTCTAGTCCGCATATACCCAAACTCGCAACCAAGGCACAAAGCACTTCTGCCGAGCTTGGCGGATTGAGACAAAGTCTGCACTCCACTGTGTGATCTCCCCGAACTGAGCCAAACATGGACTTGGTTCAGAACCAACCAAGTCCATCCCACTAGCCACAAGGGCCAGTCCGCCCTTACTGGCGGACTCTGCGGTCTCCTCTTGCCGCTTCACCAGAGCAAGAGCAAGGCTTCTGCCAAGCCGGTCTACCAAGCTCCAATTCGTCAGTCCGCTTCTTCCCAGACTCTGCGGATAGAGTTGCTATTCGCCTGGTTACTTCCTGGGATCCATCTTCTTGCAGAGCATAAGCCGGCCTAGCAGGCCGCCGCTACTGTCTGCGTAGTACGTGCGAACAGATTGCCCAGGCCGCCATAAAACAAACTGACTGCACCAGCCCCGCTGACCTGGCTGTCCGCCAACCCTGTCCTCGTAGTCCGCGCGGATAGGTTGCCCAAGTCTTCCATTCACTAACTTTCACTTCACAATTTTCAACACTCTCCCTTGAAGTGAGAAGTGGTGAATAACTCCAGCAGCTCTCGTAACCTTGCACCTGGTCCCTCTGATAGCATCTACGAAGAGATGTCCAATACATAGTCCTCGCCCCGCATATCATGGACCATGAGGGAGCCCTCCAGCATTTCCCAAAAGGAGCCATGCTTCCCTCTGCCTTCTTCATCAGCTTCAACCTCCACTCATGCATCATAGGAGTATCACCAACTACCTTGGACACAAGAGCCCAAGTCTCGTCACCTCTGAGAGTAGTCACCTCTTTAGCCTTGGTGTCAACCACCTCCTTGATTCTAGTGGGGTCATCACAGCTAGAAGGTACTCGGTCGACCTGAGGGCTTGCAAAGAAACATGGGATCAAGTCTGCCGTGTTCCCTTCGCTATATCGAGCTGGTGGCTTACTGATCCTCTTCTATCTCCGAAGAACCTGATCTTGGCTAACCACCTCCGCTGCTCCTCCTGAACCAGCTCTGTTCCCGGGCAAACCCGGAACAATGCTCCCCTTGCTTCCTAAACAAGACGCCTCCACACTGGAACCAGGAGCACCTGGAGCAATGCTCCCCCTGCGTCCTGAACTAGAAGACTCCCCTCTTGAACAAGAACTACCCGGAACATCGCTCCTCTTGCTTCTCAAACCAGAAGCCTCCGCCTTTGAGCCAGAAGCATCTGGAGCAACGCTCCCCCTGCTTCCTGACCCTAACGTCTTTGCCCCGGAGCTAGAGCAACCTGGAGCTCCTGGTGACTCAGGCAGCTCCAGCTGAACCTTAGCAGCAGCCTCCTTCAACCACCATCTGAGCTGCTTATCTCTAGCTCCACATAAGAGCTATCCCAGTACGACGTCAACTCATCAAAGATAACGTCTCTCGACACAATGAGCCTCTTCGTCGCAGGATACATACACCTCCATATTTTCCTCTGCTCATCATACCCAACAAAGACCAGCTTCGTCTTGAGAACATCCGAAGTGTGTATGTAACAGGTAGAGCCAAACACACGTAGGTGCCTCACACTGGGCTTCACTCCGAACATCAGCTCATATGGAGTCTTCACAATGATCGGACTAAGAGGCATCCAATTGATGACATGAGCAGCACAAGCCATTCCTTCAACCCAAAGTGCCTTGGGAACGCCTTTGCTCCAAAGCCAACACTTGCAGGTCTCCATCAACCAACAGATCATCCGAGCTGCAACACCACCTTGCTGTGAAGTATGTCCACAAGAAAGCTCCTTCCGGATCCCATGCTTCCTGCAAAAGTTCGAGAACTCGGTTGAGCCAAACTCACCACCGATACTTGTCCTCAACTTCTTGATCCGCCGGCCAAGCTAGCCTTCCACAAGCTTCTTGAACTCCATAAGCAAGCGCATCATATTTGACTTCTCCTTCATGAAGTATACCCAAGTATAACTTGAATAGTCATCAACCAATATCAACATGAACCTACTGCCTCCAAGACTGACAGTGACGATTGGTCCAACCAGAGCACAATGGACAACCTCTAAAGGTGCTTTACATCTGATTTATGCATTATCAACCATAAAGCGGTAAGCTTCACCTTGCTGACATCCTGCATATCCCTGACCATCACCATAGGAAGACAATCTAGGCAAGCCTCTTACGAGTCTTCTTACCGACATTGCTTTCAGCTTGTCCATCCCTACATGCCATAGTCTTTCATGCCAGATAGCTGCACTATCACTGACCTTCATCTGATCAGCACCAGAACTTGTTGAAATCCAAACTAAGTTCTTCTCCTTACTCCTTACTTGAGCAACGTTCGTCGAGAGCAAGACAACCTTGCACTCTTTCCTGAGATGACCATGCTGCTTGCATTTATAACACCTTGATCCTTCCTTCCTCTTCCCATCACACCTAGGAGAACCACTCCTCTCTTGTTGATATGAAGTAGAAGGACCATCTTCTGCAGCAACTTTCACCTCCTTCCTGAACAACCCATCAAGGGAAGTCCAAACCTCCGCAGTTGACCGACATCCACTGATGTGGTCCAAGAGCTCCGATGAGATCACCTGCTTGAGAATAGACTCCGCTTTTGCATTTGTCTCCTTCCAAGCTCTCATCTCTTCAGCATTGCCAGCAGTAGCCTCTTGTCTTTTTGCTCCGCATACTACCTCCCAAAGGTCCTCGCCAAGAAGAAATCTCTTCATACAAGACTCCCACCTATCAAAGTTCGTCTCTGTAAGGAGATCAATTCCAAGACAACTTGCATCCTCCACTGCCATGGCTCTACAACTGGTTCCCTCTTCACAAGAGCAACAACCACTTCAGTTGATCACTGCTTATCCACTCCAATCCAGCACCGAGACCAAGTTCAATACTCAAGCAACTGAACCTCCCTCTAACACCATGTTGAAATTTCTCCATGTAGTTACCAAGATAGCCTGAAGCCAAATTAATATTCTCAATATTATCAAGATCACACTTTGATCACGCGGAATTTTCCTTGGACCTTGGAGTAAGCAGGGGTTATCTCAACTTAAGTCAGTCAACCGGAAAACACATGCAGTACAAGAGTCTTTATTTATTAACAACAATCTTCTTTACAAGGCAAGACATACATGGCGAGACATGCTTCACCAAACAACCACCAAAGGGACAGCAGAGACTTCAAAAACAAGACAAGACAAACAAGCCGCGCGGACTCAAACACAAGCCGCTGGTCTACTACTGTGGAGTCCGCTCAGTCCGCCAGGTCGCCAGACCGCAACCCAAGCCGCGCAGACTACCCCTTATTCCAATGCTTGCTCTAGCCGCCGATCTGCAGACCGCCTAACCGCGAGGTCGCCTAGCCGCCAGACCGCACAAGCTGCGATGCCAAATAGAACAGTCCGCCTAAAGCAGACGACTTATTGAACCCCGAACCAAGTTGCCAAAGAGAAGACCGCCTGGTCGCTGTCCGCGACCTACTGTTTACCGCCTGTTGCTTAACCGCAGAGTCCGCACTGTCCCTGACCTCAATCAAAGCCAAGTCCTGGCTTTCCAGCGCTATCCGCACAACCTGCACAGCACAACCTGCACATCACAACCTGCACAGCACAACCTGCACAGCACAACCCGGTCAACTCCATCAAACCGCACGAACACCAAAAGTCAGTCCGTACCAACTATAGCGGGCTCAAGTTACTGTTCACTTACTTCGGTTGGTTCTTATTCTTGATGTGACATAGGTCCTATTTATAGGCACAATGATGAGTGTGGTCACCGCCCTAGCCGATAGGAAAACCGCCACATCCCGCAACAAGACATCTCCGCAGTCCGCGAAAACATTTCAGTCTGCCGCGCCTGTGCAGGATAGCCTGTCCACCATTGCTTCTCCAAGGCCGGACACAATCACCAGTCCGCCTTGTCGCCAAAGGCCAATCCTATGCATCACCAAGGCCGGACATAGTCTCCAGTCCGCCTTGTCGCTGAAGGTCAAGCCAGGACCATCACAACTGGACTCCGCAACAACATTGTCTGCCTATCCGCGGACACAGCTCCAGCACGCTTATCCTAGGCTCAGCCTTGCCACAAGGCAAATGCTGGACTCAGCGGACACACCGCTTCAGTCCGCTCATCCCGAGCCCAACGGTGCCACAAAGATAACAACCAGACTCAGCGGACACATGGATTCAGTCCGCACATCCCGAGCCCACGGTTTCGCTACCAAGGCAACAGCCGGACTCAGCGGACACGCCATTCCAGTCCGCTCATACTGCGGACAGCTCTAGTCTGCAAATCCCTGTAGACAACTCTAGTCCGCATGCCCTGAGTCCATTGCCTTGTTACCAAGACACCTCCGGACTCAGCGGACACTGATCCAGTCAGCTTACACAGCAGACACCTCTAGTCTGCTTCTTCTGCTGACTGCTCTAGTCCGCTTACTAAGCAGACTCCTCCAGTCCGCATACACAGCAGACTCCTCCAGTCCGCATACACAGCAGACTCCTCCAGTCAGCACCTTCTGCTGACTGCACCAGTCCACATATACCGAATCCACAACAATGCTAACAAGGCAACTGTCGGACTCAGCAGACTCCTTCTCCAGTCGGCACGCAGTTGCGGACACAAACTCTAGTCCGCATATACCCAAACTCGCAACCAAGGCACAAAGCACTTCTACCGAGCTTGGCGGACTGAGACACAGTCCGCACTCCACTGTATGATCTCCCCGAACTGAGCCAAACATGGACTTGGTTCAGAACCAACCAAGTCTATCCCACTGCCACAAGGGCCAGTTCGCCCTTACTGGCGGACTCCGCTGTCTCCTCTTGCTGCTTCACCAGAGCAAGACCAAGGCTTCTGCCAAGTCGGTCTGCCGAGCTCCAGTTCGTCAGTCCGCTTCTTGCCGGACTCCGCGGATAGAGTTGCGATCCGCCTGGTTACTTCCTGGGATCCATCTTTTTGCAGAGCATAAGCCGGCCTGGCAAGCCGCCGCTGCTGTCCGCGTAGTCCGCGCGAATAGACCGCCCAGGCCGCCATAGAACAAACCGACTGCACCAGCCCCGCTGACCTGGCTGTCCGCGTAGTCTGCGCGGATAGGTTGCCCAAGACTTCCATTCACTCACTTTCACTTCACAATTTTCAACCAAAAGTATATGCTAAACCTCTCCTGCAACTGTTTTGTCTAATCATATCTGCCATGATCTGTTGTTTATGCAATTAAAAAAAGAAATGAGTTTCTTGTTCCCGCCATCTATTGATTGGATGGGCTTAATCACCAAATGCTGATTAAGAAATTTTTTGAAGCTTGTGCAATATCGCTGCAGCAGATTTAAATCTTTTATATTAATATTTGTTTTGTCCTCATGTATGTTTCCCCTTGCTATATAAAGGGAGAGTTGGTTTACAAATATGAATCATCAAAAAATAGTTGGAAGAAATGTAATCCTAAAGCTAGTTTTGCCCTCTCCCTTCTCCCCCATTTCCTTCTCAGTTTTAAGTTTTATTTCAGTTTGAGTCATTTGTTATTTTCTTCCGCAATTTCCAACATGGTATCAGAGCTAGGTTGCGTTGGTTGGTCGATCACGTCGGCGAACTCCATGTGAAATCAAATCTCTGCGGGGTATGTCGAAAAGAGGGGCTGGAAAATACGGATTCCTCGGTAGCCCGTTTGGGCTTTGTCTCTCAAGTTCTACCTAACGAGGTCACGTGTGGGAGGTTTCGTCTTGCCGTGGAGATGCCAGTTGGAGCACAGTTCTAGCATGACCATGACGAGTGGGACCAGAAAAGAAAACGGATTATCCCTTATGGCACGCTGAGTTCTGTCCTACTTCGCCTACCCAACTGCATTCCCCTACCTCTTTCCAATAAGATCCATCATCATTTGTGGTAGAAAATAAGTTTTTTTGTAGAAGATTTCTGCTTATTGGAGGGTGTTTGAACTATTTGCTAAGCCTCATCTTCTATGTTTTTGAAAAGTCAATGTACGGACTTTTGGTTGATCAGTAGAAATCAGCTAAAAGGAAAATATTAGCTGTGATTTTGATGTGTCTATTCACCGAATTAGATCTGCCATTCCTCCAAAAGTCAAATGCAAAAAAATAGTAGTAAATCTCATCTCCCCGAAAAGTTAAAAGATTGGTGAGCAAGCTTTTTGGGGTGTTTGTTATTAGCAGATTTTACTTTAAAATATTGTACATGTACTCTTTATTTTATTCATTTGCTGCCTCTATATAATTGCCTTGTATGTGAGAAGTTGTGGGGGAAAAAACTATTCTGAAGAAATGTGAACCATGCGTTGGAGCTTCTCCCTCTCGCCCACTTCTTTTTTATTTAAGTTGTGTTACTTCAGTTTTATGTAAGTGTCATTTATTTTCTTCCGCAAAATCCAACATGGTATCAGAGCGAGATTGCGTTGGTTGCTCGATCTCGCTGGCGTTGTCCTTGTAAAATCAAATCTCTGCATGGCTATGTCAAAAAGAGGGGCTAGAAAATATAGATTCCCCGGTAGCTCATTTGGGCTTTGTCTCTCAAGTTCTACCTAGTGAGGACACGCGTGGGTGGTCTCACTGTGCCGTGGAGGTGCCATTTAGAGTGCAGTTCAAGAATGACCATAATGAGAGGGACTGGAAAAGAAAACGAATTATCCCCGATGGTACGTTGAGTTCTGTCCCACGTCGCTTACCCGACAACGTTCACCTACCTCCTTATAACAAGATCCTTCATCGTCTTTGGAAGAAAATTATTTTGCAACAATATTCGGTTTTCGGGAGGGTGCTGAAAGTATATGCTAAACCTCTCTTGCTGCAGTTTTGTCTAGTCATATCCTCCACCTTTTTGCAACACTGTTGTTTTTGCAATTAAAGAAAAGAAATGGGTTTCCTATTCCCGCCCCTGTTGATTGGATGGGCTTAATCAACAAATGCTGATAAAGAAATTTTTTGAAGCTTGTGTAATGTCTCTACAGTACATTTAAATCTTTTATAATAATGTTTGTTTTGTGGTTTATAGATATGAATCATCAAAAAATAGTTGGAAGAAATGTAATCCCGAAGCTAGTTCCCCCCTCTTCCTTCTCCCCCATTTCCTTCTCAGTTTTAAGTTCTATTTCAGTTTGAGTCTTTTGTTATTTTCTTCCTCAATTTCCAACACGGCCACCTATTGATGGCATCCTTCGAGTTGCTCTCCCCTCTATGGCACTCCCACAACAAACCAAAGTAGAAATCGAGATCCTGCCACCTCTCAGATCCCCGACCGCCACTTTCACTCGAGCTCATGATCCTTTCAGCGATAACTCTTCCTCTCCTCCTTCAACTCACGACAAACTCACTCCAGCAAACTTCTCCCCTTCTCTGGCGCCGCTTCTCTCTCACCTCTCTCTCCCCCCCACTTCTCTCTTCTCTCTCTCTCTCTCTTCCACGATTCCCTGCCTTTCTTCTCTTCCCCCACTCCTCCGGTGGCCGACCTGATTTATATATATATATAAAACCGAACAAAACAGGTCAGGCTGAGGGGTAGAATCGGAAATCCAAAAGTAACCGACGCTCTCCACTATAGCAACACTGTAGCAATGCGATATTTGCTTTTATATTAGTACGAGCATCTTCGCACGGGCTACGCCCGTGCTCGATGCTCTTGGGCGGCCTTCGGCCGCATAAGGCGGGCTTCGCCCGACTTCGCACGCCCATGCTCGATACTCTCGGGCGGCCTTCGGCCACATCAGGCGGGATTCGCCCGTGCTTGAAGCTTCGGGCGGCCCTCGGCCGCATAGAAGTGTAGGTAAACATATATAAAATTTTTCCAAAACTGAGCAGCACACAAAAAATATATTCGACAATGGCGAAGTGGATGCAATAGTTTGAGGAATCAAGGGAGAAACAGTGCGTAAATCGAAGTAAGAAACTAAAATGAAATCAAATTACCTAAATCGAAGAACCTCCGAACGATTATCGCTGACAGGAGATCACCTGAAAAAACAATCATATTAGTCAAGCAAACATATATACAATTTTTCCAAAATCGAGCAGTACACACAAAATATATGCGGCAATGGCGAAGTGCATTACTGTTGTGCAATTGGCACCGGCCCGCGAGTACGGAACTCGTCGCGGACAATAGCAACGGAAGCAACTTGAGCAAATAATGGCGCGCACCAAACAATTACAGAACGAAATTCCAAAACACCACAAACACAAGAGATTTACGTGGTTCGGAGTTAAGCTCCTACATCCACGGGGACAGCGCGCCGGATCCACTAAACGAAAAATATCTGATTACAACACAGACACTCAACGATCCTCAGCGGATCGACAATAACCTAGTATAGGAAAAAAAACAAGAACAACAAGGAAAAAAAAGAGGGAAGAAAACTCCCCTAGGCACTGCTGTCCTCCGCCTCTGATCGGTGTCGCAGCCCCCTTTATCTCCCCTAGACGCTGCCGGCAAGAAACTGCCGCAGCCTGACGTCGCCGGAGAAGAAGGGAACACCTCTGCCAATCTTGCCGCTGCCGGAGCCGAACCTCGCTGTCGCTGGATCTTGATCCCTGATGTCGCCGGAGAAGAAACCGCCTCTGCCCAATCTTGCCACCGCCGGATCCCAAGGATCGCCGGACCTATGTAGCCCTAGATCGGGCCGATCTCCTCGCTGTCGTCGGAGAAGAAGAAGCCCTCGACCGGGCTTGCCGCTGCGCCGCTGTCGCCGGAGAAGAAGCACTCGGAACAGCCGGCCGTCGCCGGAGAAGACGCACCCCGATCGGGAATCCCGATCCTAGCCGAAGTCGCCGGAGGAGAACCACCGCTCGCTCGATCTGCTGTCGCCGGAGGAGAAACAGCCCGCCTCCGCTGCTCAATCCTCCAGATGCCGACGCTTCGCTCCTGTTCTTTCTCCCGATGCCGCCTCTCCCGTGGCTTTCTCCCGATACTTTTAGGTTAGAATGAATGATGATAGATCTCTGTGCAAGACAATATATATATATATATATATAGGCACTTAACTAATTGAACCGGTCCAGCTGGACCGGTCCATCTTGGAGCATCAGAACAACAATCTCCACCATGATGCTCCACGAACACTAATACTGCCTATAACACACAGACCCCTACTGGCGACTACAAGCCCCCTCTCCCTGGGGCCGGCACGATCAGCATGAGCCGATATGAGCCAAGTCCAAGCAATGCTTGAACTTGATTCCGGTCAGAGGCTTGGTCAACATATCCGCTATGTTATCCTCTGTCGGGACTTTCAGCAACTGAATGTCCCCACCACCGACAAACTCCCTCAACTTGTGATAACGAACGTCAATGTGCTTGGTCCTTGCGTGGTAGACCGGGTCTTTCGCAAGACAGATAGCACTCTGACTATCACAATGAAGCTTCACAGCCTCCTGAGAAACCTGCAGCTCTGCGGTGAGACCCTTGAGCCAAATGGCTTCCTTCGCGGCCTCCACCGCAGCGATATACTCCGCCTCTGTAGTGGACAAAGCGACTATATCCTGCAAAGTAGCCTTCCAACTTATGGGACCTCCACCTAGAAGGAAAATGTATCCTGTCGTGGATCTCCTTCTATCTAGGTCACCCGCGTAGTCGGAATCTACATAGCCCTCTAACACACCCGCAACGTCACTCTTCCTGAATAGTAATCCGACGTTGGGTGTCCCGTTTAGATATCGCAAAATCCATTTGACAGCTTCCCAATGCTGTCGCCCTGGATTTGCCATATATCTGCTCACGACGCTCACTGCCTGAGCGATGTCTGGTCTAGTGCAGATCATCGCATACATCAGGCACCCCACCGCATTCGCATATGGTACACTCAGCATCTCATGTCGTCCCTTCTCAGTGGTAGGGCACTGAATGGACGATAACCGAAAATGCTGTCCCAAGGGGGTTGAGACAGCCTTGGAGTCACTCATACTGAATTTCTCCAATACCTTCTTAATATACCCAGTTTGAGATAGCCAAAGCATGCCGCGCTCTCTGTCTCGACGAATCTCCATCCCAAGGATCTTCTGCGCATGTCCGAGATCTGTCATCTCGAACTCCGAGCGCAGCTTCTCCTTCAATAAGGAGATCTCCTGGGCTGATTTGCACGCGATTAACATGTCATCGACGTACAACATCAGAATTAAGATATCCCCATTCGCCAGGAATCTAAAATAGACACAAGTGTCGTACTGACTCCTGGTGAACCCCAATGAAGCCATGAAGACATCGAACCTCCGGTTCCACATCCTCGGAGATTGCTTCAAGCCGTAGAGAGATGCTCTAAGCTTGCACACCTTCTTTTCATTGCCGGGTTTCACAAACCCCTCAGGCTGCAATATATAGATCACCTCATCTAGGACACCGTGAAGAAATGCAGTCTTCACATCCAATTGCTCCAACTCCATATCGTGAAGTACCACTAAGGCGAGCAAAAACCTAATGGAGTAATGCTTTACAACAGGCGAAAAAATCTCATCGAAATCTATGCCTTTCTTTTGCGCAAAGCCTTTCGCGACGAACCTGGCCTTGTATCTCCAGGGGTCCTTCCCGGAAGTAGACTCCTTCTTCCGGAATACCCATTTGGAGTTAATCGCCTTAGCTCCTTTCGGGAGATACACCAGCTCCCAAGTTCTATTCTTGTGGAGAGACTCGATCTCTTCCTCCATGGCCGCCATCCACTGAGAGCTTTCCTTGCTCTCGATGGCTTCCTTGTAGGATCTAGGGTCGGAGGAGATAATCTGGAAAGCGTATGCTACAGAATCCTGTAGCCTGAGAGGCACTCTGACCTCTCGCCTAGCCCTTCCCCTGGCGATCGTATACGGCTCCTCCTGAGCGGGTTGTACAGTGTCTGATCCATCAGATTTGGATGAATCATCCTGATGATCAGTCCTGCTAGTACCCTCATGCTCCACTCCCCGATCTGCAGCTCTGCTACTACTCTCGAGCTCCACCTCCACCGGTGGACTCGGAGTCTCCTCCACCTCCTTCGCTTGGGGCTGAGACTTCTTCAATATAGAAGCCTCATCAAACACCACATCGCGCCTCACCTCAGTCTTTTTGGTCTCGGGATTCCACAACTTGAATCCTTTAGTGCCGGTCTTTCGACCTAAGTAAATGCACTTCCTAGACTTAGCATCAAGCTTCGTCCGCTCTGTGTCCGGCATCAGGGTGTATACAGGACAACCGAAGATATAGATGTCAGAATACGTGACTGGCGTACCTGACCATACTTCCTGTGGGCACTTTAAATCTAGTGACATTGATGGGGATAGATTCACTAGATACCGTGCAGTGCTCACCGCCTCAGCCCAGAAGGGCTTGGGTAGGTCTGCGTATAGACGCATGCACCTGGCCCTCTCTAGAAGCGTCCTATTCATCCTTTCGGCGACGCCGTTCTGCTGCGGCGTGCCAGGGATGGTGAAGTGCCTAGTGATACCCTCCTGATCACAATACCCATGAAATTCCGATGATGTGTATTCTCCACCGTTGTCGGATCTCAGATACTTCACCCTCTTCCCCGTCTGATTCTCCACCAGGGTCTTCCAGATCTTGAACTTCTCAAATACTTCAGATTTTTGTTTGAGAAAGTAGATCCAAACCTTCCTGGAGTAATCATCGATGAACGTCACGAAATAACTCGCGCCTCCAAGTGACGGCACCGGGGCTGGCCCCCATACATCCGAGTGAATATACTCCAGGACGTCCTTACTGCGCCGACTCGATGTCATAAACTTGACCTTGTGCTGCTTTCCAAGAACGCAGGTCTCACAAAAGTCAAGTCTGCATGTTTTGACTCCCTTCAGGAGTCCTCTCCTATGCAGCTCTACAAGACCTCTCTCACTCATGTGGCCAAGCCTAGCATGCCACAGCGCAGAGGTATCCTCATCAGACATCGCGGCAACGGCCGCATCACCAGCTATCGTGGTGCCTATCAACCTATAAAGCGTATCAGTACGCTCCCCCTTCATGACTACTAGCGCGCCTCTCTTCACCCTGATAAATCCTCCCTCGCCGGTATAGGAATACCCGGCTGCCTCTAAGGTACCTAAGGAGATCAAGCTCTTCCTTAGGTCAGGCACATACCTCACATCGGCGAGTGTCCGAATCGCTCCATCAAACATTCTGATCTGGATAGTCCCGATCCCCATAGTCCTGCACTCAGAGTTATTTCCCATCAGGACCCGACCGCCATCGCACTCTCTAAAAGTGGTAAACCACTCTCTACGTGGGCACATGTGATATGAACACCCAGTGTCCATGATCCAGTCGTCCGTGATCTCATGACTCTGTGACACGTGCAAAACATCCGCATCGCTATCGTACCCGGCTGCTATAGCGGCCTACTGAGGCTCATGTGCTTTCCCCTTGAGTTTCCTCTTAGGGCAGTTCACCTTCCAATGCCCCTCCTCCTTGCAGAAGTGACATTTATTGTTCTTGCCTCTGGACTTCGATCTGGGTCGAGAGTCCTTCTTGCCTCGCTCCTTCGATCTCCCTCGGGATGGGTCTCTGCTCTTCACGAGCAGACCCTCGCTAGCCCTCGATCCAGAACCACTCCTCTTCTCATTTGAGAGAAGCATCGTCACTACTTCCTCCATCTTAATGGTATCCTTTCCATACAAAATGGTGGTGACTAAATGATCGAACGGTCTCGGGAGTGAGGACAAGAGGAGAAGAGCCTGGTCTTCCTCCTCGACCTTCACATCCATACTCCGCAGCTGGGATACCAGCTTGTTGAACACATTCATATGGTCCAACAACTGCGTTCCCTCGGACATCCTCAAGCTATACAGTTGTTTCTTAACATATAGCTTATTCGTAAGCGATTTGGACATATAAAGTTCTTCGAGCCTTTTCCATAGATCCGCGGTAGTCTGCGCCTCGACTACATTGTACATGACCTCATCTGCCAAGCACAGCTGTATGGTGCTGATGGCCTTGAGATCCAGCTCATCCCACTCGTCATCGTCCTTCACCTTGGCCTTCTCCTGTCCAAGGAGTGCCTTGTGAAGTCCCTGCTGCACGAGTACGGCCTTTTATGCGCTTTTGCCAAAGGCCGAAATCAATCTTGCCATCGTATTTTGGAATCTCGAATTTGGCCGCCATTGAATTTGCTCACTGGTCCGAAGGACGAACCTGGCTCTGATACCAATTGTTGTGCAATTGGCACCGGCCCGCGAGTACGGAACTCGTCGCGGACAATAGCAACAGAAGCAACTTGAGCAAATAATGGCGCGCACCAAACAATTACAGAACGAAATTCCAAAACACCACAAACACAAGAGATTTACGTGGTTCGGAGTTAAGCTCCTACATCCACGGGGAGAGCGCGCCAGATCCACTAAACGAAAAATATCTGATTACAACACAGACACTCAACGATCCTCAGCGGATCGACACTAACCTAGTATAGGAAAAAAAACAAGAACAACAAGGAAAAAAAAGAGGGAAGAAAACTCCCCTAGGCACTGCTGTCCTCCGCCTCTGATCGGTGTCACAGCCCCCTTTATCTCCCCTAGACGCTGCCGGCAAGAAACTGTCGCAGCCTGACGTCGCCGGAGAAGAAGGGAACACCTCTGCCAATCTTGCCGCTGCCGGAGCCGAACCTCGCTGTCGCTGGATCTTGATCCCTGATGTCGCCGGAGAAGAAACCGCCTCTGCCCAATCTTGCCACCGCCGGATCCCAAGGATCGCCGGACCTATGTAGCCCTAGATCGGGCCGATCTCCTCGCTGTCGCCGAAGAAGAAGAAGCCCTCGACCGGGCTTGCCGCTGCAGCGCTGTCGCCGGAGAAGAAGCACTCGGAACAGTCGGCCGTCGCCGGAGAAGACGCACCCCGATCGGGAATCCCGATCCTAGCCGAAGTCGCCGGAGGAGAACCACCGCTCGCTCGATCTGCTGTCGCCGGAGGAGAAACAGCCCGCCTCCGCTGCTCTATCCTCCAGATGCCGACGCTTCGCTCCTGTTCTTTCTCCCGATGCCGCCTCTCCCGTGGCTTTCTCCCGATACTTTTAGGTTAGAATGAATGATGATAGATCTCTGTGCAAGACAATATATATATATATAGGCACTTAACTAATTGAACCGGTCCAGCTGGACCGGTCCATCTTGGAGCATCAGAACAACAATTACATCTACATATAAGCCCGAATGCTTCTCATTCCTTGTTTCATTTGGCGCATGGCTGTGGCGGTCGTGAACGTTTAACATTTACATTCAATTATGTGTCATGTCTATAGTGTTTTTTTTCCAACTAAAGTATAAATATTTATGCACGTACTGTACGCAGTTTTTGCTATTCTTTTTAGTCAGTCAAATGGATTCCGGGTTTTTTCAAATGTTTTCTGCAGTTGGCAGAGAGGTGACAGCTGCAAACTCTTTTGGAGCTAAGCGCAAGGGAATGCATTTGGCTTTAAACTTCTCTTCTCATCTTCCACAATTTCTACGTAATGTGAGGAAAAAGATCCAGCAAACAATAGGAATTTCTGTATAATGTGAGGAAAAATATCCAGCAAACAATAGGAAGAAGTGACAAACAGTTAGCTATCTCTCTAAACTTTGCCAAATCCCACTCAACTCATGAAATCATGGTTCCTACAATCTCTGAGTCCTTTAATTTCAAAATATTAGGGGTTGTTTGATTTGCAAACATTGAATGTTATGTCAGGTAATTCAAAGATGCTGGATCATAAATCTTTGTTCTCTTTTAAAATGACGCATCTTAAAAATTAAAACAGTCACATATACAATTCATTCACTCGACATCAAATAAATCGTCATTATTAAATTGAGTAAACTTCTTCGAACAACAGCACTAAAACAAACACTAAATATTTGATGGATAACAATGATATTAAATAACAGCGTGCAGCTGAAATGGAAGCAACATTGATATTGAACAAAAAAAACACTCAATCAAACCAAAGAAGATGTACTCAAATTCCATATGAGCATACACAGGCTCTATTTGTTTGGGCGTTTTGGTGCTCCGTTTTGAGCAAACGCCTCCGGAAGGCGGGTAAACAAATGAACCTCCGGCGGCGTTTGCTCCATTTCCACCCGCCCGCCTTGAGAAACGCCCCAAAAAGCTCCGTTTGGAGCAGCCACCTCCCCCCTCCGTTTCGAACACTCCGTTTCCACCTGCCGGATCGATCCGCCACAGCCGAAACAAATGAAGGCACAGTCATTTGCTGATTTTAATATGATTCCATTTGTTCGAGAGCTACAGTTGATTTGTAGGCATTAGGTAAGAAATTTCAACATGTTCTGAATGTTTTTATTAATCCAAATATTTATTGGGTATTTCTATAAATAACCATTGATTTAAGCGCCACAAATCCTCTTAAAGTGCTAAATTTAATGATGTATATTTTGAACACAAACTGAGGAAAACAACATTATCAATTTTGCAAACATGATTTCTATCTAGAATAAAATGAGGAATATGCTAACCGAAAACAAAAAATTTCAGAACAATTTGAAAATAATAAGTGAGAGAGACATAGTTCATTCAGTGTAAAACAAAAAAATGTAAGAACAATTTGCAAATAATAAGTGGCGGAGCCATCTTTCATTCAGTTTTTAGTGTCTACTCTTAACATATGCCCTCCAGAATTCAGATTAAATGGATTCGTTGCACAACATGAAAATTCATACGGGTAAAATGAACACAAACGGAAGTGGCAGAAACAGTTTAAGCAAAAAGGAAGACGAAAATAATAAGAATTCGTCAGTGGCGAAGCAACAGTACAGGAAAAAAAGACAGGGATGAACCATAATACCATGGTACTAAAACTGTAGAAGATTAACAAAATGGTGAAGAGTACTTGCACATTTTGAAGATCGAAGACACATTCAGATCAAAGTGTTACCTATTCCTGAGAAATTTAAATGAATAGTCAAGAAATACAGTGGTTTGAGGCCGAACGTTAGTAGGGAAACAACAGCAATCTTCCGCAATCATTGGGTTTTTTTTTCAGCAGTAATCTTTTCAAAATAGAAGGATTACTTGAAAGCCTTCGATCTGATTTATATCCACAGAGAGAGAGAGAGAGAGCGAGAGAGAGAGAGAGAGACTTGGAGCAGAGGGAACGGAAGCGTCGGCAGCAGCAACGCGAAGCGGGGGTGGCGGCAAAATTTGCAAGCGGCGGGGAAGCCTCCACAGAAGCAGCGTCGGGGCAGCCTGGGCAGCAGGTGGTCGGCCTAAAAATCTGGAGGAAGATGAGGAGTAGAAGAGAAAGCAACAATCGCTTAGGGTTGCATTTGTTCTTGCCGGCGAGGGAAGCTATAGGCGGAGCGGCGGGGAAGCGGTAGATGCAGGGGAAGCGGCAGAGGGAGGGAAAAAAACAGGGGGATGTGGAGAACACGGAGAGGTTAGAGGGAGTTGAAACGGGCGATGCCTAAATCTGTGGAGGAGAAGCGGTGCGAGGCCATGTGTAGATGGCGAGCGGGAGACGCGGATGAGCGGCGGCAGGGCAGGCGTCAGGTCGGGAGACGAAGCGGGCGTGCGGTGCAGGGGCACGCGTCGGGGCAGGCAGCCGAAGCGGGAGACGAAGCGGGCGTGCGGAGGGCAAAAATGTCAATGCGAAAGTTACGGACAGCTTTGAGCCTTCCCTTAATCTAATAGTATAGATAAGATATATATAACATTTATAATAATAATATATAGTAACATTTATAATAATATATGTATATATATATAATTTATTTATAATATGTATTATATTTGCAATATATAAGTTTATATATTATTTATTTTTACTTAAACATTTGAGTATCCGGATAAGAAAATGACAAAGATATCTTAAATCAAAGCTCTGTAGCTCAGTTGGTTAAATACTAGTATTCCAAACCCATGAGCCAGAGTTTGAAACCCACCTTCCCCGATTTTTTGCCATTTAATTGGACCAGCCAGTTGTTGTAAACCCGGGTTGGTTTCCAGATTGTGAGTTTAACAACCCAATTCCCGGTTTTCAGCCTGATCCGTGGCTGAAGTGGTTTCAATGGGTTGACAGGACCACCCATCCCACCGGTTCACAGTTGGACCGATTTGACCGGCAAGTCCGCTAAGGTTTTCAAAATCATGGTTTTTATAGTAGCTCTGACTAAACAAAAGGAAACCCTGTAAATATAACAATAATATAAGTGCACATGTGAAGTAGCAAACAAAATAAAAATGATGTTCCTCGACTATTGGAATGATATTCTGAAATGTGGCATCCACTCAAGGACTCACTGGTTAATTCAATTGCTTCCAAAGAAACATAGACAAACTTAAAATTGAAAAGAATAACTAAAATAATATGCTAGGTAAAGCTTAAAAGAAGGAAACAAGTTGAAAACTTCAAACAACAAACTCACATTTGACATTTCATCTTTTGCATCTTCCTCATCACCAATTTCCAAATCCAACTGATGTCAGAAATAAAAAGATAATCAAATATCACAACCAAGAAACCAAGACATGAGAAAGAGAAAAGATACCAACAACCTTAGTGGTACCCTAAACCCTAAACACTCTAAGCCGCCGAGCTCCTCCCTCCTCCAAGCATCCACGGACGACCTATTGAAAGTATATGCTAAACCTCTCATGCTGCAGTTTTGTCTAGTCATATCTGCCACCTTTTTGTCAAATCTGTTGTTTATGCAATTAAAAAAAAGAAATGGGTTTCCTGTTCCCACCATCTGTTGATTTGATGGGCTTAATCACCAAATGCTGATTAAGAAATTTTTTGAAGTTTGTGCAATATCTTTGCAAATATCTCTGCAACAGATTTAAATATTTTATATTAATATTTGTTTTGTCCCCATTTATGTTTCCCATTGCTATATAAAGGGAGAGTTGGTTTACATATGTGAATCATCAAAAAGTAGTTGGAAGAAATGTAATCCTGGAGCTAATTTTGCCCTCTCCCTTCTCCCCCATTTTCTTCTCTGTTTTAAGTTTTATTTTAGTTTGACTCATTTGTTATTTTCTTCCACAATTTTCAACATGGTATCAGAGCTAGGTTGTGTTGCTTGGTCGATCACGCTGGCGAAGTCCTTGTGAAATCAAATCACTGCGAGGTATGTCAAAAAGAGGGGCCTGAAAATACGGATTCCTCGGTAGCCCGTTTGAGCTTTGTCTTTCAAGTTCTACCTGGCGAGGTGACGTGTGGGAGGTTTCATCTTGCTGTGGAGGTGCCATTTGGAGCACAGTTCCAACATGACCATGACGAGTGGGACCGGAAAAGAAAACGGATTATCCCCGGTGGCCCGTTGAGTTCGGTCCCACATTGCCTACTCGACTGCGTTCCCCTACCTCTTTCCAACAAGATCCATCATCATTTGTGATAGAAATTAAGTTTTTTTGTAGAAGATTTCGGCTTACGGGAGGGTGTTGGAAGTATTTGCTAAGACCCATCTTCTATGTTTTTGAAAAGTCAATGTATGGGCTTTTGGATGATTATTAGAAATCAGCTAAAAGGAAAAATATGAACTGTGATTTTGATGACATTCACCAAACTGGATCTGCCTGTTGGAAACGTGTATGGGCTCCCGCTCAATCCCAACTCCACTAACAACTTCACTTGACACCACAACTCAACACCCAAACCGAGACCGCCGCCTCAAACCGCGCGACCTCCTCACTATTAGGCGAGTACCACCTCGCGCGAGCAAGCTCCCGCCTCCACGCGCGAACACAACCCAACGAGATCGCCTTCAACCCCTTGCGCCTAGACCACCAGGCGAGACTGCACCCCACTCGCGGCTAGACCTCCCAACTCGCGTGGCGAGGTCCATCTACTCGCGCGACCACGACGCCAACGAGCGCTGCCACTCGCTTAGCGAGTTCCTCCTGCGCGAGCTGCTCCTGCGCGAGCTCACCAATGCGCGAGATCCACAAACCGCGAGCTCTCTTTCGCTGCGAGCTCACCAAACCGCACGGCTTCGACTTCTAGCCATCCGGACAGAAAACCACACCAGCGCTGCGGCGCTTCGTGTCTCTCTCTCTAAACAGGAACCGGTAGTTTGGGAGTTTATCTCTTTATATCATCAACCTTCAAATGAAGTACAAAGAGCCTATTTATAGGCAAAAGAATAACTCTCCAACTACCCCCACATAAATGCAATCTCTCTCTCCTATTGAATACAACTCCTCAACTATCCCATTAAATACAACTCTATTTCCCATTATTAAATAATCATAATTAAAATATTATAACTCCAAAAGTGGGGCCCGGTCAACATGTCAAACCCAACAAACTCCCCCTCAAACTTGACAGACCATGCCAAGTTTGCTTTTCAACTTCAAGAACGTCTCTACTTTCAATGCCTTAGTGAAGATGTCCGCAACCTGCTCCCCGGTTGGGCAATACACCACCTCCACTATCTTCTGCTCCACTGGCTCCCTAAGGAAATGATACCTCGTCTCAATGTGTTTGCTACGGCCATGTAGCACAGGGTTCTTTGCGAGCTGGATGGCCGACATGTTGTC
Source organism: Platanthera guangdongensis (assembly GCA_039583875.1). Taxonomy (NCBI): domain Eukaryota; kingdom Viridiplantae; phylum Streptophyta; class Magnoliopsida; order Asparagales; family Orchidaceae; genus Platanthera; species Platanthera guangdongensis. The sequence continues at coordinate 19,101,480 of CM077149.1, forward strand.
CACCAACATTATTGTTGGCCCATCCACTCCATGATGCAGACTCTCCAGAAGGTTCCTTAGCCAAATAGCTTGGCAGGTGCCAGCAGCCGCTGCAATGTATTCTGCCTCACATGACGATAGAGCTATCGTGGCTTGCTTCTTCGAGCTCCAAGAGAACGCACCCGTTCCCATGTTGAAAACATACCCGGAAGTGCTCTTCCGATCATTTACATCCCCGCCGTAGTCACTATCCGAGTAACCTACCAGCGTAAGTTCCTCTCCGGTTGAGTACCTCAGCCCATGGCCTCTTGTTCCGTTGATGTACCTCAAGATCCTCTTCGCTGCTATGAAGTGGTCTTCCTTTGGTTCCTCTATATGTCTGCTCACCACCCCGACCGCATACATGATGTCCGGTCGGTTGAAGGTTAGGTAACGTAGACTCCCCACCAAACTTTTGAATAAAGTGGAGTCCACCGCTCCTTCCTTCGACTCCTTGCTCAACTTCAGTCCAGGATCGGCAGGAGTAGAGATAGGCTTGCTGTTCTCCATCCTAAACTTCTTCAGGATCTCCTCCGCATACTTCTTTTGTGAGATGAAGATCCCGTCTTCACCCTGCTTTACTTCCACCCCCAAGAAATAGTTCAGCTCTCCCAAGTCCGTCATCTCGAACTCCTTCTTCATCATTCTCTTGAACTCCTCGTACATCGCAGGGTTGTTGCCTGTGAAGATCATATCGTCCACGTATAGACATACGATCATCATGTCGTCATTCTTCTCAACCTTCGTGTAGAGGGCATATTCATGAGGGTTCTTCTTTTAACCATGCTTCTGCAGGTAAGCATCTATTCTCCCATTCCAGGCTCGAGCTCCTTGCTTCAGCCCATACAAAGCCTTGTCCAGTTTGCATACTTTTCTCTCCTGCCCCTTCAACATATAACCTGGAGGCTGCTCGATGTACACGTCCTCCTCCAGGTAACCATTCAAGTAGGCAGATACCACATCCATCTGCATAATCTTCCATCCATGATGGGCAGCCATAGCAATAATCAACCGGATAGTGTCTATCCGCGCCACTGGGGCGAAGACTTCATCATAGTCCACTCCTTGGACTTGTCGGTAGCCCTTCACGACTAGCCGCGCCTTGTGCTTCTCCACGCCTCCGTCTTTATTCTTCTTCACCTTATAGACCCATTTCACCCCGAGGGGTTTTTGGCCAGCAGGTGGATCCACCAGCTTCCAGGTGTCGTTCTTCTTGATGGAGGCGATCTCCACATCCATCGCCTTTCTCCAAGTTTTTTTCTTTGGCGGCTTCTTCATAAGAGCACGGCTCAACATCTGCAAATAGACAGTATAAAGAAAAATTGTCAAGTACCGGCGCCGTCTCCTCATAGATATCATCCAACCTCCTCATCCGAGGTTGAGGATGGTTATCTTCACTTCCACTGGTGCTAGCTCCACCTGAGCTGCCACCACTTGTACTTGCTCCACTTGAGTAAGGGGTGAGAGCTCCCCTTGAACCTCTGCTAGGTGGTGATGGTGGCTCAACTCCACCCATCTCGGCTTCAGCCTCTTCGCCACCTTCCTCATCATCATCCTCGTAGAACATCCCCTTGATGCCTCTCGTCGCTTCATCCCAGCTCCAGCTGCTTCCTTCTTCAAACACCACATCCCTTGAGATGATGGCCTTCTCCGTCACCGGGTTATACAACTTGTAAGCCTTGCTCGCAGGAGCGTAGCCTACAAAGATACACTTCTCGCTCCGGTCATCCAGCTTCTTCCTCCTTTGGTCCGGGATGTGGGCATAAGCCACACACCCGAAAACCCTTAAGTGCTTCACACTGGGCTTCCATCCACTCCAAGCTTCGAATGGAGTCTTGAACTTCACACTCTTTGTTGGACAACGGTTCAGTACATACACTGCCACCTGCACCGCTTCCGCCCAGAACTTCTTTGGCAACCCCTTGCCCTTCACCATACTCCTTGCCATGTTCATGATGGTGAGGTTCTTCCTCTCTGCCACGCCATTCTGCTGAGGCGAGTATGCCGCCGTCAGCTGATGAGAGATCCCCCATTGCTTACAGTACTCGTCAAACAGGCTAGAGGTGTACTCCCCACCCCTATCCGTTTTGAGCACCTTCAGCGGTTGACTGCTCTCCTTCTCAGCCATCTCCTGGAACTCCTTGAACTTGTCAAGTGCCTCAGCCTTCTCCCTTAGGAAATAAACCCAACACTTCCTGCTGAAGTCGTCTGTGAAGGTAATATAGTACTTGCTTCCACCTATTGAGGTAGTCTCAAACGGACCAGCGATGTCCGAGTGAACTAACTCCAATGGCCTTGTTGCTCTCCGGGACTTGCCACCCTCAAAAGTTTCTCTCCCCTGCTTCCCCTTCATGCATGCCTCACAGACCCTATGAGGAGGTGTGATCATAGGCAGCCCATCCACCATCTTGGAACCTGACAGCAGCTTCAGGCCTGTGAACCCCAAATGGCCCATCCGGTGGTGCCACAGCCAAGCTTCCTCTTCTTCTCCTGTCTTCGCAAGACATGCCGTCTCCTTGGCATCCATGCTTAGAGGAAAGAGGCGATTCGTCGTCATTTTCACTCTCACCACCTCTCTTCCTTGACTATCCTTCATAGCTAAGGTACTATCCCTCAGTAGGACACGATATCCCTTCTCTATCAGCTGCCCAAGACTTAGGATGTTGCTTCTCAAGCCTGGCACATAGAAGACATCGTTGATCTGTACCTCCTTCCCATTCATCGTAACCGCTATCACTCCTCTTCCTTCCACAGATATCTTTGAGGCGTCGCTAAAACTGACTTCACCCCCATTTGCCTCAAGGCTGGTGAACAGCTCCTTATCTCCACACATGTGGTTACTTGCGCCAGTGTCCAAGTACCACACTCCGTTCCTCCCTCCACCAGCACCTTGGATGGTAAGGAACATCATCGGGTCGCCACCCGTGTTACTTGCCTCAGCATAGTGGTTGGCTTCTCCTCCCTTCCTTGGAGCCCAACAATCGTAGCTCATATGCCCGAACTTGTTACAGTTGTAACATTGAATTTGGGACATATCTCCTCTTCCTCTTCCTTGACCTCTTCCCTGGTCCCTTCCTTGTCCTCTGCCTTGGCCTCTCCCTTGGCCTCTTCCTCTTCCACCATCATGTCTCCAACCGTGAGGTTGCTCTGCCTCCTTCTGGTTGTACTGGTTTCTTCCGAAGTCTCTTCCACCTCTTCCTCCTCTACTTCTTCCTTGGTAGCCTCGGCCACGCTTGTTGAAACCGGAATCCGGCCTCTTGTGGAGTTCGACCCTTGGAGAAGGGGTGGTCTCGCGCCTACTTTGCTCCTGCAAGAAAAACAACGAAGAAGGCAAGAAAAAACAGACCCAAGGGCTCGGCAGGGAGGTCCCACCACAAACCCGGAAGATATCTGAGCGCTTCCCCTCCTTATCCAAAAGCCAAGCTAAGGTACCCTCAGAAAGCACTTGAAAACAGGGGCAGGGAGGCACTCAAAGCGTGCCTTCTGAGGTACCCCTTGGGTCTCATTTATAGTTTTTTGGAAACTGAACTGCCAATAACCAGAAGAACTGACTTGAAAATACCAAAAAGCCCTGGGTTGGGTCTGCCAACAGCCAAACTCCGCTGTCCTGATCGGCTACGCGCAGTCCAACCTGGTCTGCCAATAGCGTGGCTCCGCTGTTCTGAGAAGCTATTCGCACCCACGGGGGGTCAGCTCGCCTCCAATTCCCTTCCGTGGGAGGCGGGTGCGACCCGGCTCCAGCGGCCTGCCTATCCTTCCTGGGCGAACGCGAGCTGGGCCGCGGGGACCTGCCAGTCCTCTGCCGAGGCGGACCGGCGACTAGGTCGCGTGTAGGGGAGACTGGTAGCGATCGCGACCCTCCTATCGGCTCGCAGGTCGCAGGTCGCCGAGCCCCTCCATGAGTACCGGTTCGATGATTGGCGCCCCCTGCTCTGGCCGACGATTCTCCGAGCGAGCGGGAGGGGTGGGGAGTCGTCTCGCCCAGCTTGCTCGCTCGAACTAGGCGGGAGCGGACCAGCCCTTTGCCTCATGCCTGCTTATTGCATGGGTGCGGGCCGCGGGGCCGGTTCGCTCGATCTTCCTGGTGGGACCCACTCAGCGAACACAGGGTTGTACACAATCCCCACTCTTTTTGAGCATGATACAAGCTCGGAAAGAATCATCCAACCCGCATGTTCGGCGAGTACTGTGCTGAGCTGGCAGGGAATCTTCTGGTGGGCCCCCACTATTCGGCTATAAATATACCACCGAGCCCAGGGGGGTCTCCCCAGACCCTCTCATCTTTCTTGAACAGACTTCAGTTCCTTAATGCCGGTCAGCGAAGAAGTGCGAGCTCGCTTGGCGGCTGCGGGACAGAAGACTCGGGAGGAGGCCCTCGAGGCTGCCCCTTGGTTAGCGCGCGGGTCTCCCGACCCACTCTTCTGGCCGATGAAGGGGAAGATCGTGAGGTGGTCCCCGGCGAACAACTTCCCGGGTTCTAGCTCGGCGGCTGGCGATGAGGTCGCTCCTGAGGTACGCGACCTTCCTCCTTGGTTTGTTGCAACGTATCTGACCCCCTCGTCTTGCAGGCACCGCCTCGTGAGGACGAGGAGGACCGGGGGGAGGATCGCCCCCCACCCTTGTCGTCTGAGAGGGTTGCTAGCCCCCCAGGTCTGGACCGCCCACCTCCGAAAACCTCTCGTTCGCCGGCTCCCCACGGACTGGGAAAATCTCTTGAGACCCTCGAGGGAGAAGCCTTTCAGGGTCGGCCGGGATCCTCTCGTCCTTCCCTCGGCGTGGATGACGTGCCAACCCCTGGTAAGCTTGTACTCAGCATTTGCCTTGTTCTCGCTCGCTCTTTCTGAATCGTACTTTTGTAGGCTACAACATGGTCTCCTCCGAAACCGAGATGAGCGAAGGGTATTCGCCTCCGCCCGACGTGGAGGGTGTTTCTGATTACCTGGGTGACCCGACCAATGCGGTGGGGATGAAGAGGCAGGTGATGCGGCTGTTCCAGAAACACACGCTGCTGCTTCAGGAGCTCGTGAAGAGGGTCGATCAAGACAAGGCCGACACCGAGGCTCGGCTCGCGGCCTTGGAGGGAGCCCCGCGCGCAGCAGAAGGTGGCGAGGTCACTTCGCCTGGCGTGCACATTACGCGAGCCGAGGAGCGTCTTAGGAATGCCTCAGAACAAGTCAGCCTGGCTCAGCAGGAGCTGGTGGCGGTGCGCGATTACCATTATCCTCGCGTGCCGCCGCGATTGGGAACGCAGCGGCGGGGCAGGTGGAAGTGGATCCAGTACTGATCCGGCCTTTCTTCCCCCCGCTCGCGGGATATCGCGAAGTTTCTACTATTTCAAAGCCTCATTCTGTATTCGCAACAATTTGTGACTCTCCTCGCCCGCCTATGGGCCTGATTTTTTGATCTCCGATGCACGCCAAAATTATCATGTTGCTGTTTTTATTTTTCTTGAGGCGGGCCCGAGGGTACTCGCGTCCGCCCCTCGTCCACTTCGTGGGGCGAGGGCAGGTCTGGGGACGACCTCTCTCAACCCGCCATTCCGATCGTAGAGGGAGCGAGCCGAGGAGCTCGCCAGCCGCGAGTCTCCCCGACTCGCCCGAGATCCTGGGCGGGCTCGGGCTAATACTCGCCCGCTCATTCTTCGCGCGGATGCGGTCGAGCGAGACCTGCTGTTAAACGGTCCTGGCGCTGTGCCTGCGCGTTGGGGAGTCGAACCGTCAGGCTCGATTTTTGCGACTCGCACCTCTCCCGTTGGCGGGAAAATTCCCGCCCTTTCTTTCTCCCTATAAATAGGCGTGGCCGGTTCTTATCCCTCCATCGCTTCAAGGCACTCACCCGCCTCCTGCTCTCCGCAAAAGCACGATTCTCGCCCACCCATTGGGTCTGTCTCGCTTGAACGACGACAATTCGGCGGAATGGGCGGCGACGGCGGAGGCGAGGCGGACGGGCGAAGCAAATGCGCCTGGACCTTCTCGGATCACGACTTTCCCTGCGCTATCATCTCATAGCACGAATACTTAGAGGCCCTAGGCGACCACATCCTGGCTGGGTTCTCGGCGAGACGGCCCGGGGAGGGGGAGAACATCAACGATCTGTCTGGGAATGAGCTCGCCGTTCCCCTGGCCCACTTTGAGGTGGGTCTTCGCCTCCCCCTCTATCCAGAGGTTCGTCAGGTACTGAAGTACTTCGGGGTCGTCATAGGTCAGATGACCCCGAACTCTGTAACTGTTATGGTTGGGTTCGCCTGCTTCCTGCGGGAGGAGCATATCGAGTTTAATCTCGCGGTTTTCCGCAAACTATTTTCTTTCCGTGCGAACCGGGATGGCACCGCCTACTTCTCCAGCACCCACCTCAAGGTGCGGGAGACCGTCAACAAGAGTCACAACTGGCTCAAGAAATTTCTGTTCGTCAAGGGGGATTTCGGCAACGTTCCCTACTCGTCGGTGCAGCTCAGCGAGGCGAGTTACCGCCCGCCAAGCCTGGGAGGCCATGAAGCCGACTTGTGCGGGTTCTTCTCCGGGAAGAACTTCGAGGTCGCGTACCTGCGCCACAACCTCGACGATCTTACTGCCGTCCTGCCTGGGGGAGGTTTGCCACTCGCCACTACTCTTGTCTCGCTCTTTGCTTCCTAGGTCTTACTTTCCGTTTTCGGCAGGCGAGAGAGACGTGCCCCTCCATCCCCCTATGAGAGTGCTCGGGTCGCCTCCGGGGTCCTCGCTCGTGCTCAGGCCGCCGACGCCGCTCAGTGCGAGGCCCCGTCGATCCCCACCAAGAAGAGGCCGGGTCGCGAGCAGCCCGCTCCCCCGCCAAAGACGGCGAAGTCTACGGGTCAGCAACTAGCCGGGGGCCAGAGGAAAGGCAAGGCCCCGGCTGATCTACCGATAGAGGGCTCCCCCCCCATTGTTGCTTCAACCAGCGACATCCCCGCCGGGGCGGCAGGTACCTCCGGGCCGCCGGACGGGTCGCAAACCACCGCGAGGCCGGTGCCGAGAGGGCATCGCAACTTCGGCTACAGCGAGAAATACCTGGACGAGCTCGACGTCCCGCTTTTGTCATGGGACAAGGAGTCTAATCGCGCGGTGGTCTCGACTCTGTTGCCGAGTTGGCTGGAGCAGGACACCATCGGCGGGGAGGCGTATAATTTTTCGTTCGGCCTGTACTCGCGAGAGGACGCCGCCATCTACGACAAAGAGGCGACACGAGTACTGGTTAACGAGAGCGCGCGGGCCCAGCTGCGTGGCCTGGAGCTAGCCCACATGGTTGGGAGGCGCTGCACCCAGGTGGAGCGGAACGCCACCTCCCTCAAGAAGTTGGCGGACGAGAGGGAGGAGGCCCGAAAGCTTGCTCAGGAGGACGCGGATCTTCAGAGGAGACGGGCGGACGCGGCGGAGGAGACCCTCGCGCAGTACCTGGGCGGGGTGGTACGTGTTCAACTTCGATAACCGCCCCTTCTCACGAGTTCACCTTATGACTTTCTCTCCTTTCCTCAGGACGCGGCGACGGCGAGCCGGATGGGTGCCGAGATCACCACCCTGGGTCAGGACAAATCGGCGCCGGAGGCGCGGGTGCGCGAGCTGGAGGCTGCCGCTGCTGCCCCTCTGCCTGACAACTGGGGCTGCCTGCTCGAGCATCATTCCGACCACGAGTTGAAAGTGTTGATGCAGAAGAACGCCGCCAGCGTCGCGAAGTATACGATGCAGATGCTGCGGCGTGCGGATCTCCTCAAGAGCGAGGCCGCGGATCTCTCGGCGAGCGACGTGGTGCCGACACTGTTCCTCCCTGTGCCGGATCCCGGGGATAAGTCCTTCCAGCCCATCTAGGACTTCCCGCCCCGGATCTCGCGTCGGGCCCGATTTTTGACGTTTGTTTATTAGGTGTAAACATTATGCTCTTTTTGCCGTTCGAGATGTAAGCGCGGGACGCGCCTATACTTTTTGATTTGCATCTGTTAATGCTCTTACAAATGCTTCCCCACTCGTTATTTGCGTCTGTCTGTGGTTATTGCGCGATGTAATTTTTCCGTCTTCACGCTCGCTGCCGCTCACCTCGCGTTGCGTCAACGAGGTTATATGCCTACGAATTCGGCTTAAGAGTTATAGGAGGCCCGGCAGGTCGTCCCGCTGTGGGAGGCCAGTATCAGCGGCGGGGCCTCCGCTGCCGAGGCCACTCGCGGACCAGGCGAGGCGAGGGGGCTCGCTGTTTGCCCGAGTCATCAGATCCCAATCCGTTATTAACACTATTTGAGTAGTTTTCGGTTCTGCGGCTAGGTGGGAGCCCGACATCGTGATTCGCTCTGGGTCGCAAACTGCTGCCATCGAGTGACTTCCGGGCCTGCCAGCTAGGTGAGAGCCTGGCAGCGAGATCTTCTCAAAACCAAGGATGACACCGAGTGACTTCCGGCCCTGCCAACTAGGTGAGTGCCTGACAGCGGGATCTTCTCGGGGTCCAAACACATTCCATCGAGTGACTTCCGGCCCTGCCAGCTAGGTGAGAGCCTGGCAGCGGGATCTTCTTGAGGCCACGGATGACACCGAATGACTTCCGGCCCTGCCAGCTAGGTGAGAGCCTGGCAGCGGGATCTTCTCGGGGTCCAAACACATTCCATCGAGTGACTTCCGGCCCTGCCAGCTAGGTGAGAGCCTGGCAGCGGGATCTTCTCGAGGCCAAGGATGACACCGAGTGACTTCCGGCCCTGCCAGCTTGGTGAGAGCCTGACAGCGGGATCTTCTCGGGGTCCAAACACATTCCATCGAGTGACTTCCGGCCCTGCCAGCTAGGTGAGAGCTTGGCAGCGGGATCTTCTCGAGGCCAAGGATGACACCGAGTGACTTCCGGCCCTGCCAGTTAGGTGAGAGCCTGACAGCGGGATCTTCTCGGGGTCCAAACACATTCCATCGAGTGACTTCCGGCCCTGCCAGCTAGGTGAGAGCCTGACAGCGGGATCTTCTCGAGGCCAAGGATGACACCGAGTGACTTCCGGCCCTGCCAGCTAGGTGAGAGCCTGGCAGCGGGATCTTCTCGGGGTCCAAACACATTCCATCGAGTGACTTCCGGCCCTGCCAGCTAGGTGAGAGCCTGGCAGCGGGATCTTCTCGAGGCCAAGGATGACACCGAGTGACTTCCGACCATGCCAGCTAGGTGAGAGCCTGGCAGCGGGATCTTCTCGGGGTCCAAACACATTCCATCGCTCTATGCAGGCTAGCTACGACAATACTGGGGGGGGGGGGGGGGAAGGAATTCATTATAATCAAAGTGTCGCTTACATGCATTTAGGGAAAAAACCTTTTTAGGTCGTCTCCACTCCAGGTGAGACTCAGTGTCTCGCCCTCTACATTTTGGAGCCGATAGCCTCCTGACTTCAAAGCTTCCTTCACAATAAATGGCCCCTCCCAGCTGGGGTTGAGCTTCCCTACGGACGCTGACCTCCCTGCCGCGTCTACCTTCTTCAGCACCAGATCCCCTTCCACGAACTGCTTGACCCTGACGTGCTTGTCAAAGTACTTGACGATTCTTCTCTTCACCTCCTCCTGCCGGATGGCGGAAAGGTCCCTCAGCTCCTCCACCATGTCTAGGGAGAGCCTCAGCTCCTCCTCGTTCTCGGCTAGCCATTCCTCTCGGCCCTCTTTGGCCGCCCCGACTCGCGGCGTTTGTACTTCAAATTCTACGGGGAGCACTGCCTCGCACCCATGGGAGAGCTTGAAGGGGGTCTCCCCTGTAACCGTGTTAGGGGTGGTTCTTAGGGCCCAAAGAACTGCGGGGAGCTGCTCTACCCAGCTCCCCCTCAAATTCTCCACCTTCTTCTTGAGGAGGTTGACAATGATCTTGTTCGCGGCCTCCACCTGCCCGTTACTCCTGGGGTGGTGGACCGAGGCGAACCTGAGGCCGATTCCGAGCTGCTCGCAGAAGCTGGTGAACTCGGCACTGGCGAACTGGGGCCCGTTGTCTGTGACGATGGCCTGGGGCAGCCTATGGCGACAGATGATCTCCCCCCAAACAAAGTTCCTGATCACATGGGAGGTCACCTTGGCCAACGCCTTCACCTCCATCCACTTCGAGAAATAGTCGATCATCACTAGGAGGAACCTTCTCTGACCGCTGGCCTGGGGAAACGGTCCAACCAAATCCATTCCCCAGATGGCGAAGGGCCAGGGGGCCGTGATACTCTTGAGTCGTTGGGCCGGCTGTAGCTGAAGAGGGGCAAACAGCTGGCACTTATGACATCTTCTTGCGAACTCCGCGGCGTCTCGGCCCAGGGTGGGCCAGAAATACCCTTGCCTGACTATCCTTCCCTCCCGGGTCTGACTCCTGGAATGACTTCCACATTCCCCGGAGTGGACTTCCTCCAAGATCCTCTGCATCTCGCCCTCGGCCACGCATCGAGCCAGCATCCCGGAGAGGGTCTTCCTGTATAGCTGCCCGTCCTTGAGGAGGTAGTAAGCTGACTTGTGCCTTAGTTTCTTCCTGTCTACCCCCTCCGGATATTCTCCCGTGGAGAGAAAAAACTACTACTGGATCCATCCACGAAGCTTGTTGGTCGATTTCCATGAGCTCCCCTTCTTCGATGGAGGGGCGGAACAGGTCGGTGATGGTGCCTCCCGCTCGGGGACCATGCTTTGCTAGCTGGTCGGCTTGTCCATTCTCTTCCCTTGGCACGTGTCGGATGGAGAAGGTCTGAAAGGTGCCTATGACCCCCTTCACTTTTGCCAAGTATGACTTCAGGGTGGGTTCCCTTGCTTCGAACTCCCCGTTGATATGGGAAGCAACCACCATGGAGTCAGTAAGGACCTCCACATCCAGCACCCCCAGCTCCCTGGCCAGGCGCAGTCCTGCTATCACGGCCTCGTACTCGGCCTGGTTGTTGGTGATGGGAAAGTGCAACACCACCGTCTGCTCAATTCGAGTCCCTTGAGGGCTTTCTAGGACCACCCCCACTCCAAGGGAATGCCTCCCTGAGGCTCCATCCACCCTCACTTTCCAAAGAGTCGGGCGGGTGAGCTCTTCCTCCGCTACTTCCACCACGTAGTTGACCAAGAAGTTGGCCATCTCCTGAGCTTTGATCGAGAGCCGCGGAACAAAGGAGATATCGAACTCGCTCAGCTCCACCGACCATTTAGCCAGCCGGCCTGAATGCTCCACCCCCTCGAAGATGTTGCGGAGGGGATGGTCGGTCACCACTCGGATTGAGTGTGCCTGGAAGTAAGGTCGCAGCCGCCGAGCCGAGATGATTAGGGCGAATGCAAGCTTCTCCAAGATCGGATACCGGAGCTCGGCCTTCCTCAGGACCCGGCTGACGTAATAAATAGGGAGCTGTTGTTAAATTTTCTCAACGTGGTCAGCAAGATAGCCCAAACGCCAAATTAATATCTTCGGAACTACCCAGTTCGCACGTTGAACCAGCGGAACCAAGGAATAGAGGTAACACCCAACAAACAATGGAAGCACAAGTAGGTCTTTTATACATTCACTTCTTTACAACACGAGGCATACATAGCGAGACATGATTTCGCTAGTATAATAGCTGTAAACAGAAAGCACCAAAAAACAAGCCGGGCGGACAACACCGGAGTCCGCCGAGACCGCGAGGTCGCCGAGGCCGCCGACACCGCTGAGCTCGCCCAAGCTATGCTGCAATCCGCTGAATAGACACGGAGTCCGCCGAAGCCGCGAGGCCGCGCGGACACACCGTTATTCGCCTCCTGCTGAACCTGAACTGAGGAACACCCCTACCCGCCTGAAGCCGGCGGACAGGTTATTGAAGCTGACAAAGATGAAACAGAACTGACAAGCCGCAGAGCGACCTCCTGCTGAGTCCGCAGAGACCGCACACTTCCAAGTACTTGACCGAAGTCACAGCCAAACTCATGGCTCCTTGAAGCTACCCGCGCGACCTGCACACAGCAAACCGTCAGCCTGAAACAATCCGCGCGGACTAACAAACACAGACCGCAGCACTTCGCTCAACCCAAATTATTGTTCACTCTGGTTACTTAGGTTTGCCAGGGGGGTCCTATTTATAGGCAAGGTGAGGAGTGTGGTCACCGCCCAGAAGATAGCGACACCTCCCTAGCCCACGCGATAGCAAAAACACCGTCCGCTGAGTCCGCAAGGACTTAGCCGGATACCAAGGAAAACCGCCAGGAGCAAGGAAAACATTGGCGAACCCTCTCCAGTCCGCCCAAGCTATGCGGACAAGGCATCAGCCCGCAAAGCTCCAACCACTGTAGGACAGCAACTCCCTTCAATGGCAGTCCGCACCAAACCGAGGCAGTCCGCAAGACTCACACCTCAATCCGCCACAAGTCCACGACCAAAGGCAGATAGTAATAGTCCGCCCTGTCACAGCGGACTTGGCGGATACCGCGGACATCATGGCCTTGGCACAAAGTGTGACCAAGTCCAAAACCATCAAGGGCCAATGCGAGCATGGCGGACTCAAATTCTCGTCCGCCAAACACCATAGCACAGACTGCCATCAGTCCGCGTGCTCCTCGCACTTCTGTCCAAAGCAGCAGCCAACCCCGGACTCCAAACCCAGTCCGCCAACCGATCTCCACAGCAAATCGCCTGCTGTGCCACCAGAGCTCGACAAGGCCTCAGCCAAGCTCTAAGCCCAGTCCGCAACAGCCCACACCGCGGACACTCCAGTCCGCAAGCTACCCGCGGACACGAGCCAAACCGCCTATCATCACAAGCTTGCACCCGCGGCCACTGAGCAATGCACCAGTCCGCAAGCCTTTATCCGCTCAGGCCGCTCCTTGGCAAAGCCAATCAGCAAACACCCTATCCGCAGAAACCAGGCCGCATAGTCCGCGGACTCAACCCATGCAAACCGCCCAGAAGAACAACTGGCTTCTCACTAGACCTTCCACCAGGCCGCAAATCTCAGTCCGCCCAGTCCGCCTAGTCCGCCAAAGCTGTCCGCCCCAGACCGCCCGGCCTGTCCCGTCACCCACTTCCACTTCACAAATTTCAACACTCCCCCTTGAAGTGGGAAGTGGTGACCAAGCCCAGCAAGCTGCGCAAGCGTTCAAAAGGCCCCTTCGATAGTGGCTTCGTGAAGATGTCAGCAAGATTATCTTCACTCCGAACATGCCCGACCAGCAGAGACCCCTCCAACACCTTCTCCCTGATGAAGTGGTGATCAATCTCTATATGCTTGGTCCTGGCGTGACACACTGGATTGTTAACCAGTTTGAGAGCACTCTCATTGTCACCCCGGAGTAAAGTAGGCCCTTGCACTTCTTCATGAACATCCTCTATAAGCCTCCTCAACCAAACGGCTTCCCGAGCAGCCAAGGCCGAAGCCTTATACTCCGCCTCCGTGGTTGACACCGACACCGAGTCCTGCTTCTTGCTACACCACGAGATGCTAGCTGAACTGCAAGTGAACACATAACCTGAAGTAGACCTTCGATCATCCGAATCACCGCCATAGTCAGCATCCGTGTACCCGAGCAACGCAAACTCCGAGTCCCTTCTATAGAGGAGTCCCATATCAGAAGAAGCCTTGACATACTTCAGAATTCCCTTCGCCGCCACTAGATGAGATTGACTTGGTTCAGCCATATACCGACTTACTCGGCCAACAGCATAAGCAATATCCGGCCTTGTAATCGTCAGATAAATCAAGCTCCCAACAAGAGCCCTGAACACCAAGGGATCATGAAGAACCCTTCCCTCATCTCGTCGAAGCTTTAGCCCAGATTCCAGTGGAGTAGAGCACTTCTTCCCTTCGCCCATGCCAAACCGCTTCACAATGCGATCAGCATATCCTTTCTGGCTAATGAGAACCCCGCACTCCTTCCTCTCCACTTCTAGACCGAGAAAGTGATGCAACTCTCCCAAGTCTTTCATCTCGAAGCGTATAGCAAGCTCAGCCCTGAGTCTTGCTACTTCCCCCTCCGAATTCCCTGTGATGATCATGTCATCCACATACAGCAGGACCAAGACACGTAGCTCCCCCTTCTTCTTGACGAACAAGCTTGAATCCGAGTTGGAAGCAAGGTATCCACAGAATTGCAAGTACTCTGCAATCTTCCCATACCACGCTCTAGGAGCTTGCTTCAACCCATAGAGAGCCTTCCTGAGTTTGCAGACATAGTCCGAATGCTTCTCAGAGACAAAACCAAGCGGTTGATCCATGAAGATGTCCTTGTCAGTCTCTCCGTAAAGAAAGGCATTCTTCACATCGAGTTGCCACAACCTCCATCCCTTGCTAGCAGCCAAGGCGATCACCACTCTTACAGAAGTCATCTTCGCAACTGGACTAAATGTCTCCTCATAGTCTTCTCCATACTGCTGTGAGAATCCTCTAGCGACCAGGCGAGCTTTGAACCGATCAATGCTCCCATCAGCCTTCTTCTTCAACTTATACACCCACTTGCAAGTAACCGGAGTAATGCCATCAACCTTGGGCACAAGGTCCCAGGTTTCATTCTTCTTCAGAGCATCAATCTCTTCCTTCATGGCATCTGTTGGGTTTTCTCTAAAGGGGTGGCACAACGCTTGTGCATGCAGCGGAAAACAAAACATCAAGAAAAAAACCCAAAGAGATGTAGATCGGGCCATGAACGTTGAATCAAGAAGTTAGCAAAACTAGGGCAAAAATTACCTCGGTGGCGTTGAGTCACAACTCAACGGAGATGCTCCAAATTTCTGATTCCTGCTAGCGGCGAGTTCTACGTGGAATAATGTCCACGTTTCTGCAGAAGTCCACACGAGTGGGAGAACGCCGATCTATCCGTCGCACGGATTATCGGGAAGGAGAAGACCGCACCTTTGCTTTCCCACGGACTGCTAGGTCCGCGCTAGGGATTGCAGCACCAGCGACAGTCGCCGGAGAAAAGGTGGTCGACGGAGCGAACATGGCGGCGGAACTCTTCCGGCGACGGGATCGGGATCAGCAGAGCAAACGAGCGGAACTCTTTCCGTCGCGGGTTTCGATCTGCTACAGGAGAAAATCGCGAGCTCAAAGCTTCTGTCCCTTTTTCCCGATAAAACCCTAAGTGTCCCTTTTATACCGAAGGCATAAAAGACTTAGGAAAATCGCTATCCGCAGACCACCCGAAAATAGGGTTCAGAATCGGCGAGTTTCAATCGGTGAGAATCGGCGACAATCGGCGAGAATCACTGAGCAGGTTCGGCGAGAATCAGTCGACGAGTATCATCATGGATCGGCGAGAATCAGAGTACAATACTCAACGATTCTCGCCGATCGTCGAGAATCAACATATTGATTCTCGACGATTCTCGTCGATCGGCGAGTATCAGAGATGATTCTCGCCGATCGGCGGGAATCAGAAGACAACTCTCGACGAATGTCATCGACCCTCGGACGACAATCCTAACCAGCCCTCCAAGGCAACATTTGCCCAACCCGACGATCCTTTAAGGCAGCACTTTGTCCATGACCGCATTCAGGTCGGTGATTGGCAACCTTTACCAACACAGTCAATCGTCCAACTTCTCCACATCTCTTATGTGCGACCCTACAGGCTCATATCGCGTTGGCAGTGAGATCATATGTTTGATCACTTCCAGATCACAATGGTAACTCCAACAGACTCCCACTTGATCTCAAAAGTATCAAAGCAAAAACCTCACAAACAATGAGCGGCATCTAGCAATGCATCATTGCTCCCCAAGCAATAAGAGTTCATAACTCAAAAGCCTTTATGACCAATGTCTCAGCGTTGTCTTTGTCCCTTTGTCCCTTACATCCGGAAAGAACTAGAGGCATGGACCGTGTCACCCTCGTAATAGCTCAATCCAAGTTTTCTTGATCCAGGACGGACTTCCAGAGAATGGTGAGTCCAATATCACATATTGACTCAACCAAGCATGGCCATGCATTTCTCAGTCCAGTTCCATCAAGGGGCCCATGGATGCAACTCCTGTCATACAGGAGAACAAATCCCATATCTGCTCACACACAAACACCCAAATGATTCGTAACATGCCCAACAACCACCCTTATCATCAACCTTTCTCAAGGAAGACTTTAGATGACATCAAAGCACGCTCTTCCTCACTTGATGAATGTTGTGACTTCAGGTCAAAGGATCACAACACCATTGTCAATTGAGACCTACTCGTGACACGATTGGATGACAATCCACAGAGTAGTCTCAGGTTGGGTCTGTCCAGTACAACTTGTTCACTAACAAGTACCCACGTGATGACTTGATATCACAATATCATGACCTGTGAGAACCGGTCATCAGTCAACACACGTGCTAGTCTCCATGTACCATCATCACCCTTAGCTTCTATGATGATACTCGACCAGGGACCTTTAAGAATGAAGCTTCAAATAAATCATGGGCTCTCACATTCAAGTCACGTACTTGATGTCCCATGGAAGCGAACATTCTAAGGGTATCTATTATGTTAACATTTAACTATCATATAGAAAAAGACATAATAAAAGAACTTGCCATTAATTATAAGAGAAAACTTAGGTACACAGTTCATCATATGAACAAACAGCCAACAAAATTAAGATTACATGCAACCCACGAGATTCTCGCTAGAGTTGATCATTTAGGTATCGTATACCCATCGATCTAGTATGACCATCATGCTTTCTCTGCGCGAGAGGCTTTGTCAGTGGATCCGCAATATTCTCCTCAGTCGGCACTCTGCAAATGTTTACATCTCCTCGTTCGACAATCTCACGAATAAGATGAAACCGCCGGAGTATGTGCTTGGAGCGCTGATGGGATCTAGGTTCCTTAGATTGTGCAATTGCACCATTGTTATCACAGTAGAGAACTACGGGACCAACAATGCTAGGAACTACATCAAGCTCGCCGATGAATTTCCTAATCCATACAGCCTCCTTCGCCGCATTAGCTGCTGCGATATACTCGGCCTCTGTTGTAGAATCAGCAACTGTCTCTTGCTTGGAACTCTTCCAGCTCACAGCTCCTCCATTCAGGCAAAACACAAAACCTGACTGAGACTTGGAGTTGTCTCGATCAGTTTGGAAGCTAGCATCCGTGTAACCACTTACAACGAGCTCTTCCTCTCCACCATACACCAAGAACACATCCTTAGTCCTTCTCAAGTACTTCAGGATATTCTTGACTGCAATCCAGTGACTCTCACCGGGATCTGACTGATACCTGCTAGTCATGCTCAAAGCAAAGGAGACATCGGGTCGAGTACATAACATCGCGTACATGATTGATCCAATTGCCGAAGCATATGGAATCAACTTCATGCGGTCCTTATCTTCACAAGATTTTGGACACTGGTCCTTAGAGAGATTCACACCATGAGACATGGGCAAAAATCCTTTCTTGGACTCAAGCATGTTGAACCGTTTCAACACCTTTTCGATGTACGTACTCTGGGTCAAACCCAGCAACTTCTTCGATCTATCTCTATAGATCTTAATACCAAGTATATAAGTCGCTTCACCCAAATCCTTCATTGAAAAGCAGTTCCCTAGGTTGTTCTTAACAACTTTCAGGGTAGGAATGTCATTCCCAATCAACAGTATGTCATCTACATACAATATCAGGAAGACAACAATGCTCCCACTAATTCGCTTGTAAACACAAGGCTCATCTTCATTTTTGATAAAACCAAACTCTTTGATTTTCTCATCAAAACGAAGATTCCAACTTCGAGAGGCCTGTTTCAGTCCATAAATGGACTTATTCAGCTTGCATATTTTAGTGGCTTCATCTGGGGATACAAAACCCTCGGGTTGTGTCATATACACTTCCTCAAGGAGGTTTCCATTAAGGAAAGCCGTTTTGACATCCATCTGCCAGATCTCGTAGTCATAATACGCAGCAACAGCAAGCAATATCCTTATGGACTTTACCATGGCAACATGGGAAAAGGTCTCATCATAGTCAATACCATGAATTTGCTTGAAACCCTTAGCCACCAGTCGCCCTTTGAATGTCTGTACATTCCCATCCATGTCGGTCTTCTTCTTGAAGACCCACTTGCACCCTATGGGTCGTACCCATTCAGGTGGTTCCACCAAGTTCCAAACTTGGTTTGCATACATGGAGTCCATTTTGGATTTCATAGCCTCAAGCCATTTGTCGGAGTCCGGTCCATTCATAGCCTCTTGGTAGGTTGCTGGTTCATCATCATGATCCATAAGCAACACATTACCTATTTGAGACACGAGAAATCCATATCTCAGGCTCAAACCTCGGTCTACCAGATCTACGTAGGACTTGTGTTCCCTGAGTAGGTTCTCTAGCTACAACATCTTGTAGTCCTGTCTCAGAATCCATTTCCGATTCATTCACTACATGTGGTTCTTAAACTTCTTCAAGCTCTACCTTTTCAGTCTTTCTTGATAAGAACTCTTTCTCCAAGAAGACACCAGTCCTTGCGACAAACACTTTGCCCTCAGACGGTAGGTAAAAGTAATACCCTTTCGTTTCCTTAGGATATCCCACCAGATAACATTTATCTGATTTGGGTTCCAGCTTGTCAGGCATTTGACGTCTCACGTATGCCTCACAGCCCCAAATTTTAATGAACGACATACTAGGACGCTTCCCAGTCCATATCTCATATGGTGTCTTCAGAACCGTTTTCGTTGGAGCGCGATTCAATGTCATTACAGCAGTCTCTAAAGCAAAACCCCAAAAGGAAACAGGCAAGTCTGCATGACTCATCATCGAACGTACCATGTCTAACAGAGTACGATTTCTCCTCTCAGACACACCATTATGTTGTGGTGTTCTAGGTGGAGTGAGCTGTGATACAATACCACACTCTTTCAGATGATCACGGAACTCATGACTCAGGTATTCGCCACCTCGATCAGATCGGAGTGCTTTAACCCTTTTACCCAACTGGTTTTCTACTTCATTCTTGAACTCTTTGAACTTTTCAAAGGTCTCGGATTTGCACTTCATAAGATACACATATCCGTATCTACTGAAATCATCAGTAAATGTAACAAAGTAGAAATACCCACCTCTAGCCACGGAACTCATGGGTCCGCATACATCACTATGTACAACACCCAAAAGATCCTCAGCCCTCTCAGTATAACCAGTGAAAGGAGCTTTAGTCATCTTGCCTAACAAACAAGATTCGCATCACTCAAATGATTCATAATCAAATGAGTCCAAAAGTCCATCTCTATGGAGCTTGGATATGCGTTTCTCGTTGATATGGCCCAAACGACAATGCCAGAGAAAAGTAGGGTTCGAGTTATTTGTTCTTAGTCTATTATTATTATCTACATTACAGATCAGATGGTCCAAGTTCAAAACATAAAGACCATTAAACAATTGGGCTACAACATAACAAACATCATTCTTAAATATAGAACAACAGTTGTTCTTAATTATAAAAGAAAATCCAATCATGTCCAAACATGAAATAGATATAATGTTTCTAGTTATGGCCGGAACAAAATAACAGTTATCTAGTTCTATTACAAGCCCACTGGGCAAAGAAAGACGATAAACCCCTACGGCTACAGCAGCAACTCTTGCTCCATTGCCGACGCGGAGGTCCACCTCCCCTTTACTCAGCAATCTTCTCCTTCCCAGTTCCTGCACATTTGTATAAATGTGAGAACCACATCCGGTATCCAATACCCAAGATGAAGGAGCAGAAAGGTTTATCTCTATAACGTAAACATTTGAAGCGGAAGTCATACCTCCCCTCAATTTCTGCAGACCCTCAATGTACGAAGGACAGTTCCTCCTCCAATGACCAGCCTTGCCACAGTGGTGGCATTTCCCTTCCTTCACCATGCTCTTCTTTTTCATCAGTGCTGAAGACTTGGGCTCAAGGTATGACTTAGGTCCTACCTTCGTCTTCTTAGAACCCTTGGCCTTACCCTTGCCCTTATGCACCATCAGTATGGGGCTGGCAGGCTTGGCCTTCTTCATGTTGATTTCGGCAGTTCTCAACATGCCTAGGAGTTCGGGCAGTGTCTTGTCTATCTCATTCATATTGTAGTTTAAGACGAACTGCTCATAACTGTCCGGCAACGATTGCAGGATCAGATCCGTGGCCAACTCTTGACCAAGAGGAAAACCCAGCATTTCAAGGTTCTCGATATACCCAATCATCTTGAGTATGTGAGTCCCTACTGAGTCTCGAACTCCCATCTTGCACTGAAACAACGCTTTCGTGATGTCGAACCTCTCTTGACGAGCCTGCCCTTGAAATATTTTCTTGAGATGCTCGTCAATCTCCTTGCACCCCATATTCTCATGTTGCTTCTGAAGCTCAGAGTTCATAGTGGCAAGCATAAGGCACTCGACATCCAAAGCATCGTCAGTATACTTCTTATAAGTATCCTTCTCAGCATGGGAAGAGTTCCCGGTCGGCACCTCGGGGGCTTCTTCTTCCAACACATAGAGCTTTCGATCCTGCCTGAGAACAATTCTCAGGTTCCTGTACCAGTCCATGTAATTTGTCCCACTGAGCTTATACTTCTCAAGGATGGCTCTCAGAGACAACGTGGAGTGTGAAACGCTTGCCATGGAATTCCACAAGAATTTATGCAGAATAAAATCAGCACCTAAATTTCAATTACAATTTATTCTAATTTGAACTTCAATTAAAATTACTCCCACTATTTTATTCGAAATGATAGCCCTCACTAACAATTCAGAGAGTTCATGCGAGCTACTCTCTTAGTGGACAAGATCCGTATTTCACCAACACTATGAGTCCGCTTTGGCGTTCCTCTCACAATGCGGTTATTTAGGTAGGCAACGCTTGCCAATTGCATCCTCATGCAATTCTTGTATGGTTGGTGAATAACTCCTTATTCGCATCCATCATATGGTGCATGCCAACCCTATGCCTCTAGGCACTCAACCTTTGAGGTCACCTAGTTAAGATGGACCCGATGTCGATAGTGGGATATCACAATTATCCGCTCGCACCCTTACCAAGATAGATTAATGCACCTTGCTTTGGCAAGCCCACACTTCATCGATCGAGGCAGGAAGAGTGTCATCCATCGGAAGGCATCCGAACACTTAATATTAGATGAAGGGATTTTTTTCAATTATAGGTTAACAATTAACCATGATCAACATTTGATCAATGTGCACATCCAAAGAAAAACAATTCTAAACCACATGCATCCCTTATGTGCACATCCTCACACCATCAACATTTGACAGAAGGAAGGGCTAAATCTGAACATCCGGAAATATCCAAATCCTCAGATTTACATGCATTGGACAAAGGCGAAGACAACTCAACTTAAAGCAGTAGACAAGCTCATCTCTCTATGTTGGATTCATAATCCAAAACATACTCGAGGGATGGTTACTGCTAAGGAGACAACAATTTCTAACACTTAGAAATTCCCACGAAATTCCAGACGTTCTTGGAGGGAACCAAGACTAAATCTAGAGATTTAGAACACTTCTAAATCCCTAGGTTTACACGCACTGGAATAACAAACTTCCAAAACAACGATCATGGCCGAACCTCCCTCTGATACCACTGTTGGGTTTTCTCTAAAGGTGTGGCACAATGCTTGTGCACGCAGCGGAAAACAAAACATCAAGAAAAAAACCCAAATAGATGTAGATCGGGCCATGAACGTTGAATCAAGAAGTTAGCAAAACTAGGACAAAAATTACCTCGGTGGCGTTGAGTCACAACTCAACGGAGATGCTCCAAATTTTTGATTCCTGCTAGCGGCGAGTTCTACGTGGAATAATGTCCACGTTTCTTCAGAAGTCCACACGAGCGGGAGAACGCCGATCTATCCGTCGCACGGATTATCGGGAAGGAGAAGACCGCACCTTTGCTTTCCCACGGACTGCTAGGTCCGCGCCAGGGATTGCAGCACCAGCGACAGTCGCCAGAGAAAAGGTGGTCGACGGAGCGAACACGGCGGCGGAACTCTTCCGGCGGCGGGATCGGGATCAGCGGAGCAAACGAGCGGAACTCTTTCCGTCGCGGGTTTCGATCTGCTACAGGAGAAAATCGCGAGCTCAAAGCTTCTGTCCCTTTTCCCCGATAAAACCCTAAGTGTCCCTTTTATACCGAAGGCATAAAAGACTTAGGAAAATCACTATCCGCAGACCACCCGAAAATAGGGTTCAGAATCGGCGAGTATCAATCGGCGAGAATCAGCGACAATCAGCGAGAATCACTGAGCAGGTTCGGCGAGAATCAGTCAACGAGTATCATCATGGATCGGCGAGAATCAGAGTACAATACTCAACGATTCTCGCTGATCGTCGAGCCGCGCTCGACGATACACGTCGATACACGTCGATCGTCGAGCCGCGGTCGACGATACATGTCGAAGTCGTCGATCGTCGAGAATCAACATATTGATTCTCGACGATTCTCGTCGAGAATCAACATATTGATTCTCGACGATTCTCGTCGATCGGCGAGTATCAGAGATGATTCTCGCCGATCGGCGGGAATCAGAAGACAACTCTCGACGAATGTCATCGACCCTCAGACGACAATCCTAACCAGCCCTCCAAGGCAACATTTGCCCAACCCGACGATCCTTTAAGGCAACACTTTGCCCATGACCCCATTCAGGTCGGTGATTGGCAACCTTTACCAACACAGTCAATCGTCCAACTTCTCCACATCTCTTATGTGCGACCCTGCAGGCTCATATCGCGTTGACAGTGAGATCATATGTTTGATCACTTCCAGATCACAATGGTAACTCCAACAGCATCTTCCCACTCCTTCACTCCAGTGGTCTCGTTGAAGTTAGCAGGCTCTCGCTCATCCAGAGGACCTGCAAAGAAGCAGGAGACAAAGCTCACTGCATTCTCATCACAGTACCGAGCCGGTGGCTTAACCACCCTCTTCGATCTCCGAAGACACAGCTCCTTGCTCACGGCTTCCGTTGCTTCTTCGGGCTCCATTCCTACCTGGGGCAAGCATTGAGCAGTGCTCCCCCTGCTTCCTGAGCCAGAAGGCCCAGCCTCGGAGTTCGAAGCAACAGGAGCTGCTGGTGAAACAACAAGCTCCTCTTCCAAGCCTTCAGCAGCCACCACCGGTGCTTCATCAATCTTGCTACTTCCGGTTAGCTCCACCGAGCCACCTCCATATGACGTCAGCTCGTCAAAGACAACGTCTCTTGACACCACGAACTTCTTCGTCACAGGGTCCATGCATTTCCATCCCTTCTTCCGCTCATCATAGCCAACAAAGACAAGTTTCCTTGCCTTCGCATCCAGCTTTATCCGTGAAGCATCCGGGACATGCACGTAGCAAGTTGAACCGAACACCCTAAGGTGTCCAACACTCGGCTTCTCCTTCAGCAACAACTCAATAGGAGTCTTCACGTTGATAGGGCTGAGTGACATCCGGTTGATAACATAAGCAGCACAAGACATTCCCTCCGCCCAAAAGGACCTTGGGATATCTTTCGCATGAAGCCAGCATTTGCAGGTCTCTGTCAGATGACGGATCTTCCGCTCTGCTACCCCATTTTGTTGTGGAGTGTGAGCACAAGTATGCTCTCATTGGATCCCGTGCTTCCTGCAGAAGTTAGAAAACTCGGAGGAGACAAACTCACCCCCGTTATCAGTTCTAAGCTTCTTAATCCGCAAGCCAAGCCGGCCTTCTACCAACTCCTTAAACTCCACGAACAAATGGAAGGCTTCCGACTTCTCCTTTAAGAAGTACACCCAAGTATACCTTGAGTAGTCATCAACCAAGACAAGCATGTATCTGCTTCCACCAAGGCTGGCAGTAACCGTCGGTCTCATCAGGTCGCCATGAATACACTCCAATGGTTTCTTGGTCCTTGTTTGTGATTTATCAAACGGAAGGCGATGTGCCTTACCGTATTGACAGCCCGCACAAACATGCCCATCACCAAAGGAGGACAACTTCGGCAACCCCCTCACCACACCTCTACTCGTCATCGCCTTCAACTTGTCCATGCCAACATGCCCCAACCTCTCATGCCAGATAGCAGCGCTATCATTGGCCCTCATTCTATCAACATAGGCATTGGTGGAAAGAACAAATAAGTTCTTCACCCTCCTCCCAACATGAGCAACATCAGCCTTCACCGCTGATACGTTGCGAAGGAACCTCACATCTGTTGGCCCAAACAGAACGTGATACCCAGCGTCCACCGCATTGGTCACCGAGAAGAGGTTTTTCTTCATGCCCGGCACGTGATACACACTCCTTAACGTGAGTGGCCCCTGATCACTACCCAAAGACACGACCCCCTCTTTCTCTACTGCATAAATAGTATTATCAGCAGTGATAATAGCTTCATTACCTGAGTAAGCCTGCATGGAGGTGAACTTCGATTTGTCTCCGGTGAGGTGATGACCACACCCGGAGTCCACGATCCACTCGCTGTTGAAGTCCTCAGCAGACAAGGCCCGGACACAAGTGTCCGTCATAAAAGCTCCGCCCCATCCTGCTTCTTCACTTCTCGAGCAAGCTTCCTCCTTTCCCGCAGCATGCCCAGGCTGCAGTTTGAACTTGCAGTCCCGCTTGAAGTGCCCTCGCTGATGACACCGGTAGCACTTCAGATTCTTCTTCCAGTCCTTAGGAGCATTTCTCCTCTCCGGTGGATATGAAGTTGAAGTCTCCTTCTCAACGGCGGCCTGCACCTTCTTCTTCTTCTTGCCTTCCCATCCTTTCTTCTTGCCTGAGAAGAGAGCTTCGCTGCCTTCCTGATTCAGGTTCACTCCAGCCATCTGCCTTGCTAAGCTCTCCTGCGAGGCAAGCAGATTCTCCAGCTCCAGCAACGACGGCTGAGTAGCCCACCCTTGAACAGATGTGACAAAGGCCACATACTCCTTCCGCAAGCCGCGGATAATGTGCCTTTTCATCTTTTCCTCAGAGATAGGCTCATCAGGATCCAATGCCGACAGCTCAGCACACAAGCTCTTCATCTTTAAGAAGTACTTGGAGATGGAAAGGTCTCCCTGAGTTGCCCTGGCCAACTCATTCTCCAGGAACTGAAGCCGCGCTACATTCTTCCTATTGAACAACTCATCAATGGTTTTCCAAATATCAGCAGCCGACTCACACCCATTGATGTGATCAAACAGTTCCGGAGACACGGCTCTCTTCAGAATGAACTCCGCCTTAGCATTTGTTCTTCTCCAGAGCCTAACCTGCTCAGCAGTACCGAAAGCAGCAGTGACTTCCTGTCTGTCGTCTCCACCGACGACTTCCCACAGCTCCTCGCCAAGAAGATAACTCTTCATGCACGACTTCCACTTCTTGAAGTTATTCGGCATTAAGAGTACAATCCCAAGACCCCTTGCAAAGCTCCCTTCCATTGCAACACCTGTTGTCAACCTTTCAGAAGCTCCGAGCAACAATACAGGTTGATCACCACTCAAGCACTGAGTAACAACACTGGCTGACTTCCGCTCACGCAACTGAACCTCAGAAACCTCCCTCAGAAACCTGGCTCTGATACCATGTTAAATTTTCTCAACGTGGTCAGCAAGATAGCCCAAACGCCAAATTAATATCTTCGGAACTACCCAGTTCGCAAGTTGAACCAGCGGAACCAAGGAATAGAGGTAACACCCAACAAACAATGGAAGCACAAGCATGTCTTTTATACATTCACTTCTTTACAACACGAGGCATACATAGCGAGACATGATTTCGCTAGTATAACAGCTGTAAACAGAAAGCACCAAAAAACAAGCCGGGTGGACAGCACCGGAGTCCGCCGAGACCGCGAGGTCGCCGAGGTCGCCGAGGTCGCCGAGGTCGCCGAGGTCGCCGAGACCGCTGAGCTCGCCCAAGCTATGCTGCAATCCGCCGAATAGACACGGAGTCCGCCGAAGCCGCGAGGCCGCGCGGACACACCGTTATTCGCCTCCTGCTGAACCTGAACTGAGGAACACCCCTACCCGCCTGAAGCCGGCGGACAGGTTATTGAAGCTGGCAAAGATGAAACAGAACTGACAAGCCGCAGAGCGACCTCCTGCTGAGTCCGCAGAGACCGCACACTTCCAAGTACTTGACCGAAGTCACAGCCAAACTCCTGGCTCCTTGAAGCTACCCGCGCGACCTGCACACAGCAAACCGTCAGCCTAAAACAATCCACACGGACTGACAAACACAGACCGCAGCACTTCGCTCAACCCAACTTACTCTTCACTCTGGTTACTTAGGTTTGCCAGGGGGTCCTATTTATAGGCAAGGTGAGGAGTGTGGTCACCGCCCAGGAGATAGCGACACCGCCCTAGCCCGCGCG
Organism: Platanthera guangdongensis; assembly: GCA_039583875.1. NCBI lineage: Eukaryota > Viridiplantae > Streptophyta > Magnoliopsida > Asparagales > Orchidaceae > Platanthera > Platanthera guangdongensis. The sequence goes on from CM077149.1 coordinate 19,127,695, forward strand.
ATAGCAAAAACACCGTCCGCTGAGTCCGCAAGGACTTAGCCGGATACCAAGGAAAACCGCCAGGAGCAAGGCAAACATTGGCGAACCCTCTCCAGTCCGCCCAAGCTATGCGGACAAGGCATCAGCCCGCAAAGCTCCAACCACTGTAGGACAGCAACCCCCTTCATTGGCAGTCCGCACCAAACCGAGGCAGTCCGCAAGACTCACACCTCAATCCTCCACAAGTCCACGACCAAAGGTAGATAGCAACAGTCCGCCCGGTCACAGCGGACTTGGCGGATACCACGGACATCATGGCCTTAGCACAAAGTGTGACCAAGTCCAAAACTATCAAGGGCCAATGCGAGCATGGCGGACTCAAATTCCCGTCTGCCAAACACCCTAGCACAGACCGCCATCAGTCCGCGAGCTCCTCGCACTTCTGTCCAAAGCAGCAGCCAACCCCGGACTCCAAACCCAGTCCGCCAACCGATCTCCACAGCAAATCGCCTGCTGTGCCACCAGAGCTCAACAAGGCCTCAGCCAAGCTCTAAGCACAGTCCGTAACAGCCCACACCGCGGACACTCCAGTCCGCAAGCTACCCGCGGACACGAGCCAAACCGCCTATCAGCACAAGCTTGCACCCGCGGCCACTGAGCAATGCACCAGTCCGTAAGCCTTTATCCGCTCAGGCCGCTCCTTGGCAAAGCCAATCAGCAAACACCCTATCCGCAGAAACCAGGCCGCATAGTCCGCGGACTCAACCCGTGCAAACCGCCCAGAAGAACAACTGGCTTCTCACTAGACCTTCCACCAGGCCGCAAATCTCAGTCTGCCCAGTCCGCCTAGTCCGCCAAAGCTGTCCGCCCCAGGCCGCCCGGCCGGTCCCGTCACCCACTTCCACTTCACAAATTTCAACAGCTGTCTCTTTCCCTCTTCTCGAACCAAGACGGAGCTCAGAGCCTCTGCCCCGACCCCGAGATATAAGAACAGATCCTCCCCCTCCTTCGGCCTTTGGAGCAGCGGAGCCTGTATCAACTGCACCTTGAGGGCCTGGAACGCCTCCTCGCATTCCTTGGTCCATTCAAACCTCTGACCGCCCCTCAGCGTTTTGAAGAAGGTGGAGCACTTCTCCCCTGCCCGAGAAAGGAAGCGACTCAACCCTGCTAGCTTCCCCGTCAGCCGTTGGACCTCCTTCGCATTCCGCGGGGACCCCAGCTCTAAGATAGCCCTTACCTTATCTGGGTTGGGCTCGCCCCCCGCGGGGGTGAGGAGGTGTCCCAAGAACTTTCCCCTGCTGGCCCCAAAGACACATTTCAGGGGATTCAACCGCATCTTGTATCTGCGCAGGGTGGCGAAGGTCTTGTCCAGGTCCCGGAGGTGGGAGTCCACATCCCGACTTTTGATCATGAGGTCGTCCACGTACACCTCCAAGTTCCTCCCCCTCTGCTCCTTGAAGACCCTATCCATCATTTTTTGGTAGGTGGCCCCAGCATTCTTCAGCCCGAATGACATCATCTTGTAGCAGTAGCATCCATCCCCTGTGATGAACGAGACATCCTTAATATCTGGGGGGTGCATCCTGATTTGATGGTAACCTGAAAAGGAATCTAAAAAACTCATTACAGAAAAGCCGACGGCTGAGTCAACCAGCGAGTCGATCCGAGGCAAAGGATAACAGTCCTTAGGATAAGCTTTATTAAGTAAGGAAAAATCGATACACATTCTCCACCGGCCGTCTCCTTTTTTAACCATCACGACGTTGGAGACCCAGCCGGGGTACTGAATCTCGGTCACGAAGCCAGCTTGAGAAGCTTTGCCACCTCCTCCCTGATGGGCTCCGCCAGCTTGTCTGTCGTGGATCTCTTTTTCTGCTGAACGGGGCATGTTCCCGGGTCCAGGTTGAGGCAGTGGCAAGCCACATCCGCGTCAACCCCCGGCATCTCCGCGGCGTTCCAGGCGAAGATGTCCACGTTCTTCTGGATGCACTCCAGCATCCTGCCTTGGCCCTCCGGGTTCAGCCCTCCGCTGACGCAAATCTTCTCCATCCTACCTCCCCGAGTGAACACCTCCAGCTCCACCACTTCCTCTGCCGCCTCCAGCCTGGATTGCTCCCCCCATCCTTCGGCATCCCCTTCCTCTGGAATGGGTACCTCGACCTCCATCCCTTCTCCTGCTCCCCTCACTTCGGCCACCTCCTCCAGATCTCCTCCTGCCGCCTCTCGTGCGTGGTCCTTCACTTCTGGTTCCTCTCCTCCTGCCTCCTGCTCCACCTCCTCCATCCTCTGTCCCATCTCCTCAGCTCCCTCCTGCCAAGAGATGGTGTTCACCGCAGTGACATAACACTCCCGCACCACCTTTGGGCCCCCCCTGACCCTAACCTGGACCCCCTCAGCGTTGAACTTCAAACACTGATGGAAAGACGAGGGGACGCAGCGGAAGGCGCTGATGAGAGGCCTCCCGAAGATGGCGCTGTAGCTACTGGGGGCGTCCACAATGACGAACTTGCAGTTTCGGGACTGCCCCCCAAGGTGACATGGAGGCCAACTCCTCCCTCTACTTCCTTCCTTTCTCCTGAGAACCCGAACAAGGGTCCGTCTGAGGCCAGCACCCTCTTAGCCTCCACCTTCATCGCGTCAAACGCCTTTTGAAGATGACGTTGACGGAGCTCCCGTTGTCCACGAGGATCCGAAAGACAGTGAAATTCTCGATGGCGGCCTTGATGACCAGCGCATCACAGAACGGATCCTCGTGGTCTGGCATATCACTCCTGGAGAAGGTGATCCTCTCCTCCGGTGGCGGGGTTTGGGATGTAGAGGCGACGCTCCGCCGATACATGGTGTGGAGACTTGCCTTGCGGGAAGCCTCGATCCCTACTTCCCTGTGGATAACTCCGATCCCTCCTCGGGTCACGACATCTACCCGGTCTTCGCAACGATCCTCCTCCGCCCGAGGCAGGACCTCCTCGATCCTCACTTCTTGCAGCGCCTCCTGCTGCTGCTGCCGCTCCCTATTCCCTCTCATCTCCAGGAATTCCGGGCACGTGGTCGTTGCGTGCCCCTCTTCCTGATGGAAGTCGCAATAGGACAGCTCCACCCTGACCTCCCTTCTCCTCCTACTCATGATCCCCCTCCTTGCTCCCAAAGCTATGGCCATGGCCTCCTCCTGATCGGGGAGCCGGGGCCTCTGGCCCTGCCTCCAGCCCGGAGGGTGGAACTGATCTTGCCTCTCCTGATGGTGGCCCCTTCCGTAGTAGCCTCTCGGTGGCCCTTTCCCCTGCCATTCAGGTCTCCAGCCCAGCCGACGGTCGGGCTCCTGGTGCCCCCACCTCGGCTGCTGCTGCCACTGGAGCTGCCTCTGCTCCCTCTGCCTAGGTTCCCCTCTTCTCTCCTCCTGTGCCTTTTCCTCCTCTCGACTCTTTCTCTTCCTACGTGGCCCACCTGGCTAGCTTTCTTGCAAACTCCGGATTCGACGCCTCCCCGTCGACCTCTCTCGCCGCCCTCTCCATCAACTCCTCGTAGGAAAGAGGGGGAACCCTCTTCAGCTCCATTCGGAAGAACCCCTGCTGTAGGCCTAGGGTAAAGACCATCATCAGACTGTGGCCTGGCATCTCCTGGACCTGGGTAACTTCCTCCTGAAATCGGTCCACGTAGCTCCCCAATGTCTCGTTCACTCCTTGCTTAATGTGGAAAAAAGACTCGGACTCCTTCTTCCTCTTCTTCGAAGTAGTGAACCTCAGCATGAACCCTCGGCGCAAGTCCTCGAAGCAGTAGATGGAACTAGCCGGCAGCTGGTGGAACCACTCCCTTGCCTTCTCCCGGAGGGTGATGTCGAAGGGTCGGCATTTGAATCCATCCAACATCTGATGGATGGAAACCACATCCTCGAACCATTGGACGTGCTGGACCGGATCCCCCTTTCCGGTGTAGTAGGACATCTCGGGTTCCCTGAACCCATCTGGGACGGGAGCTGAGGAGACCAGCTCGCTGAAGGGACTGCCCCCCCCCCCCCCACTGGGCGAGCCGGCGAGTCTCGCGAGCCCAACTCGCCGAACCTGCCTCGACCTGCCGAGCCGGGGAAGAGCTCGCGCCCCGGGAGCTCGCACCCTCGGCCTTCCTCGGCCACTTCCTTCCCAGCTCGCCGGCCAGGAGCGTCCTCACCCAAAGAGGGGGCGGCCGCGATCTGGGCTGCCGGAGTCGAGCACTCGGCCCGTGCGCCGAGTGCGAACTTGACGAGGCCCAGCACCTCGTTCCTGAAGTCCTCCAACATCCCCACCGTTGCGAGAGGCGGGGGGGGGGGGGGGGGGTGAGTCCTGCCTGTCAGATCCTTGTCCTCCCGTCATTGAGATCGCCGAAGCTTTTCTGCACTGACCACTTTCCACGCTCACCGCACCAAAATGTTGAAACCGGAATCCGGCCTCTTGTGGAGTTCGACCCTTGGGGAAGGGGTGGTCTCGCGCCTACTTTGCTCCTGCAAGAAAAACAACGAAGAAGGCAAGAAAAAACAGACCCAAGGGCTCGGCAGGGAGGTCCCACCACAAACCCGGAAGATCTCTGAGCGCTTCCCCTCCTTAGCCAAAATCCGAGCTAAGGTACCCTCAGAAAGCACTTGAAAACAGGAGCAGGGAGGCACTCAAAGGGTGCCTTCTGAGGTACCCCTTGGGTCTTATTTATAATTTTTTGGAAACTGAACTGCCAATAACCAGAAGAACTGACCTGAAAATACCAAAAAGCCCTGGGTTGGGTCTGCCAACAGCCAAACTCCGCTGTCCTGATCGGCTACGCGTAGTCCAACCTGGTCTGCCAGCAGCGTGGCTCCGCTGTTCTGAGAAGCTATTCGCACCCACGGGGGGTCAGCTCGCCTCCAATTCCCTTCCGTGGGAGGCGGGTGCGACCCGGCTCCAGCGGCCTGCCTATCCTTCCTGGGCGAACGCGAGCTGGGCCGCGGGGACCTGCCAGTCCTCTGCCGAGGCGGACCGACGACCAGGTCGCGTGTCGGGGCGACTGGTAGCGATCGCGACCCTCCGATCGGCTCGCAGGTCGCAGGTCGTCGAGCCCCTCCGTGAGTACCGGTTCGACGATTGGCGCCCCCTGCTCTGGCCGACGATTCTCCGAGCGAGCGGGAGGGGTGGGGAGTCGTCTCGCCCAGCTCGCTCGCTCGAACTAAGCGGGAGCGGACCAGCCCTTTGCCGCATGCCTGCTTGTTGCATGGGTGCGGGCCGCGGGGCCGGTTCGCTCGATCTTCCTGGTGGGACCCGCTCGGCGAACACGAGGTTGTACAACGCTGGCCTCCTCCTCTTCCTGAGCTTTCTCCAAAGTTTAGCTGAGTCTGGAGTGCTTTTCCTAAGCCACTCGACTCCTCATCATCCTGCAGCATGCGGGACTCATGGGCTTGCAGCGAGCCAACAAGTTCATCCACCGCCATCTCAGTGAGATCCTTCGACTCCTCAATCGCTACTACCACATGTCTGAATTTCTTGGACATAGATCGCAGGAGCTTCTCCATGAAGCTTACATCGTCAGTCACCTCTCCATTCCCCTTCATCTTATTCGTGAGCGTCCGAAGACGGGTCACGTAGTCACCAATCTTCTCTGAACCCTGCATCTTCATCACTTCATACTGAGCTCGAAGGGACTGCAGCTTCACCTTCTTTGCCTTATCGACTCCCTGCATGGAGCGTTGCAAAATCTCTCATGCCTCCTTTGATGTCTCTGCATCTGAGATCTTCTCGAAGGTCGCCTCATTCACACCTTGGTAAAGTAAGAAGAGAGCCTTCTTATCCCTCTTCTTAGACTCCCTCAAAGCCGTCCTCTGAGCGTTAGTCAATGCCGCTTCTGCTTCGGCAGTAAACTTCTCGACGCCGTCCTCTACTACCTCCCATAGCTCCTTCGAGGCGAGCAACACCTTCATCTGAATACTCCAATTTCCATAATTGGTCTTCGTCAATTTTGGGACTTGCCCAGGCATGACATCTCCCATCTCCATCTCTCCTTAGCACTTGACCTTCTGAGCAAACTTCCAGGGGTCCAACCTCGTTTTGATACCACTTGTTGGAAACATGTATGGGCTCCCGCTCAATCCCAACTCCACTAACAACTTCACTTGACACCACAACTCAACACCCAAACCGAGACCGCCGCCTCAAACCGCGCGACCTCCTCACTATTAGGCGAGTACCACCTCGCGCGAGCGAGCTCCCGCCTCCACGCGCGAACACAACCCAGCGAGATCGCCTTCAATCCCTTGCGCCTAGACCACCAGGCGAGACTGCACCCCACTCGCGACTTGACCTCCCAACTTGCGTGGCGAGGTCCGTCTACTCGCGCGACCACGACGCCAACGAGCGCTGCCACTCGCTTAGCGAGTTCCTCCTGCGCGAGCTGCTCCTGCGCGAGCTCACCAATGCGCGAGATCCACAAACCACGAGCTCTCTTTCGCTGCGATCTCACCAAACCGCACGGCTTCGACTTCTAGCCGCCCGGACAGAAAACCACACCAGCGCTGCGGCGCTTCCTCTCTCTCTCTCTAAACAGGAACCGGTAGTTTGGGAGTTTATCTCTCTATATCATCAACCTTCAAATGAAGTACAAAGAGCCTATTTATAGGCAAAAGAATAACTCTCCAACTACCTCCACATAAATGCAATCTCTCTCTCCTATTGAATACAACTCCTCAACTATCCCATTAAATACAACTCTCTTTCCCATTATTAAATAATCATAATTAAAATATTATAACTTCAAAAGTGGGGCCCGTTCAACATATCAACCCCAACACTGCCATTCCTGTAAAAGTCAATTGCAAAATCAAGAGAAAATCTCATCTCACCGAAAAGTTAAAAGATTGTTAAGGAAGCTTTTTGGGGTGTGTGTTATCAGCCGCTTTTACTTTAAAATATTGTGCATTTACTCTTTATTTTATTCATTTGCTGTCTCTATATAATGGCCTTGTATGTGAGAAGTTGTGAGAAAAAAACTATTTTGAAGAAAAGTGAACCGTGCGTAGGGAAAAAATTTTCCCTGCGGGTAATGCAGGAAGGAGTCCTGCGGAAATAAATAGCCGGGGCTCACCTTTTTACTTTTCAAAATTACTGTTTTTCCCTAACCCTTCGCAACCCTTCGCCGCTCTTGCTCCCGACTCCGCTCCCCGACCTTCGCCGCGCCTCCTGCTCCCGCCGCTCCTCCTCCAGCCGCTCCGTCGTTTACTCGAGCTCCCGCAGATCGCGAGACTCTTTCTCTGGAACAGTCTTCCTGCATAGTCTCTCACGCTCAGAAGCTTTGGAGTACCGCCAAGTTCCGTCAGTTTTCCCAGCACTGAAACCCTAACCTGAAGAAGAAGGTCCACGAAAAGTAGTGTAATCTGTATAAAATTTTTCATTTTGCTGTACTTCAATCCGAATTTCTATGTCAACCATGTTTATTGCAGTCGCATTTGTCGGGCAAATATGTTTGCAGTCGCATTTATCCGTTTGCAGTTGTTGTTTAGGGTTGTGCACTAAATTATGTTGGTTGCGGTTGCATTGCTAGTTGATTGAAGTTGTATTTTTTTGTGGTTTCCTGTTTGCAGTTGTTTCCCCTGAGAACTAGTGTACAATTTGTATGTCATTCTTGTTGATTGCAGTCGCATTTTTAGGGTAAATATGTTTGCAGTTGTATTTATCCGTTTTGCTAGTGCTTGTTATTAGTAATGCGCTAAATTAGGTTGGTTGCAGTTACATTGCTAGTTGGTTGCAGTTGTTTTTCTTTTTTTGATTTCCTGTTTGCAGTTGGTTACCCTGAGAATTAGTGTAATATGTTTGCAGTTGTATTACCTGCATATGCTTGTTTGCAGCTGCATTACATGTATTTTACTGTTGAGTTTGCAGTTGCATTAACAGTTTATTCCCGTAGAGCTTGCAGTTGCATTACCTCCATATTTCTGTATTGTTTCCAGTTGCATTATCAGTGTACTCCCGTACTTTTTCCAGTTGAATTTTCCATATATGCTGATTTATATGCAGTTTCCTTACCTGCATATTCCTGTATAGTTTGCACTAGGATTATTTTTGCTTATTTTTTCTTTGTTTTCAGCTAAAATGCCTGCAAGTAAGTACTTGTCATCCCGTTGCTCATCCAAGTCATTCACTGCGCACGTTGTAACAGTCCAAATTTCTGAAACAGGAATTTTTGGGTGACACGGCATGGGACACGGGCGTGTCCCAGGGCATGTCAGCGGACACGGCCTGCGACACGGGCGTGTCGCAGGGAGTGTCGAGGTTGTGTCGACGATTGGCCTTGGTGTCGACGATTTTCGCTCGACGATGTGTCGAGAGGGGGCACACGGCCCAGGACACGGGCGTGTCCACGGCCGTGTCGTGTGCTCGACGAATTTTACTCGACGATCGTCGAGTGTCGAGACGTGAGTGTCGAGTGTCGAGTGTTGAGTGTCGAGAGGTTGAACACGGCCTGTGACACGGGCGTGTCACAGGGCGTGTCAAATCGGATCGACGAACTCAGCCCGCCGAAGGATTTCGACAGGGCGTGTCTTTGTGCCGTGTCTGGGCACACGGCCTGGGACACGGGCGTGTCACAGGCCGTGTGAAGTCTCGGGATGTTTTGGGATTTTTTTCTCCCAGGCACACGGCCACAGACACGGGCGTGTCTGAAGGCGTGTTGGTGACACGGCCCATGACACGGGCGTGTCCCATGGGCGTGTCACTGGTTTGGATAGGTCGGTTGACCACCGCTTGAGGCACACGGCCTGGGACACGGCCGTGTCACAGGCCGTGTCAGGTCAAATTTAGCGTTTCTGGCAGTTTTGTGGCCGTCCATTCCTTCAGCTGAGATCCAAGGGCTGAATCTTCTTTCCTCTTTTCCTAAAGGCCGAAATCTGAGAAGTTATTCTCATTTTACTTGGCCTTGATCTTTCTTCAAGTAAGAGAGAGAAAGAGAGAGGAAGAAGGAGGAAGAAGGGGAAGGGCTGCTGCTGGTGGTGCTGTAGGTTATCGACGAGAGTTCCGAAGCCGGCGTTGCAGAGGAAACGCTCTTGCGAGTCTTTCAAGCAAGCTTTGAGGTCATGGCACCGAAGCGGTCGTCAAGGGTAACGACTTTTCTTCCTAGCCATGTGAAGGCTTCCTTTTGGCATATCTTGTGATTTCCCCCACCAAGAGGTGGCTGATTTTGGGAATCTTTGGGTGGATGCTTGAAATCCCCTTTGTTAGCATATAGATCCGGAAATGGAGTACGGAATAGGCATGCTGTGTGAAGCCCATCTGGACAGGTTGGTCTGGATTGGTGATGTTGCATACGAACCGGAGAAGATTCTGTGATAACGTGTAGTTTAAGGAGTCTACGGGTTATGCCTGCGAAAAGGAGTAGCAGGAAGTACTGGGGTGGTAGCCCAGGAAAAATAGCCATGTGATGTTTTTGGGTCCAACCTGTGAATGAGGCACAGGAAGTACTGGTGTGACCAGGAAATACTCTTTGTGCTGCTTGATGTCGTAGGGTGTCCACTTGTGAAGCGAGTAACAGGAAGTACTGACATGATAGCCAGGAAAGACCCCTGACATTTGTGCTTGTGCGGTGTCCACCTGTGGAGAGAGTCACAGGAAGTACTGGGAGGCCCAGGAAAGACCCGCTGTTGTGCTAAGAAATGGGTATAGAGAAATACCCAGGCTTGAATGCCAAGAACAGGATTAGTGAGACCGACCCGCGCCTTTGATATAGCCATGAGTACGCTGTACTCGGAGAAGGCAAGGCGATTTGAGCAACGGGGGGGGGGGGGGGGGGGGGGTGGAGGATCCGACCTGCGCTATGTCCGTCCGACGTGAGACCAAAAGGTGCGGTCTGTTGGAGCGCATAGCAAGAGTCTTCGGCCTGCGCGCCATGACACAATGGGGGGCTACGAGCCATCCCGGTGTAGGAAGACTAACTCCGGATGCACGCCATGGAGTAAATGCTCAAGATATTTACCGTTGGGTTGTGACCCTAATACGGTGGTGGGCAAGAGCTTTGCCAGAACACCAAGAATGTGCCCAGAGTGCACGAACCGTTGGGCCGGGTGGCGAACGGTTGTGATGGCTTGTGTGCGTGAAAGCACATTTTGATGATATATTGCCATACTTGTGATATAATATGCTTGTAGGGAAGAATACCGTTGCCCCGAGAGAAGGGGTAGGGTCGTTATAAGTTGGTCAGCTGAACGCTGACCGTTGCTTTTGTTTGCCACCGTTGGGTGGATTGTCCCTGTACAGGTGCTGGAGAGCCGAGCGGGACGCATAGAGGTTGATGTTCCTGCTGTTGTTGCTGCTACTGCTGCTAGCCCTCGAAGGCTATCTGTGTTGTCGTGTGTTTTCTTTTATTGTGGCCGGCCTGCGCGCCAAGCTGTTTATGCCACTGTTTGAAAGCCATGTAAGGCCATAATGCCAACTCTTTGTACTTGTTGTAAGACATTCCTATCCTGTATAAAATGTGGAGTTTTATGTTTGGACATTCATGAGGAGTTCCAATTGTAGTCTAGGCTTCCGCTAGAATGATTTGTGATAGGTGCGATGCGCTACTCTGGTATCATCATGTACCTTCACCGCCTGTTTTGTGATATATACTGTGGGGCCCCGGCCGGACCTTCTAGAATATACCATATGAACGGATGGGGTTGTTACATTTTTGGTATCGGTCGTCTTGGTCTTTCCCTCTCGAAGTCGTGGCCGACTTCTTTTGTGGGGTGGCGAGCACGTGTTTGTGCAAACCAACGTCTACAAATGAACTCCTGAATGTCCATGCTAGGAATGCAAATTTGATGTGTTTGAGGAACCTGCGTGTTCTTATTTTGTGTTGTTTACTTGGGTACGCCTGCTAATGTGCGTGTCTTGTCCACCTTTAGGTGACACGAAGTGGAGCGGGGCCGTCTGAGCCTCAGCGTTCTGATGAAAGTACGACACCAGCCGCGGTGCCTACACCTCCACCGTCTGCGGAACATGTGCGTTTAGTTGCTGAGGCCTTATTTACCATGATCCAAGGCCAGCCACTTAGGCAGGAACAAGCGTCTGTGAGGCCAGAACAGGTGGCGGCAAGGCCTGAACCTGTCATGGATGTGGCTCCTCGAGCGGCTGAGAAGCAGCTAACGCGGTTTATGAGTTTCCATCCGCCTACATTTTCGGGAGCGGGAACTCCGACGCAGGCTGAGGATTGGTTATCGCGCGTCAAGCGAGTGTTGACGGCGATTGGAACGACAGAGCATCAGAAAGTTACCTTAGTTACCTTCTTACTTGAAGGAGAAGCTCGATTGTGGTGGGATGAGATGGAGTTGCATCATTTGGCGGGTCGTCCTTTAACCCAAGTATCCATGGAAGAATTCTCCAGGCTCTTCCTAGCGAAGCACCTTCCTGCGGCTCAGCGGATCGCCATGGAAAATGAATTCCAACGGTTGACCCAAGGCGATGGAAGTGTTGACGCATACCTGCATGAATTTACTCACTTGGGGCGGTATGCGGGTTCTATATTTGCTGATGAGCAGAGGAAGACCAATAGGTTCTATGAAGGACTGAGGGACGAGCTGAGGTTCCTTGTGTCAAGTTCAGTGAACCAAGGTTTCCAAGCATTGGTTGACACTGCGAGCGCGCTGGAGAAGGATATGAAAAGGGTGCAAGGGAAGAGAGCTTTGGCTGTGTCGCAACCGAAGTGGAAGGCGCCCCGAGCGGGGAAACCATTTTATAAGAAGAGATGGGGCAAGAAGTCCAAGCCTAGTGGACAAGCTCCTTCATCAGTTGCAACGGGAGCAACGTCAGGGGCTACCTCCAAGCCAGATACTCGTATCTGCTTCAATTGTGGCCGAATGGGACATATTGCGCGAGATTGTCGGATGCCGCCAAAGAGTGAAAAGAAGGCGGGAGCATCTTACGCGGAAAAAGGAAGGCGGTGGTGGATTCCTCTGCCTCGCAGGCGCAACCCCGGGTCTACAATCTTGGCCTGCAAGAGGCCATCAAGCAGAGTGACGTTGTCACATGTATGAGTTTAATTTTGCATATGCTATTGTTTGTATGCTTTGCTTAGTACCCCTATGTTTGCGGTTTGTGTGTGTGACATGTTTGTCATAGGCTTTGTGATGATTCAGGACATGTTGGCGCGAGCACTGTTTGATACGGGTGCATCGCATTCTTTTCTGTCTAGTGAGTTTATTACGCGGCTTGGGATACCCAGTCGTGCAAAGACAGATAACGTCTGAGTGGTGTTGCCGAATGGCTGTTGGATGCTTGCGGATCAAGCTTGCGATGTGGCTGTTCAGTTAGGAAGTCGGGATTTTCATTTAACTGCATTTGTTTTGCCAATATCGGAATTCGACGTGATTTTTGGGATGGATTGGCTTGCGGAGCAGCATGCTATGATTGATTGCCAGTCCAAAGAAATCACGTTGGGCCAGAATACCGAACAGGAGACAAAGTTCGCAGTTATGCGAGGAGTGGGCGGGACGTTGATGTCTGCACTCCAGGTAGTCAAGGCTGTTCGGAAGGGTGCAGAGTGTACTTTGCACTAATTCAGGCTGTTGAGCCTAAGTCTAGTTTGTGCGAGGTTCCGATTGTGGCAGAATTTACAGATGTGTTTCCCACGGATCTCCCTGGGCTACCACCCCAGCGGGAGATTGACTTCACGATCGAGTTGGTTCCAGGTGCGAAACCTGTGGCCCGCTCGCCATATCGCATTGCGCCCAAAGAGATGGCGGAATTGAAGGTTCAACTACAAGAAATGCTAGAGCAAGGTTATATACGCCCAAGCATGTCACCTTGGAGCGCGCCTGTGCTGTTTGTAAAAAAGAAAGACGGTGGGTTGCGATTGTGTATCGATTATCGTGAACTGAATAAGCTGACCGAGAAGAATAAGTATCCGATACCCCGGATTGATGAGTTATTCGATCAGCTGGTGGGCTCGACCGTCTATTCGAAGTTGGAACTGAAGTCTGGTTATTACCAGTTAAGAATTTGGGAAGGTGACATTCCCAAAACCGCATTTGGAACGCGTTATGGGCACTATGAGTTTACCGTCATGCCATTTGGATTGTGCAATGCGCCCTCAGTGTTTATGGATCTGATGCACCGTATTTTTCGCGAGTACCTGGATCTGTTTGTGATAGTGTTCATTGATGACATCCTGGTGTACTCGAAGTCCAAAGCCGAGCATGAGATTCACTTGCGGTTGGTGTTGAACACGTTGAGGCAAAATCAGCTATATGCCAAGTTCTCGAAGTGCGAGTTTTGGCTATCGTCAGTGGCATTTTTAGGCCATGTGGTGAGTGGAGGTGGCATTGCAGTGGATCCAGCGAAGATAAGGGCCACACAGGAGTGGCCAATGTTGTCTTCCGTGGCCGAGGTCAGGAGTTTTCTTGGACTTGTGGGCTACTATAGAAGATTTGTGGAAAACTTCTCGCGGATCGTTTTGCCGCTAACCACACTGATGCGAAAAGATCAGAAGTTCGTTTGGACGCCAGATTGCGCACGAGCTTTTGAAGAGCTGAAGAGTCGGTTGACCACGACGCCGGTGTTGTCTTCGCCATGTGGAACCGATGGATTTGTGATTTATAGTGATGCCTCAGGGAGCGGCTTAGGCTGCGTTCTTCTGCAGAGTGGAAAGGTTATTGCTTATGGCTCACGCCAGCTGAAGGTGCACGAGCGAAACTATCCCGTCCATGATTTGGAACTAGCGGCGGTGATTTTTGCACTCAAGTTGTGGCGACACTACCTTTATGGCGTGAAGGTGGAGATCTATACCGATCATAAGAGCCTAAAGTATCTTTTGGAGCAGAAAGACTTGAACATGCGACAACGAAGGTGGTTGGAGTTCCTTGGGGACTACACGTTCGAGATTCACTATACGCCTGGGAAGGGGAATGTTGTCGCGGATGCGTTAAGTCGGAGGGTTCCGGCTAGAGCGAATTGGTTACAAAGGCATGATGAACGTCTTATCCAGGAGTTGGAGGCGTTAGAGATCTATTGTGTTGACAAGAATTCCACTGCCACTGCATGTTTGAACTGGATCGAGGTGCAATGTGACCTTGCAGACCGAGTTCGACGGGCAACGGAGTTGGATGACGATCTCTTACGCTATGTGAATGAAGGGCCAGAGGGCAAATTCACCTGGAATGACGGTCTTTTGCGTAAAGAAGGCCATTTGTGCGTCCCGAATGTGGGGAAATTGAGGGAAGAACTGATGTATGAAGCGCATTATACAAAGTATTCCATTCACCCCGGGAGCACGAAGATGTTAAACGATATGAAGAAGCTATTCTGGTGGCCAGGGCTCAAGAAAGATGTTGCCCTTTATGTATCCAAATGCCAAACATGTGCGATGGTGAAGGCGGAATGCCAAAAGCCGGGCGGTTATTTGAAGTCACTGCCGATCTCAGAGTGGAAATTTGATGATATTTCCATGGATTTTGTGCACGGGTTGCGAAGATCGCAGCGAGGAAATGATTCCATTTGGGTGATTGTTGACCGGCTAACGAAAGTAGCACATTTTCTCCCGAACAGGCGGGATGATTCAGTTGAAAGTTTGGCAAAGTTATATGTTGACCAGATTGTGCGGCTTCACGGTGTTCCTCGGAGCATCGTAAGTGATCGAGATGGGCGATTCACGTCAAATGATTGGCGGCTAGTTCACCGACTGTTGGGCACAAAATTGACTTTCAGTACGGCCTTTCATCCCCAAACGGATGGCCAAACTGAACGTACCAACAGAACAATGGAGGACATGCTCCGAATGTGCGCCCTTGACTTCAGAAAGAGATGGGAAAATCATCTCTATATGGTAGAGTTTGCATATAATAACAGCTACCAGACGAACATTGGGATGGCACCATATGAAGCTCTATATGGAAGGAAGTGTCGTACTCCCTTGGCTTGGGTAGAAGCGGGCGAAGCTCGGGTGTTTAAACCAAATGAGGTTGATGAAGCAAACTCAACCATCTGGACGATTCGAGAGAGATTGCTTATTGCTCAAGATCGACAAGCGAAGTACTACAACGCCAAACACCGGAAAGTGGAATTTGCGGTTGGCGATTGGGTCTACTTGAAGATCAAGACATTCAAAGGTGTCTCCAGAATTCGACGATTGAAAAAGTTGAGTCAAAGATATTTGGGTCCTTTTGAAGTGGTTGAGCGAGTAGGCGAAGCGACTTATCGGCTAGTCCTGTCGGCAGACTTGGGTGGATTACATGATGTATTTCACATCTCGGTGCTCCGGAAGGCCGTGAAAGATCCAGCTCAAGTGATCGCGGATGATCGTGTGCCGGTGGAGTATGGGCTAACAACGAAAGTTAGACCCATTCAGATTGAGGATCGAGCCGAGAAATAGTTGCGGAACAAGACGGTCGGCATGGTAAAAGTCCGATGGGACAACTGCGGCCGTGAAGAACTGTCATGGGAGCGAGAGCAAACCATGCGAGAAGAGTTCCCTGAGCTGTTTTTGTAATCTCTAGAGCGAATGTTGTAACATAAAATTTTGCATGTTGTAACATGTTTCTTGCTGGTTACTGTTGCCTTTCCTGTGTCTGAATTTCGAGGACGAAATTTCTTGTAGAAGGGGAGGATTGTAACAGTCCAAATTTCTGAAACAGGAATTTTTGGGTGACACGGCCTGGGACACGGACGTGTCCCAGGGCATGTAAGCAGACACGGCCTGCGAAACAGGCGTGTCGCAGGGCGTGTCGAGGTTGTGTCGACGATCGGCCTTGGTGTCGACGATTTTCGCTCGACGATGTGTCGAGAGGGGGCATACGGCCCAGGACACGGGCGTGTCCAAGGCCGTGTCGTGTGCTCGACGAATTTTACTCGACGATCGTCGAGTGTCGAGACGTGAGTGTCGAGTGTCGAGTGTTGAGTGTCGAGAGGTTGAACACGGCCTGTGACACGGGCGTATCACAGGGCGTGTCAAATCGGATCGACAAACTCAGCCCGCCGAAGGATTTCGACAGGGCGTGTCTTTGTGCCGTGTCTGGGCACACGGTCTGGGACACGGGCGTGTCACAGGCCGTGTGAAGTCTCGGGATGTTTTGGGATTTTTTTCGCCCAGGCACACGGCCACAGACACGGGCGTGTCTGAAGGCGTGTTGGTGACACGGCCCATGACACGGGCGTGTCCCATGGGCGTGTCACTAGTTTGGATAGGTCGGTTGACCACCGCTTGAGGCACACGGCCTAGGACACGGCCGTGTCACAGGCCGTGTCAGGTAAAATTTAGCGTTTCTGGCAGTTTTGTGGCCGTCCATTCCTTCAGCTGAGATCCAAGGGCTGAAGCTTCTTTCCTCTTTTCCTAAAGGCCGAAATCTGAGAAGTTATTCTCATTTTACTTGGCCTTGATCTTTCTTCAAGTAAGAGAGAGAAAGAGAGAGGAAGAAGGAGGAAGAAGGGGAAGGGCTGCTGGTGGTGGTGTTGTAGGTTACCGACGAGAGTTCCGAAGCCGGCGTTGCAGAGAAAACGCTCTTGCGAGTCTTTCAAGCATGCTTTGAGGTCATGGCACCGAAGCGGTCGTCAAGGGTAACGACTTTTCTTCCTAGCCATGTGAAGGCTTCCTTTTGGCATATCTTGTGATTTCCCCCACCAAGAGGTGGCTGATTTTGGGAATCTTTGGGTGGATGCTTGAAATCTCCTTTGTTAGCATATAGATCCGGAAATGGAGTACGGAATAGGCATGCTGTGTGAAGCCCATCTGGACAGGTTGGTCTGGATTGGTGATGTTGCATACGAACCGGAGAAGACTCCGTGATAACGTGTAGTTTAAGGAGTCTACGGGTTATGCCTGCGAAAAGGAGTAGCAGGAAGTACTGGGGTGGTAACCCATGAAAAATAGCCATGTGATGTTTTTGGGTCCAACCTATGAATGAGGCACAGGAAGTACTGGTGCGACCAGGAAAGGCCCTTTGTGCTGCTTGATGTCGTAGGGTGTCCACCTGTGAAGCGAGTAACAGGAAGTACTGGCATGATAGCCAGGAAAGACCCCTGACATTTGTGCTTGTGCGGTGTCCACCTGTGGAGAGAGTCACAGGAAGTACTGGGAGGCCCAGGAAAGACCCGCTGTTGTGCTAAGAAATGGGTATAGAGAAATACCCAGGCTTGAATGCCAAGAACAGGATTGGTGAGACCGACCCGCGCCTTTGATATAGCCATGAGTACGCTGTACTCGGAGAAGGTAAGGTGATTTGAGCAACGGGGGGTGGAGGATCCGACCTGCGCTATGTCCGTCCGACGTGAGACCAAAAGGTGCGGTCTTTTGGAGCGCATAGCAAGAGTCTTCGGCCTGCGCGCCATGACACAATGGGGGGCTATGGGCCATCCCGGTGTAGGAAGACTAACTCCGGCTGCACGCCATGGAGTAAATGCTCAAGAGATTTACCGTT
Source organism: Platanthera guangdongensis (assembly GCA_039583875.1). Lineage (NCBI taxonomy): Eukaryota > Viridiplantae > Streptophyta > Magnoliopsida > Asparagales > Orchidaceae > Platanthera > Platanthera guangdongensis. The sequence continues at coordinate 19,145,036 of CM077149.1, forward strand.
GGGTTGTGACCCTAATACGGTGGTGGGCAAGAGCTTTGCCAGAACACCAAGAATGTGCCCTGAGTGCACGAACCGTTGGGCCGGGTGGCGAACAGTTGTGATGGCTTGTGTGCGTGAAATCACATTTTGATGATATATTGTCATACTTGTGATATAATATGCTTGCAGGGAAGAATACCGCTGCCCCGAGAGAAGGGGTAGGGTCGTTATAAGTTGGTCAGCTGAACGCTGACCGTTGCTTTTATTTGCCACCGTTGGGTGGATTGTCCCTGTACAGGTGCTGGAGAGCTGAGCGGGATGCATAGAGGTTGATGTTTCTGCGGTTGTTGCTGCTACTGCTGCTATCCCTCGAAGGCTATCTGTGTTGTCGTGTGTTTTCTTTTATTGTGGCCGGCCTGCACGCCAAGCTGTTTAGGCCACTGTTTGAAAGCCATGTAAGGCCATAAGGCCAACTCTTTGTACTTGTTGTAAGACATTCCTATCCTGTATAAAATGTGGAGTTTTATGTTTGGACATTCATGAGGAGTTCCAATTGTAGTCTAGGCTTCCGCTAGAATGATTTGTGATAGGTGTGATGCGCTACTCTGGTATCATCATGTACCTTCACCGCCTGTTTTGTGATATATACTGTGGAGCCCCGGCCGGACCTTCTAGAATATACCATATGAACGGATGGGGTTGTTACACACGTTACCCCCCTGGTGAATATTTTGTCTGAAGACTCTAAAGAAGCCTTACGCCTGGCTTACATTTTCCCACTGCTGATGATGCCTGGGATTCCACAGAACATACCACTGTTGTATGTTCTTCTCAGGTTATATAATAGGGATAAGCAATCGTTCCTTATAGGTAACTACTACATGAAACTTATCGTCAATGAGGTCGCACTCGTATTGGGCCTCCCAAATTCTGGAGTTCCATTTAAGTTCACTCGGAGCCCCCTCCTAGATCTCACACACAAGTGCCTCAATGAAAAATTAAGTGAAGTTACCGAGGAGGAGTGGTCCCCTGCATTGGAGGAGAGAAAGATCTCCCTTATAGTTAAATATCTATTATGCATGTTCTTTTTCCCCCTTAAGAATCTGAAGGTCCCGGCTTGCCTCGATGCCATAAAAGATATTCAGGATTTTGTGAAGTACAACTGGCCGCAGGCAATCCATGGCTTCCTGCATAGCCAGTTTGATGGATTGAGCAAAATCTGCGAAGTAAGGGGGGCAGGGGAGAACATCGGGTATTTGGAGGGCTGCTCCACCGTGTTGCTGGTATGAAAGCGTTTTTATTTAGCTTTTATTTTATTTTTTATGTTGCCAATTTCGTATGTGTTTTCGTAAAGGTGTGGCTATATGAGCACACGAAGATTCAGCCACCACTGGTCGAGGCAGCACGGCCCCGTATATATCGGTGGTCTCCCACTCTTAGCTACAGTGCTAAATTCTGCCTCGAAGTAGAACGCAACCTCAGGCGAAGAAAATATGTATGTGTTCTCATTTATGATTTATGCTCAATCTAGGTATTAATATGTAAATGTTAAAGTAATATTCTGGTCTTTTATCTTGAATCATTACATAGGTTATCACCACCATTGCTAATGTTGGTGATGACGAGCTGTCATTGCTTGGAGTTGAGGAACTGGAGTCCGATTTTGAGACAGTGCCGAAAAAGAAGGAGAAGAGAAAGAGGGACGTGAAGGTGGACTCTCTTGGCTATGAGAGTGAGAAAGAGAAGAAAATGAAAAATAAGAAGCAAGAGCAAGAACTATTGAAGAAGATTATGTCGGAGATAAAGAAGGAGAGGAGAGGCATGGAAGCCCGGCTCAAATCTTATATTAAATCGGAGGTGGAGGGTTTAAAGACCTTTTGCGAGTCTTTATTCCTGAAATTTCAAGCAGGGCTAAAGCCTACTCATACTCCATCACCACCGCCGCATTCACCACCCTCACCTCGTTCACCCATCATGACATCTGTATCCCCTACACCGTTGTCGCAACCCGCTTCCACTCTCGAGTGCACATTAGTGTCTCCCACATAGATTCGCTCGCAAGAGTTAGTTAGTAGGACCCCAAGGAAGTGTTTTCTACGGGCCAAGACCGTTTCTAGACGGACCTTTCAGAAGGGCCAAATCATTGAATATGAGTCGTATTACCCGGGACGGCTCCATGTGGTAGATAAAATAAGAAAAACCCTTGATTCAGTGTTAAGCAAATCGGTTGATAGGTAATTTTTTATGTTTATGGCACAGTATTTTTTTCCTGAACATTATTATTTTCATGCATTTTTGACTATGATGTCCATTATTTGGTGGTCTTTAACAGGAATATGCTGATTATTGAATGCGGGAATATTTCAATGAGTAGAGGTGATCTGGATGACCTTCTAGGGGTTTGTTGGGTCATGGATTCGCATTTGAATGCGTACTCCATGGTCCTCGGAGCCCGTAGGAAAAAAACCCCGATCTAGTTCGAAGTTTCCTTTATGTGTCGCCCAACCACGCCGTGCGTTACTTGAATATCTACTATTATCTTTAAGTTTTACTACGTACTCATTTATAAAACATTATCGGTTTTGCAGTACTACAAGCAGAGCAAGGCGAGGAACTACCAAGCTCTGATAACCCACATTACCCCTGAGTCGGTTGAGGCTTCAGATTTAGTTCTCATGTCGTGTCATCTTGGGAGTCATTGGGCTTTGCTAGTAGGCTGGTTGAAGGAACAAAGGTGGGAGTACCTCGATTCCCTTCCAAGTAGCCTGCACCATTCTGGTGTACGCGCAAATGTACGTTTAACCGGCTATGATTTATTCCTTTGGCTTATTTTATAACATTGTGCACTTCTAATTCTTTTTTTTTCATGTCATGTAGCTAAAAGCCCTTCAGGAAGATGCACTCCATGCATTTCCTGAAGGATTCATTGATTGGCCAGTGGTGGACGCAAGGAAATCACCACAACAAAGCAATAACTACGATTGCGGGGTGTTCGTTATAAAGTACATGGAGGTGGTAACGTCGTTCGAAGTCGTCACTTGGCAGGATCACCAAGGATGGCAAGCCGCCATGGCCAGATTTCGGGCCGAAATCGCCGCTCAAATTTGCCAAACCTTTGCAAGGCATATTGCGGAGAAGATGGTTGCATGTTAACATTATTGTGCATGATATTTTTTTGTGGTTGAGATAAATCTGATCCCAAGTAGTTGGGATAAACGATGATGACGACAATGATAAACTTTGATGCTGTGATTTCCTCCAGGTTAGATGATGTGAACTATTATTATATTAGTCTAATGTGAACATATTATCTTAGGCGTCCCAAGAGAACACTGCCTACATTCAAGGACTCGTATACTCAAATGAACTAAAAACACTCATTTTATTTATAAAAAAATATTTTTGCACAATCTGTTATTTAATTTTGAGCAAATAAATTCGGAATAATTTTTATCCTGAGCTTAGGCGAGTCGTATCTGTGGTTTTAATGTATCTGAGCATGTAAGTGTCCGTTTGGTGCGGTCTTTTTACTCCGATGAGTTTGGATAAAAATGTCACTGTCATAAAATTTGTTTTTGAGATAACAGTGATGCCGCCACCAAGAAAAAAACTTATTTTGAGCAATTTCTTATCTCAAGTAGTTGTGATAAATCTGACCCCAAGTAATTGGTAAACATAGATACATTGAACGTGCATTTGAATTGTCTAGAATCGTTTTTCTCTACATACACCAAACTTCATTACATATGGGGCTTAAATACATTCGGGACGCCAGGAAAATCAAATGACAAATCAAAAAAACTATCCTCGTTGATATCCATTTGTGCATCGGCCGTGGCAGGATGCTGATTTTGGGACGATATATTGAGAAAATCTATCTCACGCACATCACCCGAAGCCTCCCCTACAAATGTGGGCTTTGATTTAACTGTGACATTTTTCTCTGAAAATGATAAGCAAAAAATAGAATTGAGTTAAACAAACAAAAACAACATGAAAATTATTTGAATGTTGAAAGAAATACTTGGTTTTTTGGTTCTTGTTTCCCAATGTCCCTTCAAACGTGCATTTGAAATTCCTTTTGGTTTCTTCTTGGCCGGATCCCTAACGAGTGGAGTGCTTCTTTCCTTTTGACCGTCAGTGTACCCTTGCTTTTCCTTTTCTTCCGCCGCCACCATGTCGTCAACCTCCTTACCCAACTCATTTAATACCGTCAGGACCCTTGCCCTTGCAGGTTGGCAGTTCCCCATACGGTTTGCGAGGTCATACGAATAACGCACCAAATGATTTCGAAATACCAAATTGGAGTCGCATTGTAACATGCGTGGGGTATTTGGTAGGTATATATTTTTTTTGGCGTTTTGAGAAAATCGTTTAAGCAAGTATTGGTTCGAAACTTGCCGGACATTTTTCATATTATATATCCTTAGTATATGCTTGCATAGTATGCCCCGCGTCTCGAAACCTCTGCATGAACATTGAGATTCATTGGAATCAGAATGCAAGTTCACAAACCATCGTTTGTCTTCTTCAGAACCGTCACATTTCTTCGTTACATAGAGAGAATGATTTTCGTCATATCTAGTCTCATCAACGACGCAAATGCCAACGGCTCCCTCCATGTACGCTTTCTCAAAAATACTAAACATTTTGCGTGTGTAAAATTTGGAAGCATGGCGGAGTAAACAACTATTAAACTTTAAGCATACCGTCCCTTGATTGCCTCTAAAATCTTCGTCACGCTCGCCTCTACGCCAAGAGCCGACCATTTTCTCCAACCCGTGGAAACACTCCACTAGTGTACTCGTGCTCTTTGAACATCCGTGCATGCCATTGTTGGCCGATTCGCTGCATTGTGTTGATAATATACCCAAATCCAATACATCTTTGTTGAACGCCGTTGACCACTTTCTTCTAACTTGATGCAGATCTCCTAACCATTTGTTATCTTCTAGAGATCCCTTGGAAACCATCTCATTCCAATGCATATCGAACTCAATCTCGCTGTCACACTTACTTAAACATTGATAAAAAAGTGCACGGATACTTTTGTCTTTATTGAAGCATGGTACTTTGGAGGGGGCCTTCTTCGAGATATGCCACTGGCATAGGCGGTGACGACTCTGCGTAAGTACTCTACCAATCGCTACGGACATTGCCTGATCTTGATCCGTGAATATAGTCGTTGGTTGTTTGCCTCCGACAAATTTTAAAAATGTTTCAAACACCCAAACAAAGGAATCAATGGTCTGTTCAGCGATGAAAGCGCCGCCAATAAAAATATTCTGTCATTGATTGTTGACTGCGATTAATGGAGCACAAGCCAAATTATACTTGTTCAATCTGTAGGTTGTATCAAATATAATAACATCCCCATAGCAGTCATAATCTATTTTACTATGTCCATCCATCCAAAAGAAGCTTGTTAACCTGTTTAGTTCATCCGTACGAACATCGAACGAAAACATGTTGTCCTCCAACTGCTTTCCCTGGAGTATCTTCAAAAGACTAAGTGAATCACCGCTCTCTATCAAGGCCTTTCTTTCCCGCTGCAGAAAGTTATAGGCATCAGATTTGGAGAACCCAACATTCTCCACCCCTCCAACTTCATTGGATAAAAAGTTGTATGCATGAACAGTTCTAACCACAGCATCTGTCAAATTTTTCATAAGATTACCCTGCATGTTTGAAATGCTACGGTGCGATCTCAACAAATGCTGCTCCTTCTCGGTGGCAAGGGGATGGTTGTGCTCCTCAACGAACTTCGACACTGTCCAATTTCTGCCTTCTTTGTCTGCGGAAAAAAATATACATGCCAGACAACCTGTTCGTGTCTCCAATTTTCGATACTTTTTTGGAGACGGACCGACACTTCGAAAACCGGGTTTGGAGCAACTGTACTCCCGAGATCTAATAATCCGAGTGTGCGTCCAGTAGGTTATGTGTTGTTTTCGGACACTAAAACCTGTGCAATGAGCATACTGACAATACATAGCGTAGGCCTCGTCCTCTGAATGAACTACTGGAAACACCACAGGTTTTTTTGGGACCTGACAATTTTCGAAGGAATGCAGTTGAAAACTGTGCTGATGGTAAAAAAAATGCAGTTACAATCATCAAAGAAATGCAGTTGCATTAACTTACAATTACCTCTTCTACAACAACATTACCGGAACCCTGACTACTTGTTGCTCCCACTTCAGACATTTTTGAGACTTGACATTTTTCGAAGGAATGCAGTTGAAAAATGTGCTGATATTCAAAAAATGCAGTTATAATCATCAAAGAAATGCAGTTGCATTAACTTACAGTTACCGCTTCTACAACAACACTACCAGAAGCCTGACTACTTGTTGCTCCCACTTCAGACATTTTCGCCTACAACTTTCCCGAAAAATACAGAGACATAATAGAAATTTGATGAAGTTTATAATGTTAGGGTAAGCACTAGATCACAATACCTGGACTGAAACGTTTTGAAAAACTGTAGGGAGCACGAACATGGGCAAAGAAGGAGAAGGAGCGGCGAGTTGCACGAGAACTAGGGGCGGCGAGCGGCGAGCGGCGAGTTGCCGAAGTTCACTGATTTTCGGTCGATAGTTTTAGCTCCCGCAGCTGCTGAGAAGGGAAGAAGCGGGGTGGAGGGAAAAACAGTAATTTCAGAAAGTAAAAAAGTGGGCCCCGGCTATTTATTTCCGCAGGACTCCTTCCTGCGTTACCCGCAGGGAAAAATTTTCCGTGCGTAGGAGCTTCTCCCCCCATTTCTTCTTTTTTGTTTAAATTGTCATATTTCAGTTTTATGTAAGTGTCATTTATTTTCTTTCGCAAAATCCAACATGGTATCAGAGCAAGGTTGCATTGGTTGGTCGATCTCACTAGCAATGTCCTTGTGAAATCCAATCTCTGCATGGCTATGTCAAAAGAGGGGCCATAAAATACGGATTCCCCGGTAGCTTGTTTGGACTTTGTCTCTCAAGTTCTACCTTGTGAGGTCGCATGTGGGTGGTTTCATCTTGCCCGTGGAGGTGCCATTTGGAGTGCAGTTCAAGGATGACTATAAGGAGAGGGATCAGAAATGAAAACAGATTATCCCGGTGGTGCGTTGAGTCCTGTCCCACATTGCTTACCCGACAACATTCTCCTACCTCCTTCTAACAAGATCCTTCATCTTCCATGGAAGAAAATTATTTTGCAGCAATATTTGATTTACGGGAGGGTGTTGAAAGTATATGCTATACCTTTCCTGCTGCAGTTTTGACTAGTCATATCCGCCACCTTTTGACAAACTTGTTCTTTCTGCAATTTAAAAAATAAAGGGTTTCCTGTTCTCGCCGCCTGTTGATTGGATGGGCTTAGGCTCCGTTTGGGGGGATTTATTTTTACCGGTCCAGCGGTTACGACCGCATGAATCAGACCGGAATTAAGGTCTGATTCATGCGGTCGTAACCGCATGACCGGTAAAAATAAGTCCCCCCAAACGGAGCCTTAATCACCAAATGCTGAAAAAGAATTTTTTTGAAGCTTGCACAATATCTCTGCAGCAGTTTTAAATCTTTTATATTAATATTTGTTTTGTTCTCATGTATGTTTCCCCTTTCTGTATAAAGGTAGGGCTGGTTTACAGATGTGAATCATCAAAAATAGTTGGAGGAAATGTAATCCTGAAGCTAGTTCCACACTCTCCCTTCTCCCCCATTTCCTTCCTCAGTTTTAAGTTTTATTTCAGTTTGAGTATTTTGTTATTTTCTTCCGCAATTTCCAACATGGTATCAAAGCTAGGTTGCGTTGGTTGGTCGATCACGCCGACGAAGTTCTTGTGAAATCAAATCTCTACGTGGCTATGCCAAAAAGAGAGGCCTGAAAATACAGATTCCCCCGTAGCCCATGTGGGCTTTCTCCCTAAAGTTCTACCCAGCGAGGTCGCGTGTGAGAGGTTTGGAGCACAGTTCTAGCTTGACCAAGACGAGTGAGGCCGATAAAGAAAACAGATTTTCCCCGGTGGAGCGTTGAGCTCTGTCCCACTTCACCTACCCGACTGCGTTCCCCTACCTCTTTCCAACAAGATCCATCATCATTTGTGATAGAAAATAAGTTTTTTTTTGTAGAAGATTTCGACTTACGGGAGGGTGTTGGAAGTATTTGCTAAGCCTCATCTTCTATGTTTTTGAAAAGTCAATGTATGGGCTTTTGGATGATCATTAGAAATCAGCTAAAAGGAAAAATATGAACTGTGATTTTGATGTGTCTATTCGCCGAACTGAATCTTCCATTCCTGCTAAAGTCAAATGCAAAAATCACAAGCAAATCTCATCTCACTGAAAAGTTAAAAGATTGTAAGGAAGCTTTTTGGGGGGTGTGTTATCAGCCACTTTTACTTTAAAATATTGTGCATGTACTCTTTATTTTATTCATTTGTTGTTTCTACATAACGACCTTGTATGTGAGAAGTTGTGGTGGGGGGTGAGAACTATGCTGAAGAAATATGAACCATGCGTTGGAGCTCTGCCTCTCTCCCACTTCTTTTTTTTTTATTTAAGTTGTGTTATTTCAGTTTTATGTAAGTGTCCTTTATTTTCTTCCACAAAATCCAACATGGTATGACAATGAGGTTGCATTGGTTGGTCGATCTCGTTGGTGATCTTCTTATGAAATCAAATCATTATGTGTCTATGTCGAAAAGAGGGGCCAAAAAATACAGATTCTCCGGTAGCTCAGTTGGGCTTTGTCTCTCAAGTTCTACCAAGTGAGGTCGCGAGTAGGTGGTTTCTGTTGGAGGTTGACTTGTTGATCGAGTCAGCAAAAGAAAAAGAAGAAAAAATAAGATTTTGTTTTTATTTTTATTAAATGCTGTAGAAGTTTTAATGATAGGAGTAAGTAGTTGAGAGGTTGCATTTATTAGGAGAGAGAGTTTTCTTTGTTTTGTTTGACTATAAATAGACCCCCTGTAATTCATTTTAAAGGTTGCTGTGAATAGAAGTTTCCTTCCTCCTTCATATTTCGGTTTCAGAGAGGGAGAGAGAGAGAGGAGCGCTGCAGCGCTGGAGAGGTTCTAGTCCGGACGGTTTGTCAACCAAGTCGCGCGACTTGTACTCGCGGTTTGGGCGTTGAGCTCGCCTGTGTCAGCTCGCAGGAAGTGGAGCGCAGCTCGCGAGAAGGGGTAGTAGCTCGTTGGTTTACTCGCGGGTTGAGTGCCCGCGTGTGGTGGTCTCGCAGGATTGATCTCGCCGAGAGGACTACTCGCCTGCAAGAGTGAGCTCGCACGGTTTGTGGCGGATTGGAGCGGTGAACTCGCAGTTAGCTGTCTCGCGGAGGGGAACTCGCGCGGGTTGGTTGGTCGTCTCGCAGGAGGGAGACCGCGCGAGTAGGCGGCTTGTTGAGGCGGTCTTGGAAGTTGGGTTATTTTGGGAAAGACGGTTTTGGTGCAGGGAACCATACACATTTCCAACAACTGGTATCAGAGGGAGGTTGCAAACTTTTACGGTGACTCGGAAGGTTTGAAGTAGAGGAGAGATGGAGTTTGGAGGTGCCATGCCTGGGCAAGTCCCCAAGCTGACGAAGACGAATTATGCAAACTGGAGTATTCAGATGAAGGTGCTACTCGCTTCTATGGAACTATGAGAGATAGTTGAGGACGGGTATGAAGAGCTTACTGCCGAAGCAGAAGCGGCGTTGACCAATGCCCAAAAGACGACATTGAGGGAAGTGATAAAGAAAGATAAGAAGACACAGTTCATGTTATACCAAGGGGTCGATGAAGCCACGTTCGAGAAGATCTCAGACGCTACAAGTTCAGAGGAGGCATGGGAGATATTGCAACACTCCATGCAAGGAGTAGATAAAGCAAAGAAGGTGAAGTTGCAGTCCCTTCGAGGGGAGTATGAAATGTTGAGGATGCAGAGCACCGAGAAGGTCGGTGACTTTGTGACCCGTCTGCGGACGCTCACAAACGAAATGAAGCACAATGGGGAGGCAATTGACGATGTGAGTCTCATGGAGAAGCTTCTGAGGTCCATGTCAAAGAAGTTTCAGCATGTGGTGGTGGCGATCGAGGAGTCGAAGGACCTCACCCAGTTGACCGTAGACGAGCTTGTAGGCTCATTGCAAGCTCATGAGTACAGAATGCTGCAGGATGATGAAGAAGCGAGTGATCTGGGAAAAGCACTTCAAAATCAGCTGAACTTCGGAGAGAGATTCGGAAGAGGGGGCGGCCAGCGTGGTCGAGGTCAACAAGGTAGAGGAAGAGGAAGGAGAGGAGGAAGAGATCATGGAAGAAACCAATATCACCAGAGAGAGGCAGAGCAACCTCAAGGAGGAAAGTGGCAAGAAGGAAGAGGTAGAGGAATGGGCTAAGGAAGAGGCTGAGGAGGAAGAGCCCAAGTTCAGTGTTACAACTGCAACAAGTTTGGGCACATGAGCTATGACTGTTGGTCTCCGAGGAAGACAGAAGAAGCCAACCATTATGCAGAGGCTAGGAACAAGGGGAACGATGCTGGCGGTGGAGACCCAATGATGTTTCTAGCCTACCGAGGGGCAGAAGAAGGAAGGAATGAAGTGTGGTACCTGAACACAGGGGCGAGTAACCACATGTGTGGAGATAAGGAGATGTTTTCTAACCTTGAACCCAGTGGGGGTAAGGTTAGCTTCGGGGATGCTTTGAATATTTCCTTGGAAGGAAATGGCCTGGTTGTTGTGAAACTGAACGGGGAGAGAGTACACTTGAACGATATGTACTATGTACCAGGGTTGAAGACCAACATCTTGAGTGTTGGGCAGTTAGTGGAGAGAGTCTACTGCGTATAGATGAAGGATGGGTCTCTGACATTGAATAATGATCAAGGGAAGGAGGTAGTAAAGGTGAAGATGACGGCGAACCGTCTCTTCACGCTAAAGATGGATGCTCAAGAGACGGCTTGTCTCGCGAGAACAAAAGAAGAGGAAGAACAATGGCTATGACACCATAGGATGGGGCATTTGGGCTTCACAGGGTTGAAGCTACTATCCCACTCCAAGATGGTGGCGGATCTGCCTATGATCTCCCCTCCGCAAAAGGTGTGTGAGGCGTGCAAAAAGGGGAAGCTGAAGAGGCAGACATTCGAAGGAGGGAAGTCCTGGAGAGCAAGGCGGCAACTTGAACTGGTTCACTTGGACATCGCGGGCCCGTTTGAGACCACCTCAATAGGCGTAAGCAAGTACTACATCACCTTCACGGATGACTACAATCGGAAGTATTGGGTGTATTTTCTGAGAGAGAAGTCTGAGACCCTTAACAAGTTCAGGGAGTTCATGACGATGGCCGAGAAGGAGAGTGAGCAACCTTTGAAGGTGCTAAGGACAGATCGAGGTAGGGAGTACACCTCAAGGCTGTTTGATAATTTCTGTAAGGAGAATGGAATATCACACCAACTGACGGCGGCATACTCACCGAAGCAGAACGGAGTGGCAGAGAGGAAGAACCTTACCATCATGAACATGGCGAGGAGCATGGTAAAGGAGAAAGGGCTACCAAAGATGTTCTGGGCAGAAGGAGTGCAATTTGCGGTGTATCTACTGAACAGATGCCCCACAAAGAGTGTGAAGTTCATGACGCCGTTTGAAGCATGGAGCGGTTGGAAGCCGAGTGTAAATCACCTAAGGGTCTTCGGATGTGTAGCTCATGCTCACATCCCAGACCAGACAAGGAAGAAGCTCGATGATAGGAGCGAGAATTGCATTTTTGTTGGTTACGCTACGGAGAGCAAGGCATACAAATTTTACAACTCGGTGACGGGAAAGGCCATAGTCTCGAGGGACGTGGTGTTTGAAGAAGGATGCAGCTGGAGCTGGGATTAGGAGACGAGAAGTATGAAGGGCATGTTCTTTGAAGATGAGGAAGAGGGTGGTCACAAGGCTGGAGCCGAGAATGGTGGAGCTGAGCCGCGATCACCACCGAGTAGAAATTCAGGGGGAGCTTCCATATCCTATTCAAGAGGGGAAAGCTTCAGTGGAGGCAATTCTGGAGGAGGAAGCGGGAGCCGGAGTGACTCCGAGAGTCCACCACCCAAGATAAAGGGGTTGGCGGAGATCAATGAGGAGACGGTCCCAATTCATGCTAACTATTCATTATATTGTCTCTTAGCAGATTGCGAGCCACGGTCCTATGAAGAAGCTGCCCAGGAGAAATCTTGGAGGATGGCGATGGATGCCGAGATGACATCCATAAAGAAGAACGATACATGGGAGCTAGTTGACCCACCGGCGGGCCATAAACCACTCAGGGTGAAATGAGTTTACAAGGTGAAGAAAAACAAAAATGGAGCTGTGAAAAAGAACAAGGCAAGGCTGGTGGTGAAAGGGTATAGACAAGTCCAAGGGGTGGATTATGATGATGTCTACGCCCCAGTGGTGCGGATCGATACTATAAGGCTGATCATCGCACTGGCAGCACACTACGGATGGACTATCATGCAAATGGATGCTGTGGCGGCGTATCTGAATAGGTACCTGGAGGAGGATGTGTACATCGAGCAGCCTCCAGGGTACGTGGTGAAAGGCAAGGAGAGAAAAGTCTGCAAGCTGAGCAGCGCCTTGTACGGACTGAAGCAGGGAGCTCGAGCTTGGAATGGGAGGATAGACAAAGTCCTTCAGGAGCATGGGTATATCAAGTGCCCATATGAGTATGCTCTCTACATGAAAGTGGAGAAGAGTGGGGATATCATGATCCTATGTCTATATGTGGATGACATGATATTCACCGGGAGCAACCCTGCGATGTTCGAAGAATTCAAGAAGCTGATGATGGAGGAGTTCGAGATGACGGACTTAGGAAAGCCGAGCTACTTCTTGGGAATTGCGGTGCAACAGAGAGAAGATGGGATCTTCATCTCCCAGAAGAAGTATGACGAGGAGATTCTGAAGAAGTTTAGGATGAAGGGTAGCAAGGCTATCTCCACTCCTGCGGACCCTGGAATGAAACTGAGGAAGGATTCCGAAGAGGAAAGAGTGGACCCAACTATGTTCAAGAGCCTGGTCGGAAGTTTAAGGTACTTGACTTTCACTAGGCCGGACATAATGTATGCGGTCGGGGTAGTAAGCAGGCACATGGAAGAGACCAAGCAGGACCACTTCACAGCAGCGAAGAGGATCCTGAGGTACTTGAACGAGACTCGGGACCATGGCCTGAAGTACTCATCTGGAGGAGAGTTGAAGCTAGTCGTCTACTAGGATAGCGACTATGGAGGACATGTGAACGACCGAAAGAGCACTTCCGTGTATGCATTCAACATGGGAATCGCGGAGTTCTCATGGAGTTCTAAGAAGCAGGCTACTATAGCCTTATCATCTTGCGAAGCGGAGTACATAGCGGCGGAGGCATGCGCCTGCCAAGCCATCTGGCTACGGAACCTTCTGGGGGAGTTGCATCACGCGCAGGAAGGGCCAACGACAGTACTAGTGGATAACAAGTCTGCCATCCAGCTCGCAAAGAACCTAGTGTTGCATGGGAGGAGAAAGCATATCAAGACCCGATTTCACTTCCTCCGTGAACAAGTGGAGCAGAAGACAGTGGAGGTGGGGTATTGCCCAACCGGAGAGCAGATCGCGGACATATTCACTAAGACGTTGAAGGTGGAGACATTCGAGATGCTCAAAGGCAAACTCAGCATGATCTGCCAAGTTTGAGGGGGAGCTTGTTGAAGGTTGACTTGTTGACCGAGTCAACAAAAGAAAAAAGAAGAAAAAAATAAGATTTTGTTTTTATTTTTATTAAATGCTGTAGAGGTGTTAATGATAGGAGTAAGTAGTTGAGAGGTTGCATTTATTAGGAGAGAGAGTTTTGTTTGTTTTGCTTGGCTATAAATAGGCTCCTTGTAATTCATTTTAAAGGTTGCTGTGAATAGAAATTTCCTTCCTCCTTCATATTTCGGTTTCAGAGAGGGAGAGAGAGAGAGAGGAGCGCTGCAGCGCTGGAGAGGTTCTAGTCCGGGCAGTTTGTCAAACAAGTCGCGCGACTTGTACTCACGGTTTGGGCGTTGAGCTCGCCTGTGTCAGCTCGTAGTAAGAGGAGCGCAGCTCGCGAGAAGGGGTAGTAGCTCGCTGGTTTACTCACGGGTTGAGTGCCCGCGTGTGGTGGTCTCGCAGGATTGATCTCGCCGAGAAGACTACTCGCCTGCAAGAGTGAGCTTGCGCGGTTTGTGGTGGGTTGGAGTGGTGAACTCGCCGTTAGCTGTCTCGCGGAGGGGAACTCGCGCGGGTTGGTTGGCCGTCTCGCAGGAGGGAGACCGCGCGAGTAGGCGGCTTGTTGAGGCGGTCTCGGAAGTTGGGTTATTTTGTGAAAGACGGTTTTGGTGCAGGGAACCATACACGTTTCCAACAGTTTCATCTTATCTTGGAGGTGCCATTTGGAGTACAGTTCAAGATTGAACATAATGAGAGGGACCAAAAAAGAAAATGAATTATCCCCGGTGGCGCGTTGAGTTATGTCCCACGTCGCTTACCCGACAACATTCTCCTACCTCCTAACAAGATCCTTCATCTTTCGTGGAAGAAAATTATTTTGCAGTAGTATTCGATTTACGGGAGGGTGTTTAAAGCATATGCTAAACCCTCCTGCTGGGGTTTTGTCTTGTCATATCCGCCACCTATTGGCAGACCTGTTGTTTCTGCAATTAAAAAAAGAAATGAGTTTCCTATTCCCGCAGCCAGTTGATTGGATGGGCTTAATCACCAAATGTTGATAAAGAAATTTTTTGAAGCTTGTGCAATATCTCTGCAACAGATTTAAATCTTGTATAATAATATTTCTTTTGTGGTTTACGGATACGAATCATCAAAAAATAGTTGGAAGAAATGTAATCCTGAAGCTAGTTTCGCCCTCTTCCTTCTCCCCTATTTCCTTTTCACTTTTAAGTTTTATTTCAGTTTGAATTTTTTGTTATTTTCTTCCTCAATTTCCCACATGGCCACCTAAAGATCACATCCTTCGAGCAGCTCTCCCCTCTATGGAGACTCCCACAACAAACCAAGGCTGAAATCGAGCTCCTCCCACCTCTTAGATGTAACATCCCGACTTTTATTGGGCCACTAGAGCCCTAGTGGGCCCAATAAAAGTGACCCGTACCTCTACCAGTGGCCCGTACCAAGGTAGGAGGTAACCCTAGATGAGGATATCGAGCCAGGAAATTCCGATTTGAGCCCTGTCAGTTCTCGTGAAATCGTATGACCAAAACGAGCTCATTAGAACTCATTGCGTCGCAATTCGAGGCCTAACGACGAATATAGGCACTTTGACCATTTTAGCTCGCCACGACATACAGATTTTGGACTTTCGCCAAACGAAATCTGATTCAATCCCAGTCAGTGGCTCTGGACTCGTATGGTCAATACGAAGTCAACAGAAGTCGTCTCAGGCAATTTTGATGTCGAATAGTCAACTCGAGGTCAAATCAAGCATATTCGTGCACCGAAAAGTGTGCGCACACTAATTGTAACACGACACCCCAACTTTGACCCGACCCCGATATCTTGGACCCACTTTGACTTTGACCAGCAAGGGAGACCCACCCTGGGGTTGACTTTGGTCAAACCCCCCTAAAAAGTCAATTTTTGTATTCTGTGTCCAAAGAGGTGTTCACCCTTCTTCATTAATTGGCTAAGGCTATACCCCCCTCACCACTTGGGCCACCCAAATCAGCAAGAATGGTGGGATTGGGCCAATGACCAAGGTAGGCCCAAATTCCCTCTCCCCCTTCTTCTCTCCCTAAGGACCAAGGCCCAAGCCCACTCCTCCTCCCTTTGTTTGCTGGCACTTGGGGCCACCTTAAAGGTGCCACCTGGCCAGCCCAAGTGGAGGGGAGGTGAAGAGCTCCTCACCTCATGGGGATTTATCCGACATCGGATAGGGGAGGGATGACCACTGTCCCCAAGCCTATAAAAGGCCTTGCCTGGCCTCCTCCCCTCCACACACATCTACCCGAGCCAAGGAAGCCCTCACCGAAATCGTAGATCGCCGAAAAAGACCAACTCGAGCCAAGATCCTCTGCCACCTTGCATGGCAGATCAAGCCTGCCCCTCCCAAGCCCCTTCTGCACAAGTAGAAACCTTCTCCTCCTCCTCCCTCATCCTTTCTATGTGCTGCATGGACCTCCCGACGTCTAGAGCGCCACCGACACCAGCCGAGCCAAGCTCTAGGTCAGGTGGTGGCCGAGAGAGTCCAACCCCTCCCAGTGCCGATAGTGGCGCTGGGGAAAGGTTAAACCACGGGGGATGACATTTCCCAGTGGTGGAATGCCGGGGTGCCGTCGGAAAATGCCGCTCCGGCGGCACCCGAGAAATAGAGTTTTTCTCTGTTTATCTCCAGCGGCGGCCGACGGCGGTACCGCCAGAGAGAATCCCATCCCCCGGCGGACCGGGTGGGGGTGGTGTCATGACTGGGTTCAATGCCAGGGAGGCAGGGTGTAATGCCCTCATCCATCATATATCATATGACAGAAGGTCCGGACGGGGCCCGACGCCATATACTACGAACAGGTAAGGAGGTTACAAGTTGTTTCCAAATTCAAGTTCAATTATAAATGCACCCTAGCTCATAGCATTCTAGTGGAAACATTTTAAGGTAAGAACCCACACATAACGAGAATGCCCACTACACCAAAAAAGAATGACATTTAAACATACACATAACAAATGTTTTGGTCGTATCCTTATTACAACTGTTTCATTTGACAAAAGTGGGTTCATACATCGGCACACAGACCGGCCACACATGAAAACAATAAATATTCGCTTTTGGGCATTCAAAGGCCAGCCAATTGCAGCGCATGGGCTTCAGCCACCTGTTTTCCACTTGGCTCTCCAACACCTGCACAAAAAGCCCACCAAAACGTGGCAAACAGAGCAACGATCAACATTTTGCTGACCCGATTATAACGATCCCACCCCTTACTCTGAACGGCTTTTCTCCATCCCTATAACAAGGAATATCATATATATGTATTGGCAACTTCAAGGTGCACTTAAGCACCATTCACCACAGATGTTGGCCCAACGACCACAAGCCCCGTTTACTCAGAGAACATTTTTGGTGTACCAGACTCTCCCATGTAACACCACCGTTCAGAGGTCCATGACTTAACGGTAACTTTGTCGTTCAGAGTTACTTAACTTGACGACTACGTCGTTCAGAGGTACTTAACTTGACGACCAACTGCCTATTCAGAGGTACTTAACTTGACGACCCAGTCGTTCATAGGTACTTAACTTGATGGCACAGTAGTTGGCCTTCACGGCTCAACTCATCACAAGCCACATGGCTTTGTCCATTACGAGCTAGCACCCACCACAAGCTAAACATCTTAAGCACACAGCCTCACATACAATGGCCCCTAGCTCTCGTCGAGACAGGCCACACAAAATTTCAGCTCACTAGGAGCTATCGCCTGACGACACTCACTATCGCCCGACGACATCAACAGTTCTCGAAATCATGACCTTTCCCGGGTATTTTCTTAGAAATGCTTCCAGTACTTCGATGCAGCACCCTACACACCCATAGACTTTGGATTTCACACGTACATCACACACATATCCACAGAGTCTTCTCCGACACGCAAACACAAAAACATCACCAATCGAGACGAACCTGTCTAGATGTGCTTCACACAGCATGTCTATTCCGTACTCTATATTTCCGGATCTATATACAGGAATATATGGGGATCAAACCGATCTACCCATTGGAATCGACCCTTTTTCACCTTTTGGTGAGGGGATCCATGCAAGTATGCATATTGAGGACTTCACTTGTTCGGGAGAAACTCGTTACCCTTGTAGTTCTCTTTCTAGCCATGCTGAAGCTTTTCGACATGGATGGAAGTGAGCGCCTCACTTTCCCCTTTGCGGATCTAGCCTCAAATCTGGCTTCCGACCACAAGATCTTCTTCAGTAAGCTTACAAAGCTCAGCCCAGTACCTCCTTAATTTCTTCTTCCTTTTTACTCAAGGAAACTCAAGAGATGAAGAGAGAGAGAGAGAGAGAGAGAGAGAGAGAGAGAGAGAGAGAGAGAGAGAGAGAGAGAGAGAGAGAGAGAGAGAAAGAGAATGAAACCTCCTTCCTATTCATCTATGGTTCAATGGATTCGGAACTAATCCCAGCCACATGATCTCTCCTCCAAAACAAAGCAAAGGTCAGGATTTGGGCTGAAAAGTCAATCGCCGCTCACTGGACGCTCACTAGCCATCTGATACGAGTCGCCAATCGATGATATCAGATTTTGACAATTCTTCGAACGAAGTCAAGTTCGTCGAACGAAATTCATCGAACATGAGAGAATTCGTCGAACGGGACATAACACATGACAGAGCTTATTTCATCGAGCACTATTCGACGCTTTCGTCGAGCTCTGCACGACGCTTTCATTGAGCTCTGATCGATACTTTCGTCGAGCTTTGCTCGACTCTTTCGCCGAGCACTGTGCGAAGCTTTCGTCGAGCTCTGCTCGACTTTTAGTCTATTACCACCAACTCCTTTTTGGGGTGTTACACAGGGTGGTGCAGTGGCGTTGGGAGCAGAGCCACCACCACCCTGCTCTCGGGTTGAACAATTCAGGCGGGGGCCGGCGGCGGCAGGCCGTCAGGCAACCACCCAAGGTCTAGACGACCACCGGCAAACCGATCAGGGGTAGTGCCGGCTTCCAGCGGTGGCTGACCTGCGGAGGTAGAGGGCCACCGCCTCCTCCATGAATGGGATGAAATCGCCGCCATCCATTCTCAGTGATGAGATGGACGACGGGGATTACCTCAATTCCCTCCCCTGCCTTTGCTTCTGTGCCCCCCACGGCGGATCCGCGGCTGATCCGCTATGGGGAAATGATGGCGTATTGACCCGTTCGGCTCAACCTCAGCCGCAAATCCCCATTGATCTGCTAATTGCAGACCAAAAATCCACAGAAATTTGTGGAATTTTCTGGGCCAAATCAAAGCCCCCGTGGGCAAAGTGGTCAACATGAAAAATGTTCCCCATAATGGGGGCTTGCTCCACAAATGTTTTGAGAATTTTTGAAAATATTTAGTATTTTAAAAGCTTAAATAATATTTTTTAGGCCTAATTAATGACCCAAAACTTGGAAAAAATTATGAAAACAATTTTAGATTCGATTTAAGCTCTACCAAAGGTTATATCAAAAATTGGAGACTATTGGGTACATTGGAAATTGTGCACCTGATTTGGAGAAGCCTCACCTGACTCAATGATATACATCAGGTTGTATTTGATGGTGTATTGAGTTTGCTTGTGCAGGTAGAAGAATGCAGAAAATATTCTAAGTACAAAAGTGTCGAGACATTTATAATATGTTGACATCTTTGAAGAAGTAGCGTCGAGACTAGAAGCAAAGTTGTGTCGACACACTAGACTTATGTTGACACATGGAATTTGAGTCAACAACAGCTATGTCGACACTCCGGACTAGTATCGACACAATTAGATTTGAAGTGCTGACATTAGTAGAAGGGTTATGTCGACACAGAAGACTTGTGTTGACTTACAGAGTTTGAGTCTACATCAGTGGCGTCGATAGTTTTTGAAGTATGTAGACACATTCTACAAAGGCAGTGTTGAGACTGAATGAAGAGCCATGTCGACAGTTTTTGAAATTTGGCAACAACACCAAAGCAAGTGTGTCGACACCCAGGTAATTATGTGGACACATACTTCATCTGTGTCGACACATACTATCCTTATGTCTCGACACATTCAGTTAGTTAAATAACTCTAAGTGCCAAATCTCAAGACTAAAGACTTGATAGCTGCCAGAATTGTCAAGGCCTGTTAGACATGTCAGAACTGTTAGATGTCAGTCAACTACCGGATCAGCCGGTTGCCTCTGATGTGATCTATAAATAGAGCTGAGCTATCAGAGAAAAATAAGAGAGCGAGACAGAGAGAAAATATAGAGGGAAACCAAGAAGGAGGAGGAATACTCCAAGAAGAATTCACAAAATTCTATACAACAAGAAGATTCTGATTCTAAATCAGAGAAGGGAACAACATCTCATTAGATCTGTCAGTGTTTGTATAATTAAGTCTGCAAGAAGGAAGAAGATGAGTCTACATCAACTTCTCAAGAAGATTCAACCTAGGTTCTCTCTTTCAAGAACCTTTGAATAAGCTAAGTAAGGTTGAATCTGATTCATTGTAGCAATGGTATGAAGAAAGCAGATTAATCAAGATCTGATCAAGATTCCCTCACCTCTCTTTCTCTCTATCTGGGTGAAGGAAGAAAGTAATTCTTTATACAATTTTCTGTAAGATCTCTTTTTAGATCTGAGTGTAAGAGATTTCAATCTCTAAGTTGTAAGCCTGTAATTATAAAGGCTGAGGTAGGGCTGTTTGCCTGAGGTAGGAGATTAAGTTCTCTGAGTTGTAGGCCTGGTGATAAGGGCTGAGGTAGGGCTGTTTGCCTGAGGTAGGAGATTAAGTTCTCTGAGCTATAGGATTGGTGATAAGGGCTGAGGTAGGGCTTGATTGCCTGAGTGATAGGAGTGTGGATTCACTCTGAGGTAGGGTTCTTGGGAAGGGCCTGAGGTGTAGGACTTGTTGAAGTCTGAGCTGTAGGAACAAGTTTGGGTTCTGAGTTATAAGATCTGAGGATCTGAGAAGGTGGAAGGAAGTTTGGCCGAATCTAGTGTACTGCTAGATATGCGAAGGGGGAAATT
The DNA here is from genome assembly GCA_039583875.1 of Platanthera guangdongensis. Taxonomy (NCBI): domain Eukaryota; kingdom Viridiplantae; phylum Streptophyta; class Magnoliopsida; order Asparagales; family Orchidaceae; genus Platanthera; species Platanthera guangdongensis. Next base: position 19,165,702 of record CM077149.1, read on the forward strand.
GGATGTACCCATCATTTGGAGAACCACTATAAATCTGTGTGTATGCTGTGATTGGATGATTGTATGCTGTGGTAGTTGTAGAATTTATAACTGTGCTGAGATTAATTTATTAACTGCCTAAGTTGAATTAGAATTGAACCTATTCACCCCCGCTCTAGGTGTTTAGACAATCTTGAATCCAATTCTTTCAAGTGGTATCATAGGGAGGTTCCTCAAATTTAGACTTAACAGTCTGAGTGTATCTCCGAGGCTTATAAGATAACCAAGATGGGTTCAGGTGAAAATCACAAAGAACTTGGATCCATAAAACTTCCCATTTGTAGAAAAGAAACACTTGACATATGGAAAGAGAGGGTCAGATTATTCATGGAGGCATCTAATCCAAGAATTTACATCACAGTTCAAGAAGGGCCTTTCATTCCTATGAAGACATCTGTTCTAGATGCAAATCTGAAAACTCCAAAGAGTTATTATGAGATGACCAAAGATGAGATCGTCTTAGCCACTTGGACAAGAGGGCACGAAACATAATTGTTAGTGCAATAGATGATTCTACATTTCAGAATTTAGTCCACTACAAAACTTCAAAGGAAATGTGGAACATTTTGATTGTCTACATGGAGGGAACAGAAGAAGTAAGAGAGGATAGGAAATCTATGCTGAATAAAGAATATGAGAGTTTCAGACAAGCCGAGATAGATAGCATAGCTATATACTATGAAAAGTTCTTCAGAATTGTCAATAAGCTGATGACTTATGGAAGAGTCTTTAGTACTTATGAACTGAATGACAAGTTTCTCAGATCATTAACCAAGGATTGGGATACCAAGGTCTGTGCCATTAGAGAAGTGGCCAAACTTGCAGATACTCCTCCATCAACCTTGTTTGGAAAATTGTTGTCTTATGAAATGCAGCTAATTGCCAGAAAGGAAGATGAGAAGAGCAGCAGGTCTTGTGCCAAAGATAAGTCTGCGGCTTTCAAGGTTGAAGCTACAAGGAAGGGAAGGAGAAAACTCCTTCTCCTCCCAAAAAAGTTGCTGATACTGCTTCAGAAAGTTCAGACACAAGCACAACAGATGACCATAATTCTGATGAGGAGCTTGCTGCCTTTTATAGGCAATTCCAGAGGTTCCAGAAGAAAAAGAACTGGAGGAGAAGGCCTTCCTCTTCTTCTTACTCTAAGGATGACAGCTACAAGGGAAAGAAGAAAATCTCTAAAGATGATAGGTATGATTCTAAACTTAGAAATCAAATTTCTACTAAAATTGTTTGTTATTGTTACAGCAAGCCAGGACATGTTATAGCAGTCTGTACTGTCAAAAGAAAGGAGTCTAGTGAGAAAAAGAAACACCAGTATAAAGACAAGAAGGAGAAATCCATTGTGGCCATGAAGCAGAAAAGCTGGACTAACACTTCTTCATCAGAGTCAGAAAATGAAGAGGATGCTGAGGCCTACATTGGGCTGTTCTCAACTGAGGAAGATTTTATAAAAATAGAATTCTTACAGTTGCTGGATGATATCAATAAAGCAGAAGAAAGCCAATACTTAGGACTGATGGCCATAGCTGAGGATGGACACAGCCAGGAGTAGCCTTGTCCTAGTAAGATACAGTCTTCACCTTCATTGTCAGATTATGTTACTAGACTAGAGTCAGACATAGTTTCATCAAGAGATGAAGGTGGCTATGAATCTGAAGGAGACATCAATCAACTGATTGATGATTATGGAGAGCTCATGCAAGCCTTTAAGGAAAGCAGGCTCCTAGCCAAACAGTTGGCAAAGGAGAATGCCACTCTGAAGTTGGCTGCCTCAGACTCAGCAGAAGTGCTGGATCTGAAGTTAAAAGAGATTAGTAAATTGAAGAACATAACTGTTATTCAGATGGATACCATTACTTTCAAGAATAATAATATTAGGAATCTTGAAAGTAGACTCCAAAAGGAGAGGGAGCTAGTGGCCAAGTTCTCAAAACCTAGTTTTGTGTTACCTTTGATAGATTCCTTCTCTTCTCAAAAGTGTAAGAAGGGTTTAGGTTTCAAAGAAAGAACAAGAGCTGCCAATTCCAATAGGAAAGGAAAAGCTCCAGCTCAGCCACTTGCTTCCAAGCCTTAAATTTCTTTTAAAAAGGTGGTTCAACCTTCTAACAGGTATGACCATGATAGTATTTATGGTCACTGTGAGCAAGGAAGTAGAAATGGCAAGGGTGCTAGTGCCTATTGGGCGGCCCATGAGAAAACCCAAATGACTCATAATGGACTATTTGTATTTGGTGTACCAGCCCCAACACTCAAGAACAAGGTAACAACTGACTCATAAGGTCTGCCAGCCCATTTGCAAGCTAAGGGAAAGTCTGTTAGCAAAACAGACTTAGGAATATCTGAAGCTATCAGGAGTATGCATTCTAAAAAGAAGGCAGCTGCAGATAGGGTTCAAGATATCCCAAATACTTCTGATGTCAGACATGTCCCTAAGCAAGCCTTGGCTGAAATACTTAAGAAAAGAGCTGATGTACCAGCTAGTTTGAGAGCTGCAAACAACATTGCTGTGAAGCCAGTTCTTAAAAGAAGATACAATGTGCATGAGTGCTGGTGCTGTGGCAAAGTGGGCCACCATGCCATTGATTGATGACACAATGAGAGTGTCCAGATAAGTAGTGGTATCTTACCTGTCAGAAGAATTGCAGGTGGGCATATTTAGTTTAAGTCTAACTACACCTAGGACTCAATAAAATTTGGGGTCCTAAGGTTAGATAATATATTTGTTACAGGTAAGTCCAAGTGGCCATACCCCTACATGGTACTTGGATAGTGGATGTTCTAGGTACATGACTGGAACAAGGAGCATGCTAAAGGAATACACTCCTATTAAGAATGGTCCCAAATTTATCTTTGGGGGCTCAAAAAAAAGAGTAACTAAAGGTTTGGGTAAGATAACTAATGATATAGTAACTATCACACAAGTAGCTTACGTGAAAGGTTTGAAACATAACCTTATAAGCATAAGTTAACTATGTGATCTGGGCTATGCCATTTCTTTCCTCAAGAATGAGTGTCAAATTAGAAGGTCAAGTGACCAAGGGGTTATCTTGATAGGCACTAGGAGAGGAAATATTTATTATCTAGACTTTGAGTGTGAGAGTGAGGACAATCCTATATGCCTAGTTACAGATGAGAAAGTTTCTCATTGTGTCAAATGGAACATGAGGCTAGCTCACCTGAACTACAATATCATAGGTAGACTCTTTAGTGAAGAGTTGGTGAGGAATGGTCCTGAAGTTAAGTGCATTAAGGAGGGAATTTGCTCAGCTTGTCAAAAGGGCAAACAGACCAGGTCATCCTTCCAAAGTCTTGATACCAAAGACACAGTGAGGCGTTTATACCTTCTACATATGGATCTATGTGGTCCTATGCCAATTCATAGTCCAGGTAGGAAAGTCTATACCCTTGTGATGGTTGATGATTTTTCCAAGTTTGCTTGGGTATTCTTCCTGAGGAGAAAGTCTGAAACTCTAGATATCTTCCAGACTTTTGTCAAGCAAATTCAGAATGAACTTAATAGTTCAGTGGTCAAGATCAGAAGTGACCATGAGACTGAGTTTCAGTCTGAATGCATGGCAAAGTTCTGTGAAGGGCTTGGGATTCATCAAGAATTTTCCTCACCTAGTACTCCCCATCGAAATGGAATTGCTGAAAGGAAGAATAGAACTCTAATTGAGGCAGGTAGGACCTTGTTAAATGACACTTCTCTCCCAAAATATTTCTGGGCAGAGGAAGTAAATAATGCTTGTCATGTTCTCAATAGAGTTTCCATCACCAAAAGCCACAAAAAGACTCCCTATGAGATTCTAAAAGGCAGAAAACCAAATTTATCCTATTTTAAAAGTTTTGGTAGTAAGTGTTATGTACTAAACAATGGTAGGTCTCATTTGACAAAGTTTGCTGCCAAGTCCCAAGAAGGGATATTTATTGGGTATAACAACAATAGTAGAGCATATAGGATCTATAATTTGACTACACAAGTTGTAGAAGAATCTGTCCATATTGTCTTTGATGAGTCTAAGTTAATTAACTGTAAGCTGCCAAGCACTTCTTCTAGTCCTGCAGGTTTAAAAGATAAGATGAACAATCTGACCATTAGGGAAGATAAACCAGCAGACCAAGAGATTAAAGATGATGGTTGCTATCCAGGGGGAGCTCAAGATTTACAAGCTGAGAATGAAGAACAACCAGCTGAAGATATTGAGGATCAACAAGCTGAAGAAAGATTTCCTCTAGCTATGAGATATTTAAGAGATCATCCAACTCATCAAATCATTGGTGATGCAAGTCATGGTGTAATGACCAGAAGCAAGAGCTTGAACTCAACACTATGTTCAAGCTTTCTGTCTCAAATAGAACCAAAGAAGTTTGAAGAGGCTATCCAAGATTCATTCTGGATTGGTGCTATGTAGGAAGAGCTGAACCGATTCAAGAGATACAAAGTTTGGAAACTAGTTCCCAGACCTAAGGGACATAATGTGATAGGGACTAAGTGGATCTACAGGAATAAGTTAGATGAAAATGACATTATTATTAAGAATAAGGCCAGATTGGTGGCAAAAGGCTACAGAAAAGAAGAATGAATAGACTTTAACCAGACCTTTGCCCCAGTAGCAAGGCTGGAAGCAATAAGACTATTCTTTGCCTATGCAGCTTATAAAGAATTCAAATTCTTTCAAATGGATGTCAAGTCAGCATTCCTGAATGAAGATCTAAAAGAAGAAGTATATGTGGATCAGCCATCAGGTTTTGTAGATCCTCACTTTCCTGATCATGTCTATAGACTTAAAAAGATCTATATGGGTTGAAACAAGCCCCTAGAGCATGATATGAGATATTGTCTGCTTTACTCATTGAGAATAAATTTTCAAGGGGGAAAATAAACAACACCCTATTTCTGAGGGAATCAAAGGGCAAGATCATCCTAGTCCAGATATATGTTGAAAACATAATGTTTGGATCTACTGAGAATAACCTTTGCAGGAAGTTTGCTAAACTTATGCAAGGAAAGTTTGAGATGAGCAACATGAGTGAGCTAAAGTTCTTCTTGGGACTTCAAGTAAGATAGACTGATGATGGCTTGTCCATATCCCAGTCTAAGTTCACCAGGGAGTTGATTAAAAATATGGCATGGAGACTGATTCCACCATGAAAACTCCAGTGAGGTCAAGTATGCCTTTAGGCAAAGATGAGGCAGGAAAACCTGTTGATGAGTCTTTGTATAGAGGGATAATTGACTCCTTACTATACTTGATTGCAAGTAGCCCTGACATCATGTATACTACATGTGTCTATGTTACATACCAGACATGCCCTAAAGAGTCTCATTATTCTATTGCAAAGATAATTTTAAGATATCTTAAGGGCACACCAGATCTTGGTCTGTGGTACCCTAGGAATAGAGATTTTCTGCTAATAGGTTTTTCAGATGCAGACTTTGCAGGCTGTAAGGAAGACAGTAAAAGTACCACAGGTACATGCCAATTCCTAGGTGGAAGATTGGTGTCATGGAACAACAAAAAATAGACAAGTGTTGCTATATCCATGACAAAGTCAGAATATATTGCAGTTGGAAGTTGCTGTGCTCAGTTTCTATGGATACAACATCAACTTGAAGAATATGACATCAAGATAAGTAGAACTCCATTATATTATGATTCTACTAGTGCTATATCAATTGCTAGAAACCCTGTTTCACATAGCAGAACAAAACACATTGAAATTAGGTATCATTTTATTAGAGAACATGTTGAGAAAGAGGACATAAGTCTAGCGTTTATTTCTACTGATACACAAGTAGCTGATATATTCACTAAACCTCTAGATGAAAGTAATTTCAATTATTTTAAAATTGAATTAGGCATGTTGAACCTGGAATAACATGGTAGATTAAGAAAAATTCTACTCAACATATAACTAAGTTATGTGTTGACACATAAAGTAGTCTGTGTCGACACTCAGAATTTGGTGTCGACACATAAAGTAGTCTGTGTCGACACTCAGAAGTTGGTGTCGACATATAGAGTTGTTGACACTTAGATGTTGGTGTCGACAGATAAAGTCATCTTTGTTGACACTCATAAATTAGTGTCGAAATATATAGTTGTCGAGACTCTAAACTTCCTGTCGAGACTTTAGCAGTCTGTGTCGACATAATCAAAATTCTGTCGACATACGAAACTCTAATTTCATCCCATCTTTTGACCTTACCTATTTAGAAAAGAATAAATAGGAGGAAACAATACCTTGTAGACTACGCTCTCAGAAATCTCGAGACTAAACCATCAATGTCGACAAGAAATTCTTCTTCTCTCTCTTCAATTTCCACTTCTCTCATCTCCAATGGTGCCCAAGATGGACAACAACAATAACGAAGTTTATGAGCTAGTTCAGGGAGCGTTCAATGATGCTGAACAAGATATCAAGGTAGTTGTGGACCTAATCCAGGAAGCAGGACTGGATTATATGGTTTCAGAACCAACAAGAATTTGGAAGAAGGAAGTTCTAGAATTCTATTCCAATGCTACATTGAATTCAAAGGGGAACAAGATTCAATTAACTGTTCACAGAGAAATAGTAAAAATAACCCTCAAAAATCTGAGCAAATCCCTTCAACTACCAAGGATTAAAGAAGAAATGAAGATTGATTCTACACTGATTGTAGAAGCCCTCAAATGGTGTGGGCTGCCCTCAACCATAAATATTGGATCATCCATGACTAGGAAAGGGATGAACTCCAAAGGGAAGTTTCTGTCAGAGATTATTGGGAAGGTAGTTCTCTGCAAAACTGGGGGGCATGATAGGATCTCTTCCTACATGTTCAGCCTCATGACAAGAGTCATCTTCCAGGTGAAGACTGACTGGAGTGCTGTAATCTTCAACAAGATTAAGGAAGGTATTAATAAGCTAAATCTAGCCAGAATCTTAAGTCTGTATCTAGCTGCCAGCATACCTGAGGTGCCAAACCAGATTGTTGGCTCAAAGATTAATCACATGAGGATAATGGATATAAGAATCCTGTCTAGGTGGGACAGAGTATTGTCCAAGGAAGACCCTGCACCAAAGCAGAAGTCCAAACAGGTCCCAAAATCAAAGGAAGATATAGTGTAAGATGAGGAGTCCTCCAGTGACTCAGGAGAAAGAGTTCAATTCAGTTCTGATGAAGATAACACTGAACTACCCCAGAAGTCTCAAACTCACACACTTGGAACTGAAGCTCAAATCTAGGTGGAGACTGTCCATCTGACAGATAATCAAGAGATATCAGTCCTTAGGGAAACTGTCAATGACATCAACACAACTGCTGACCCTTCTGAAAGAGATGCACATGATGTACATATTCCTGATCTGTCAGAGAAACCTCAGGATCCTGAGACTGATGTAATCCAAGAATTAGAGACTGGCTTCCAGGGAGAGCAAGAAGAGGTACACAAGGAAGATATTTCTGCTGATGTGCACACTACTGTAAGGTTTGAGGGGGAGGTGCCATACCTCACCCCAAAACTAGATATAGATGTTCCAGGCACTACAATGGAACTTGAGATATCATCTGATTCAGAAAATGAGGAAGCAGTCTCAGTACTTAAGAAAAGAAAATCATGGAGCTAAGAAAGAAAATTTCAGGTTATAAGAAAGCCTTAAAGGCTGGATCCTCATCTATTGCTCCTACAATGGATTTTAGTTCTCTGTTAGTACAGATGCAAGTCAAACTTGATGAGCAAGGACTTGCAATAGAAAGGTATGTGGATGAAAACCACAAGGAGTTGTAGTTCAGTCTACATAGGACATCAAATCTATAAGATTTGAGGTAAATTTGCTTAAGAAAGAAATGACAGACTGCTTTCATAAGGGAGGTAATGCTGTGGTATATATTGCCAAACAACAACAAAACACTAAAACTAAAGTAGATGATGTGGTTGTCAAGCAAGACATTGTTCTAGAAAATCAGAAAAGAATGAATGAGAATTTGATGGAACTACATTTCATCACTCTGACAAAATTGGCTGAACAAACCAATGTCATAGAAACCAATATGAACTACAAAGTATCTGCTATAGAAGCACAAATCAAACTGGATTTGGCAATAGTTGCCACTGATATCCAAACTTCTGAGTCTGCAATTCCAGCTCAAGTAAAGAAGTTTAAAGACTACTATACAACTGGGAACTATCATATTACATATCAAATAAGGTTTCAGAAGAATGATCTCAGAGATCATATTCATAGAGAAGTCATAAAGGGGGAGAGAGTATTATTTCAGGCTAGCTCTGAACATGCAAAATGGGTATCTAACAGTATCATAGCTACCTTGAGATATCCACCCTTATGTGATGACAATAATACTGCAGAATATGGATGCCAACCTACATTCTTGGAGGGGATGCAACATGAAGTAGCTCAAGTCATATATCCCCCTCCTGAGTTTGAAGAAATTCAACAGGCAGTCTAAAATATGTACAACCCTCCACTGGAAAAATTGCCAGTAATTTCTGAGGAAGTGAACATGGCTGATTTAGCTTTACTTAAAGAGCAAGAGGCCCAAATATCCAAGAAGTGATTCAGACAACAGGCTGAGGCTAGGCCTGATTTTGAGAAATGGAGTCCAACCTTCAGAAGCATCATCTTAACTGCATGGAATGCAGTTGCTGAAAATCAATATGACAGGGGTAAGTGGTACTCCAAACATGAATGAGATTAATATCTTGCACAATAAGAAACAATCTACAAATTCAAGAAGGACTTAAAGGATGAAAGAATCCCAGCAAACTACATAGAGCCTTTCAAGTACTTCCCAAAACCATTCCATTACTTTGAAAGCCAAAAGATGAAAGCTGCTCAACTTAAGGCCAAAGACATCAAGGGTACGAAGCCTGTTACTAATACTGAAGCTGAAGTCAAAGATACTATTCAGATAGGCAAAGATATTGTCATCAAGGAACCATATCAACCTTAACTTTGGATTGACTAGGTTCTAGAAGAACTATGTAGACCTTTTGTTATTCTTATAAAAACATAAACCTTGTAATCTTACTTTGGTTATATGATAAATAAATTTTGGGTTGACAATAGTTTATATATCTATGTCTCTGAGTTGCATGGTTTCCTTATGATATTTTATTTTGAATATTTGGGTGTAACATGCTAGATCTGCTCTTGAATAACTCTGTTTGAAATGTCTGAATACATCATGCTTATTACTTTTGTTATATTGGTGTATATCATTGACTATGAGTTATGACTTCTCCAAATAGGGGGAGATTGTTGGGTACATTGAAAATTTTGTACCTGATTTGGAGAAGCCTCACCTGACTCAATGATATACATCAGGTTGTATTTGATGGTGTATTGAGTTTGCTTGTGCAGGCAGAAGAATACATAAAATATTCTAAGTACAAAAGTGTCGAGACATTTATAATGTGTCGACATTTTTGAAGAAGTAGCATCGAGACTAGAAGCAAAGTTATGTCGACACACATGACTTGTGTCGACACATGGAATTTGAGTCGACAACAACTATGTCGACACTCAGGACTTGTGTCAACACACTTAGATTTGAAGTGCTGACATTAGTAGAAGGGATGTGTCGACACACAAGACTTGTGTTGACTTACAGAGTTTGAGTCTACATCAGTGGTGTCGACAGTTTCTGAAGTATGTCGACACATTCTACAAAGGCAGTGTTGAGGCTGAATGAAGAGCTATGTCGACAGTTTCTGAAGTTCGTCAACAACACCAAAGGAAGTATGTCAACACCCAGGTAATTATGTCGACATATACTTCATCTATGTCGACACATACTATCCTTATGTCTCGACACATTCAGCTATGTTAAATAACTCTAAGTGCCAAACCTCAAGACTGAAGACTTGACAGCTGCCAGAATTGTCAAGGCCTGTTAGACATGTCAGAACTGTTAGATGTCAGTCAACTACCAGATCAGCCGGTTGCCTCTGATGTGATCTATAAATAGAGCTGAGCTATTAGAGAAAAATAAGAGAGCGAGATAGAGAGAAAATATAGAGGGAAACCAAGAAGGAGGAGGAATACTCCATGAAGAATTCACAGAATTCTATACAGCAAGAAGATTCTGATTCTAAATTAGAGAAGGGGATAACATCTCATTAGATCTGTAAGTTTTTGCAGAATTAAGTCTGTAAGAAGGAAGAAACTGAGTCTACATCAACTTCTCAAGAATATTCAACCTAGGTTCTCTTTTTCAAGAAGCTTTGAATAAGCTAAGTAATGTTGAATCTGATTCATTACAACAATGGTCTGAATAAAGCAGGTTAATCAAGATCTGATCAAGATTCCCTCACCCCTCTTTCTCTCTATCTGGGTGAAGGAAGAAAGTAATTCTTTATACAATTTTCTATAAGTTCTATTTTTAGATTTGAGTGTAAGAGATTTTAATTTCAGAGCTGTAAGCATGTAATTATAAAGGCTGAGGTATGACTGTTTTCCTGAGGTAGGAGATTAAGTTCTCTGAGCTGTAGGCCTGGTGATAAGGGCTTAGGTAGGGATGTTTGCCTGAGGTAGGATATTAAGTTCTCTGAGTTGTAGGCCTGGTGATAAGGGCCGAGGTAGGGTTGATTGCCTGAGTTGTAGGAGTGTGGATTCACTCTGAGTTAGGGTTCTTGGGAAGAGCCTGAGGTGTAGGACTTGTTGAAGTATGAGCTGTAGGAACCAGTTTGGGTTCTGAGTTGTAAGATCTGAGGATCTGAGAAGGTGGAAGGAAGTTTGGTCGAATCTAGTGTACTGCTAGATATGCGAAGGGGGAAAGTGGATGTACGCATCATTTGAGGAACCACAATAAATCTGTGTGTATGCTGTGATTGGATGATTGTGTGTCGTGATAGCAGTAGAATTTATAACCGTGTTAAGATTAATTTATTAACTGCCTAAGTTGAATTGGAATTGAACCTATTCACCCCCTATAGCTGTTTAGACAATCTTGAAACCAATTCTTTCAGAGACATGTGGATAAGAGATGTATTTTTTCCAAATTCTAAGAGACCAGGGTCGCGCTCGAGATTTATTTCGCCCATTTTTCTCCAAAAATTAAAATTGGAGCGTGCGACTATCCATCCTAATTTAAATAATAAATTAGAGTTATACCACCAACGAGAGTGTCCGAGGCAAGTAGCGAAGCTCTGGGTGTTCCGAGATTTCGTGAAAACCATCGAGCGCCTCGACTCCTGAGTAATTTGGGCACGCTAGGAAGGTGAGAGTAAGATTAGTGAGTTGCAAACTATTCTCGACAAAAAGGGGGTGTAACTCCTAATAAACCCTTGATCCGATTAAGCCGTGATTAACATGGCACAACCAAATTACTATCGGAGCCTAATAACGGGCGTAACCAAGGGAAGCCTTAAAAAATGAAATAAAATTGAGTGTGCCTCCTAAGAAAGGAGATGAAACTGAAGCCTCCTGGATGAAGTGATTGGACTACTAATCATTTTCTTTATGATTATTCCAGTCTCGTACTGGTCAAGTTTAATTCAGTACTTTCAATTCAACTCTAGTGTTGTACTGGTAAAGTTTAATTCAGTACTTTCAATTCAACTCCAGTCACATACTGATCAATTTTAATTCAGTACTTTCAATTCAACTCCAGTCTTGTACTGATCAAGTTCAATTCAGTTCTTTCAATTCAATTCAAGTCTCGTACTAGTCAAGTTCAATTCAGTACTTTCAATTCAACTCCGATCTCGTATTGGTCAAGTTCAATTCAGTACTTTCAATTCAATTCCAGTCTCTTACTAGTCAAGTTCAATTCAATACTTTCAATTATATTCCAGTCTCGTACTGGTCAAGTTCAATTCAATACTTTCAATTCAACTCCAGTCTCGTACTGGTCAAGTTCAATTCAGTACTTTCAATTCAACTCCAGCCTCATACTTGTTAACCCAGAAATCGGCGATCCTTCCCAAGGTGGCCAGCTGGCTAGTCGCGACCCTTAGATTCCCCCTTTCGATCGCGACGAGTCCCAGCGTAGGCAGACAGTTTTTCCTGTTCGCCTAGATCTCGTAGCGACCACGTGCCCTGCGGGACGACGGGCTATTCCCATGGCTCACCCTCGCGGGACATGCGGTTAGGTCCGCTAATCGTGCAGTGCTTTTCCTTGCAGGAGTCCGCCAACAGCACCACCAGGAGCAGCCTCCTTATTCGCCCAAGGGGAGGCGGTCTCCAGCCGCCGTCCGCTGAGGCTGCCCACCAGGGGCGGCCTCCCTACTGCCCGAGGGGCGGCGGCCTCCTGCCGCCGTCCCCCGAGGCCGCCCACCCGGGGCGGCCTCTGCCCGCCAGCCGGGCGGATTCCCCCGGAATCCTCCCAGGCCGCCCGCTAGGGGGCGGCCCCGGCATCCGTCGGGCGGATTCCCCCGGAATCCGCCCAGGCCGCCCGCTAGGGGGCGGCCCTGGCATCCGCCGGGCGGACTCCTCCCGGAGTCCGCCCAGGCCGCCCGCTAGGGGGCGGCCCCAGAATCCGCCGGGCGGAGTCCGCCCAGGCCGCCCGCTAGGGGGCGGCCCCGGCTTCCGCCGGGCGGACTCCTCCCGGAGTCCGCCCAGGCCGCCCGCTAGGGGGCGGCCACGGCTTCCGCCGGGCGGACTCCTCCCGGAGTCCGCCCAGGCCGCCCGCTAGGGGGCGGCCCCAGCTTCCGCCGGGGGGACTGCTCCCGGAGTCTGCCCAGGCCGCTCGCAAGGGGGCGGCCCCGGCATCCGCCGGGCGGACTCCTCCCGGAGTCCGCACAGGCCGCCCGCTAGGAGGCGGCCCCGGCTTCCGCCGGGCGGACTCCTCCCGGAGTCCGCCCAGACCGCCCGCTAGGGGGCGGCCCCGGCTTTCGCCGGGCGGACTCCTCCCGGAGTCCGCCCAGACCGCCCGCTAGGGGGCGGCCCCGGCATCCGCCGGGCGGAATCCTCCCGGAGTCCGCCCAGGCCGCCCGCTTGGGGGCGGCCCCGGCATCCAGCCGGGCGGACTCCCCCAGGAGTCCGCCCAGGCCGCCCGCAACTGGGAGGCCCGGCCTGCCGGGCGGACTCCACCCGGAGTCCGCCCAGGCCGCCCGCTAGGGGGCGGCATCCGGCCTGCCGGGTGGACTCCCCCTGGAGTCCGCCCGCTAGGGGGCGGCCTCCGGCCTACCTGGCGGACTCCTCCTGGAGTCCGCCCAGGTCGCCCGCTAGGGGGCAGCCTCTAGTTCTCTCCAGGGGCATCCTTCCGCTTGCCTCATCGGTCAAGGTGGCGGACGCAAATTCCCAGTCCACGGAGTCCGCGCAGGTCATCATGCTGATGTCACTGGGCCCCGCTTCTAGAAGAACTTGCCTGGGCCTATAAATAGCCCCTGGAGCCTCTCATTCTGCATCGTTCCAGAGATCCAGAAGGTGGAGACGAGTCTTGCCAGCAGACCCTGCGGACTCAGATTTCCTGTCCGCGCAGTCCTCCACAGCTCTTTAGCAGCTTGCCAGCAAACTCTGCAGACTCAGTTCCCAGTCCTCCAGCAGCTGGCAGACTCTTTTACTTAGTCTCTGGCAGCTTCTCTCCTCTAGTTTCTGGCAACTTCTCCTCCTTTAGCCGCCAGCTTCTCCTTGTACCCCTTTAATGCTTTGTTGTAAAGGTGTACTTGCAAGCTTGTAATCTCTAGCTATTAATCAAAGGAAAGCCCGTCGCAGGAGTGACATTTAGGTCGCGACGGGCGAAGTGTGTTGTTGCTGCTGCTAGCGGCCCCCTCTTCTCCTCTCTGCTCAGCAAGCCTTGCTCCTCTGCTCAGCAAGCCTTGCTCCTCTGCTCAGCAAGCCTTGCTCCTCTGCTCAGCAAGTCTTGCTCCTCTGGTCAGCAAGCTTCTTCTCTGCTCCGCTTAGCTCTTCTCGGCAACCAACCTGCAAGCACAACAGTCACATTAACCGTCTGCTCGTCAGCTCCTGATCAACCTCCTTCTCCTCTCTTGATCAACCCGCTCTGTTGATCAAGCTTCTCTCCTCTATCCCCGCAACCCTCTTTGACAAGCCCTTTGCTCCACTCTCGAGCACTCAGAGGCTTCCTTCCTTCCCTCCTCTCCTCCTCTCCTAGCTTGTGAGACCGAACACCCCCTCCGTGTTAGCTGGCTGGTGCCCTGCGACGTTTCTGCGCATCAACAGTTAACACGCGGCCTTCAGATCCGGTCAGACGGTGAACAGCGACAGTTAACCATGTCAGATCAATCAGCCAAGAACTTCGCTCCAAGTCCCAGTGAAGATCCTCTCTGGGAAGCCTTTGAGCAGTCGCGCCGTGAGAATGCTCAACAATTCCAAGACATCAACAAAGTCCTTGCTGCAATCACACAGCGGTTAGACTCTCATCCAGCAGCAGCTCTGGCTGCTCCAGCTGCCCCAATCAATCTAACACCGACATCGGAGCATAAGCAAGCTTATTCTCAAGCTTGCCCGCCGTTCTATCCGCCTTACACCCGAACCTTCCCGCAAGGTCCTGCTGCTCCTTTGCGAACTCAAGATGAAGAGTTCGCCGCTCGCCAAAACTTCTTCCGGCAAGCAGCCCGGGGAAGTCCTGCTAGATTTCTTAACTTTCAAGGAAGTCATCCTTGCACCCCAGCTCCTGCCTCTGCTCCTCCTGTATCAGCTTTTCCTTTCTACCCTCCTGCTTCTTTTGCAGCTGCAGCATATGCTCCCTTTAATCCCTATGCTGTGGGAGAGCAGGAAGAGCCATCGCCCTTTACCGAGAGCGTTCGCCTTGAACCTACTCCAGCAAACTTCAGAGAGCCTCGACTGCCAATCTATACTGGAGAGGCTGATCCAGTATAGCACCGGCAAGCTTTTGAATCAGCCGTTGCTCTCAAGACTCTGTCAGATGCAACAAAGTGCAAGCTCTTTGTGACAACCTTTGATGGGCAAGTGAGGGACTGGTTCTATGGCCTCCGTCCTCACTCCATCACTTCCTTCCTTGATCTTCGTAGAGAGTTCCTTCTCAGATTCTGTACCTCCTCCAAGAGAAAGGGCGGTCCTGAAGCCCTCTTTGAGATCAGACAGTGCAGTGATGAAACTTGGTCTCAATTTGTTGATCGATTCCAGAGAGAGATTCTGTACATCGAAATCGTTGATCAAGAAATGTATCGAGTGGCTCTTATCCACGGTCTTCGTGAAGGTCCTCTAAAATTTGAAGCCAATGTCCGTGCTCCAAGGACATACCAAGAGCTAATTGCTCTAGCCAACTCGTACATCCGAGGCGAGAAGAGCAATCCAGGCTTCGTCTCCAAGCTCGTATCAGAGAAAGATCCGTTTTGCAAGCAGGCTCCAAGGTCTCCTTACAATCATTTCCCAACTCACTCAATGAAGGAGAGAAGGCTTCATCGCCAGCGATACTCCTTCCCGAGCCGTGATGCTCAAGATCCATTGCTACCGCTAGCTCCTTCTCAAACAGCAGCTATTCATCAGCAACAAGACGATGACTTGCATGAGTCTGATCTCGACGACGTCGTGCAAGAAGTAATCCAGATCATGAAAGACAGGGCCAACTACAAGAAGCCCTATCGGCCGACCGATCAGAGGTCTAGAAACTCAGAGCCTTATTGTGAATTCCACAAAGAGTCAGGCCATCGAACAGAAGACTGCCGAGCATTCCGCCAGCTTGTGCAAAGGATGCTCCGGCAGGGCAAGATGCATGACTTGCTTCCTAAAGAAGATCGCCCTGATCCATCAACTTCAAAGGGCAAAGAAATTGCAGACGCTCCTTGCTCCTCAAGAGGAGTGAACCACGTCGACGAGCCTCCTCTCCTCATTGTTAACCCAACCGTCGAATGCTTCGATGCCGATGACGAGGGTGTGCTGGGAAGGCTATTCTAAACTAGCAAGGACTTCACAGTCCCCCAAAGCGATGGACTTCACAGTCCTCTAGAGCTCCTTACAACCTTCAGGGGTTATCTCAACCCTTGATCCCTCTCTTCAAACATTTTCATTACAACACTTCTCAGTGTTCTTTACTTGCTTTTCAGCAAAGCTTTTATTCAGGGATCCCGTACTGACACAGTTCCCTTTTTGTGTTGCCCCTTCCTCTTCTTCTCTCTCTCTGGGATCAGTACGCCAATGAGATATCGCCAAGTCTGAAACGTTCCCTCCGTAGTTTGTTCTCGCACTACCGCTTCGACCACATATGGCGGGAGTATACCCATATGTGTAGTGGGAGCAGTTCACTCTACGATTATGGGCTTCAGACTTAGGATCCTAGCCGGCATCTGACACAGAGTGTGTGCTAGGGGAGCCCCATGTGTTAGCTCTGCTGTGCGTCGTATAGGATACATTACAGTTAGGATGATCTTTGCTGGACAAGCAATGACGATCAAGCGTAGCCTTGTCTCTTTGATCATCCTTCAACTATGGTGGCCGAGCACTCTCCGGTACCCTCGATCCGTGCCTCTCGGGTTCTCACAACTCCACTGATCAATACACAGACAATATAGGCCTCTTGGCTCAACCTGTCTCATTGATCAGTGATGCTTGTGCCCAAGGCAAGAGAGCAGTGCTTCTAGCGATCCTTCTCAGGATCTTCCTTGCTTCTAGCGGTCCTTCTCAGGACCTTCCCTTGCTTTTCTCTTCTGTGCCCTCCTTGAGGATGCGCGGCCAGTCCGCTTTGAGCAGGACCATACTCGGGATGATTTTCTCAGGCCAGTGATGCATAAGGCCCACGGGGAACACCTATGGCAGCATTCAACCTTCTTTAGTCATTCCGAATATGGACCTTTTCTTTTTCCCTCCTTCAGGATGCGCGGCCAGCCCGCTTTGAGTAGGACTATACTCGGGATGATTTTTCAGGCAAGTGATGCATAAGGCCCACGAGGAACACTTGTGGCAGCATTCAACCTTCTTTAGTCATTCCGAGTATAGACCTCCCCTTTTCGTCTATTGCCTTCTTTCACAGGTGAACAGGTTATTCCGACCTACCAAAAGGATTTCCAGCAATCACTTTGCTCATGCTCATCCTATATGAATTGCTTGTTCAAAGCTCTATCGGATGATGACTCGCACTCTACCTATATAAGCTCTATTGCTCTCATCTTCTATACACTGTTTGCTCAAGCGCTATCAGCCATAATATTGCAATCCAATCATATCTGTCAACAGTTAACACTCGATTTATTTATCTGGGCTTCATGATAAGTATTCATCAGGCATTCTCCTTGCTAATTGGTCATATCGGCCTTGTCTCGTCAACAGTTAGCAGTCAACAGTTAACACTTGCAAGCCTTCTCTTCACAGGTACTTGCAAGTTATTTTCATGTCTTATTTGCTTCTAACTCCTCTCCTTGCAGAGATTAGCAAACACCTGCAAGCCTCATCCAGGTACTTGTAGTCTAAATCATTATTTTATATCTGCCGCTCACTCTTTTCTTTCTGTAGTGAATAGCAGACACCTGCAAGCCTCATCCAGGTACTTGCAGCTTATTTTTATATATACAATACCTGCTCCTAACTCTCTTCTTGCAGAGATCAACAAACCCTTGCAAGTTTCTTCACAGGTACTTGCAAGTTACTCTCATATATTGTGCATACTCTTAACTCTTCCTTTGCAGAAACCAGCAAAGACTTGCAGGTCCCTTCCAGGTACTTACGAGTTGTTATGCCTTTCTGTTTTCCTCACTTTTATTTTGTAGAACATTTAGAGAAGACACGCCTTCTTCGTTTTGCAAAAACAAATTCAGGTACACACTCGATGTGCCACCCAGACATGCTTACCCTAACTTTCCTTTTGCAGGAAAATAGACAGGAAGCACCAAGCTTGTAAGGAGAGTCTTCAGGTTCTGTCTCTCCTTGCTCCTCTTCTTCCGTTGGGGTGGATCACGATTTTCGTGGGTCTCCAACTTTTTCGAAGTTCTTTTCGGAACTTGAAAAAGTGCGGGGATTATGTTAACCCAGAAATCGACGATCCTTGCCAAGGTGGCCAGCTGGCTAGTCGCGACCCTTAGATTCTCCCTTTCGATCGCGACGAGTCCCAGCGTAGGCGGACGGTTTTCCCTGTTCGCCTAGATCTCGTAGCGACCACGTGCCCTGCGGGACGGCAGACTATTCTCATGGCTCACCCTCGCGGGACATGCAGTTAGGTCCGCTAATCGTGCAGTGCTTTTCCTTGCAGGAGTCCGCCAACAGCACCACCAGGAGCGGCCTCCTAGTTCACCCAAGGGGCGGCGGTCTCCAGCCGCCGTCCGCCGAGACCGCCCACCAGGGGCGGCCTCCCTGTTGCCCGAGGGGCGGCGGCCTCCTACCGCCGTCCACCGAGGCCGCCGTCCGCCGAGGCCGCCCACCCGGGGCGGACTCTGCCCGCCAGCCGGGCGGATTCCCCCGGAATCCGCCCAGGCCGCCCGCTAGGGGGCGGCCCCGGCATCCGCCGTGCGTGAAAGATATGGTACCTAAACACCTAGAGGGGGGGGGGGGGTGAATAGGTGACCTAATCCTTTTTAAAACTTTGTTTGGCAGCACAACAACTATTTCACAGAATTCTACAGCTAACAGCAATTACAGCATATAAACAGTAATTCCACAGCACAGCACAGCACAGAAGACACACTAATTTATAGTGGTTCCCCAATCTTTGGGTACATCCACTTTCCCCCTTCGCCTATCTAGTAGTATACTAGATTCGGCCAAACTTCTCCACTAGCTCAGAACCCAACTAGGTTCCTACACCTCAGGCCCAAAGCCTTACACTCAGCCACCAAGGCCTACACTCAGCCACCCAGGCCTACACTCAGCCAATTAAGGCCTACACTCAGAGTTCTTCAACTCCTACACTCAGGCAACCAAGCCCTACCCTCAGCCTTTATAAAATAGGCTTACAATTCTCTCAGATCCAATGGATCCTACAAGTTAAAATAGAAAGTACAATAGCTAACTCTACAACTCAGAAAATCAGAGAGGAGTTGAGAGATTCTTGAAGAGTTCTTGGAAGAACTCAGTTAGATCCAAACTGACTTAGCTTCCTTCAAAGCTTCTTGATTAGAACTGAATTAGTCTGAATCTTCTGCAGTTGTTCCTTGACCTCTGCTTCTTGAAATTCAGATGACTCTGAATTCTTCTTCTCAGCCTTAGTTCCAAAGACTGAATTCTTGGTTGGAGCTCTCTCTCTCCAACTTCTTAGATCTGCAGTTGAACTGACAGACCTTCTTGTGTTGAAACCACTTTAAGTATTCTTGACAACTACTTGTAACAACCACTTGTAATTCTTACTTCAACAACAACCATCAATCTGTAAACTGTGAGTGCCTATTTATAGGCTTTCTTCATGGTAACCGACTGATCCGGTTCATAACAGACTTCTGACTTCTCTGACTGTTGCTGTAGACCGGCTGGATCGGCAGCTGTCATGTCAACCAGTCACTTCTTGAAATTCTCTAACTATCAGATAGTGTCGAGACTTTCTGTTCTTAAGTGTCGACACTTATAGGCCAAGTGTCGACACATGTTGTGTAAGTGTCGACACAAGTCTACAAGGTGTCGACACAATTCCTTGTATGTCTCGACACAGATTCTTCTGCATGTGTCGACACTGAAATTGAGTGTCGACACAAATACTTGTACTTCATTCTTTAACTGTATTCTTCTAAGTGTCGACACATGTTCTTTGTGTCGACACATCTTCATGTGTTGAAACTGTCAAGTGTCGACACTGCTCCTTGGTGTCGACACAAGTCTTCACTTTTGTTTCTTCAGCTGAGTGTCGACACATTCCTTTAGTGTCGACACTTGTACTTAGAATATTTTTTAACTTTTCTGTTCTTTACTAAGTGTCGACACAGCTCCTTGTGTCGACACTTTCTTCAAGTGTAGAGTCTTTAATTAAGTGTCGACACATTGTGCTGGGTGTCGACACTTTCTTCAAGTGTTGACTCTTCTGGTTGTGTGTCGACACATTGTGCTGAGTGTCGACACTTTCTTCAAATACTGACTCTTCAGCATAGTGTCGACACATTGTGTTGAGTGTCGACACTTACTTCAAATACTGACTCTTCAGCATAGTGTCGACACATTGTGTTGAGTGTCGACACTTGTACTTAGATTCTGCAGACTTTTGCTGAGTGTCGACACATCTTCAAGTGTCGACACTTTCTGGTGTAGACTTTGCTCTTCTAGGTGTCGACACTTCTGCTAAGTGTCGACACTGCTTTTCTGCATACTTCTTCACTGAGTGTCAACACAGCTCCAAGTGTCGACACTTTCTGTCTGGTGTCGACTCTTCATCCCAGGTGTCGACACAATGACTCCAAGTGTCGACACAGCTTGTCTGGGTGTCGACACAAGCTTTCTCAAGTGTCGACACTTTCCCTCTGGGTGTCGACACATGGACTTAGAAACTTTTAGCTTCAGTCTAGTGAATACCTAACCTGCACAAGTAACTCAAACACACATCAAATACATTATGATGTATATCATTGAGTTAGGTGAGGCTTCTTCAAATCAGGTACATTTGACCAATGTACCCAACGATCTCCCCCTATTTGGAGAAGTCATAACCCTTAGTCAATGATATACACCACTCATAATTAAAAATTATAAAATGATGTAAAACAGGTATATGTCAACAGAGATAAACTTAAACATGTAATAAAGCACACATGTATACTCATTCAACATTACAGAACAAACAAGAATTAGACACATTCATCTGAACAATCATGAAATTTATTTAACAAAAATTGTTCAAACATTGTTGTTAATACATTTTCAATGATTTACACAAAATGTTTGATGTAACAGATTACAACATTCTTCAGTTTAATCTTAGTCTAATTCTGCTCTTGGTCTTTTATGACTATGCCTTTTCCAGCTTGCACTTTGGCCTTTACAGCAGCAGTAGCAGCAGGCTCAGCTTCAGCAGTCTTCTTTCCTTTGGAGTCCTTCTTCTTCTGTTCTTCAGCCTTGATTTTTTGCCTCTCAAAATAATGATAGGGCTTAGGAAAGTACTTGCTAGGCTCCACAGCTGTAGGAGGTAGCTTTCCTAACTTAGCCTTCCTTCTATGCTGGACAATAGCTTCCTGCCTGATCTCATGCTTCCTCCATTCAGCTTCTGAGAACCACTTGTTTCTATCAGTAGTATTATCCTTGGCTGCTTTCCAGGCTGTGAGAATGATGTTCCTAGAAGTAGGGCTCCATTGTTCAAAATCTGGTTTTTGCTCAGCCAGTTCCCTGAACTTCTTCTTTGACAGCCTTGTCTCTTCCTCTTTGTCCATAGCCTCTTGCATAGCAGCTGTAATAGGTTGAACAACCTTTTCCAGAACAATATTAGGCTTACCAGCAGTTGGACTATACATTGTGCTTACATCAGCATGAACCATGGCAAAATCTGGAGGTGGATAGATCACCTGAGCTACTTCTTGTTGCTCACCTCCAAGATATGCACTTTGAATACCAGATTCAGCTACATTATCATCATCACACAGGGGAGGATAGCCCAGTGTAGCTCTGATGGAATTAGAAATCCATTTGGCATGATCAGAGCTAGCTTTGACTAACACCCTCTCCCCCTTTATGACTTCTTGTGCTACATGATCTCTCACATCATCTTTTTGAAACCTGATTTGGCTGTCCAAATACCTTATGCCATCCTTAAAGAAAGGTCTAAGCTTGGTAAGCTGTTCAGAAATGACCTTCTGTGAATCTTTAATTGCAGTCTTTACAGCAGCAATTTCTTCCTGAAAGACTTTATCAAATTCAGCCTTGGCAGCAGCAGAGGATGTTGAAGGTTCAGCAGACTTATTCTTGAGTTCAGTGACTAGTGCATTGTGAGATGCAGTCAAATTATCATTCATCCTCAATTGATTCTCCAGCACATAGCCTTGCTTTAGTGCTATATCATCCACTTGAGTCTTTATTGTCTCTTGATGGGTTGCCAGATAAACCACTGCATTAGCACCCTTTGTAAAACAATCAGTCATCTCCTTTTTATTAAGGTTCATTTCAAACCTTATTGACTTGATGTCCTGTGCCAGATCTGATTGAAGTGCCTTGTGCCCTTCATCAACATAAGTTTCTATAGCCTTCCTTTGTTCATCCATCTTGATTTGCATTGCAAGCAGTAGAGCACTGTAATCAGTGGATGGAGCTTGTTGAACTAAGGAGTGTTGAGCAACTGTTTGTAGAGCCTTCTTGTAGCTCTGACTCCTTCTTTTAAAAACAAAGAATTGTTTCTTCTTAGCTTGTGCAGCCTCATCTTCCTCAGAGTCTGAAGTACTGGCAATATCAACCCTGTCCTTAGGGCTTGATGATTGTTCAGCTTGCACATCTTGTGCCTTCTCAGTGTCTAGCCCTTATAGGCTCTTCCTGAACATCCAAGTTCTCCCCCTCAACAGCAGCATCCTTCTCTTTAGTAGCAGTCTTGTCCATGTCAAAGTCTTCTTGATCTAAATTCAGAAATAGATCTTCCATTGTATATTCTGGGGGTGACTGTGCAGGAGATGTACTGTGTTCATCAGCTACAACAGATGTGTCCTGGAGAACAACATCTGGTTCTTGAGTTACTTGCTGATTTTGCTGATGGTCATCAGACAAATCAGAATTTATTATAGAAAAATTGAAAGTATTAAGGTCAACAAGTACCTCTTGGATGAGGATGGTGGCTTGCTCACTCTCCAGTGTAGATGGTTCTGCTACACCTGGAAGCTCCCCCTGGATCTCAGCTGGCTCTTGTGGAGCAGGTGACTTCTCTGCAGCCACATTTATTGGACTATCAGGAGTGAAAACAACATGTTCTTCACTGCCTGAGCTGCTGGAAGACTCCTGAGTCACAGCAGCAGTCTTCCTCTTCTTCCTGGGAGGAGAGTCTTTCTTTGAAACTTGCTTTTCTGGGGTTGGAACTTCTTTGGACAGCACTCTTTCCCATCTAGAGAATATCCTAGAATCCATTCTCCTCATGTGATTGATTTTAGATCCAGCAGCAGTGCTCATTACCTCTGGAATTGATCCAGCCAGGTAGAGACTTAGTATCCTGCCCAGATTGGGCTTCTTTAGACTTTCCTTCACTTTCTCAAACACAATCATAGACCAGTCTGTTTTGAGATTGAAAATGATTCTGGTCATAATACTGAACATAGAGGCTGACACCCTGTCATGTCCTCCTGGTTTGCTTAGTATAACTTTGCCTACAACTTCAGACAGGAATTTGCCTTGATTATTCATTCCCTTCCTGTTGAAAACTGATCCTATTTTCATCTTAGGATCAAGACCACACCAGACCAAAGCTTCCCTGGTCTTAGATGTTGTTACTTCCTCTTCTTCCTGAACTTTAGGTAGCTTAAGTACCTTTCTCAGAGACTTGGGTGAAATCTTGACCTTGGCGCCATGCACCCTTGACTTGATTCTGTAGCCTGAGTCATCTACAGACGCTCCAGTAAGAAGTTCTATAACTTCCTTCTTCCATATCTTGGTTGGTTCTGAAACCAAGAACTCCAATCCTGAATTGGTGACTAGGGTTACCACCGATTTCATTTCTTGATCTCCATCGTCGAATGCGCCTCGCACGAGCTCATAGCCTTCGTTAACATTCTCTTCCAGCTTGGGAGCCATTAGGGTTTGGAGAATTAGTCTTTAGAGAAGAGAAATGTCGACACAAGAGTTTTGGTCTCGAAACTTTTGAAAGCGTGTCGACAAACACAAACAGAACCCTATTTATACCTTTCTTGTTTGAAGACGAACATGCGGGATGAATTTCTAAAGATGTGTCGACACTGTCAATAAGTGTCGACACTGACTTATAATGTCTCGACACACATGTGTCGACACAAGTTTAGTCAACAGATTTTATGTGTCGACACTTGGCTAAGTGTCGACACCACTATACTCGACATGTAGTCGAGACTTTACTTAGAAAATTCTGAGTAAAACTTAAGTGTCGACACCTTATAGAATGTGTCGACACCAACTCGACATGTGTCGACACTAGCATTCTGAAGTGTCGACACCAACTTCCTAGATGTGTCGACACCATTTTCCTGAAGTGTCGACACTTACTATTCTGTGTCGACATAGACTTGTCTATGTGTCGACACCTTTTTACTTAGCCAATTTTTAGTTCTGTAAACTTAGTCTAAGTTTATCATACCTAGTTCAATTTTGAACCTATTGAACTTAGCTTCTTCTAAGGGCTTAGTAAACATATCTGCTATCTGATTATCAGTTTTAACATATTCAAGTGCAATATCATTTCTTTCTACATGCTCCCTAAGAAAGTGATATTTAATCTCAATATGTTTAGTTCTACTATGTGATACAGGATTGTTAGCTATTGAAATAGCACTTGTAGAATCACAGTAAAGTGGAGTTCTACTTACCTGAAATCCATAGTCTTCTAACTGATGTTGAATCCATAGAAGTTGAGCACAGCAACTTCCTGCAGCTACATATTCTGACTCAGCTGTGGAGATAGCCACACTAGTCTGCTTTTTGCTGCTCCATGAAATTATTCTTCCACCTAGGAATTGACAGGATCCAGTAGTGCTCTTTCTATCTTCTTTGCATCCTGCAAAGTCTGCATCTGAATAGCCTGTTAGATCAAAATCTCCATTCCTAGGGTACCAGAGGCCTAGATAGGGTGTGCCCTTTAGATATCTCAAGATTCTCTTGACTGCAGTCAAGTGAGATTCTTTGGGGCAGGCTTGATACCTGGCACAAACACATGTAGCATACATAATGTCAGGCCTGCTTGCAGTCAAATATAGTAGGGAGCCAACTATCCCTCTATACAAGGTTTCATCTACAGGTTTCCCTGCATCATCCTTGCTTAGAGACATACTTGACCCCATAGGAGTCTTCATGGTACTGGAGGAATCCATACCATATTTCCTTATGAGTTCTAGGGTGAACTTGGACTGACATATGGATAAACCATTTTCAGTCTGTTTAACTTGGAGACCCAAGAAAAACTTCAGTTCTCCCATACTACTCATCTCAAATTGACTTTGCATAAGCTTTGCAAACTTTTTGCAAAGGCTACTTTCAGTAGACCCAAATATAATGTCATCTACATATATTTGGACAAGTATTACTTTGCCTCTAGATTCCCTAAGGAATAGAGTCTTATCTATTTTCCCCCTTGAGAACTTGTTCTCAATGAGGAAACTAGATAGGGTTTCATACCAAGCTCTAGGTGCTTGTTTTAACCCATATAATGCTTTCCTAAGTCTATACACATAATGAGGTAAAGTTGGATCAACAAAACCTGCAGGCTGCTCCACATAGACTTCTTCTTTCAAATTACCATTTAGGAATGCTGACTTCACATCCATTTGGTATACTTTGAATCCTTGATAAGTTGCATAGGCCAAGAACATTCTTATGGCCTCCAGTCTGGCTACTGGGGCAAAGGTTTGATCAAAATCAATACCTTCTTCTTGCCTATATCCTTTTGCAACTAGTCTTGCTTTATTCTTTATGATGACCCCTTGTTCATCTAACTTATTTCTATAGATCCACTTAGTTCCTATAACATTGTGGTCTTTAGGCTTTGGAACCAGCTCCCAAACCTTGCACCTTTTGAACTGATTAAGTTCTTCTTGCATAGCTTCAGTCCACTATGGATCTTGTATAGCTTCTTCAAATTTCTTTGGTTCTATTTGAGACAGAAAACTTGAATATACTACAACATTCTGATTTCTGCTCCTTGTCTGAACACCTTGTCTTGGATCTCAAATTATCAGCTCTACTGGATGATCTCTCAGATGCCTGTTGGCTGGAGGCATCCTTACTTCTGGTTGTACTTCTACAGCATCTTCATCGTGCTGAGTTCCTTGTACTTCTTCAGCTCCTTGCACATGTAGTTCTCCCCCTGGACATAAGCCATCTTCTTCTACTTGCTGTCTTGCAGCAGGTACATCTTCTATGGTTAGCTTGTCCATCTTCTTAGTAATACCTGTGGGGCTGCATACATTGCTAGACAACTCATTGTTAATTAGTTGTGTTTCATCAAAAACTACATGCACAGACTCCTCTACAACTTGAGTAGTCAAGTTGTAGACTCTATAAGCCTTACTATTATTGCTGTACCCAACAAACACTCCCTCTTGGGACTTGGCAGCAAACTTAGTTAAGTAAGACTTTCCATTGTTAAGTATGTAGCATTTACAACCAAAAATCCTGAAATAGGATAGATTTGGTTTCCTGCCTTTCACAACTTCATAGGGGGTCTTGTTTAACCTTTTAGTGATGGTAGCCCTATTTATCACATGGCATGCAGTGTTAACTGCTTCAGCCCAGAAATATTCTGGCAGTGATGAATCACTTAATAGGGTTCTACCAGCCTCTATCAAGGTCCTATTTTTCCTTTCAGCAATGCCATTTTGCTGAGGTGTTCTAGGTGAAGAGAATTCTTGAAATATCCCATAGTCTTCACACAGCTTTGTCATGCTTTCAGACTGAAACTCAGTACCATGGTCACTTCTAATTTTGACCACTGTACAGTTCAATTCATTCTGAATTTGCTTAACAAAACTATAGAAGACACTAGGTGTTTCAGATTTCTGCTTTAAGAAGAACACCCAGGAAAACCTTGAGTAGTCATCAACAACTACAAAGGTGTAGACTTTCCTACCTAAGCTATGAACTGGCATTGGACCAAATAGATCCATATGCAAGAGGTATAAACACCTCACAGCATCTTTGTTGTCTAAGCTTCTAAAGGTGGATTTAGTCTGCTTTCCCTTTTGACAAGCTGAGCAAATGCCATCTTTGACACACTTAACTTGAGGACCATTCCTCACTAACTCTTTGCTAAAGAGTTTGCTAATAGTCTTGTAATTAAGATGGGCAAGCCTCTTGTGCCATTTGACACATTGAGAGACTGTCTCATCAGCTACAAGACAAACTGGAGAACTATTGTTCTCAACCATAATGTCTAGACAATAGACATTTCTCTTTCTATATCCTGTCAAAATGATCTCTTGATCACTTGACCTCTTGATATGACAACCATTTTTAACAAATGAGATGTCATACCCTACATCACTTAACTGACTTATACTAATGAGGTTGTGTTTCAACCCTTTAACATAAGCCACTTGAGTAATGGTAACTAAGTTTGAGGAAATGTTACCAAACCCTTTGATGATTCCTTTTTCAGAACCACCAAAGGTCACCTTTGGACCATTTTTGATTGGAATGAAATCCTTCAGTAGTCCCCTAGTTCCAGTCATGTGTCTGGAACATCCACTATCCAAGTACCATGTAGGGGTATGACAACTTGGATTTACCTGCAAAACAAATTAATGAACCTTAGAACCCAAAGTAAACTTGGGTCCTTGGTGATTGTTAGTTTGCAACTTGACAAAGCCACCTGCTGGCTTTCCAGCAGGTAACTTGCTACTCCCAATGACACTTGCATTGTGCCAACAATCCAAGGCAAAGTGGCCAACTTTGCCACAATACCAGCATTCAAACTTGTTGTACCTTTGCTTAGGTACAACCTTTGCTGTCTTGACTACAGCTGGCTTGTTGAATGTTGGGGCTTTGCCCTTGGACTTGAACTTGGACTGTACAGTCCCTGCAGGTCTAACAAAACCCAGTCCAGCTTTTCCTTTTTGTTGAACAAATTCATCAATTAAAGGTAGTACTGATTTAGGTTTTGAAAACCTGGCAGCAAGCTCTTTTTCCTTTTGGAGATTTGTCTCCAGTCTCTTAATTTGATCATTCTTAAATGTAATAGTACCCATCTGAATCACAGTAATGTGTTTCAGCCTGGCTACTTCATTCAGTTTTTGATCATACTGCTTCTCAAAATCTGTTGCAGCTGCCTTGAGATCAGCAATCTCCTTTGCCTGACTTTTGGCTAGGATCTTGCTTTTCTTATAGGCTTGCAACAGTACTTGGTATTCATCTAAGAGCTGATGAATATCTCCCTCAGATTCAGAAACACTTCCATCACTTGATGAAGATGATTCTGACTCTGAACTAGAACTGAAATCTGAACTTTGAGTTGGACTTTGTACCTGACTAGGTCCTGGCTGCTCCAGGATTTTGGTACTTTCAGTCAATGCCATCAGTCCTTGGCACTGAACCTCTTCTTGTTCATAGATTGATTCCATGATCTGCATAAACTCTTCTTCTTCTTCAGCAAATAACCCTATATAGGCTTCAGCATCTGTCTCAGTGTCTGAAGAAGAAATGTCTGAAAGAGTTTTCTCATTCTTTGCAACAAAGGACTTCTCCTTCTTTCCTTTGAAGTGAGTCTTCTTTTTGTCACTGGATTCTTTCCTTCTTTCAGGACAATCTGCAATAACATGACCCTGTCTATTGCAGCAGTAACACACAATCTTAGACCCAGTTGCCTTACTAGTCTTTGTCTTTTTCTTATCCTTCTTTGAAGGCTTCTTCTCCTGATACTGGACTTCTTTCCCTTTGGAATATGAAGGTCTGGACCTCCACTGTTTCTTCTTAAGGAATTTCTGAAAATGTCTGGTGAATGCAGCAAAATCTTCATCACTTTCACTGCTTGTAGATTTAGTGCTAACAGACTCATCAGATTCTGATTCAACTACCTCTGGAGGAGGAGTTGATGACTTTGTCCTGTTCTTTCTAGGTACTTCTGACTTAAAGGCAACAGTCCTTTCCCTGTGTTCAGTCCTTGTTGACTTTTCCTCCTCTTTTCTTACTGACAATTGCATCTCATAAGATAACAACTTGCCAAACAGTGTGGGAGGAGGAATTTCTCCCAACTTTGCCATTTCCCTTATGACACAGATCTTGGTGTCCCAATCTTTAGTTAGGGACCTTAAGAATTTATCATTCAATTCATAGTTAGAGAACTCTCTTCCATAGGACATGAGTTCATTAACAATTCTATAAAATTTCTTGTAGCATTCAGTGATGCTATCTCCTCTTCCTTGCCTAAAGCTCTCATATTCTTGATTAAGCAAGGACTTCCTATCTTGTCTTACTTCTTCAGAACCTTCCATGTAGACAATGAGGGTATCCCACATTTCTTTTGCTGTTTTACAGTGAATAAGGTTCTGGAAGGTGGCATCATCAATTGCACTAACTATGATGTTCTGTGCCCTTTTGTCCATTGTAGCTAGGACAATCTCATCCTTGGTCATCTCAGAAAAATCCTTTGGAGTTCTCTGTGTAGCATCCAAGACTGAAATCTTCATGGGCACATAAGGCCCTTCTTTGACTGTGATGTAGATCCTAGGGTCAGAGGCCTCCATGAACAGCCTTACCCTTTCTTTCCAGATTCCAAAAATCTCCTTTCTGCATATGGGCAGTTTCATTGAACCCAATTCCTTGTGATTCTCTGAAGAACCCATGTTTCTTGATTTTCTTGAAACTGTGTTCTGACTTATCCTAAATCTGCCAAACTGGATCTCCTCAGACAGTTAGTCCTTTTTGAGCAACCTCCCTCTGATACCACTTGAAAGATATGGTACCTAAACACCTAGAGGGGGGGGGGGGGGTGAATAGGTGACCTAATCCTTTTTAAAACTTTGTTTGGCAGCACAACAGCTATTTCACAGAATTCTACAGCTAACAGCAATTACAGCATATAAACAGTAATTCCACAGCACAGCACAACACAGAAGACACACTAATTTATAGTGGTTCCCCAATCTTTGGGTACATCCACTTTCCCCCTTCGCCTATCTAGTAGTATACTAGATTCGGCCAAACTTCTCCACTAGCTCAGAACCCAACTAGGTTCCTACACCTCAGGCCCAAAGCCTTACACTCAGCCACCAAGGCCTACACTCAGCCACCCAGGCCTACACTCAGCCAATTAAGGCCTACACTCAGAGTTCTTCAACTCCTACACTCAGGCAACCAAGCCCTACCCTCAGCCTTTATAAAATAGGCTTACAATTCTCTCAGATCCAATGGATCCTACAAGTTAAAATAGAAAGTACAATAGCTAACTCTACAACTCAGAAAATCAGAGAGGAGTTGAGAGATTCTTGAAGAGTTCTTGGAAGAACTCAGTTAGATCCAAACTGACTTAGCTTCCTTCAAAGCTTCTTGATTAGAACTGAATTAGTCTGAATCTTCTGCAGTTGTTCCTTGACCTCTGCCTCTTGAAATTCAGATGACTCTGAATTCTTCTTCTCAGCCTTAGTTCCAAAGACTGAATTCTTGGTTGGAGCTCTCTCTCTCCAACTTCTTAGATCTGCAGTTGAACTGACAGACCTTCTTGTGTTGAAACCACTTTAAGTATTCTTGACAACTACTTGTAACAACCACTTGTAATTCTTACTTCAACAACAACCATCAATCTGTAAACCGTGAGTGCCTATTTATAGGCTTTCTTCATGGTAACCGACTGGTCCGGTTCATAACAGACTTTTGACTTCTCT
Source organism: Platanthera guangdongensis (assembly GCA_039583875.1). Taxonomy (NCBI): domain Eukaryota; kingdom Viridiplantae; phylum Streptophyta; class Magnoliopsida; order Asparagales; family Orchidaceae; genus Platanthera; species Platanthera guangdongensis. Next base: position 19,196,037 of record CM077149.1, read on the forward strand.
GACTGTTGCTGTAGACCGGCTGGATCGGCAGCTGTCATGTCAACCAGTCACTTCTTGAAATTCTCTAACTGTCAGATAGTGTCGAGACTTTCTGTTCTTAAGTGTCGACACTTATAGGCCAAGTGTCGACACATGTTGTGTAAGTGTCGACACAAGTCTACAAGGTGTCGACACAATTCCTTGTATGTCTCGACACAGATTCTTCTGCATGTGTCGACACTGAAATTGAGTGTCGACACAAATACTTGTACTTCATTCTTTAACTGTATTCTTCTAAGTGTCGACACATGTTCTTTGTGTCGACACATCTTCATGTGTTGAAACTGTCAAGTGTCGACACTGCTCCTTGGTGTCGACACAAGTCTTCACTTTTGTTTCTTCAGCTGAGTGTCGACACATTCCTTTAGTGTCGACATTTGTACTTAGAATATTTTGTAACTTTTCTGTTCTTTACTAAGTGTCGACACAGCTCCTTGTGTCGACACTTTCTTCAAGTGTAGAGTCTTTAATTAAGTGTCGACACATTGTGCTGGGTGTCGACACTTTCTTCAAGTGTTGACTCTTCTGGTTGTGTGTCGACACATTGTGCTGAGTGTCGACACTTTCTTCAAATACTGACTCTTCAGCATAGTGTCGACACATTGTGTTGAGTGTCGACACTTACTTCAAATACTGACTCTTCAGCATAGTGTCGACACATTGTGTTGAGTGTTGACACTTGTACTTAGATTCTGCAGACTTTTGCTGAGTGTCGACACATCTTCAAGTGTCGACACTTTCTGGTGTAGACTTTGCTCTTCTAGGTATCGACACTTCTGCTAAGTGTCGACACTGCTTTTCTGCATACTTCTTCACTGAGTGTCAACACAGCTCCAAGTGTCGACACTTTCTGTCTGGTGTCGACTCTTCATCCCAGGTGTCGACACAATGACTCCAAGTGTCGACACAGCTTGTCTGGGTGTCGACACAAGCTTTCTCAAGTGTCGACACTTTCCCTCTAGGTGTCGACACATGGACTTAGAAACTTTTAGCTTCAGTCTAGTGAATACCTAACCTGCACAAGTAACTCAAACACACATCAAATACATTATGATGTATATCATTGAGTTAGGTGAGGCTTCTTCAAATCAGGTACATTTGACCAATGTACCCAACAGTGCGGATTCCCCCGGAATCCGCCCAGGCCGCCCGCTAGGGGGCGGCCCCGGCATCCGCCGGGCGGATTCCCCCGGAATCCGTCCAGGCCGCCCGCTAGGGGGCGGCCCCGGCATCCGCCAGGCGGACTCCTCCCGGAGTCCGCCCAGGCCGCCCGCTAGGGGGCGGCCCCGGCTTCCGCCGGGCGGACTCCTCCCGGAGTCCGCCCAGGCCGCCCGCTATGGGGCGGCCCCTGCTTTCGCCGGACGGACTACTCCCGGAGTCCGCCCAGGTCTCCCGCTAGGGGGCGGCCCCGGCTTCCGCCGGGCGGACTCCTCCCGGAGTCCGCCCAGGTCGCCCGCAAGGGGGCGGCCTCGGCATCCGCCGGGCAGACTCCTCCCGGAGTCCGCCCAGGCCGCCCGCTAGGGGGCGGCCCCGGCTTCCGCCGGGCGGACTCCTCCCGGAGTCCGCCCAGACCGCCCGCTAGGGGGCGGCCCCGGCTTCCGCCGGGCGGACTCCTCCCGGAGTTCGCCCAGACCGCCCGCTAGGGGGCGGCTCCGGCATCCGCCGGGCGGACTCCTCCCAGAGTCCGCCCAGGCCGCCCGCTAAGGGGCGGCCCCGACATCTAGCCGGGCGGACTCCCCCATTAGTCCGCCCAGGCCGCCCGCAAGGGGGCGGCCCGACCTGCCGGGCGGACTCCACCCGGAGTCCGCCCAGGCCGCCCGCTAGGGGGCGGCCTCCGGCCTGCCGGGCGGACTCCCCTCGGAGTCCGCCCAGGCCGCCCGCTAGGGGGCGGCCTCCGGCCTGCCGGGCGGACTCCTCCCGGAGTCCGCCCAGGCCGCCCGCTAGGGGGCGGCCTCCAGTTCTCTCCAGGGGAATCCTTCCGCTTGCCTCATCGGTCAAGGTGGCGGACGCAAATTCCCAGTCCGCGGAGTCCGCGCAGGTTGTCTTGCTGACGTCACTGGGCCCCGCTTCTAGAAGAACTTCCCTGGGCCTATAAATAGCCCCTAGAGCCTCTCATTCTGCATCGTTCCAAAGATCGAGAAGGTGGAGACGAGTCTTGCTAGCAGACCCCGCGGACTCAGATTTCCTGCCCGCGCAGTCCTCCACAGCTCTTCAGCAGCTTGCCTGCAGACTCTGCAGACTCAGTTTCCCAGTCCTCCAGCAGCTGGCAGACTCTTTTACTTAGTCTCTAGCAGCTTCTCTCCTCTAGTTTCTGACAACTTCTACTCCTTTAGCCGCCAGCTTCTCCTTGTACCCCTTTAATGCTTTGTTGTAAAGGTGTACTTGCAAGCTTGTAATCTCTAGCTATTAGTCAAAGGAAAGCCCGTCGCAGGAGTGGCACTTAGGCCGCGGCGGGCGAAGTATGTTGTTGCCGCTGCTAGCGGCCCCCTCTTCTCCTCTCTGCTCAGCAAGCCTTGCTCCTCTGCTCAGCAAGCCTTGATACTCTGCTCAGCAAGCCTTGCTACTCTGCTCAGCAAGTCTTGCTCCTCTGCTCAGCAAGCTTCTTCTCTGCTCCGCTCAGCTCTTCTCGGCAACCAACCTGCAAGCACAACCGTCACATTAGCCGTCTGCTCGACAGCTCCTGATCAACCTCCTTCTCCTCTCTTGATCAACCCGCTCTTTTGATCAAGCTTCTCTCCTCTATCCCCACAACCCTCTTTGACAAGCCGTTTGCTCCACTCTCGAGCACTCAGAGGCTTCCTTCCTTCCCTCCTCTCCTCCTCTCTTAGCTTGTGAGACCGAACACCCCCTCCGTGTTAGCTGGCTGGTGCCCTGCGACGTTTCCGCGCATCAACAATACTGGTCAAGTTCAATTCAGTACTTCTGATTCAACTCCAGCCTCATACTGGTCAAGTTCAATTCAGTACTTCCGATTCAAATCCAATCTCGTACTGATCATGTTCAATTCAGCACTTTCAATTCAGTACAACTCCAGTTTTGTATTGGTCGCATACCTTTCCAACACTTAAATTATGAAGCTTTCATTATTAGTAGCTCCAGACTACCGCTTTTTTATTTCTGCAATTTACTGTCCTAAGCCCGGGTCCTACTTTGACGAGCGTTTGCCTGTTAAGGTTGAGCCTTAGTTGGGGATAACCCATGTTGAGGTATTCCTCTAGGTTTAGACCCAAATATAGTGCTCCCCTGCCCCTTTTAGAAATTTGAGCTAAGCGTTACTGCCTGAAGTATGAATCGTAGTAGGACAGACCTCCACAGACCTGGTGCGTACTAACAAAATTGACTGTTTGATTGCTTATAACTTGCCTGCGGTGGACTGTGGCGGGTCAGTCCCTCCCGCAGACCGTTCGTACTGGTGTGTGAAGGTCGACGACTCAAGGTGACAGGGAGATCGGTACCACGGGTGACTGGCCGTTATGTTTTTTTACCGTTGGGTTTCCTTTGCTAGTCGACCAAAATGTTGAATCGTCGGATGTCGCTCACATCCAAGAGTACATGGGGTTGTACGTTAGGGCCTATGCTGTGCGGTACAACCACCCCCAGAAGTGGCAGGACTGGCCACTGTCACCAACAGCCACATCCGTGAGTCCCGCGGGGCTAGCTACTTTGTTAAAACAAAAGCGATCCATACTTTGTCGACATAGGATGTGTGCGCGTGGCTATGGATGTCTGCGATAGGATACAAGATGTGAATACCTGATGTGCTGTTGTGCTAGTAGAGCCCTTATTATAACTAATATTTTTTGCTACTGGCATTTCAATTATATTACACAACCCTTCTTGATTTGTTGCTCCTAGTTTAAAAATACGAAATGCTGCACTAACCCTCTCATGCTTCTGTAATCTTGTACTGCTGGGTGCGTGTGTGCTCATCCCCAGGATATAGTTCCGGAGAGGAGATTTATTTCTACTTAGCCTTATGACTGACAGTTATTTCAATAACCATTCACAGGAAATGGAACACCATAGTGACCCCCTAACGCAAGAGAATGCACCAGTAGTTAGGATTACTCGAGTAGAAGCACCACTGACGTCTTCAACGTTTCGTGACGTGAGTACCAGCGAACAAGATAGGGAGAGAGTGTGAGGTGTTATTTGTAGAACTTGTATAGCCTGTGGGCTTATACAAGAACTTAGGCTATGACCCTAGTATTCATGTAATATATATGATGTTATATATGTTTAATAGTGTTTTCCTGATAATGCTTCCGTAAATCTCTGATGTATTGTGAATGTTGTGATTCTAGCCGAGCAAAACGACCAACTAGTGCTTAGATAGTGTGAATCGTTATCCCTAGGAGCACTGAGTGGATGTCTTGGGCAAGTAAGATCCCCCCCGGCCTGACCTGGGGGAAATGTTTGGAGGGGGGCCCTTACATTAGATCCCCGACCGCCATTTTCACTCATGCTCATGACCCTTTCAATGATAACTCTTCCTCTCCTCCTTCAACTCACGACAAACTCACTCCAACAACCTTCTCCACTTCTCTGGCGCCGCTTCTCTCTCATCTCCCTCCCCCTGCTTCTCTCTTCTCTCTCTATTTCGTCATTCCCTGCCTTGATTCTCTCCCCCAGCTCCTCCGGTGGCCAGTCTGATATATATATATATATATATATATATATATATATATATATATATATATATATATATATATATATATATATATATATATATATATATATATATATATATATATATATATATATATATATATATATATATATATCCATATATATAACCAAACGAAACAGGTCAGGCTGAGGGGTAGAATCGAAAATCCAAAAGTAACCGTCGCTATCCACTGTAGTAACACTGTAGCAATGTGATATTTGCTTTTAAATTAGTATAAGATATGTATAACATTTATAATAATAATAATAATATATATTAACAGTTATAATAATATATGTATATATATAATTTATTTATAATATGTATTATATTTGCAATATATAAGTTTATATATTACTTATTTGTACTTAAACATTTGAGTATTCGGATAAGAAAATGTCAAAAAGATATCTTACATCAAAGCTCTGTAGCTCAGTTGGTTAAATACTAGTCTTCCAAACTCATGTGCCAGAGTTTGAAACTCACCTTCCCCGATTTTTGCCATTTAATTGGACCGACCAGTGTTGTAAACCCGAGCCAGCATCCAGATTATGGGTTTAACAACCCGATTCCCGGTTTTCAGCCAGGTCCATGGATGAAGTGGTTTCAATGGGTTGACCAGACCACCTATCGCACCGGTTCACGGTTGGACCGATTTGACTGGCAGGTCCGCTCCGATTTTCGAAATCATGGTTTTTATACTAGCTCTGACAAACAATAAGAACACCCAATAAATATAACAATAATATAAGTTCATCTGTGAAATAAAAATAAAAATAAAAATGATGTTCCTCGACTATTGGAATGATAGTTTGAAATGCGGCATCCACTCAAGGACTCAGTAGTTAAATTCAAATGCTTCCCAAGAAACATAGACAAACTTAAAGTAGGAAAGAATAACAAAAATAATATGCTAGGTAAAGCTTAAAAGAAGGAAACAAGTTGAAAACTTCTAACAACCAACTCACATTTGACATTTCATCTTTTGCATCTTCATCATCACCAATATCCAAATCCAATTGAAGTAAGAAATAAAAAGATAATCAAATATCACAACCAAGAAACCAAGATACGAGAAAAAGAAAATATACCAAAATCCTTAGTGGTGCACTTCTTATTTCAAGATCGAGTTCATCCACCATAAAAAAATATTAATTGTAGCATTTATGTTAAAGGTAATAAAGTATTTTTGGCACTAAGAGTGTAAAGGTATCAAATGGAACACAAAATAATGCACGTAGGGCTGAATTTAGGGTTCAATTTAGTGCTCCATTTTTTTGAGCGGCATTTTTGATTCACCACACTAGATAAATGGTTCGGGTAACCTCCATTTTAGATTCCTGGTGAAGTGGGAAGGTCAAAAACTCCATTTTGAACTTCATTTCCCACTAAATTGTGTGGACTCATTTCTCACCAACATTCCATTTTCTATTGGAGCAATTGGCATTGTTCTCCCAAATAGAGCTTAAATGTCCATTATCAAATTGGCATTGCTTCATTTAACAATGTAGATTAAATTGCATTATAAACTTTTTCATTTTTTATTTAAGTGTAATTGTTGCCTAAATTATTTCTTTGAACAAGCTCTCATGTAGGTATCATATGCAATCCTAATTGTATGTATGATAATTTTGCAGTATCATGGGAATATATTGTATAAGCATCTGAACTATAAACTTGATATACTAGTGTAGAGCATAATGTATGCAGCTTCAAAAAAGATACTATTATAAGTTTCAATCTTCTGAACTATAAACTTGAGATGAATTAGATATCAAAATACCAGACATAAGAATTTACATTTTAACTCATACCATGCAATCTTAACTAGCAATGAATTCAATTTTTTAAAATGTAACCAAAAATAAAAAAAAAATAAAGCAAAGAAAGAAGATCCATTATTACATCTGCATAATCCGCGTCTCCCTCCTCTTCATCCTCATCCATGCCCATATTCTTATTCATATCATCCAACCCCGCATTCCATTTTGTTTTTTTCTTCTTTTCTCCGAGCTCCATACTCCCTTGCATCCTCCTCCTCCAAATAATCCTCCAACTCATTAATCCTCAAAAATATGTCCTCCAATCCATTCCCTTTCCAAGTGTTCTTTTTCTCATCACCTCTCTCCTCCTCCATGTCATCATGATCATCATCATCATCATCTTCATCATCATCATTCTTCGCTTCTTCTTTATCTCCATCATCCATTTCATCCCAACGAACTCCTCCTCCTCCCCACTCTTCATTCTCCTCTTCCTCTTCACCCTTTTCCTTTACCTTAATGTCAATAATGAGCGGTGCCATGTGCTCCAGCTATTTAACCTTGCGTCGTAATGAGGAATATACGAGATGATAACCGAGTTCTATCTGAGACCATATCTGCTTGGCATCAAAGTGTTCTTCTACGAGGAGGGTGTCGACTGGGAGCTTCAAACGTTGCACAATAAAAAATGAGAAGAGAAAGTTAGAAGCTCCATGGGTTGAAATTAAATCCTTTGGCGAGAGGAAAATAAATGGTTTCCTCTTCAACATTTCTTCCACAGTGCCGCCCCTCTCGATCATCCCCGGCTCCATTGACGAGATTAGCAAGGCCAGTAAGGTTAGGGAGATATACATTCTGGCAATCGCGATGCTTGCAAGGAAGGGAGGAGAACCGTAGAACGCGAAGTTACGGGAATTAAACACGGTGTCGGGGCTAGAACATCAATGGGTTTATGTTGATTTTTTAAAGGTTTGGTTTAAGTGGTAATGAGTTTTGTTTGACAGGAAAAATATATTTTGTTTTTTGTCACAATGAGTTCTTGAAACAACTGTTTTTTTTTTCATTTTGCACCTTAATTTTCTTAAATGTTTACGACTTATGTTGGATATAATATCAAATAAATCTAAATCCGTACTACGTGATGCAAAATTTCTTCCTCTCTTCAACGTTCCCCAGAATATAAATTTTTTGAATTTCTTATTGAAATCTTTTTCCACCGAGAAGAAGGCACTCTTGTTAAAAAATCTCTATGTGAAACTCACTATGAATTAAGTGGTACTTTTTACAAATTATTTTGAATCAAATAACTCTTATAAAATATTAAATTAATTCATTTCTATGTTCAAAAATAGTATATTAATATAAAAGCATAGAGATATGATTTTATTTCCATAAAAACCAATTACAAAATTATGATTTTTATGGCACTAGAAATCGAGGCGGCATGTAAAAAGTATCTTTTGGTTTCTATATTGACTCTCCCCAAAAGGTGGTTGGTCGTATCCTATCTCTCCCGAGATAGGCCGCGGGTTGCTCCTAGACCTAATCCCTAGATCTAGTTGCCTAACTTACAAGGTGAATTCCTCCCTAAGTCACACACGGACCTAGTCGCCAATATGGAAGAATTTCTTTACTATCACAAAAAAGTCACCGAAAGAAAAGAGATTGTGAGAGATAAGATAAATAAAATTTTTGCAGTAAAAACTCCCTATAGAGAAATGTAAAGGTGATGGCGAAGGCCCGAGAGGGATCAGCATTGTAGTCGCATTCATGCTTCGTCTAGAATGAGCATTGATGAACTTCACCTTCAAGTTCTCCAATGGATCTTCAAAATTGCTGTAATTAGTGATCTAGATGTCAAGGATGAGGCTTCATAGTGTTGGGTGTGTCCCGCCATCCAGGTGTTGGATGGGGTGCCTCCCGGGTGCACTCGGGTTGGCTCCTGGCATGGGTGCAGGGAAACTCCATGGTACGGTTTAGTGCAAGGGAGTCGGGTTGGCTCCGGGCATGAGTACGTGGGAGTTTCGGGCACGGTTTAAGTGCGAGGGAGCCATGTGAACAGTTTGACCGGTCCTGCTGAAATAATATAAAGGAATTGGTAGCGTCCTTCCTAACACTCCGGGGTTTTGGGAGAGTTGATAAGCGCCATTCCTAACATCATAGAAATATCTTCGGAATTGTATTTTAATCGTTTGCGCGAATGAGGAGAGGAGTGGCCTTTAAATAAATTATGTGAACTAGCACCAATAGTAGAGTTACCGCCCTGCAATACTCGTAAGGAAAGGTATTTCTCACTCAAGCCATTCAGAAATGGATGACGTGTTTCATATTTTACACAACTGTTACCACGTCGCGATAAGGTTATCATGCCACCTTAACTTAATATTCAATCCCACCACGATATCGATCTCAGGCTTCATTTGGCTCATCAATCTGGCAAACGATTGTCGTTCTTGCTATTTACTTATCGTCGAGCATTAGCATTACCATGACACATTAACTTCTTTACAAATCTAATCATCTGCTCCCACTAGTATTTTCATTTGAATGCCTTTTGCCAACTTTCCCATTGTAATGTTTGCTACCTCTAAGCGGTAGGACCCATTTCAGAATAACATGTCCATCTTTTCATCTCATTCGAATATTCTCATTTTGTATGTTATTATACCTATATTTCCTACACACTATAAACACAAAACAAGTATGATCCAATACATAATGAGATTTGTTGTTCACAAACCAAGAGCTGCGGGAAAAAAACCAAGAGATGCGAAATGCATGTTCATACAAACTCTCCTTTTTTGCTAATAACAAATCCTCCAATAAGAAATCAATCATTTTAAATTAGAGTTGTGTTTATAAAATAGTATGATAAGTGTTAATTGTGAAATATAGGGGTTTTGAGCGAAGTAAATTAGAACATAACAATGTTTGTATTCTAGAAATGTATACTACTATATAAGTTCTCCCCTACATAGATGTTCCTCATACACAGAGTGGTGTTATAATTTACTCCCCTTAAAGTTTTAGATTTCTCAATGTATTATCCTTCTTTTTGTATTATCAAAAGATGGTTGTGATAAGTATAGTCCTGAAATTTCTTTCTTTCATTTATATATGAAATAAAGGATCACTTTGGTAAAATATAATCATAATGGAGTACAAGAGTCATGAAAATAATGCATATAATAAAGATAACCCTGAAAGTGCATGGATTTCCCACATTTTTGAAAAAGATTAGCATTTTGAATTGTAAAAATAATTCAAATACAAGTAATCGGGGTCTAAAAACACAGGTTCAAGTAATCAGGTCCAAAATGGTCATGATCGAACACTAGTAATTAAGCTAACCTAGTCTTGACCTCACATACCCAAGGGTTGACTCTAAGATCCACTTTCTGACCATTTCTAGTGATGACACACCAACACATACCCTATCACTCTTAGGAGTTCAAAGGTGTAGAACTTGTGTGGAGGAACACATTACTACTACTACTCTTATGGTTGAAACCTCTATATTAAGTCTTGTCCACTTACTTATCTAAATGATATGAAACTTTAACCGGAATAATATATTAACATAATTAATTAGTGTACCAAATTTGACATCAACATAAGCTCTGATTTTCATAATATTTCAATAATAAGATATGCATTGGAGGATTTAATTTAAATAAAAAACATGGGATAGTACTACCAAAAATTCCATAAAACTTTGGAGAGATCAATATGATCATATAAATATCGATTATGTTCCAAATTTCACAATCATATCCATCATAGATTAAGAAGCATTCAATTAATTCAAATATTATAAGTTCGATGTAACATAATTAGGCCATTATTTTATTCATCCAAAACAATAAAAATATTTATAAAAAGCCATAAAAATATGTCTTTAACAGAATATTAATAATATAAATATGTATGCCAAATTTGGTTTCAAGATGATTTATGGTCTGAGAAATATTCAACAAATACAAAAGCTCTGAAGTTAAGGTGTGACATAATTTGATAAATAATTCATTTCTTCAAATCATTGTAAATCATGTTCCAAATGTAATGAACTTTGAACCACATCAGTATGATAGGACATTAAACTAGCATGCATAATTTGACTTCACAAAAAATCATGGTTTAGGAAAAATACCCATCAAATACAAAAGTGCTTATGTTTTTTTGAAGGTAAGAAGTAATTACATTCATCAATAAGCTCAGAGCGGATTAAATCTAGTACAGTAGACAGTAAAAATGATTGTAGAGGACAAGAAAGCAAAGTAAGCTCATGTGCAACCATGTTGGACTGTCATTCAGAGAAGATGTTGAGTACATTGGTCTCAATGTACTTGTTTTGAAGAAGTCTTCTCAGCTCAATGATATACACATTGTTGTATTTGATGGATATTAAGTTCATGTGTGCATGTAAATAAAGCTAAGTACAAAGTATCGAGACACTCAGGACTAGTGTCGACATACTCTAATCAAGCTATGTCGAGACTGAAGACAACTGTGTCGACACTCAGGACTAGTGTCGACACACTCTTTTCTAGCTGTGTCGAGACTGAAGACAACTGTGTCGACATTCAGGACTAGTGTCGACACACTTTAATCAAGCTGTGTCGAGACTGAAGACAACTGTGTCGACACTCAGGACTAGTGTCGACACACTCTTTTCTAGCTATGTCAAGGCTGAAGACAACTGTGTCGGCACACAGGACTTGTGTCGACACATTCCACACAAGTTGTGTCGAGATATGTTGAAGAGCTATGTTGACACATTCAGAAGTTTGTCGACACCACTACAAGAGCAGTGTCGACACCCAGGACTTGTGTCGACATATTTAACAGTCAAGGTTCAACACTTCAGCAGACATGTTTCCTAAGTACATAAATAAAGACGGAGGTACTGACAACTGTCAGAACTGTCAGGTACTGACAACTGTCACAAGGGCATATTTAAAGGAATCTAGTTTTCAAAAAAAAGAGGAGCGGGAGAAAAAAGGAAGAAGCAGCATATTTTTGTGAAGACAAAAAGTCTGAAGCATCAGCTACAATTTATAAGTTGGAGAGAGGTCTGAACAAGAATCATCTTCAAGATCTCTTCAGCCTAGATCAAACCTAATATCTACTTCAAGAAGCTTTGAAAAGCTAAGAAAGGGTTGATCAAATCTATCTTGACAAAGATCAAAGGAAGCACATTCATCAAGATCAGATCAAGAAGCTGTTACTCAGATCTCTCTTGCTGGGTGACATTTTATAATTCAAAATTTCTTTTACCTACTCTCATTGTGTAAGATCTACCTGTAGATCTGAGTGGAGGAGAACTATTTTTTTGTAAGCCTCTATTATAAAGGCTGAGGTAGGGCTGAGATTTCCTGAGGTAGGAGAAGTTGGAAATTCTCTGAGGTGTAGGGCAGGTGTTTCCTAAGAAGTAGGAGTGTGGATTCATTCTGAGGTAGAGTTCTTGGGAAGAAATTGAGGTGTAGGATCTTGATGATCTGAGGGGTAAGACTTGTAAAGTCTGAGTTGTAGGAGCCGGGTGGGCTCTGATCTGTAAGATCTAAGGATCTGAGTAAAGGAAAGAGAAGGAGTTTGGCCGAATCTAGTTCATTGCTAGATAGACAAGGGGGGAAAGTTGATGTACCAATAAATTAGGGAACCACTATAAATTTATATGCATTGTATTGTGTGTGCTGAATTGTTGTGTTGTGTTTATTTTCCTAATTGCTGTTAAGTTTATCTTGATTATCTGAATGAATTAATCATATTAAAGAAAGTAGTACTCTGATTATTAAAAAGGGGTGCCATAATTTAAATTGGACCTATTCACCCCCTCTAGGTCATTAGCAATCCTAAAGTAAACATTTACAGAAGATGAAATTGATCCTGGGGATCCCCCGTACCAATTCCAACGAATCAGATATAAGCGAATGATCCAAGGAGAACGACACTACCCCAGCCGCCAAATGGGAAATTAAGGTAGCACAGTCTCCTTCAATCAAGACATCAAGAAAATCAAATTCCAATGCCACCTCAAGTCCCATACGCGTCGCAATTGCCTCCGTCACTGCCGGAAAAGACACATGTCTCCAGGTCCCGGTATGCCAAGTCAAGCACTGTCCAAAAGAATCTCGGTTCACCACACCCGCACCAACCAAAGAAAGCCCCCCTCGAATAGCTCCGTCAAAGTTGATCTTCACCACACTGATAGGGGGAGGAATCCAAACATCCCATGTTGGAGGAGCACGTGGATGTAAGTCATTAGGGGGTGAAAGCATTGTTGCACGAATGAAGGAAATCATCTACAACAAATCCTACTCCAAATTGCATGGGATTTAAACAAAAATCGTATGATAGGATAATAAACCAACATATAAAATTTTAATTAAGAAGATTCATGATTTGGGAAATATTCGTCAAATACCAAACTCCTAAGTTTGAATGTGAGAAAATTGAACCAACATTTGAATAAATGAAACACATAGCTATAAATGTCCAATTGAGACCTAATATTGTCCATGGAGGGGTTATCTAATTCATAGGCTCACCCCAAGATTCTGTGCCAAGAATTTCAAAGTAACACAACTTTATCTCATAAATGTGTCACCTTAATAATATGTAAATAATCATCAAAACCCTAGTTTAAATTTTGTCCAAAAATCATACAATTAAAGGACGAGATAATTCTAAGCATGAGGGCCTTACATAAGGAGTTTGGTTTTGAAAGTGAGCTGTTAGATCAGGAATACTCTAGAGGGGGGGGGGGGGGGGAGGGGGTGAATAGAGTATTTAGGGTTTTTAAAATTTTCTTCTAATTTAATCTAGTGCAGAAACAAAATTAAAACAACAATCCTAACAAACATCCACAACACAAAAACAAAAAGAAATGAGCAATCCAGACAACACCAGAATCTATAGTGGTTCCCCTAAACTTGGGTACATCCACTCTTCTACCACCCTTGTATGAATCCACTCAGATTTTTGATCAGGTGCCTAACACCAATGAGCTTTTGATCAGGTGCTCAAAAACCAAACCTCAAGTCTTTTGGAAGGAGACTTGTGAACCAGAATAATTTTGAAGGGAATTAAAACCCTGTACAGAGGTGGGGATGAGAGAGTGATGAAAGTCTTCTTTTCTCAATCACAATGAGAAGACTATGTGGATTCAGTGATGTTGTCAAAGCTCCCCCTGAGATGTAAAAGGGTTCATGCTGGGAAGCTTTGCATATGGTGAGTAGGCCTTCAATATGCAGCCTTGATCAGCAGTTGTTCAGGAACTTCTTTGACAGATAGTGATGTAGTTATCCTTTGAAGTATCCTGGAGTGTTGAAGACAAAAGACTCTTGATTTTGATTAGGTGTTTTTCTTCTTCAGATAGCTGATGATCTTCAAGAATCTGGCTTCTTGTTGTATCAGAATTCTATGTTGACAGACAACAATAAATCTCTTATTTCAGACTGACTATTTTTTTATTGTGTATCTTGTTCTGTCTGTCTATCTTTTTGCCCGTCTTTTGAAATTTTGAAATCTTCTGCAATCAATGCCGACGGCCTTGAGAATAAACGACATTGAATTATTTCCCCAACTATCCCATGGAAAAATGGCAGGCAATAATCCTGGAGAAGACCTTAATCAATGCTCTGTCTAATGGTTATATTCCAGAGAATATTCGAGCATTAATTACTCAGGAATTATTGCAGTAGAATGAGGACAGAAGGATGGAAAAATGACTAAGTCTGGATTCGTCGAACTGATAACAAAAATCGTCGAGCTGAGTCCATAGTTCGTCAAGCTGAGTTGCTGAGTTCGTCGACCAGATGACTTCTGTTCGTCGAGCTAGAGCAGAAAACTGCATTATCCAGACTTGCTTATTCTGTGTCTCAAGTTCGTCGAGCTGAGATTGTAACTTCGTCGACTGGAGATGATTCTGGACTTGGAAAAATTTCAGATGCTTCTAGATGAAAGTGTTGAAGTGAAGTATACAGAATTCGTCGAACTAAGAATTGGCTTCGTCGAGCTGAGGACCACTTAACTACTGTTGTATAACTCTAGCTATTGTGGTCACAGTTCATCGAGCTGAGAATCAAGTTCATCGACCGAAGTCTGACTCTGGACTTAGAATAAAGAGATGTTTTCTGATCTTGAAGTGTTGAAGTATAGTGTTCAAAGTTCATCGACCCGAGTACCAAGTTCGTCGAGCTCAGCTCAAAGAATTTACTCTGAGATCGTCGAGCTGAGCACGACTATCGTCGACCAGAGTTCGACAAACGTCAAACTCATTTTACTTAGTGTGTAGAAAAACTCTAAGTCTTGAGTCTCTGGCAGTCTTGTTGATAGCTGGTCCATGCAATCTTACTTCTAAGGACTTTGCCTATACTCTAGGACACAACCATGACACTGGCTATACATGTTGGGTCAATTGATCCTAACTTAGTGAATCTAGTCCAAATCAAACTAGGGATCCAAAAATCTCCCTTATTTGGGTGAGGTCACTAATTACAGACTCAAATCAAAATTGAAAATAAACAAAGCATAAAAAGCATATATCTAGCAGAGATCAATAACACATGCAACAGATATATATATATATATAAGTTTTGTTCAGAATATAGAGCAGTTATAGATACTTGTAGAAAATAAAAGAGTTCAAAATTTACTTCTTCTGTTTCTTTTCCTTTGGCATTTCTTGCTTGCTCTTCTCTCCAGGCTTTGTAAACACAATCTCTCTGTTTGGATCTGAAGCTTGTACTTTTGTCATGGTCATATCAACAGCCCCTATAATCTTCAAAGATGTGGCTCTGGGGACAACTGCTTCTGGGTGCAACTTCATGTAGTCATATACATTGAAAAATTTGTTTGCTTTCTCAAATCTGTTAAGTTTCTCTTTCCTGTACTTTGACATTATTGAATATTCAGAAGGATCCTTTCCTTTAGCCTTTTCTTTGTTAATCATAGAAAGGCATATTAGTTCCTGGAACCTGTCCATTCTAGCAGTAGTAGCTGTTTCTGGATCTTCAAAAGGGATAGGAGGAGAGGATGGTCTTTTAGAGCTTTCAGCTTTCTGATCTACAGAGAATGTTTGCTCCTATGGTTGATGTTGTTGCTGTTGCTGCTTGCCTGAGGAATGATGTTGCCTATGCTGGCTGCTTTCAGAAGATGATCTCCCATGGTGTCTCTGATATGTTTGAACATGGGCAGATCTTTGATAGGTTGTGCTTGAAGCACCAGCAGCTAGAGGAGGTGGAGGAGGTGGATCTTTTCTAAATCTTTGAACTGGAGGAGGAGAGTACCTTCTGCTTTTCTTCCTCTCCTTCTGTAGATTTTTGTATAACCACATCCAAGATGGCATCCCTTTGTATGGAGTTATCGTTTGGAGAATATAATAGGGAGTGTCATTGTTTGGATTTGGCTTTGGAGCAGGAGGAGGAGGAGCTTTTCTTTTCTTGGAAACTGGCTTCCTCTTGGGCTCATCATCAGAATCATCATTCTCATCCTCATCATCATCATTATCAGATCCACGAGGGTTATCATATAAGTCATTTAGAGCTTTCAGAGCCTCAGCAGAAATGATAGGCTTTTCAGGAGCTGGAGGTAGAGATAGAGCTTGAGCAGGAACTTCAACAAGAGCTGGAGGAGAAGCCACATGAGAAGCTGGAGAACTGATTCTGACAGTGCTTTCAGCAGCTGCCTTTTCTTCTTCTTCAATATCAGCCAGGATCAAGTCATCCAGATCTGGCAATGGAGAGTGATCCATGACATAACTGGGTGCAGAAGACATTACTGGGGAAGCTGGAATGACTATGGGCTTAGGAACAACAAAACTGTCACTAAGTTGCTTTGCAATTTAAGGACTTACTGGGGAAGTATATGGTACAATAGCCAAGAATGGCTTAGTATACTCTACTATAGGACATCTCAATAATGCAATATCAAAATG
This sequence comes from Platanthera guangdongensis, assembly GCA_039583875.1. Classification (NCBI taxonomy): domain Eukaryota; kingdom Viridiplantae; phylum Streptophyta; class Magnoliopsida; order Asparagales; family Orchidaceae; genus Platanthera; species Platanthera guangdongensis. The sequence goes on from CM077149.1 coordinate 19,212,445, forward strand.
TTTTAACAAATTATCTAAATTTACTATGGTATTAATGATGAAATCACCACCAGTAATAATGTCCTTTGGTACTGACTCTTCTAAGTCCATGTCAGTATCAATGAATTGAATTAAATCAAGTAAATCTGTATCAGTATAATCTATATCAACTACTGCTACTGTTGCTACCTCTGTCACTGCTGGAGCTGGAGCTGCTGCTTGAACTGCTATTGTTGTTGGAGCTGCTGCAGCTTCTTCTTCAAGCATCTCCCCCTGCCTAGTTTTAGTAAAAACTGGAGCCAGGCTCCTAAATGAAGAGGGGGTAGCAGTGAAGGCAAAGAGTTGAGCAGAAAGAGTGAAGATAGAAGTAGTAAGAGGTGTAATGACCTCTTCTATAAGAGATTTGAGTAGAGGAGTGGTGAGAGTAATTATAGAGGAGATGGTGGAGGGATCCAGGGGTAGAGTAGCAGATGGTTCAGTAGAATGTTGGGTATAGACATTTGGAGGGATGGTAGATATTGGAGATGATGGAGGGATGGCATCTAGCATATGTGAATCTGGAGGGTAGGGAGAGTTGAGGGGGGAAGTTAGAAGATCAAAAGTTGGAATGGAGGATAGATGAGGTGGAAGAGGAGATGAAGGTGGTGTATCATTGGGGGATTGGGGTGATTGAGGTGGAGTGGGTTGATGGTATTCTTGGGTGGGTGAGGAAGGGAAGTCAGTGAGGTCTATGGGTGGAGAGGTGGCATGTAATGTAGCTTAGTGGAAATAGGAACAAAGGGTGTTGGTTGTTGATGTGGTGGAAGTTGTTGTTGTATTTGTTGTGGTTGTTGAGTTGCTGGAAGGGATGGAGGTGTGGGAATGATCTCTTCATCAAGGTGGGGAGTGGATCTTATAACCCTGGTGCTTTCAGAAGCTGGGGTGGAAGAGGTTGAAGCCTTAGATGGCTTGGTAATGGTCCACTCCCACTTGCCAAACAAGGTGCATGTGAGCCTCTTGCTGACATTAATGAATATGGTCAGTGAGACCAGCGATTCAGCACCCTTCTCCTTCAGGAAGATCCCCAGGATCCTTCCAAAACAAACTTCTTTCTTATTACACTTTTTCTTTATAAGATCAAAAATGATCTGTGCCCAATCCACTTTCTTTTTATTGACCACTGCACACATGACCAGGAATTGATGCCTGGTGATGTGGTCATGGGCAGTGTGCTTGTCCAACAAGACTTTTCCCACTATATCTGCCAGAAACTTATATTCTGCTGATAGGTGCTTCTTCAACAGCTTATTGGGGTTATCTCCAGTATAACCCATCAAACTTAACATCTTATCATATTCTTCAGAATCAATTTCTAATTGTTCTTCTCCATTAACCAATCCAAAAATTTCAGTAAGTACGGCAGGAGATAAAGACACAGAATTACCCGCAATTGTTCCGGTCATGGTGTTCTCCTCTGATGTAGATGACGTGTAAACTCATTCTCTAATTTCAGTTGCAGACAGTTTGATTCTATTAGTCATCAGATTTTTCAATTGTTGTTCTTCCAGAAGTTCTAGAATATGTAGAAAAATAGGATCTGATTGTTGAAAAGAATCGAAGTCGACGTCAAATCCAGTTTCAAACTTCATAGCGGCTAGGGTTCCTGCTTGAATCGCCATGAAATCACCTACAAAAGAGAGAGAAATGGCGATCAAGTGCAAAGGGAACAGAAAGCGCGGGATGGAGGTCAAATAAAACCTAGTTATAAGATTTTCTGGAATATAAATCGACAAACTCCGTTCCATGAAAAATAAGAAGTTCTTCGACTTGAGATCGACGAAATAATTGATAGTGAAATAATTCGTAGAGCTCAGCTTGAAGTGTTGAAGACATTTCGTCGAGCTCCATTCGATGAAAGTTTTCTGAAGTGAGTTTGTCGATCTCCGTTCGACGAAAACAGCTTCACTCACAGAGAGTCGTCGACCTCCATTCGACGAATATCTCCCCAACTTTCCCTAGTTCGTCGAGCTCCATTCGACGAACTCTGGAAAATTCATCGAGTGTAGACAGAAACAAAACCAAATCTTCTCCATTAATCATTCCAAGCTGATTTATAAAGAATATGTGATTTCTCTCATCCAGAGGTTTGGTGAATATATCAGCTCTTTGTAAATCAGTGTAGATATAGACAAGATTAATTTTGTTTTTGTCCACACACTCTCTAATGAAATGATGTCTAATGTCTATATGCTTTGTCCTACTGTGATGGACTGGATTTTGTGCTATTGCCATAGCACTTGTGTTATCACATAGTAATGTTTAATTATTTAAGTTGAGACCATAGTCTAGTAATTGATTTTGTATCCACAACATCTGGGAATAATAGTTGCCTGTTGCAATGTATTCTGCCTCAGCAGTTGAGGTAGACACAGATGACTGCTTTTTACAAAACCAGGATACTAATCTCATACCAGGAACTGGCAAGTTCCTGAAGTACTTTTTCTATCCACCCTACATCCAGCAAAATCAGCATTTGAGTATCCAGTTTACTCAAATTCTGATTCAGTTGAATTCCATAGGCCTAGACTAGGACAACCCTTTATATATCTTAAAATTCTTTTTAGGAAAATAAGGTGAGATTCTTTTGGGTTCACTTGGAACCTAGCACAAAGGCATGTGGCAAACATAATATCAGGCCTACTTGCTGTAATATATAGTAGGGACCCAACAATGCCCCTATATAGTTTCTGGTCCACAGGTTTCCCATGTGGATCAGAGTCAATCACAGCATTAGTAGCCATATGTGTTTTCTTTGCTGAAGCATCAGCTATCCCAAACTTCTTTATAAGCTCTTTAGCATACTTAGCTTGAGATATGAAGATGCCATCAGACAACTGCTTCACTTGGAGACCAAGGAAGTAGGAAAGCTCACCCATGCTACTCATTTCAAATTTTGAATGCATGAGATCAGAGAACCTCTTGCATAATTTGGAATTAGTAGACCCAAATATGATGTCATCCATATATATTTGTACTAACAATATTTGATCCTTATGATGTCTAGTGAAAAGTGTTCTATCTACAACGCCTCTAATGAATTTATGCTCTATCAAAAAGCTAGCTAAGGTCTCATACCAAGCTCTTAGAGCTTGCTTTAGACCATAGAGGGCTTTATGCAATTTGAAAACATAAGAGGGGTGAGTTGGAGAAACAAAACCTGGAGGTTGTTCAACATACACCTCTTATTTAAGTACTCCATTTAGGAATGCACTCTTCACATCCATTTGATAGACCTTGAATTTCTTGTAAGCTGCATAGGCAAGGAATATCCTGATTGCCTCCAACCTTGCAACAGGTGCGAAGGTCTGGTCATAATCTATTCCTTCTTCTTGCCTATATCCTCGAGCAACAAGCCTAGCCTTGTTCCTCACAATTACTCCTTGTGCATCCAGCTTGTTTTTATAAACCCATTTGGTTCCAATGACTGGGTAGTCTTGAGGTCTTGGAACCAAATCCCAAACTCTACATCTCTCAAATTGATTTAATCCTCCTGAATTGCAATGATCCAGTGGGGATCTTGCTCAACATCATGAATGGATAGAGGTTCAACCTGAGAGAGAAAACAGGCATGCATCAAATCTTGGTTGAGTTGATGCCTTGTCTGTACACCTACTGATATGTATCCAATCACTTGAGATCTGGGGTGATCCCTAAGTGTGACTAAATCAGTAGGTGGAGTTGGTTGTGCAACATCATCTTGGATTAATTCCTCTTGTGGAATTATGTTTGCTGTTAGAGCAATGTCAAGTCCTTCAGTGCCTTCATCTTCACTTTATTCAATGACTTGTGGAGAAGGATGTGTTGGAACCTCTTGGGTAAGGTTTAGTCCATCCAAACTTTCACACAAGTGAGGTACCTGCAAAGGGCTATTGGTAGAAATCTATTTCTCCTTGCAAGACATGTTAGCTTCATCAAAAGAAACATGAATGGACTCTTCAATTTTTAATGATGATTTATTAAAAACCCTATAGGCTTTGCTTACTTGGGAATATCCTAAAAAAATTCCCTCTTCAGCCTTAGCCTCAAACTTTCTAATATATCTTTTATTGTTATTGTGAATATAACATATACAGCCAAATACTTTAAAATATTTGATTTTAGGTTTCTTCCCTTTAAGTAATTCAGAGGGAGTCCTATTCTTCAGTTTATGTATCAAGCTTCTATTCAGGACATAATTTACAGTGTTTACAGCCTCTGCCCAGAAGGTTAGTGTCATGTAAGCATATGCAAGCAATGTACCTGCAGCTTCAATGAGTGTTCTATTTTTCCTTTCAGCTACCCCATTTTGTTGAGGAGTTCTAGGAGCTGAGAAATAATGTTTGATACCTTCCTTCTCACAGAACTCATGCATAAGAAGAAACTCAAACTCTGTGCCATGATCACTTCTGATCAATGCAACATGAGTAGAGAACTCAATCTATATGGTCCTAAGAAAATCTGTAAGAACCTTGAAGATATCTGACTTAGATCTCAGAAAGGATACCCAAGTGAACCTGGAGAAGTCATCTAAAATGACTAAGGTGTAGGATTTCCCTCCTAGGCTTTGTACAATAATGGGTCCAAAGAGATCCATATGTAGCAAATACAAAATCCTAGGTGAATCACTTCTATTTACAGATTTAAAGCTAGATTTAGTTTGCTTGCCTAGTTGACAAGCCCTGCAGAGACCTTCCTTATTGTAGGGACCAGAAGGTAGACCTCTAATAAGGTTGTCTTTAGATAGCCTAACAATGTTTTTCATATTAACATTACCTAGTCTTTTATGCCATAAATCATTCTGCTTACTAATTAAGTTAAGTAAGCAGATATCAGAATTCGTAGATAGAAAATCAACTAAGTAAATGTTTCCTTGTCTATTTCCAATTAAAGCTGTTTTGTTTTCTTTATTAGCAATAGTACTAGAAGATGTACTGAAATGTACCTGATAACCTTCAACATATAACTGACTTATGAAGATGAGGTTATGCTTGAGTCCTCTGACATATGTTACCTTCTTAAATATGACAGCTCCAATCTTCACTTCTCCAAAGCCTTCTGACTGGCCACATTTGGAATCCCCAAAGATAACCTTTGGTCCTAACTTGGACTTATAATTATGTAAGGTGTCCTTGCTACCAATCATATGTTTGGAGCAGCCACTGTCCAGGTACCATGTTTGATTATTTGTTGGAATGCTCTTCACCAGCAATGAAAACAGTTAAATGTTCTTGACCCATGTTACCTTGGGTCCTTTGCTTTCTTGGTATGAAATGCTGGAAATAACAGAATATTCTGGTTGGGATTTACATCCTAGAGGGTGATATCTCCTAGGTGGTATGACCTAATCAGCTAGTGGATTAAAAGCTTTCCTGGAATTTTTTAAGTTTCTGTTATAATTAAAGTTTTGGTTAAGTCTTTCTAGGTTCGACGAATTTCTGTGAGTTCGTCGACCAGAGTTCGATGAATTGGGTTAAGATCGTCGATATCTGCCTAGAGAATGAACATATCGATTTTTTGTTCCCCATGTTCGTCAACCTCTGCTCGACAAACCATATAGAGTTTGTTGATCGCAGTTAGACGAATAATTATAACTGTTGGGTACATTGGAATATATGTACCTGATTTGAAGAAGCCTCACCCTACTCAATGATATACATCAAGGTGTATTTGATGTGTTTTGAGTTTATTTGTGCAGGTTAAGTAATTGTAGGAAAAGCATAAAAAATTCTAAGTCCATGTGTCGACACCCAGAAGAAAAGTGTCGACACTTATGAAGGCTAGTGTCGACACCTAGAGAAGCTGTGTCGACACTTGGAGTAATTGTGTCGACACCAGGAAGGCAGAGTCGACACCAGAAGAAAAGTGTCGACACTTAAAGGCAGTGTCGACACATAGTGAAGAATTGTCTACATAATCAGTGTCGACACTTAGAGGCAGTGTCGACACACAGAGAAACTTTGTCGACAGCAAAAGTGTCGACACTAGGAGGCTGTGTCGACACTCAGCAAACTTCAACAAAGTTCAAGTACATGTGTCGACACTAGGAGGCTGTGTCAACACTCAGCAAACTTCAACAAAGTACAACTACATGTGTCGACACTTGAAAGATGTGTCGACACTCAGCAAAGTTTCAACACATGAAGACATGTGTCGACACAAAGGAGATGTGTCGACACTTAGCAAGTTTTAACACAAGAAGATGTGTCGACACAAAGGAGTTGTGTCGACACACAACAGAAAACCAACTAAGTATTGAAGAATAAGTACTTGTGCCGACACACAGAATCAGTGTCGATACATTCAACAGAAGGCTTGTGTCGACACACAGAATCAGTGTCGACACATTCTGAAGAAGAAGTGTCGAGAAGCTGTTACAACAACACAAGGAGTTATGTCGACACCAACAAGGCTAGTGTCGACACTTAGTCTACTTGTGTCGACACTTAGTCTATTTGTGTCGACACATAATGACTATCTGTCTCGACACTTTCAGATAGTGACAGAGATTTCAAGAAGTGACTGGATGACTTGACAGCTGCCATTTCAACCGGTCAACTGCAACTGTCAGAGCCATCAAAAAGTCGTTAGAAACCGGATCAGCCGGTCACCATGGAGAAAGCTTATTTAAAGACCTTTCTCCTTCAACAGAAAAATGATCGAGTGATCAATGAATTGAAAGACAACACAACAAAGAAGAAGACCTTCAAGAGAAGATCTAAGAAGTTGGAGAGAGAGAGAGATCCTTCTAAGAAGAGCATCTATTGAACCAGGCTGCAAAGTAAGAGTCAGATTGAGATCTGATTCACAAGACAGTAGTTGATTGAAGATCATCTGCACAAGAGATTCAACCCTACTGTGTTCTAATTCAAGAAGCTTTGAAGAAAGCCAAGGGAGGTTGATCTCTGCCAAGTTCTTTCAAGAACTCATCAAGAAGCCAGTCAACTCATCTCTCTCTTTCAGAGTTGTGGTTATATATTTTTTAAATTTTATTTTCTGTAGGATCTTATATAGATCTGAGTTGTAAGCCTAAACTATAAAGGCTGAGGTAGGGCTTTTGTGCCTGAGTGTAGGAGATTCTATTCTCTGAGTGTAGGCCTTGATTGAAGGCTGAGGTAGGGCTGTTTAGCCTGAGTGTAGGTCTTGGTGAAGATTGAGTGGTAAGTCTTTGGGCCTGAGTTGTAGGAGTGAGGTCACTCTGAGTTGTAGGAACCTGATTGAGGTTCTAAGCTGTAAGATCTGAGGATCTGAGGAGAAGTGGAGAAGTTAGGACGAATCTAGTACACTACTAGATAGGCGAAGGGGGAAAGTGGATGTACACAGACCTTGGGGAACCACTATAAAAATCTGTGTGTACTCTGTGTGTGATTAATTCCGTGATTGCTGTATTATCTGTGCTGAATTGCTGTAGAGAATTGCAAATACAGGTCTTAGTATTCAGTGTTTCTGCCTGTAATTTTAAAAAGATTAAGTTCACCTATTAACCCCCCTCTAGGTGATTAGGTACTATTTCTTTCAAGTGGTATCAGAGCTAGGTTGCTCAAAAAGGACATAACAGTCTGAGTAAAGATCCTGTAGGCAGAATCAGAATAATCAAGAATCAAGCAAATGGGTTCTACCGAGAATCACAAAGAGCTAGGATCCATGAAATTGCCAATCTGCTGAAAAGAGATTTTTGGCATATGGAAAGAGAGGGTTAGACTCTTTATGGAAGCATCTGACCCTAGAATATACATCACAGTCAAAGAAGGGCCATATGTGCCAATGAAGATATCTATTCTAGATGCAAATCAGAAAACTCCTAAGGACTATTCAGAAATGACCAAAGATGAAATAATTCTGGCCACTATGGACAAGAGGGCCCAGAATATTATTGTAAGTGCAATTGATGATGCCACATTTCAGAATTTAATTCACTGTAAAACTTCTAAAGAAATGTGGGATACACTGATAGTTTACATGGAGGGATCAGAAGAAGTAAGACAAGACAGGAAGTCTTTATTGAATCAAGAATATGAAAGCTTCAGACAAGGAAAGTCTGATAGCATTACTGAATGCTACAAGAAATTCTATAGGATAGTCAATGAATTGATGTCCTATGGAAGAGAATTCAGCAACTATGAGCTGAATGACAAATTCTTAAGATCCCTGACTAAGGACAGGGACACCAAGATTCGTGCCATTAGGGAAATGACCAAATTAGCTGATATACCTCCTCCAACCTTGTTTGGAAAACTGCTGTCTTATGAAATGCAGTTAATGGTTAGAAAGGAGGAAGAGAAGACTACTAGAGTGGAGCACAAAGAAAGAGCTGTGGCTTTCAAGACTGAAGCCACTAGGAAGTATAGAAGCAAGTCTCCATCTCCACCTCAAATAGTTGCTGAGGCTGAGACAGATAATTCAGAAAGTAAGATTTCAGATAACAGTGAAAGTGATGAAGACTTTGCTGCTTTTACAAGGCATTTTCAAAAGTTTCTGAAGAAGAAGCAGTGGAGGTCTAAGCCATCCACTTCACAGACAAAAGATGACTACTATTAGAACAGGAAGTCATCAAGGAATGACAGAAGAAAGTCCAAGCCAAGTAAAACTACATCCTCAAAGATAGTATGCTATTGTTGCAATAGACAAGGACATTTAGTAGCTGACTGTCCAGAAAAGAGGAAAGAGTCAACTGACAAGAAGAAGACTCAGTTTAAGGGCAAAAAGGAAAGGTCCTTTGTTGCTAAGAAGGATAAGAGTCTGACTGATCAGTCATCTTCAGAAACAGATTCAGAAGCTGAAGCTTATATTGGATTGTTTGCTGAAGAGGAGGAAGATGAGTTCATGCAGTTAATGAATTCAATTTATGAGAATGAGGACAATCAGTGCAAAGGGCTGATGACATTATCTGAAGGAGACAAAATCAAGGATCAGCCTGGACCAAGTAAGGTACAGAATTATTCTTCAAGTTCAATTTCTAATACTGAGTCAGAATCAGATACATCTGCATCAAGTGATGTGAGTGGGTTTGAATCTGAAGGAGATATTCATCAGTTAATTGATGAATATAGGGACTTGTTGCAGGCCTTGAAGAAAAGCAAAACCTTAGCCAAAACTCAGGCAAAGGAAATTGCTAGTCTTAAATTGGCTGCTGCTGATTCAGACAAGTTATTTGATTAGAAACTGAATGAAATATCCAGGCTGAAGAACATTACTGTTATTCAGATAGGTACTATTACATTTAAGAATGATCAAATTAGAAATCTGGAGGCTAGACTTTAGAAGGAGAGAGAGATTGTAGCAAGTTTTTCTAAACCAAAATCTGTTTTACCTTTGATAGATGAGTTTGTACCTCATAAGGGTAAAACTGGATTGGGGTTTACAAAACCTACTTGGACAGTAAAGTCCAAATCTAAGGGCAAAGCCCCAGCACTCAACAAGAAGCCTGCTGTAGATAAAACAGCCAGGGTTGTACCTAAACAAAGGTACAACAGATTTGAGTGCTGGTGTTGTGGCAAGGTAGGCCACTTTGCCATAGATTGTTGGCACAATTCAAGTGTCAAGGAGAGTAGCAAACTGCATGCTAGAAAAGCTACAGGTAGTTTTGTTAAAAGTCAGACTAACTTGCACCAAGGACCCAAGAGTTATTTGGGTTCTAAGGTTAAGTAATCTGTTTTGCAGGTGAGTCCAAGTGGCCATGCCCCTATATGGTACTTGGACAATGGATGTTCCAGGCACATGACTGGAACTAGGGGGTTGCTGAAGGACTATACACCAATCAAGGATGGTCCTAAAGTTACCTTTGGTGGTTTAGAAAAAGGAATCATCAAAGGCTTTGGTAACATTTCTAGTAACCTGATTACAATTACTCAAGTGGCTTATGTAAAGGGTTTGAAACATAACCACATTAGCATAAGTCAGCTGAGTGATTTAGGATATGACATCTCATTTGTCAAAAATGGTTATCATATCAAGAGGTCAAGTGATCAAAAGATCATTCTGACTGGATATAGGAAGAGAAATGTCTATTGTCTAGACTTTATATTTGAGAACATTGTTTCTCCTATTTGCCTTGTAGCTGATGAGAAAGTCTCACATTATGTTAAATGGTACAAGAGGCTGGCTCATCTTAACTATAAGATAATTGACCAACTCTTTAGCAAAGAGTTAGTGAGGAATGGTCCTCAGGTTAAGTGTATAAAGGATGGGATATGCTCAGCTTGTCAAAAAGGCAAGCAGACCAAATCCACCTTTCATAGCCTTGAGAACAAAGATGCTGTGAGGTGTTTATACCTCTTGCATATGGATCTTTTTGGTCCTATGCCAGTTCACAGCCTAGGTAGGAAGGTCTACACATTTGTGATTGTGGATGACTACTCAAGGTTTTCCTGGGTGTTCTTCCTTAGACAAAAATCTGAAACACCTAGTATCTTATATAGTTTTGTCAAACAAATTTAGAATGAATTGGACAGTACAGTGGTAAAAATCAGAAGTGACCATGGTACTGAATTTCAGTCTGATAGTATGACAAAACTGTGTGAAGAATTTGGAATTTTTCAGGAATTCTCACCAAGAACACCTCAGCAAAATGGTATTGCTGAAAGGAAAAATAGAACCTTGATAGAGGCTGGTAGAACCCTATTGAGTGACACATCTCTCCCAGAATATTTCTGGGCTGAGGCAGTAAACACTGCTTATCATGTGATCAATAGGGCTACTATCACCAAGAGCCACAAGAAGACCCCCTATGAGATTGTGAAGGGCAGAAAACCAAATCTATCCTATTTCAGGATCTTTGGTTGCAAGTGCTATATCCTTAACAATGGAAAGTCTTATCTAACTAAGTTTGCTGCCAAATCGCAAGAGGAGATTTTTGTTGGGTACAACAACAATAGTAAGGCTTATAGGGTCTACAACTTGATTACTCAAGTTCTAGAAGAGTATGTTCATGTAGTTTTTGATGAAGCTAGACTCATTAACTGTGAATTGCCTAGAAGTGTTTGCAGCTCCACATGTGTGACTGAGAAGATGGACAAGCTTATTATTGAAGAATGTTCTACTTCAAGTCAGTAAGTGGAAGATAGTGGCTGCTGTTCAGGGGGAGTACAAGATACACCTGATGCTGAAGAAGACCAGTGGATGCAGTAAGTTGAAGAGACTGAAGGTGTACAACCTGAAGACAGGCTGCCTCCAGCAAACATGCATTTAAAGGATCATCCATCAAATCAAATTATTGGAGATCTCAGACAAGGAGTGCAAACAAGGAGCAGAAATCTAAGTATAGTACTTTACTCTAGTTTTCTATCCCAAGTAGAGCCAAAGAGATTTGAAGAAGCAATCCTAGACCCTCATTGGATTGAGGCCATGCAAGAGGAGCTGAACCAGTTCAAAAGATGCAAGGTCTGGGAGCTATTTCCTAAACCAAAAGACCACAACATTATTGGACCTAAGTGGATCTTTAGGAACAAGTTGGATGAGAATGGAGTAATTATAAAGAACAAAGCTAGACTTGTTGCAAAAGGATATAAGCAGGAAGAAGGTATTGATTTTGATCAGACCTTTGCTCCAATAGCAAGACTGGAAGCAATAAGGATGTTCCTTGCCTATGCAATATTTCAAGGGTTCAAGGTATACCAAATGGATGTTAAGTCAGCTTTTTTGAATGGAAATCTGAAGGAAGAAGTCTATATAGAGCAGCCATCAGGTTTTGTTGATTCTCTTAAACCTGATTATGTATATAGACTTAGGAAGGCTTTGTATGGGTTAAAACAAGCCCCTAGGGCTTGGTATGAAACCCTGTCTAGTTTCCTCATTGAGAATAAATTCTTAAGGGGGAAAATAGATAAGACTCTATTCCTTAGGGAATCCAGAGGCAAGATTATCTTAGTCCAAATATATATAGATGACATAATATTTGGGTCTACAGAAAGTAGTCTTTGCAGAAAGTTTGCAAAACTTATGCAAGGATAATTTGAAATGAGCAGTATGGGGGAACTTAAGTTCTTCTTGGGTCTCCAAGTTAGACAGACTGAAGATGGATTATCCATATGCCAGTCTAAGTTCACCCTAGAGTTGATAAGGAAGTATGGTATGGAATCATCCACTACCATGAAAACTCCTATGGGGTCAACAATGTCTCTAAGCAAAGATGATGTAGGGAAACCTGTAGATGAAACTTTGTATAGAGGGATAGTTGGCTCCATAGTGTATTTGACTGCTAGTAGACCAGATATCATGTATACTACATGTGTCTGTGCTAGGTACCAAGCTTGCCCTAAAGAATCTCATTTGATGGCAGTCAAAAGAATTTTGAGATATCTTAAGGGCACACCTTATCTAGGCCTTTGGTATCATAGGAATGGAGATTTTGAACTGACAGGTTATTCAGATGCAGATTTTGCAGGCTGCAAGGAAGATAGGAAGAGTACCACAGGAACCTGTCAATTTCTAGGTGGAAGGCTGGTGTCATGGAGTAACAAGAAGCAAACTAGTGTGGCTATCTCCACAACAGAGTTAGAGTATGTGGCTGCAGGAAGTTGCTGTGCACAACTACTATGGATACAACACCAGCTAGAAGATTATGGTATTCAAGTAAGTAGAACACCATTATTTTGTGATTCTACAAGTGCTATTTCTATTGCAAATAATCCTGTCTCTCATAGTAGGACTAAGCACATAGAAATAAAATACCATTTTTTAAGAAAACATGTAGAAAAAGGAGACATTTCCTTAGAGTATATAAATACAGATAATCAGTTAGTTGATATGTATACTAAGCCCTTAGATGAAACCAAATTCAATAAGTTTAAAATTGAATTAGGGATGATAAACTTAGAATAGTTTACAAAAAATTGGCTAAGTAAAATGGTGTCGACACACAGAGTTGTCTGTGTCGACACATAGAAGTGGTGTCGACATTTCAGAGAAATGGTGTCGACACATCTAGACAGTCAGTGTCGACACTTCAGAGAATAAGTGTCGACACATCCAAAGTAGGTGTCGACACATCCAGGGTGTCGTCGACACTTAGGATTTACATAGAATTCGTCGAGTAGAGTCTCGACTAATCGTCGAGCTGAGATATGTAAGTGTCGACACATATATTCTGTCGACTATATTGGTGTCGACACATAGGTGTCGAGACATTAGAAGTAAGTGTCAACACTTTTCAACAGTGTCGACACATTTCAAGTATGTTAACGCGCCTTTTCACCTTCAATTCTAGAAAGGTATAAATAGGTTTTCCCATTATTTGTCGACACGCACACCTTAGTTTCGAGACCAAACTTGTGTGTTGACATCTCTCTTCTCAATTCAAAATTTCTTCAAACCCTAATGGCGCCCAAGCTAGAAGAGAACATTAATGAAGGATATGAGCTCGTGCGACACGCCTTTGATGACGCGGAACCAGAAATCAAAGGTATGGTAACCCTAATAGCAGAGACTGGCCTAGAGTATCTTGTTTCAGAACCTATCAAGATCTGGAAGAAGGAAGTCCTCGAATTCTTGAGTGCAGCAACTCTTGATGAATCTGGACTCAAGATTAAGTCCAAAGTTCATGGGGCAAAGGTGAAGGTCACTCATAAGACTCTAAGAAAAGTTCTACATCTCCCTAGAATTAAAGAAGAGGAAGATGTATCTGCTTCAAAGACAAGGGAGGCACTGACATGGTGTGGACTTGATTCAAACTTGAAGATTGGATCAGTGTTCAACAGGAAAGGAATGAACATACAGGGAAAGTTTTTATCTGAGATAGTTGGCAAGGTAATACTAAGCAAGCCTGGTGGGCTTGATAGAATTTCTGCTCACATGTTCAGTCTGATGACTATTGAGATTATATTAGCCAGCAGGACGCGTGTGTGTGGGACCGCATGTTTGGGCTTTCCCCATTGCATTCCAGGTCTGGGTGTTGACCCCGGTGGGCCCCCTTGTGTGGCGGAATATCCCCGCGGTCCTGTGGTTGAGGTTAATCCCATATAACCCGCAGACTTCTCCACTTTGTGTTCATGTACCCCGCCACCCTTCATCTCAACACCTGGGTTTTGAGATGAACTAATGGGTTGGCGGGTTATAATTTGGTATCAGAGCCAGGTTTTCCTGCTGCGGGGGTGTGTTGAGATTATATTAGCCAGCAGGACGCGTGTGTGTGGGACCGCATGTTTAGGCTTTCACCATCGCGTTCCAGGTCTGGGGGTTGACTCCAGTGGGCCCCCTTGTGTGGAGGAATGTCCCCACGGTCCTGTGGTTAGGGTTAATCCCACATCGCCCGCAGACTTCTCCACTTTGTGTTCATGTACCCCGCCACCCTTCATCTCAACACCTGAGTTTTGAGATGAACTAATGGGTTGACGGGTTCTAACTATGACAAGGGTAATTTTCCAGCTTAAAACTGATTGGTCAGTAGTACTGTTTGATAAGATAAAAGGGAGTATGAAGAAGCCCAATCTGGGTAGGATTCTGAGTTTATACTTAGCTGGAAGTATCCCTGAAGTGATGAACCAAGCTGCAGGTTCAAAGATAAACCACATGAGGAGAATGGATCTTAGGATTATCTCCAGGTGGGATAGAGTATTAACAAAGGAAATGCCAACTCCAGAAAAAGAAACACCCCAGAAGAAGAAGAAGAAGAAAGCCATTGTGGCTCAAGAATCCTCAAGTAGCTCAGAGGAGCAAGTGATTTTTAGTTCTGATGATGAAGAGGGAAGAAATGCTAGACAGTCACCAGCAAGACAAGGAGATGCTCAGAGGCATGGGGGAGCTACCCTCAGCTAGCCCTATTCACCTGGATCCACTTCAGGGGGAGCCTCTACATGTGGATGAGCCAATTCAATTAGAGAGTGAAAGAGCTACCCAAACCATTCTAGAGGTAATTACTGAAGTTAATCAATTAAATTTTCCTATTGAGGATGAAGTTTTGACTGATTCATTACCTGATGTTAATCAGCAAACACAAATACATTGTCAACCCTAGGATGTTGTCATGGAGGACACATCAGTTGCTGATAGAGAGGTATTAGATGCTCCTGAGCACAGAGATTCACCAATCCAACCTCAACATGAATTTACTCTAGAGGAGCTATTCCCTGATCTAATACAGACTGACTTAGGGGGAGAAAAAGCAGCTGTTGAGGGGAAAAATGTCAATATTGAGGGGGAGCATGTAGAGGAGACTGCTAGACAAGAGACTGAGGAGCAAAGAAATACTGAGGAGCTACCAAGGACTGAGAAGGATTTACATCCTAGTCCTAAGGATAGAGTAGATATTGCCAGTACTTCTGCTTCAGAGGATGAAGAGGCTGCTAGTGCCAAGAAAAGGAAGTTCCAGGTCTTCAAGAGAAGAAGCCAGAACTACAAGAAAGCACTGCAGACAATTGCTCCACAGCCTGCCCCATCTACTGATTATAGTTCATTGATGGTGGATTTGCAGATCAAGCTAGATGTGCAAAGGAAGGCTCTGGAAACTTATATGGATGAGCACCATAAGGAGCTACAATTTTCCTTAGCTCAAGACATAAAGTCCATAAGATTTGAAGTGAATCAAAACAAGAAGGAAATGACTGAATGTTTTCATAAAGGAGGCAATGCAGTGGTCTATTTGGCTACTCATCAAGAAAAGATAAAAACACAAGTGGATGATATGACAGTGAAGCAAGGCTATGTCCTGGAAAATCAGCTAAGGATGAATGATAATCTCACTGCTTCACATAATGCCATTGTAACTGAAATGAAAAATATAGCTACTGCACAGCCTGTAGTAAGTGCAACTGCCAAAGAAGAATTTGATAAGAAATTACAGGAGAGTCTCACTGCTGTGAAAACTGCCATTGAAGATTCTCAGAAGGCCATTACTGACAAGCTACAAAGGTTAAAACCTTATTATAAGGATGGAGTTAATTATTTGAATGCTCAAATCAGATTCCAGAAAGATGATCTTAGGGATCATATAGTAAGAGAAGTCATAAAGGGGAAGAGGGTTTTAGTCAAGGCAGGCTCTGATTATGCAAAATGGATTTCCAACTCCATCAGAGCTACCCTTGGATATCCACCTTTATGTGATGATGATAATGTTGCAGAGTCTGGCATCAATCCTGCTTATTTTGGAGGAGAACAAGCTGAAGTAGCTTAAGTGATATATTCTCCTGCAGATTTTGACATGATACATCAGGAGGTACAGTCTATGTATAGTCCTCCTGAGGGTAATCAGAATGTTATTCTTGAAAAAGTTGTACAGCCTGTGCCAGAGGCAATCTTAAAAGAGCAAGAGGCATTACTAAAAGAACAAGAGGCCCAATTATCTAAGAAGAGGTTCAGAGAGCAGGCTGAATTAAGGCCAGATTTTGAACAATGGAGCCCAACCTCCAGAAATATTATTTTGACTGCTTGGAAGGCTGCTAAGGACAACATACTGGATAGAGGCAAATGGTATTCTGACCAGGAGTGGAGAAAACATGAGAATAGGCAAGAGGCCATAGTACAATACAGAAGGAAGGCTAAAATGGGAAAGCTACCTCCTAATACACAGGAGCCTAGCAAGTATTTCCCTAAGCCATATCACTATTTTGAAAGACAGAAGATAAAGGCTGAAGAGCCGAAAAAGACAGATCTTAAAGGGAAGAAGCCTGCTGATGACAATGATGCTCCAGTCCAAGCAAAGATTCAATCTGGAAAGGGGATTGTTATCAAGGAGCCAGTGCAGCCATAGGATAGAATTTTTCTTAAGTTTACAATTTGTAATCATTTGCATTAAACTCTATGTAAACTTTTGATTAATGAAAATGTTGAAGTCGTAAGAACAATGTAATATGTTCAATCTATTACATTATGTTCTGAGATAATTGATTATACATGTTCTGTTTATACATGTTTAGTACTTACCCTGTCATATTATACTGTTATACATCATACTGAGTATTTGTTATGAATGGTGTATATCATTGACTAAGGGTTATGACTTCTCCAAATAGGAGGAGATTGTTGGGTACATTGGAATATATGTACCTGATTTGAAGAAGCCTCACCCTACTCAATGATATACATCAAGGTGTATTTGATGTGTTTTGAGTTTATTTGTGCAGGTTAAGTAGTTGCAGGAAAAGCATAAAAAATTCCAAGTCCATGTGTCGACACCCAGAAGAAAAGTGTCGACACTTATGAAGGCTAGTGTCGACACCTAGAGAAGCTGTGTCGACACTTGGAGTAATTGTGTTGACACCAGGAAGGCAGAGTCGACACCAGAAGAAAAGTGTCGACACTTAAAGGCAGTGTCGACACATAGTGAAGAATTGTCTACATAATCAGTGTCGACACTTATAGGCAGTGTCGACACCTAGAG
Source organism: Platanthera guangdongensis (assembly GCA_039583875.1). NCBI lineage: Eukaryota > Viridiplantae > Streptophyta > Magnoliopsida > Asparagales > Orchidaceae > Platanthera > Platanthera guangdongensis. The sequence continues at coordinate 19,229,750 of CM077149.1, forward strand.
AAACTTTGTCGACAGCAAAAGTGTCGACACTAGGAAGCTGTGTCGACACTCAGCAAACTTCAACAAAGTTCAAGTACATGTGTCGACACTAGGAGGCTGTGTCGACACTCAGCAAACTTCAACAAAGTTCAAGTACATGTGTCGACACTAGAAAGATGTGTCGACACTCAGCAAAGTTTCAACACATGAAGGCATGTGTCGACACAAAGCAGATGTGTCGACACTTAGCAAGTTTTAACACAAGAAGATGTGTCGACACAAAGGAGTTGTGTCGACACACAGCAAAAAACCAACTAAGTATTGAAGAATAAGTACTTGTGTCGACACACAGAATCAGTGTCGACACATTCAACAGAAGGCTTGTGTCGACACACAGAATCAGTGTCGACACATTCTGAAGAAGTAGTGTCGAGAAGCTGTTACAACAACACAAGGAGTTGTGTCGACACCAACAAGGCTAGTGTCGACACTTAGTCTACTTGTGTCGACACTTAGTCTATTTGTGTCGACACATAATGACTATCAGTCTCGACACTTTCAGACAGTGACAGAGATTTCAAGAAGTGACTGGATGACTTGACAACTGCCATTTCAACCGGTCAACTGCAACTGTCAGAGCCATCAGAAAGTCATTAGAAACCGGATCAGCCTGTAACGCCCCGAAAGTTGTGTGCGAGTCGGTCGCGAAAAAGAGTTTTTGGTGCCTGTAGGGGTACACGGCCTAGGACACGGGCGTGTCCGAGGCCGTGTCTGGCTGGTGATTTTTTGGCCGTTTTCAACCCGAGAAGGACACGGCCACGAACACGGCCAGATGACACGGGCGTGTCATCCGACACGGGCGTGTGCCAACCCGTGTCCCTACCCGTGTCCTGATGGGTCGTGTCCGTTGCCGTGGCGGTTATGCGTGACACGCCCACGAACACGGGCGTGTCGAGGAACCCGACACGGGCGTGTCAGGTCAGACACGGGCGTGTCTTGGCCCGTGTGCGTTTCTCAGTTCGACGATCGTGCCTGGATCGAGGCACACGGCCATGGACACGGCCGTGTGCCAAGCCGTGTGCGGCCCAGGTCTGGGGAATTTTGTGCAGATCCGAGCCATTCATTTTCTTTAATTAGGATCCGATGGCCCAGATTAAATCCTGCTCTGTTAAGGCCGGGAATAGGGAGTTATTCCCTCATTTTTCTCTCCAAAGTTCTCCCCTTCCAAAGTGAGAGAGGAGAGGAAGAAGAAGGAGGTTTCCGGCCGCCGGCGGAGCATCGGAGCACCGTTTCGAAATCGGAGAGCGGATCCGTGGAGGGAAGGTCATTGCGAAGAGTTCTAACCGCGTAGTTTTTCCATGGCGCCAAAACGGACTACAAGGGTAACGATTCTCAACTTGAGCGCTTGAAGCTCTTTCTTTCTGCATAGGGAATCCCGCTCCCGCGAGTATGCGGTGAGTGCGTGGTGTTCCTTGGGGTCGACGGGAATAGTCCCCCTTGTGTTGCATATAGAGCCCGGAATCGCAAGTACGAGCATAGGCATTGTGTGTGAAGCCTACCCGGACGTGTTTTGTCTGGATCGGTGATGTTGCATTTGATGTGGTTTTGCCGGAGAAGACTCCGTGCTTTGGATTTTTCGGGTTTCCATGCGGTAGATTGCAGCAGGGATCCTTGAAGGTTAGCTTCAAGGCGCACCCGGAAAATTGAGCGGAAACGTGTTCTGCTAACTTGGCGGTCTGGGAACCGGCCTTGATCATAACTGGGTTATGAGATTGTTTTGAAAAATTTGGGATCCGAGAGAAGCTTGGCCCGCGCAAAGTTCCTTAAATTGGACATGCGGCGTGAGCAACGGGCAAGTGGAATTGGACCTAGGCTATGTGGTTCGGTGCGAGAGACCCGAAGACGGGGACTGGCCGTTGGCATAGTCGGAGCCTTAGACGGTGGTCAGAAAGGCTAAATGCTCACATGTTGTTGCCATCCTGGGGGTGGTGGTGAATGCACTGATGGGTCAGGGTTCACCATGAATGTGCCCTGAGTGCACGGGGTGTTTGGCCGTGCGAGCCTACACCTGTGGCGAATTATAATTGCGCTATATATATATTGTTGGGCTAATTTTATGCAGGGAAAGAGCACCGCCGTCCCGAGTAAGGGGCGGGGTCGTTATAATTTGGTCGGCTTTTAGCTGACCGTTGCTTTATTTGCCACAGTGCGGTGGTATGTGCTTGCAGGTGCTGCGGAGCCAAGCGCCAAATAGCGGGCTGGAGCCCATGTTGCTGTGCTGGCCCTAGAAGGCCGTAGAATCGTTTTATTTATATATTTTATGTGTGGCCGGCCTGCGAGCCGATGTATGTAAAACACTCTTTATTAAGTGAACTTTTGTAAGGCCATAAGGCCATGTACCCGTTTCTGTGTATTTGGGTTTTTATTCCTATTGTTGTAGCTGTGGACATTCATATTGATGGATTTAATTTTGGGTTCTTTCAACTTTAAAATCTTCCGCTAGAATGCTCTGTGGTTAGGACGAGTAGTTGTAGTTGGTTGGTTTGATTATTCATTTAGTAACCCTTCCGACTGTCTGTGGTATATGGCGTCGGGTTCCAGCTGGACCTTCTGTTATATGCCATGCGACGGATGGGGGCGTTACAATTTGGTATCAGACTTCTGGTTACGGTCAAGCTTAAATGAATTCGTGGGCGAATTCTTTTAAGGGGAGGTGAGCACATGTGTGCGTCATCGTTATAACATCAAAAAGAACCCATTAATGTCCACTTAGGAATGAAAATACACTTGTTTGGTGGAACCTGAGTGTTCCAATGATTGCTTTTAGCAATTTGTTTGTTGTCTAATCGTGTGTCTTTGCTAATTTAGGGAGCTGGGAGCGGTGCTGGTCAGTCAGAGCGTCCGCAATCAGCGGAAAGTAGTGCACCAAGAGACGTGCCTGCTACACCTCCTTCAGCGGAAACCATCAGGATGGTGGCTGAAGCCGTGTTCGCAATGATAAATGCCCAACCTGCAGGGCAAATGCATCGCGCACCTCCTGCGAATGAGCAAGAACCGGTTAGGGCGGCAGAGCCGAGAGTGGTGGAACGCACGACAGTTGAGTTAGTAGAGCCGAGGAGAACTACGGAGAGGCAGCTAAAGCATGTGATGGGCTTTAATCCTCCGAGGTTTAATGGGGTTGGAACACCAACTCAAGCTGAGGACTGGCTCTCTTCCATAAAGAGGGTGTTGACGGCCACAATGACTGAGGAGTGGCAAAAGACCACCATAGCGACTTTTCTTTTGGAAGGACAAGCGAGGATGTGGTGGGACGAGTTGGAGTTTCATCTTCTAGTGGGAAGGCAGCTTGCGGATGTGCCGATGGAGGAATTTTAAAGATTGTTCCTAGCCAGATTTGTACCTTCTGCTCAGAGGTTGGATATGGAGAATCAATTTCTTGGGTTGACTCAGGGATCCAGAAGCGTGGACGAATATCTGCATGAGTTCACACGGTTGGGTCGTTATGCTGATGCTATGTTTTCAGAAGAAGAGAGGAAGACCAACCGATTCTATGAGGGTCTTCGCGGCGATTTACAGTTACTCCTCGCTGGGCCTAAGGCGCAGGGCTTCCTAGCCTTGGTCAATTCAGCCCGATCGTTGGAAAAGGTTGCAAAGAAGGTTCAAGAGAAGAGGGACCCAGGAGAAAGGAAGACCGAGTTCAAGGTGCCAAGTAACAAGACAGGTTTCTGCAGATGGAACAAGAAGCAGAGGACTTCAAACTCAGCCCCTTCGGCTGATGCATCGGGGGCAACTACAAGTCAAGTCCCCGGGGCTTGCTACAACTGCGGGAAGACGGGGCATTTTGCTCGGGAGTGTTGGAGCGGACGTTCAAAGTCCGAGAGGAGACCTGGAGCGACTTATGAGGAGAAAGGGAAGGCGGTGGAGTCAACCGTATCCCATCATGCTCCAGACCAGCCTAGAGTCTACAACCTTGGTCTACAGGAGGCCATTAAGCAAGCAGACGTGGTGACAGGTATGAGTTAAATTACAGTGGTTTAACTTTTATAGTTGTTACCTTCGTATTTGTTAGCTTACGTTTGTTAATGCTGGGCTTTGTGTTAATCTTTGGGTTTCCGGCGAGAGCCCTTTTTGATACGGGGGCATCACATTCCTTCTTGTCTGAAAAGTTTATATCGCGCATCGGAGTTCCGTTCTCGATGGCAGAAAACAAGTTGGATGTGTTGTTGCCTAATGGGTGCTCAATGCGTGCGGATAGGATTTGTGTTGTGAAGATTCGGATTGGAGACCGGGAGTTTGATTTGCGGGCGTTGGTTCTACCATTAGTGGTGTTCGACGTAATTTTCGGTATGGATTGGCTCTCGAAGCAAAGTGCATGTATTGATTGCAACCGTAAAGAAGTCAAGTTGGGTCTGGACACTGAACGGGAGACTACTTTTGCGGGCATGAAGGGGTCAGGGAAAGTTCTGATATCGGCCCTTCAGGTGTTCAAGGAAGTTCGGTCTGGGGCAGAACTGTATGTCACTCTAGTGCAAACTGCGACGCCTAAACCTAGTTTGGGCAACATCCCAGTTGTGTCCGAGTATCCTGATGTGTTTCCAGATGATCTCCCAGGAGCCCCTCCTCAGCGGGAGATAGACTTTACTATAGAGCTGGTACCGGGTGCCAAACCGGTGTCACGCTCCCCCTATCGTATAGCCCCAAGAGAAATGGCAGAGTTGAAGGTGCAACTGCAAGAGTTGCTAGAGCAAGGTTATGTGCGTCCAAGTTCGTCGCCTTGGAGCGCGCCAGTTCTCTTTGTTAAGAATAAAGATGGGAGCTTGCGGCTTTGTATCGATTATCGAGAATTGAACAAACTTACGGAGAAGAACAAATATCCAATCCCGAGGATTGACGATCTATTTGATCAGCTGGTTGGATCAACTGTATATTCGAAGTTAGATTTGAAGTCCGGTTACTATCAGTTGAGGATAAGGGAGAGCGACATCCCAAAGACAGCATTTAGTACGCGGTTTGGGCATTACGAGTTCACGGTTATGCCGTTTGGGTTGACGAATGCGCCATCCGTATTTATGGATCTGATGAATAGGACGTTCAGAGAATACTTGGATCAGTTTGTGATAGTATTTATCGATGATATCCTGGTGTATTCGCGGTGCGAGGAGGATCATTACAAGCATTTACACATGGTGTTGGAGACATTGAGGAAAAGTCAGTTGTATGCAAATATTCCAAGTGTGAGTTCTGGTTATCCTCGATAGCGTTCCTTGGTCATGTTGTCAGTGGAGAAGGAATAGCTGTAGATCCGGCGAAGATAGTAGCGATACGAGAGTGGCCTTCTTTGACTACGGTGGCAGAGGTCCGGAGTTTTCTGGGGCTTGCTGGCTACTACAGGCGCTTCGTAGAGAACTTCTCGCGGATAGCACTACCACTCACGACGTTGACAAGAAAGGATCAGAAGTTTGTGTGGTCTCCGGAGTGCGAACAGGCTTTTGAAGAATTGAAAAGGCGATTGACCACGACGCCCATTTTATGTTCGCCAAGTGGAACCTAAGGATTCGAGATTTATAGCGATGCTTCAGGCAGTGGTTTGGGCTGTGTTCTGCTACAGCATGGAAGAGTGATAGCTTATGTTTCACGACAACTGAAGGTTCATGAGAGGAATTATCCGGTCCACGACTTAGAGTTAGCGGCCGTGATATTTGCTCTTAAGCTTTGGAGGCACTATCTGTACGGTGTGAAGGTCGATATTTACACCGATCATAAGAGTTTGAAGTACCTATTGGACCAAAAGGATTTGAACATGAGGCAGAGGAGGTGGATGGAGTTCTTAGGGGACTACACCTTCAAGATACACTATGTACCTGGGAAGGGAAATGCAGTGGCGGATGCGTTGAGTCGTAAGATTCCCGCACAAGCCAATTGGTTATCAGTACATGATGAGAGATTGGTCCAAGAGTTGGAGGCTTTGGAGATATCTTGTGTCGATAAGCAGTCTAGTGCCAAGGCGAAACTGTTTTGGAAAGAGGTGCAGTGTGACCTAGCGGATAGAGTTCGGAGGGCTTTGGTTCAGGATAGCAGCATGAAGCAAATCTTGGATGAAGCTTTGGATGGGTCAAATTCCCAGTTTGTGGTTGAAGATGGGTTGCTAAGGAAGGACAGTCGTCTATGCGTTCCTAGTGCGGATAATATTCGGGAGGAGTTGATGTATGAGGCTCATCATACCAAGTACTCAATCCACCCGGGAAGCACTAAGATGTATAGAGACATGAAGAAATTATTCTGGTGGCCGGGTTTGAAGAAGGATGTGGCACTTTATGTGGCCAAGTGCCGTACTTGTGCATTGGTGAAGGCGGAATGCCAGAAGCCCGGAGGTTTCTTGAAATCCCTTCCTATCCCAGAATGGAAGTTTGACGACATATCTATGGATTTTGTGCACGGTTTGCCGAAGTCGCAGAAAGGAAATGACGCCATTTGGGTGGTCGTTGATAGATTGACAAAGGTGTCACACTTTATCCCAGTGAGAAAGGAGGATCCAGTGGAAAAGTTAGCCAAACTCTACGTGGATAATATTGTACGATTGCATGGTGTGCCTAGAAGTATTGTTAGTGATCGAGATGGACGCTTCACGTCAAATGACTGGAGGTTAGTGCATGGTCTGTTGGGTACTAAGCTAAGGTTCAGCACAGCCTTTCACCCGCAGACGGATGGCCAAACCGAGAGAGTCAACAGGACTATGGAGGACATGCTTCGCATGTGCGTCCTAGATTTCGGGAAGCATTGGGAGGATCACCTGTACATGGTGGAGTTTGCTTACAACAACAGCTTTCAGGCAAGCATTGGAATGGCGCCTTTCGAAGCCTTGTACGGAAGGAAGTGTCGTACGCCGTTGTCTTGGTTGGAGGCAGGAGAATCAAAGTTGTATAAACGTCAAGCGGTGGAAGATGCCACTTCAATGATACGGACAATTCAGGAAAGGCTGAAGATTGCTCAGGATAGACAGTCAAAGTATTACAATGCCAAACATAGAAATGTGGAATTCAACGTTGGCGACATGGTATATTTGAAGATCAAGCCGTTCAAGGGTGTATCGCGGGTTCGACGCTTGAAGAAGCTGAGTCCGAGATACCTTGGACCATTTGAAATCCTGGAGCGTGTTGGCGAGGCGGCGTATAGATTAAAGCTGTCGACGGAGTTGAGTGGGCTGCATGATGTATTCCACGTATCGGTGTTGCGTAAGGCAGTGCAAGAGCCTTCGCAGATCGTTGCGGACAATCAGGTACCGATTGACTATGAGTTAACAACAAGGGTCAAGCCAGTGCGAATTGAAGATGTTGCAGTCAAACGACTCCGCAACAAGGAGGTCCGGATGGTTAAAGTCCGTTGGGATAATTGCGGACGTGAGGAGCTTTCTTGGGAGCGAGAGCAAGCTATGTTGGAGGAATACCCCGAGTTATTCCACTCAGGTATCATTTAGCTTTTGTGTACCTTTGTTTAATTTCGGGACGAAATTCCTTAAGTGGGGGAGATTTGTAACGCCCCGAAAGTTGTGTGCGAGTCGGTCGCGAAAAAGAGTTTTTGGTGCCTGTAGGGGTACACGGCCTAGGACACGGGCGTGTCCAAGGCCGTGTGTGGCTGGTGTTTTTTTGGCCGTTTTCAACCCGAGAAGGACACGGCCAGGAACACGGCCAGATGACACGGGCGTGTCATCCGACACGGGCGTGTGCCAACCCGTGTCCCTACCCGTGTCCTGATGGGTCGTGTCCGTTGCCGTGGCGGTTATGCGTGACACGCCCACGAACACGGGCGTGTCGAGGAACCCGACACGGGCGTGTCAGGTCAGACACGGGCGTGTCTTGGCCCGTGTGCGTTTCTCAGTTCGACGATCGTGCCTGGATCGAGGCACACAGCCATGGACACGGCCGTGTGCCAAGCCGTGTGCGGCCCAGGTCTGGGGAATTTTGTGCAGATCCGAGCCGTTCATTTTCTTTAATTAGGATCCGATGGCCCAGATTAAATCCTGCTCTGTTAAGGCCGGGAATAGGGAGTTATTCCCTCATTTTTCTCTCCAAAGTTCTCCCCTTCCAAAGTGAGAGAGGAGAGGAAGAAGGAGGAGGTTTCCGGCCGCCGGCAGAGCATCAGAGCACCGTTTCGAAATCGGAGAGCGGATCCGTGGAGGGAAGGTCATTGCGAAGAGTTCTAACCGCGTAGTTTTTCCATGGCGCCAAAACGGACTACAAGGGTAACGATTCTCAACTTGAGCTCTTGAAGCTCTTTCTTTCTACATAGGGAATCCCGCTCCCACGAGTATGCGGTGAGTGCGTGGTGTTCCTTGGGGTCGACGGGAATAGTCCCCCTTGTGTTGCATATAGAGCCCGGAATCGCAAGTACGGGCATAGGCATTGTGTGTGAAGCCTACCCGGACGTGTTTTGTCTGGATCGGTGATGTTGCATTTGATGTGGTTTTGCCGGAGAAGACTCTATGCTTTGGATTTTTCGGGTTTCCACGCGGTAGATTGCAGCAGGGATCCTTGAAGGTTAGCTTCAAGGCGCACCCGGAAAATTGAGTGGAAACGTGTTCTGCTAACTTGGCGGTCTGGGAACCGGCCTTGATCATAACTGGGTTATGAGATTGTTTTGGAAAATTTGGGATCCGAGAGAAGCTTGGCCCGCGCAAAGTTCCTTAAATTGGACATGCGGCGTGAGCAACGGGCAAGTGGAATTGGACCTAGGCTATGCGGTTCGGTGCGAGAGACCCGAAGACGGGGACTGGCCGTTGGCATAGTCGGAGCCTTAGACGGTGGTTAGAAAGGCTAAATGCTCACATGTTGTTGCCATCCTGGGGGTGGTGGTGAATGAACTGATGGGTCAGGGTTCACCATGAATGTGCCCTGAGTGCACGGGGTGTTTGGCCGTGCGAGCCTACACCTGTGACGAATTATAATTGCGCTATATATATTGTTGGGCTAATTTTATGCAGGGAAAGAGCACCGCCGTCCCGAGTAAGGGGCGGGGTCGTTATAATTTGGTCGGCTTTTAGCTGACCGTTGCTTTATTTGCCACCGTGCGGTGGTATGTGCTTGCAGGTGCTGCGGAGCCAAGCGCCAAATAGCGGGCTGGAGCCCATGTTGCTGTGCTGGCCCTAGAAGGCCGTAGAATAGTTTTATTTATATATTTCATGTGTGGCCGGCCTGCGAGCCGATGTATGTAAAACACTCTTTATTAAGTGAACTTTTGTAAGGCCATAAGGCCATGTACCCGTTTCTGTGTATTTGGGTTTTTATTCCTATTGTTGTAGCTGTGGACATTCATATTGATGGATTTAATTTTGGGTTCTTTCAACTTTAAAATCTTCCGCTAGAATGCTCTGTGGTTAGGACGAGTAGTTGTAGTTGGTTGGTTTGATTATTCATTTAGTAACCCTTCCGACTGTCTGTGGTATATGGCGTCGGGTTCCAGCTGGACCTTCTATTATATGCCATGCGACGGATGGGGGCGTTACACAGCCGGTCACCATGGAGAAAGCTTATTTAAAGACCTTTCTCCTTCAACAGAAAAATGACCGAGTGATCAATGAATTGAAAGACAACACAACAAAGAATAAGACCTTCAAGAGAAGATCTAAGAAGTTGGAGAGAGAGAGCTCCTTCTAAGAAGAGCAGCTATTGAACCAGGCTGCAAAGTAAGAGTCAGATTGAGATCTGATTCACAAGACAGCAGTTGATTGAAGATCATCTGCACAAGAGATTCAAACCTACTGTGTTCTAATTCAAGAAGCTTCGAAGAAAGCCAAGGGAGGTTGATCTCTGCCAAGTTCTTTCAAGAACTCATCAAGAAGCTAGTCAACTTATCTCTCTCTTTCAGAGTTGTGGTTATATACTTTTTAAATTTTATTTTCTATAGGATCTTGTATAGATCTGAGTTGTAAGCATAAACTATAAAGGCTGAGGTAGGGCTTTTGTGCCTGAGTGTAGGAGATTCTATTCTCTGAGTGTAGGCCTTGATTGAAGGCTGAGGTAGGGCTGTTTAGCTTGAGTGTAGGTCTTGGTGAAGACTGAGTGGTAAGGCTTTGGGCCTGAGTTGTAGGAGTGGGGTCACTCTGAGTTGTAGGAACCTGATTGAGGTTCTGAGCTGTAAGATCTGAGGATCTGAGGAGAAGTTAGGCCGAATCTAGTACACTACTAGATAGGCGAAGGGGGAAAGTGGATGTACCCAGACCTTGGAGAACCACTTTAAAAATCTATGTGTACTCTGTGTGTGATTAATTCTGTGATTGTTGTATTATCTGTGCTGAATTGCTATAGAGAATTACAAATACAGGTCTTAGTATTCAGTGTTTCTGCCTGTAATTTTAAAAAGATTAAGTTCACCTATTCACCCCCCTCTAGGTGATTAGATACTATTTCTTTCAATAACTATAGTTTGCGTTCAGAGTTCGTCGATCTGTGTTTGACGAACTGGCTACATTTCGTGGATCTAAGTTCGACGAATTCTGCTAAACCTTGTTTTTACTTAAGGTTATCTGATTTTTGGTTTTCTGGCCTATTGATTTAGGAACATTTTTTGTTGTTCGTTTATTGTTTACTTTTTCTTTCCCTTTAGCAGAAATAAATTTTATGGGGGTAGTTAAAATATTTTTCCTGAGGATGGGGGGCAAACTTGATGAAGCACCCAAGCCTAGCTTGCCATTAAGTCTGACATTAACAGTGCTTGTGATGTCCATCAGCTTGAAGCTTTTTCCATTGAGAGTTTCCTCAAGTTGTTTAGCCTCACAAAGCTCAGTTTTTAGCAGTGTTATTTGTTCATTAGCTAAACACAACTCATCCTTTAACCTATTATTTTCAGAGTTAATATTTTCTAAATTTCCTAGTTTCTCCCTAAGAGTTTTAATCTCTTTTTCTGAGTTAATTAGGTCTATACACTTTGTTTTAAATTCAACTTTAAAAGAATCTGAATTGTAATCAAAAGAAGACAGTACCTTGTCATCTTCAGAATCTGAAGCTTCTTCATTGTCTGAGTCCTCTTCTTCTGAATGGCTCCTAGAAGCATCAATTGCCATGAGGCAAACCTCCTTGGCCCTTGCCTCTTCCTCATCTTCACTGGAGCTGGAAGATGTTGATTCTTCTTCAGTCTCACTCCAGGTTTCAGCCACAAAACCCTTCTCCTTCTTCTTGTACTTGCTGTAAGAAGGTTTGTTGTAGTGCTGTCTCCTGGTATCCTTTTCTCTTCTCTTTTTTTTCTTCTGATTCTCTGGATACTCAGAGATGAAGTGCCAAGGCTTCATACATCCAAAGCACACAGCTTCTTTGGTTGGTGTCTTATCATATCTTGGTTTGTCATCCTGCCTTGATGACTTCCTCCTGAAAACTTTTCTTGCCAGCTTATAGAATCTTTTGGTAAAACGACTCATGAATTCTTCATTTGTTGAGGAAGTCTCTGTCTCTTCAGCTGCCTTGAAATCAATGCTATGCTATTTTCTTACTGGAGGGGGTGTTCTTTGCTCAGCTAACTCCCTGGATTTAATCAGCTGTTCATAGGACTTTAGTTTGCCTAATAGAGATTCAGTGGATATTTCATTTAGGCTTCTGGCCTCCTTGATGGGCCAGATCCTTGAATCCCATGAGCTTGGGAAGCACATAAGGATCTTGTCATTTACTTCAGTCAAGGTGATTTCTTTATCTAAGGTCCTTAGCTCACTGATGATGGAGCTAAGCCTGTTGTACATCACTTCAACTATTTCTGCTTCATCCTTTTTGAAGTTTTCATATTGTGTGATGAGGTTTGATCTTCTATCTTTCCTCTCATCTGTTGAGCCAGCAACCATTTGGTTTAAGGAATCCCAGATGGCTTTGGCTGAAGTACATTCAGCAACCTTTTGGAAGATCTCATCTGACATAGTCTGTGCCAGTATGTTCATTGCCTTGACATCAGCACTCTTTGCTTTCTTCTGGGCCTCAGTCCACTCAGGTGGTGGAACTGCAGTTGTGCTTGAAGATGTTGCTGTAGAGGTAGATGGCTGTGGGGGACCTGTCAAGATGGAATTGTAGATATCTTCATCAATAGAGTTCATGTACAATTTGATTCTTGCCTTCCAAATGACAAACCTATTTAGGTTGCAAACTGGAGGTTTGGTGCTTGCATAGTCCTTGTTCTGTTCCATAGCTGTGTATATAAATCTAAATGGAAATAAAAATAAGATTTAGATCTAACAAAGGATCTTTGGTTCAAGGGTTAGCTTGTACAACCAAAGGAACCTGCTTTTATACCAATTGAAAGTGAGCTGTTAGATCAGGAATACTCTAGAGGGGGGGGGGGGTGAATAGAGTATTCAGGGTTTTTAAAATTTTCTTCTGATTTAATCTAGTGCAGAAACAAAATTAAAACAACAATCCTAACAAACAGCCACAACACAAAAAGTAAAGAAATGAGCAATCCAGACAACAAAAGAATTTATAGTGGTTCCCCTAAACTTGAGTACATCCACTATTCTACCACCCTGGTAGGAATCCACTCAGATTTTTGATCAGGTGCCTGACACCAATGAGCTTTTGATCAGATGCTTAAAAACCAAACCTCAAGTCTCTTGGAAGGAGACTTGTGAACCAGAATAATTTTGAAGTGAATTAAAACCCTGTATAGAGGTGAGAATGAGAGAGTGATGAAAGTCTTCTTTTCTCAATCACAATGAGAAGACTATGTGGATTCAGTGATGTTGTCAAAGCTCCCACTGAGATGTAAAAGGGTTCAGGCTGGGAAGCTTTGCACAGGGTGAGTAAGCCTTCAATATGCAGCCTTGATCAGCGGCTATTTAGGAACTTCTTTGACAGATAGTGATGTAGTTGTCCTTTGAAGTATCCTGGAGTGTTAAAGACAGAAGACTCTTGATTTTGATTAGGTGTTCTTCTTCTTCAGATAGCTGATGATCTTCAGGAATCTGGCTTCTTGTTGTATCAGAATTCTATGTTGACAGACAACAATAAATCTTTTGTTTCAGACTAACTATTTTTTTTATTGTGTATCTTGTTCTGTCTGTTTGTCTTTTTGCCTGTCTTTTGAAATTTTGAAATCTTCTGCAATCAATGATGACGGCCTTGAGAATAAACGACATTGAATTATTTCCCCAACTGTCCCATGGAGAAATGACAGACATTAATCCTGCAGAAGACCTTAATCAATGCTTTGTCTAACGGTTATATTCCAGAGAATATTTGAGCATTAATTACTCAGGAATTATTGCAGTAGAATGTGGACAGAAGGATGGAAAAATGACTAAGTCTGGATTCATCGAACTGATAGCAGAAATCGTCGAACTGAGTCCATAGTTCGTCGATCTGAGTTGCTGAGTTCGTCGACCAGATGACTTCTGTTCGTCGAGCTAAAGCATAAAACTGCATTATCCAGACTTGATTATTCTGTATCTCAAGTTCGTCGAGCTGAGATTGTAACTTCGTCGACTGGAGATGATTCTAGACTCGGAATAATTTTAGATGCTTATGGATGAAAGTGTTGAAGTGAAATATCCAGAATTCGTCGAACTAAGAATTGGTTTCGTCGAGCTGAGGACCACTTAACTGCTGCTGGATAACTCTAGCTATTGTGGTCACAGTTCGCCGAGCTGAGAATCAAGTTCGTCGACCGAAGTCTAACTCTGGACTTAGAATAAATAGATGTTTTCTGATCTTGAAGTGTTGAAGTATAGTGTCCAAAGTTCGTCGACCTGAGTACCAAGTTCGTCGAGCTCAGCTCAGAGAATTTACTCTGAGATTGTCGAGCTGAGCACGACTATCGTCGACCTGAGTTCGACGAACGTCGAACTCATTTTACTTAGTCTTTAGAAAAACTCTAAGTCTTGAGTCTCTGGCAGTCTTGTTGATAGCTGGTCCATGCAGTCTTGGTTTTAAGGACTTGGCCTAGACTCTAGGACACAACCATGACCCTGGCTATACATGTTGGGTCAAATGATCCTAACTTAGTGAACCTAGCCCAAATCAAACTAGGGATCCAACAAGTTTAATTCTAATAAGTAATGATATAAATTTTAATTAATATCAAAACCCAGAGATTATTGTTACAAGCAAATTTAAAAAATTCTTAACTTGAGCCACATGCAGCACCATAAAATGTAACATCACATTTCTGAAACCTTGGTGTGTCCTTTACAACATTCATATTGGATGTCTTTCATAGATATGTCTAGAAGACCTTAAAATTTGATTATGAATAAGGCTTCTCATAAATATATGATCTATCACAAACTATCAGTGCATTAATTCAGTTTGGTTTGTGTATAATGAACCTGCATAGATCTAAAAGGAGATCTAACATCTTTTCTAAATTCACACTATTATCCCTCAACTCCAATCATTGTTGAGGTTGATAATAACTGTGATGAGGTCATGTGGATTATCCGACGGCCTGCATGCTTTCCATCCAGGTGAAGCTTTCTGTCAGCCTTCCTTCTACAGAGACCCCCAATATGGGGCTACACTACCTATTGACATGTTGGAGGACAGTGTTACTCAAGTTGGTAAACTGGTGGTTGAGAGAGACTGATGATCGTCGAAAAATGCAGATTATCATTTTCCCTCATTGATCGTCATTGGATCTTCGATTTTCAGGCAACAACAACAGCCTTAAGGGATGACGAGGAGGAGCAGAGGCTCATCCTTGCATAGAGTCCCTTTCTAGTGAACACTAGAGGGGTCTGGAAGATGACCTCCTTGGTGGTGGTCTGAGGAGATATATCGTCGGGAACCACCACTCTGGTGGTCAAAGAGGGTGCACTAGCATCCTAGATGATCTACTCATTTATGGGGTTTAGATCATCGCTTGCGGTGGAGTTGACAACATTAAACAGATGTAGAGCAGCATGGTGGTGGAGTGCCAGTGAAATCCCTATCTTTCTTTATCCAATCATAAGAGGTGGTAGTCAGTCGGAGCTCACATTTCGAGATGACTTGTGAGGGTGATGGCCTCCTGATCTAGAGTGGGAGGCCAATTTGTAGAATTGAAGTCTCTCTCCCCTTGTTTTCAATTTTAATGGAGGATTTTAGTGAACTAGTCACCAATCTATCAATGTAGTGGGCCTACACACTTTCTCCATTGAAGGATGTAGGGAAAAACCCACCTCTTGATTTAATATACAGTTTAATGAGTGATTTATTAAGGATTTACCCATGTTGTATAAAATGGTAATTTTGTTATAATAACTTAGTATCTAGGCTAGAAGATCTTGTCCAAAGGAACCAGCAGAAGAACTTGACGTCAAAATCAAACAACGTCGAAGTACAGTCAACGCAACGTCAAACAACAATGAGACTTTTGCATATGTTTTGTTATCTTTAAAAAACGTTGTAACTTAGTGCTAAGTATTTAAGATGCGTCTAAACGAAAAATCTGCACTACGTCAAAATCAATCAAATAAGTGTCATATCTTCAGACAACGTTGAATATCGTAAAGGAGAATCTGCTTCACCAACACAACGTCGTGAAGCCACTCAACAAATAAGACTTGCGTTGATTCACCAAAAATAATCCAATGGTCAACTCTCTTAAATGTCATCACACTGAAGATTGCAAATAAAATACAACCATTAGAAGATTTATTTCTAGCAAGTTATCCTGGCGTAAAACAATAACTTTTAGAGCATGCTTAGGGAATGTATACAATAATTCAAAGAGTTTAGGATATAAATATGGATACATGTAAAGAAGAAACAAAAGAATAAGAGGGATAAAGAAGAAGAAAAAACATAAAAATAATAAAAATAACAACAAAACAGAACAAGAAGAAAAAGAAAAAGAAAGAAGAAAAAGAAAGAAGAAAAAGAAAAGAGAAGGGATATTTATCTTCCTCAAGTATGTAATAAACGAAGGAGCACTACTTGTAAACTCCAAGCAGAAATTAGAATCTCCCTCTCTCAGAAGATTCAAATGAAAAAGCCCTCATCCTGAAGGGTCATTGCTGAATATCATGACTCAACCTTCTTCCTCAGAGCCACAATCAATAAGAGGAGCATAGTGCTGCTCTCAAACTGAATCCATAAAGCATTGCAAAGTATTAGTTCCTTCAAGCTGTTGAAGGACACAATGGGGAAAATATATCACAAATCAACATGTGCAAAGGATTATGAAGAATCCAACCTCAAAGGATTTGGTGGTTGAGCTCCCTTATCAACAACTCGTTTGGTTTCAGAGAGACCTTATCAACAAACTCCTGGTTATGAGAGTCTCTTTATCAAAAGACTCGGTGGTTGAGCTTCATTATCAACAACTCATTTGGTTTCAGAGAGACCTTAACAACAACTCACTATTCTAAGAGTCACCTTTTCAAAAGACTCAACACTTGAGATAGTGAACTTCCTGATGTGATAGAAGAGTGAATGTACCATTTGTTGGGTCCATTGCCCTTAATGTCCTAGATTTGAGTGAAGTCAATATTGATATACATAAAAGTATTTGATGTCCCAGTAACAATGATGGGATAGTTAGCCTATGTGGCTAGGTCTGGTAAATACTTACTTAGGGTGTGCAAAGATAGAAAACTATTCAAGTCAACAGACATTGAGTGAAGGCCATTCACTCAACACCAGATGACTTATAGTGCTGCGTGAAGCCTATACAGTCAAATCCATGAAGTGGCAAGCTGAGAAAGTGGCTAAGTCCACAGGTATTGAGTGAAGTCAAATCACTCAACGCCATATAGTTCGACGAACTCAGAACCCAGTTCGACGAACTCAGAGCTTAGCTTGACGAAAAGTGAAAGCTCAGTTCGACAAACTCAGAGCTCAGTTCGATGAACTTAGAAGTTAGTTCGACAAAAGTAAAAGCAATCAATGCAGTTGAAAACTATGAATATTTACCAAGTCCACAAGCATTGAGTGAGGCAAGCTCACTCAACGGCATGGGAAAATGTGTTGACTAAATCTCAAAATCAGTGTTGTTTCTTAGACACACAAATTTGGCTAAGTCCAAATGCGTTAAGTGTAGTTCATTCTCTCAACGCAAGATAACAGAAGAAAATTTGTTAAGTTGTTTGGCATTGAGTGGAGCTTACTCACTCAACGCCAAGAAGCAAAAAATCTGGCTAAGGCAGAAAGCGTTGAGTGAGGTGTGGTCACTCAACGCTCTCAACTCCAAGATGCAGAAATGATCAAGAAATAAAGCATTGAGTGAGGCATGGTCACTCAATGCTCTCAACTATTAAGATGCTGAAGAAGCAGAAAAGATTAAAGCTAAAAGCATTGAGTGAGGCATGCTCACTCGACGCTTTTAAATGCCTAAATAACTGAAAGTATGGCCAAGGAACAAGGCGTTGAGTTAGATATGCTCACTCAACGCTCTCAAAGCCAGACATGCAGAAAAGGATGCAGAAATGGCTAAGGCAAAGAGCATTGAGTAAGGCTTGGTCACTCAATGCTGTCAACGCTTAGATAGAAAGAATTGTCTTAAGTACTTTGTGATGCTAAAGATCACGGCAGTGAACCGGTCGCACAAGTAATATAAAATGGGCGAGTTTTCCCAAGTATCGATCTCTCAAGGAACACAGTAAGGTGGAGTTAATTTCGAGGAGGACTTGAGATTGAAGTCCTTAGGTCGGAGTTAACTAAGGGGGGTTTTGATATTTGCGGAAAAAGAAAGTAAAAATCTAACAACTACTCCTATGCAACGCCGCTATGCGATGCTTCACCAGGCGGGATGGAAGACTAGTCGGCCCACTATGCACCGAATCGTTGGGCGAATGGACGAGTAGGCTTGCGGATGAGGTTGTTCGAACAGCGGAATGAGGGTCGAAAATACCTCTTCGCTACGCACGCGACTAACAATTGCTAGTGCGGCAAGGGTGGATGGTGGTGGATGGAATATGGCGCACCTCAAGTAAATAACGAAAACATACAGTCACATAGACATGATTACACATAAATGTATATTACACTAAGCATAACTTCATCAAATACAAAGAGTTCAACTAAACCATCAACAATAAGAGAAGAAAAGTGTGCGAAATCGACCGAATCCGAAGTCTTGTTGAGGATTCATGGTTGGAATTGTCGCGTTGTCAATCCGCGTCCAAGCTCGGTCCTCAACTGCGTCCGGGGTAGAGAAGGGCTGTCACCACCTTCCAATGGCCCGTCTTCTTCGTGTCATGATCCGGTCGAGGATGGAACAACTTCTCCTAGCTTGATGGAGAAAGCTAGGTCAAGCTCTTCTTGAAGCTCAAAGATGAAGGAGGAGGCCGAGAGGAAGCTCCGGCTTGGATTTGGTGGTGAAAGCTTGCCCGGAGAACCTCCCTATGATGGAAGATGAAGGCGAACAGCGGAACCCTTCCTCAGAGATGAAAACGACAGAGAAATGTCGTGCTCTTCTTTTTTTTGGAATTAGGGCGGCACCTGCATATTTATAGAAAGCAGAATTGAACAATGCGCACGATCACGGGCGCACAACCAGTGGTCGTGCGCACTATGTCCAGTGATCGTGCGCACTGGCATGGTAGATTAGGAAGAAGAACTGGGGTACTGCGCACGAGCAATGGCGGAAGACCGATGGTCGTGCGTACTATGTCCAATGGTCGTGCGATTACCCCAGACGAAACTACAGGAAAAGAGGAATCAATGCACACGATCAGTGGCGCACGACCGGTGGTCGTGCGCACTGTGTCCAGTGGTCGTGCGATTACCCCAGGCAGATTCTGTAAAAGGAAGGCAAGTGCGCATGATCATCGACGCACGACCAGTGGTCGTGCGCAGTAGATCCGATGATCGTGTGCAGTATTCCTGCTTCCAAATGTCCCCGGAACACGCACACGACCCCTAAACCCAGCACTGATATGTGCAGACATTCCAGACGAGCACAATAAGGAGTACAAACAATAAAAGTACAAAAATACACAACCACGGGCCTAAGTGTGCACATCCTATGGAAATATAGACAAGATGAAATATGAATGATATAAAACTAAAATTGAAGTGCAAACGAGTGAAAACTAGCCCAGATGAGTCCGAAAAACCCTATATAAATCAAACTCATCACACCCCCAGACTTAACTGTTTGCGCGTCCCGAGCAAACAAAATCTAAGCAGATAGGGAAAATTACTAGCTAACAAAGAAATTGAAAAACAAAGTACCATGCGAAGTCGCGTGCGTAAAAATACAATAGGGAAAATTTCTAAGTATGCAGAATAATTTATATTTTTCACAATGCGTATCAAAATTTTATTACTACTCAAAATTAGAATCACGGTGCATCAACTGGTCACGCATAGGAAGAAAGTAGGCAGGCCACTAAGGTGAGATTTGCCAAAGATCGGGGCTCATGATCACCTCCAAAGGAATCCACCAATGTCGGGGACCATACGCTTGCCCGTTCACACTCTCTCCACGGCACTAGTTAGACTCAAGCGCAAATCCGTAGGACTTTAGGATAATCACGGGGCTTGGGTTATGGTGAGGTAAACAATTATAAAAAGAAAGGCTATGCACCTAACCCAAATGAGCTAGCCTAAACAGAATCCAACCACTAACCACAATATATGCAGGTACACCACACCTCCAGACTTAACTTTTAACATATGGGTGTATGCACCACCTACTCCAAATATAATCACATTTCCAAAAAGATTTTCAATTTAAACTTTTTCTTTTCACTTTTTTTTTTCTTTACAAATATTTTTCTTTTTTTTTTCTTCATTTTATTTTCACAATTCAGCAGATATAAACTTGAGAGCACTTCCACATTTTCACAAATAATAACACCACATCATATCCCAACAAGAAAATATAAAACACTAAACTCGACTTGGGTGTGCGACTAGGATAGGCTATGGGGATTATGTGAATGAAGGTGGAGCTGAATCAAAAGAAGGGTAGGCACAACAGGGCTAGCGAGGATATGACATTAGGAACGGTACAAAGCTCAACCGGGCCAAAATGATGGCCTACATCACGCTTACGCTAGACTAACCAAGTACCCATGCTTCGAGAGTAGCTTGGGGCAAGTTCTTAGCCACCGAGAAAGATGATCCTTCCTCCCAACTCGAGCAAAACAAGTCTAGTGACGGCTACACACATTCATATACTACCGTTTGATTCACACCCGATTTACCAATTTTTGAGTCGAAAAAAAAGATCTTTACGCAAATAGAAAAGTATAAAACTATAAGCATACAAAAAAATTAAATCTACTTGAATTTCTACACGAGACGAGAGCAGTTGACCATAAACACAACAAGGTCAACATTTTACTCTATCTCGCAATCTTAAGCCAACACCATAATTTCCCCAAATCTAACAAAGAAATGAGTTTAACTCGCGGCACACGAACAACTAAGCACGCGCTCAAGTGGGTGCAGTGGTGTGCAGTGCAATGAACTAATCAAAATAAAACTATAAAAGCTTCTAGTATGGACATGAGATGTGCACATGAAAAAGGTAACAAAACTGGCTCTCCCCCAGACTTAAACTAAACTACACAACATATGATAGAGAAATTAAAATCAAAAAGAGCTAAGGGAAGAGGTTACCCAATGCTCAGCCAGTGAGCATACCAGAAGACGCGTGGAAACTTGAAGCAGGCCCGCCATACGAAGAATCACAACCCCGCCAACACGAAGTTGTCAAGACTACCTGCAGGGGTGAGCTCCGCAAAAATAAAAGAAAAATATACAAAAAGAAATGCTAAAACTAAAATAGACATGAAAAATAAAAATGCAGGAAATATAAGATAACTACTGGGGTTATTGTCATCCCAGCACGACTTATTCGACTACGAAAAGGTTCTAGCTAATGGGCCTATGAAAAGAAAAATGCACAGGTAACTGTCCCAATATCCGTTTCGGTAACGGGTACCGATACAGCGATAGAACAGTTACCCCTCTACCTAAATAGTAATACCTACCCAACACAAGTAGAGGAAATTGGAAGTAAGAAGAGAAGGAGCGCTGGTCCTCACTCTTCTCACCACAAAATGAATCCTTTCCCAGCAAGGTATCGTCTACTACAGGGAGATGGCAGGAGGAGAAAGCAATCAATGGAGCTTTATCAACAGAGGAGGAATCAACCTCCTCGCAAGAGAGGATGCTACAATCGATGACTCGAGCTGAAAGCTCCAAGTCCTCCTGAAGCTCCTGCGGAGACTCTACCCGCCCAGGCTTAGATAAAGAAGGGGGATCAAGCAATAAAGGAGAAGAAGAACTAAAATAATCTGAAATAGGGGGAGTGGTCCCGGTCGCACTCCCAGCAGGATCCAAACATAGCTCATTGTCGGCGTCATATCAGTCATGGAGAGGGGAATCCGCGAGCTCGAGGTCCTTGGTGGTGGTTTGGACCTCCTCATCCATCAAGGAAGTGGAAACTTCCTCAACAAAGAGGATCTCCTCATCAACACACCTCGGTGCGTCAACATATTCCAAGACGTAATACTTTTCATTAATGAAAATAATATCCTCGTCAAACATGGGCACATCCTCAGGCTCAGAATCATAATCCGACCGAACATCATCAACCGACTCACTAAAAATAGGGATAGATAATTCTTGCAAAGAAGGCAGAGGAGCAACAGCATCAGAGAAAATATGTGCGGGTTCCTCTGAGGGTGAATCAACAAGAGGGGAAGAATGCATAGGGAGAGACGACACTACAATGTCGTCACACCGATCAGCAGAAAGTCTGATGGGTATATCCGCTACAGTCCCCTATAGACAATGTGGTGCTGCGAATATATCATCAGAATCAGAAGGGGCGGCCATTTGAGAGGGTGATAGAGTGAATCAGATACCCGGTTCATCCTCCTCCTCCAACTGGCGCTGAAATTCTACGCAATCTTTCAACACGTGCTCGGTGCTACGACAACACAAACACCGTTTTCCATTACTCCTCGGTCCAGATGGGACCGGAGAGGAATAAGAAAAAGATGAATGCGTAGAAGCGGAGTGACCATAAGACCTGGGTTGGGTGTATGAAGTACCATAGGAAGAAGGTGCTCCATACACAGAACCACGAGAATTATGTTCCCAATCTTCAGTGTGGCACTCATCACTACCATGCCTATAATCCCCGTACCATCGACAACAAATATTCATATAAGAATACATGATGCAACAAGAAGATTTCACAAACAGAAAGTTTCTAAGCAACAATTAACTACACACCACAGAGAAAAGAATAGGAAAACCTGCTACAGAAGAATGAAAACTAGAAGAGGAACAAATAAAAACAAGAAACATATTCTAAAAACTAAAGCAAAGAAGAAACATGAAATATACAAATGGAAAAGGGCTTCTATCTCCTATCTCCCTCTCCAAAAACTCACACGACTGTGTTCCCCGGCAACGGCGCCAAAATCTTGATGCTAAAGTTCACGACAGTGAATCGGTCGCACATGTAATATAAAATGGGCGAGTTTTCCCGAGTATCGATCTCTCAAGGAACACAGTAAGGTGAAGTTAATTTCGAGGAGGACTTGAGATTGAAGTCCTTAGGTCGGAGTTAACTAGGGGGGGTTTGTATTTGCGGAAAAAGAAAATAAAAGGCTAACAACTACTCCTATGCAATGCCGCTATGCGATGCTTCGTTAGGCGGGATGGAAGACTAGTCGGGCCGCTATAAACCGAATCGTTGGGTGGATGGACGAGTAAGCATGCGGATGAGGTGGTTAGAATAGCGGAATGAGCGTTGTGAGCCCCTCTTCACTACGCACGCCACTAACAATTGCTAGTGAGGCAAGGGTGGATGGTGGTGGATGAAATATGGTGCACCTCAAGTAAATAACGAAAACATACAATCACATAGACATGATTACACATAAACGTATATTACACTAAGCATAACATCATCAAAAAATAAAGAGTTCAACTAAACCATCAACAACAAGAGAAGAAAAGTGTGTGAAATCTACTGAATCTGAAGTCTTGCTGAGGATTCACGGTTGGAATTGTCGGGTTGTCAATCCGCATCCAAGCTCGGTCCTCAACTGCGTCCGGGGTAGAGAAGGGCTATCACCACCTTCCAATGGCCCGTATTCTTCGTGTCACGATCCGGTGGAGGATGGCACAACTTCTCCTAGCTTGATGGAGAAAGCTAGGTCAAGCTATTCTTGAAGCTCAAAGATGAAGGAGGAGGCCGAGAGGGAGCTCCAGCTTGGATTTGGCGGTGAAAGCTTGCCCGGAGCACCTACCTACGATGGAAGATGAAGGGGAACGACGGAACACTTCCTCAGAGATGAAAATGACAGAGAAATGTCGAGCTCTTCTTTTTTTTTGGAATTAGGGCGGCACCTGCATATTTATAGAAAGTAGAATTGAACAATGCACACGATCACGGGCGCACGACCAGTGGTCGTGCGCACTATGTCCAGTGACCATGCGTACTGGCATGGCAGATTAGGAAGAAGAACTGGGGTACTGCGCACGAGCAATGGCGCACGACCGGTGGTCGTGCGCACAATGTCCAATGGTCGTGCGATTACCCCATACGGAACTCCAGGAAAAGAGGAATTAATGCACACGATCAGTGGCGCATGACCGGTGATCGTGCGTACTGTGTCCAGTGGTCGTGCGATTACCCCAGGTAGATTCTAAAAAAGGAAGGCAAGTGCGCACGATCATTGACGCACGACCAGTGATCGTGCGCAGTAGATCCGATGATCGTGCGCAGTATTCCTGCTTCCAAATGTCCCCGGAACACGCACACGACCCCTAAACCCAGCACTGATATGTGCAGACATTTCAGACGAGCACAATAAGGAGTACAAACAATAAAATTACAAAATTACACAACCACGGGCCTAAGTGTGCACTTCCTATGGAAATATAGACAAGATGAAATATGAATGATATAGAACTAAAAGTGAAGTGCAAACGAGTGAAAATTAGCCCAGATGAGTCCGAAAAACCCTATATAAATTGGACTCATCACTTTGGCATTGAGTGAAGCTCATTTACTTAACGCCTATTCTACTGATGCTCAATTTTGGCTAAGTCCACAGGTGCTGACGTCAACAAGATCTGCAAAATCGACAAAGTCAACTTATGTCAAATCAAGTATAGAGAAGCTACAGAACACGACAAACTCTGTCGTGAAGCTACTGTACGTCTTCTCCCTTGAAGCAAGATTCATATGGATGCCGCAAGCGGGGTCCACTGACTTTTAAGAGCCGTTGATCGACAAATTACAAAAGGAAGGGCATGGGCAAGACAACAACAACTTTTGAGGCTTATCATTTTCAAAAAGGGTTGCTGCTGGACTTCATCTTCCTCGCCATTATTGTATGAAAAAGCTTGAAGTCATACTGCAGAAAAGTTCAGTTAGCTGTGTGCCTTCTACATCGACACCAGTAAGATCAGAAGGCTTTCCTTCTGAGAGAGTAGCAGAAACAAGGAAGAAATCTCTGCAAATCAAGTTGCTTCTTGGCTCCGCAAGATCTAAACTGAAGATCCAATTTCTGAGGCTGAAAAGAAGAAAGAAGAAAGTGGGTGACTCTGTCAAGGGAAGGAGGAGAAAGCAAAGTAGTTTACTGCTAGATACTTCCAGCTCAAGATCATTGTAGCTATGAAGAAGGGTTGAACTAAGATAACTCAGCTCAAGGGGCTGTCATAGAGAAATTTCTCTATGATGGATAAAAATCTACTTTATTCCTGTAGGAGTTTTTTTGATCTGAGTTTTAGGGCTCTCTGAGCCTGAGGTAGGGCAATTTTGCCTAAGTTGTAGGCGAGTGAAGCTCTCTGAGTTGTAGGATCCAACTGGATCTGAGCTGTATGTTCCTGGAAGGGCAGTGAGGTAGGTACCTGTTGGGTACTGAGCTGTAGGAGTGTTACAACACTCTGAGAGTAGGGCTGTGTGCCTGAAATAGTAGGGATGAGAAGCCTGAGCTGTAGTCCTTTGTGTAAGGCTGAGTTAGGTGGCTTGAGGGTCACTGAGTGTAGGAGCACTATAGAGCTCTGAGGTTAGAACCTATTGGTTCTGAGGTAGGTGTACTGAAAAGGATATAGAGTGTAGGAACTTGTTGAAGTTTTGAGTGTAAGGCTGAGGGCCTGAGGTGTAAGCTCTGAGGAACATATTTGGAGAAGTGCCTTGATTAACAGGAAGTTGGCAAGGTGGGAGGAGAGTGGATGTACCCAAAGATTGAGGAACCACTATAAATCTGTGTGTACTTGCTGTGTTGTTTTTCTTTATGTAGGTTCTTGAAAGCATCCTACCACCAATACACATAGTGCAAAAGATAAAATCAAAAAGAACTTAATAACAGTCATACAACCTATTCACCCCTAGGTTGTAAGTTACCTTGAAAATAATGACTTTCAAGTGGTATCAGAGGGAGGTTGCTAAAAAAGGATCTAAACATTTGAGTGATCTTCCAAGGTAGCTATAGACTATTCATATGGTTCAGGAGTGAACTACAGGGAGCTGGGTGCCATGAAGCTTCCAATCTGCAGGAAAGAGAGTTTTGGCATATGGAAAGAGAGAGTCAGGCTGTTCATGGAAGCAACTGACCCTAGAATCTTTATAACTGTCAAAGAAGGACATTTCATCCCCATGAAAGTGTCTGTCCTGGATGCAAACATCCAGACACCCAAGACCTATGAAGAGAAGACTAAGGATGAAGTCATTCTTGCCACAATGGACAAGAGGGCTCAAAATGTGATAGTCTATACAATTGATGATTCTACCCTTCAAAATCTGATTCACTGCAAAACTACAAAGGAGATATGGGACACTCCAGTGATCTACATGGAAGGCACAGAGGAGGTCAGGGATGACAGAAAGTCTATGCTCAACTAGGAGTATGAGTCATTCAGACAGACCAAGGGGGAGAACATAGACACCTGCTATAAAAGATTCTTCAGAATAGTGAATGAGCTAAGGACCTATGGAAGGGTCTTTAGTCATTATGAATTAAATGATAAGCTCCTCAGGTCTCTCACCAGAGACTGAGATACAAAAATCTGTGTAATCAGAGAAATGGCCAAGCTGGGTGACACTCTACCTTACACCATATTTGGAAAGCTGCTCTCTTATGAGATGCAGCTAACTGTTAGGAAAGAAGAAGAGACAAACTGCAAGTCTCAGGCCAAAGAGAAGTCAGTGGCTTTCAAAGCTGAAGCCACGAGCAAGAGCAGGAGAAAGACCCATTCTCCTCCAAGAAGACCATCAGATTCAGACTGCTCTGAGTCAGAAGCATCAAATAACAGTATGTCTGATGAGGACTTTGCTGTATTCTCCAGGCAGCTCCATAGGATGATGAAGAAGAAGCACTGGAAGACCAGAACCTCCTCCTCAGCACATCACTGAAAGAAATCCTCCAAGGAGGACATGCATGGCACTAAACCTAGTAAACATAATTCAACTAATGTTATCTATTACTGCTATAACAAACCATGGCATGCCATTGCTGATTGCCCAGTAAAGAGAAGGGAGGATGGTGAGAAGAAATCTCACCAGAAGTACAAAGGCAAGAAAGAAAAGTCCTCTGTGGCTAAAAAGAAAAGAGCTGGACAGACTTATCATCATCTGAGTCTGAAGAAGTGGAAGCCTATATTAGGCTAGTTATTGCTGCTGCTAAAGATAAAACTGTTACAGCGGGAGATGTCTTCCCTTCAGGAAGGACAGGAATCAAGGCCCCTCTGACACTATCAGATAGTGTCTCGGAGGTGGATGGGGATGATAACAACTGCAGAGGGATGATAACAATGACTGATGAAGAGAGCAGCCAGGATCAGCCGGGTCAAAGTAAGGTACATTCTCCAACCAGCTCTATGTCCATGCATGAGACTAGTCCTGATGCAGAAACCTCTTCAACTAATGGTGAAGATGATTCTGGGTCAGAGGGTGATGTCAATCAATTGATTGACAGGTATAGTGAACTTCTGAATGCCTTCAAGAAATACAAGAAGTTGACTAAGAAACGTGCTAAAGAGATTTTGTCTCTTCAACCTGCTGCTTCTAAGCTTGCTGAAACAGCTGCTGTGCTGAATCAGTCAATGAGGGAGCTCAATCAACTGAAAACCCTGTCAGGCATTCAGATGGAGACTATCAAAAGTAGAAATAGTCTCATTAAAGATCTTGAAGAAAAGCTCTAGAGGGAGAGAAGTATTGTGGCCAGTTTCTCTTAGCCCAATACAGTGTTGCCCTTGATTGATTCCTTCTCTTCACAAAAGGGTAAGAAGGGGTTGGGCTTCAAGGTTAACATAAGACCTATCCAT
Organism: Platanthera guangdongensis; assembly: GCA_039583875.1. Taxonomy (NCBI): domain Eukaryota; kingdom Viridiplantae; phylum Streptophyta; class Magnoliopsida; order Asparagales; family Orchidaceae; genus Platanthera; species Platanthera guangdongensis. The sequence goes on from CM077149.1 coordinate 19,256,920, forward strand.
CCCAAAGGGAAAGGGAAAAATTCTAGTTGTGCCAATGGCATCTAGGCCACCTAACCCATTCAAGATGTTAATCTACCCTTCAAATAGGCATGACCAAGAACGTATTTATGGTCATTATATGAATGGTGCATCCACAAGTGGAACTAAAGATGTTCCTAGCCATTGTGGAAGCTACAGTAAGGAAAGTACCTTTAATGTTGACCATGAAGAAATTCAAATGGCCTATCATGGACCATTTGTCTTTGGTGCTACAACCCCTTCTCTCAAAAATCTAGCTACAACCAGGTTTCTGAATCTACGAGCATAAAATATGACTAAGGGTCAGTCTGTTAGCTTTCCTGATAGGGGTATTTCTGATGCTATCGAGAGCACACTATCTAAAAAGAAATGTGCTGCAGATAAGATTCAGAACAAGCCACACAAGCCAGCAACTAGACTAACTTTCAGTTAAATCCATGCTAAACGAAAATAGAAAATGGCTGCTGCATCTCTTCCTTTTGTCAAGACTACAGTCAAACCAACTGCTAGGCCTACATAGAAGAGGAGATAAAACATGCATGATTGTTGGCGTTGTGACAAGATAGGTCTTTATGCCATTCACTGTTGGCACAATTCTAATGTTGTCGGAGCTAAAGTTAGTCCACCAGTCAGAAATCTTACTGGTGGACATGTTCAGTTTTAGACTAATATGCATATAGGACCCAATAGATATTGGGGTCCTAAGGTAAAGTAAACTGTATATTGCAGGTTAGTCCAAGTAGCCATACCCCTATATGAAACTTGGACAGTGGATGTTCCAGGTACATGACTAGGACATGGACCAATTTGGAAGAGTACACTCCAGTAAAAGATGGACCCAAAGTAATCTTTGGTGGTTCAGATAGAGGGATAACAAGATGATATGGTAAGATCACCAATGGCATAGTCACTATTGAAGCCAGTAACCCGACCGCACCTAGAGTTCGAACCTAAAGTTGCAGCTCACACCTACTCTTCTCAAACCACCCTCCTGAAGTGGGTCTCGGAACTAGAAATAGACCGCGGGTCTCAGCTTGGAGGTCCCACCTCTTACCCAAAAGAATTAGAAGTTCTTCCCCTCCCTAACCAGTGCTGAGCTAGGTGCCTTGGAGGAAGAAGATAAAAAGGGTTCAACAACCTTTTCAAGGCACCTTATCGGTCTATTTATAGGTCTCTGAGTTTGATCTGCCAATAACCATACTGAATTGACCTGAACTTACCAAAATACCCTGGTCTGGGTCTGCTAATAGCCAACCTCCATTGTTCTGAAGGATTATATGCAGAACACCAAGGGTAAAAGGGTAAAATTACCTGGGGTAAAAGAGTAAAATCCCATCTAGGGGTAAGAAAGTAAATACACCATTTTTCCCCATGCGATGAGTGAGAAAATAGCCCACGGGCGAGATGAGCTTACCTGCTCGTCTCGCGGGTCTCCTGCCTTGCGAGAGCCATCTCGCCATCAAGGGCCAGCCCGCGCCGTGAGAGACGCCTCGCCTACCCAGTCGAGCCCTGTCTCGCCTCCGGTCAGTGGACCGCATGGTCCAACTCGACTCTTTAGTTCCTCTCACCTCCTTCTCCACTCTGCTACTTGAGCCGTCTCCCGCGATCCACAAGGTTGTACATAATCCCCGCTCTTTTCGAGGTTGCCCCAAGCTCGAAAAGAAAGTCCAACCGAGGCTCGCGACATTGGGATTCATTTATGAGAATCTTTGGCGAGCCCTCCCCATGGAGCCTATAAATATGAGACCCCATCTCATCATGGAGATTGCCCCCTCTTTGTTTCCTCCTCTCCTCTACCGTCAACATGTCCCAGAGCTAGAGTTTCCGTGAGCATCTCGCGATGGTCCTGAAGCAAAACAAGTCCAATATGGCTGCCTTGGCCCCAGCCATGGTCCACACCCCCGCTTCTGTTCCTTTATCATCTCTCCTAAAGAAGGCAAAAACCGTCGGCCCTCCATTCTCGGCCGGCGCGACTACCTCGACACCCTTGGGAGCCGATGCACTTCCTCCCATACCCTCTGGGGAGAGACAGGTGATCCTCGACTCCTCCTCTCTCCTCTGTCTTTTCCATTTTCTTTTATCATCTTGCTTATTGACCATGTTTTTTCAGGGAGACTTCACCAATCCCCTCATGCCTGTGAATCCCCCTGATGCTACCGACAAACAATATCAAGACTCTGACTCGCCTCAGCAGTCCTTGCCCACTACAGTGAGGAATGACGACCTCTCACGGCTTGTGGGGAATCCTCGCATCTCCAGTAAATAAACTAACCTCATCTTTTCATCCGTGCACCTCGCGGCCTCCAAGCCTTCTTGCGAGAACATCATATATTCTGACCGCCAACCTTTTGTGTGCAGGTATCCAGCTCGACTCGGCCACCGAGGACTTCTCCGGGCCGCCCGCCCTCTCACCTCATCCTCACCTAGATGAGATTGAGGATTATCTGGGCGATCCTATGGATCCGTTGGAGATGAAGTGCAAGATTGTTGGGATGCTTCGAAAATATACACACATCATCCGCGAGATGGAGCGGGAGAAGAAAGCCACCGACCGACACATCGACTGGCTGGAAATTGAGTGCGCCCACCTCTCCTCCGAGATCGACACTGTGGTTGAGATAGACGAGACTGATCCCCAGGACATTATAAGCGAGATCGACCTGCAACTTTGTCTCATGCACCGCGGTCTGGATGTCGTTTGCGCTTTCACATCCCTGGTCGGCCTCCATGCACGGGGTCTCGCGGCGGTCGTTGGAAGTGGCACAAGAATTGAGGACCCTCTACCCCGTTCGCGCTTATTTAATCTTGTCTTGTAATTTTATGGCTTCTCCCAATTTACCGTCTCGCCTTTGTAATCATAACTTATTATTTTAAGTTCTGTGAACATGATGCCCGCCTCGCGCGGAACAAGATAATCACTAATGATATTCTATTAACCTTCTTTGTGCTGGGTTAATTATTATAGTTGTGCTAATTGCTACCCCCCATTTTTTCCTTTTATTTCGGCTTCCTGGGGAGGTCACCACGGAATTACGCGCTTCGAGGTCAGGAGAAAGAAAAAACGAACCGTCGGGTCTATCCTTTCGACTTCCCCCTTCACATTTTCCCGCCCATTTCTCACTCTCTCTGTCCGCTATAAATACCCCCCGGATCTAGATGCTCTACGCCCGTACTGTCACTTCCTGCTGCTTCTGGGATCCAGAGTTCTCGCCTGCTTCCCCTCGCCTGCTTCTTCTCGTGTCTCACATCTGCCACACTCTTTTCTATCGCCTTCTGCTTCCGCCGTCTCGCTCGCCATGCGAAAGAAAAAGGTTGAAGAGGGTGAGGGTTGCAGCTGTTGCGACAGGCGATTCCTTGACCATGAATTTCCCCCCGGCAAAGTCTCAGAAGAGGATTACAGCCGCTTCACTAGCGAGTTCCTGGCGGAGGGGTATGAGTCTCGCCCGCCAAGGGTGGGCGAGTCGATTAACACCTTCTACCCCGACGAACTCGCCTTCCCCGTCTCGCACTTTGAGTCAGGGCTAAGACTCCCCTTCTGGCCAGAGGTAAAATAGGTTTTGAAGTATTTCGGGGCCCTCCCAGCGCAGCTCAATCCTAAAGCCATCTCGGTGTTAGTTGCATTCGCCTGCTATATGCTCAGCGAGTGCATTGAGTTCAGCCTTAATGTCTTCCGCAAATTTTTCATCTACCATGCTAACCATGATGGGGTTTCGTACTTCACCGGGTAGGGGGTGAAGGTATGCGAGACCCCCAACAAAAATCATCACTGGCTTACTCGCTTCATTTTTATCCACGAGAATCTAGGAGGAGTTCTGCTCGCCCCCGTATCGCCCGCTGAAATATACTACGCGACCCCCAAGGTCGGAGGCGCGGACAAAGATCTCTGCGAGTTCTTCGTGGGGAAGAATTTCGATGTCAACTACTTGAGGCGAGACCTCGACTCGCTCCCCCCGGTCTTTCCCGGTGAAGGTACACTCGTGCCCTCTCAGTCTATTTTTACCATTCCTTTGTTAAGTTCTAATCCTCTTCTTGTTTTTAGGAGAGAGAACTATTCCTGTCCATCCCCCCTATTCGAGCAGCGCAGGGCCATCCAAAGGTCTCGCCCTCGCCGGTATGGTGGAGGAGGCGGCAAAGGGATCACTGGCCCCCTCCCCCAAGAAAAGGTCTGGGGATGATGTTTCCCCCTTGGCACAACCCAAAAAAGAAGATCAAGAAGGTTGTGTCATTCCCGAAAGGGAAGAAGGGGGCCACTCTGAAGGAAGTAAAAGAGATGTCGGGATCCCTGACCCCCATCTTTGTGGAAGAATCACAATCACCTCGCCACCAAGCCGTCTCGCCTTCTCGCGAGACGAAACTACCCGATCGAGCCGCCACCACCCCCCACTCAACCCGCCGAGCCTCCCCTTCTCGAAACTGGCTCCTCCAGCCGCCCAGGCCCCTCCTTGCATCAGAACTGCAACATGGGGCCTGTGGTGAATGACGCCATCGACGAGCCGGTTCTTTTATGGGAGAAGGACTCAAATCGAGTGTCAGTGTCCACCCTCCTTCCCTCCTGGAAGGAGCAGGACCCTACCAACAGTCACGCCTTCTCCATCGGGTACGGGCTCTATGGTGGCCTTGTGGCGGAGCCTTTCGACAACGAGTCATCGCGATACCTCGTCTTGAAGACTGCCCATGCCCAATTTCGCACCCTGGAGCTCTCGCACAGAGTCTCGCGTCGCCTTGTCTTCAACAATAAGAAGTGGAAGGACGCTGAGGCCGGACTAGCTGCAGAGTGCGAGAAGTCAGGTGATTTCGAAAAGAGGCTGGCGGTTGCTGAGAGTCTTCTCGCCAAAAGCTAGGGCGGCATGGTAAGCCTTTTAACTGTCTACCAGCTTCAATTTTGCGTAAAGTTTTGTTGACTGATGACCTTCTCGCAGGATGCCGAGATGGCCGATCGGATGCATTCGTGCATAGCGGCTTTGGAGGAGGAGAACAAAGATTTAAAGGCCCAAAACGCCTGCCTTTTGGACAATGCCCCGCTTCACTCCCATCCGGATCCACTCCAAGCTCCCCCGCCCACTCATTACTCTCTGGACGAGGTCGACGTCCTTTGCCGACATGCTAACATCAAGACGACCGAGCTTGTTCTGAAGATGATGAAGGAGCTTGAGGTTGTTAAAGAAGATGTCGAGACGGTCACTGCCCGCAACCTGGTTCCCCAGCTTTACGGCGAGACGGATGACGGCTCTACTTCTAGTGACGAGGAGTGAAAGGGCGTCAGTGTGTCTTGGGACCCATCCCCCCTTTTTGTTTCTTTTACTTGTAATTATACATATTTTTCTGATACTGAAATGTTTCTTCATGGAAGAATGCTTCCCGCTTTTTTCTGTAATGAACGGGGACACTTTTGTTATAACCCTTCACTCTGTCTCTTTTATTTTATTTCGCTTTATCTACTGCCATCTCACTTGAAAATTAATTTAGGGCACATGTCATTAGACTTCTCCTCGCCCCTTCCGTGCGCAAGATCATTTAGACTTTTACTCTCGTCTCACCGCGAAACAAATCCAGCGCGGGTAGACCCTAGAGACCAAACTGCTCCTTCCGAGAAGTCACCATTTTTTATGCGAGATCTGTGTTTCGCCGGTGAGTGCCCGCTCGCAATTTGCGAGACCCCCTTCACCGAGCGCCAGTTTGAAATGATCATCCTTACTTGTATTGCACCAAACCCTTCTTCCCATAGGAATCTTCTACTAATTCCCTGATAAGTATAGACACCTTTCTTTGACGGCTCTTACCACTTGTCTTGCCACCGAGTGAGCCTACAGCCCTGCCAGCTAGATGAGAGCCTAGTCCGCGGGTCTGCTCGGGGTCTCCTCTCCAAACCATCTCCTACCACCGAGTGAGCCTACAGCCCTGCCAGCTAGATGAGAGCCTAGTCAGCGGGTCTACTTGGGGTCTCCTCTCCAAACCATCTCCTACCACCGAGTGAGCCTATAGCCCTGCCAGCTAGATGAGAGCCTGGTCAGCGGGGCTGCTCGGGGTCTCCTCTCCAAACCATCTCCAACCACCGAGTGATCCTATAGCCTTTCTAGCTAGATGAGAGCCTAGTCAGCGAGTCTGCTCGGGGTCTCCTCTCCAAACCATCTCCAACCACTGAGTGAGCCTACAACCCTGCCATCTAGTTGAGATCCTGGTCAGTGGGTATGCTTGGGGTCTCCTCTCCAAACCATCTCCAACCACCGAGTGAGCCTACAGCCCTGCGGTCTAGATGGGATCCTGGTCAGCGGGACTGCTCAGGGTCTCCTCTCCAAACCATCTCCAACCACCGAGTGAGCCTACAGCCCTGCCAGCTAGATGAGAGCCTGGTCAGCAAGTCTGCTCGGGGTCTCCTCTCCAAACCATCTCCAACCACCGAGTGAACCTACAACCCTACCAGCTAGATGAGATCCTGATCAGTGGGTCTGCTCGGGGTCTCCTCTCCAAACCACCTCTAACCACCAAGTGAGCCTACAACCCTGCCAGCTAGATGAGATCCTGGTCAGCGGGTTTGCTCGGGGTCTCCTCTCCAAACCATCTCCTACCACCGAGTGAGCCAACAATCCTGCCAGCTAGATGAGAGCCTGGTCAGTGGGTCTGATCGGGGTCTCCTCTCCAAACCATCTCCTACCACTGAGTGAGCCTACAACCCTGCCAGCTAGATGAGAGCCTGGTCAGTGGGTCTACTCGGGGTCTCCTCTCCAAACCACCTCCAACTACAAAGTGAGCCTACAACCCTGCCAGCTAGATGAGAGCCCGGTCAGCGGGTCTGCTCGGGGTCTCCTCTCCAAACCATCTCCTACCATCGAGTGAGAATGCAGCCCCGCCAGCTAGATGAGAGCCTGGTCAGTGGGTCTGCTCGGGGTATCCTCTCCAAACCATCTCCTACCACCGAGTGAGTCTACAACCCTGCCAGCTAGATGAGAGCCTGGTCAGCGAGTCTGCTTGGGGTCTCCTCTCCAAACCATCTCCCACCACCGATTGAGCCTACAGCCCTGCCAGCTAGATGAGAGCCTGGTCAGCGAGTCTGCTCGGGGTCTTGCTATATACCTATTTCACTCTTAATGCCATGAAAGAGGACACCTGCGATTTCATCATATCAGAAGGTCATATCATAATTGTAAGTAATGAATGATGAAAAGTGTAATGGATAAAAAGTGTTATGGATAAAATCCCTTTAAGTCATCGCCGCTTCGGGCACGATCAAGGGATACCCTGTCCACATCCTGGAGGTGGTACCCTCCTGACTTCAATACCTCCTTCACTACAAAGGGACCTTCCCAGTTGGGGTTGAGCTTTCCTACTGAAACTCCTCTGCTTGCTGCGTCCACCTTTTTGAGGACAAAGTTGTCCTTCTGGAACTGCTTGATCCTTATATGCTTATCAAAGTATTTTGCCATCCGGCGCTTGACTTCCTCCTGCCGGATCAGTGCAAAATCCCTGAGTTCTTCCGCGAGATCAAGAGAGAGTTTTTTCTCTTCCTCGTTCTCTGCCATCCATCCTTCGACTCCTTCCTTTGCAGCTGCTACTCTTGGGGATATGACCTCGAACTCTATCGGTATGACGACCTCCGAGCCATGAGAGAGTTTAAATGGAGTCTCTCCTGTGGCGGTGTTTGGTGTGGTTCTCAAGGCCCAAAGAACCGAAGGGAGCTGTTCCACCCAGCTTTCCCTTAGGTTTTCCACTTTATTTTACAAAAGGTATTCGATAATTTTGTTTGCCGCTTCCACCTGTCCATTGCTCCGAGGATGGTGAACCGAGGCGAAATGGAAGTCTATGCCCAGCCGGATACAGAAATTCACGAATTCCCTGCTAGCGAAATGCGGTCCATTATCAGTGACGATGGCCAGCGGAAGCCCATGCCTGCAGATGATCTCCCCCCACACGAAATTCTTGACCACCTATGACGTCACCTTTGCCAATACTTTTACCTCTAGCCACTTTGAAAAGTAATCCACCATGACCAGCAGAAATTTCCTCTAGCCACTAGCTTGAGGAAAAGGACCCACCAAATCCAGCCCCCATATCGCGAATGGTCAGGGAGCCGTGATTGTACGAAACCCTTTGGCAGGAAGGAGTTGGAGAGGGGCGAACTCCTGACACTTTTGACACCTTTTCGCGAATTCTTCTGCATCTTTCCTGAGGGTAGGATAGAAGTAGCCCTGCCTCAACACTCTCCCCTCTAAAGTCTGGCTCCTCGAGTGACTCCCGCACTCCCCTGAATGAATTTCATCCAAGACCCCTGGAACTTCCTCCTCAAATACCCATTGAGCCAGCAAACCTAATAGCGTCTTACGATATAATGCCCCATCCTTTAGCAGGTAGTATGCAGATTTGTACCTGACCCGCTTTTTATCGTGATCCCTCTCGGGAAGTTGTCCTGAGGTCAAAAAGGTGATGAAGGGGTCCATCCACGACCCTTGCTGGTTTATCTCCATTAATTCTCCCTCCTTTATGGACGGTCTGAAAAGTTCCGTCACCATTCCTCCATCTCGAGGGCTGTATTGGGCGAGTTGATTAGCCTAAGAACTTTCATCCCTCAGGACGTGCTGAATCGAAAAGCTACAGAACTTCCCGATGATGTATTTGACTTCCCTAGATACAGTTGGAGGGTGCACTCCCTCACTTCAAACTCCCCTTTGATCTGGCCCACAACCACCATAGAGTCCTTGGAGACCCTAATGTCTTGAATGTCCATCTCCCGAGCTAACCTAAGCCTTGTGATGATCGCCTCATACTCTGCTTGGTTCTTGGTGATCGTGAAGTTGATCTTCAAAGCCTGCTCAATTCTGGTCCCCTCTAGACTTACCAAGATCATCCCTCCTCCAAAAGATTTTTTTCATGACACTCCATCTACCAGTATCTCCCAAGCCGCCTGAGGTGGTACTTCAGCCTCTTGGACCTCAACCACGTAATCTGCTAGGAAGTCGGCTGTTGGGTACATTGGTTAAATGTACCTGATTTGAAGAAGCCTCACCCAACTCAATGATATACATCATAATGTATTTGATGTATGTTGAGTTTACTTGTGCAGGTTAAGTAATCACTGGACTGAAGCAAAAAGTTTCTAAGTCCATGTGTCGACACCCAGAGGGAAAGTGTCGACACTCAAGAAAGCTTGTGTCGACACCCAGACAAGCAGTGTCGACACTTGGAGTCATTGTGTCGACTCCTGGGATGCAGAGTCGACATCAGACAGAAAGTGTCGACATAAGGAGCTGTGTCGACACTCAGTGAAGAAAAGTGCAGACAGAAAGTGTCGACACCTAGTGAAGCTGTGTCTACACCATAAAGTGTCGACACTTGGAGCTGTGTCGACACTCAGCAAAAGTCAGCAGAGACTAATTTAAAGTGTCGACACCAAGAACAATGTGTCGACACTTAACAGAAGAGTCAGCACTTGAAGTAAGTGTCAACACCAAGAACAATGTGTCGACACTCAACAGAATACTCAACACTTGAAGAAAGTGTCGACACAAGGAGCTGTGTCGACACTTAACAAAGAACAAAAAGATCAACAAAATATTCTAAGTACAAGTGTCTACACTAAGGGAATGTGTCGACACTCAACTGAAGTCTCAACAGAAGAATCAAGTGTCGACACAAGGAGCTGTGTCGACACTCAGCAAGTATCAACATAGAAGACTATGTGTCGACACCAAGAAGCAGTGTCGACACTTAACAGATTCAACACAAGAAGTTGTGTCGACACAAAAGAGATGTGTCGACACTTAGAAGAATTCAGCAAGTTACAGAAGATCAAGTACTTGTGTCGACACTCAATTTCAGTGTCGACACCTGAAGAAGAATCTGTGTCGAGACATACAAGAAGTTGTGTCGACACCTTGTAGACTTGTGTCGACACTTACACAACTTGTGTCGACACTTGGTCTATAAGTGTCGACACTTAAAGACAGAAAGTCTCGAAACTATCAGACAGTTGGAGATTTTCAAGAACTGACTGGATGACATGACAGGTGCCGTTCCAGCCGGTCTACAGCACCTGTCAGAGATGTCAGAAGACAATTATGAACCGGACAAGCCGGTTACCATGAAGAAGGCCTATAAATAGGCCTATGCTGTCTACAGAAAAGTGTGATTAACAAGTGGTTCAGATTATTGAAAAACAAGTTATTGAAGTGGTACACAGAGTATCAACACAAGAAGATCTTGCAGTCCAAGTGCAGATCTAAGAAGTTGGAGAGAGAGGACTCCATCCAAGAAATCAGCCTCTGGAACTAGGCTGAGAAGAAGGATTCAGATTCATTCTGAATTCTAAGTGGCAGAGGTCAAGGAACAACTGCAGAAGGAGACAATCTTATTCAGTTCTACTCAAGAAGCTTTGAAGAAAGCTAAGTCAGATTGAATCCAGCTGAGTTCTTCCAAGAACTCATCAAGAAACTCTCAACTCCCCTCTCTTGTTTCTGAGTTGTTGAGTTATTATTTCTGTAATCATTTTTATCTTGTAGGATCCTTTGGATCTGAGTGAATTGTAAGCCTAAAATTATAAAGGCTGAGGGTAGGGCTTGAGAGCCTGAGTGTAGGAGATTGTTATCTCTGAGTGTAGGCCTTGATTGGCTGAGTGTAGGCCTTTGTGGCTGAGTGTAGGCCTTTGTGGCTGAGTGTAGGCTTTGGGATAAAGCTGAGTTGTAAGGCTTTGGGCCTGAGGTGTAGGAACCAATTTGGGTTCTGAGACAGTGGAGAAGTTTGGCCGAATCTAGTACACTACTAGATAGGCGAATGGGGAAAGTGGATGTACCCATATCTTGGGGAACCACTATAAAATACTGTGTCAACTGTGCTGTGCTGTGATTGTTGCTGTGTATGCTGTGTGTTTGCTGTGATAGAATAGTTAGAAATCTATGATATTAACTGTCTGCTGCCATTAAAGATATGGTGTTTAGGTACCATATCTTTCAAGTGGTATCAGAGGGAGGTTACTCAAAACAAGGACTAACAGTCTGAGGAGATCCTGATTGGCAGATTCAGTCTAAGTCAAATTCAGTAATCAAGAAAATCAAGAAACATGGGTTCCTCTGAAAATCACAAGGAATTGGGTTCCATGAAATTGCCCATATGCATAAAGGAAACATTTGGGATCTGGAACGAAAGGGTAAGGCTGTTTATGGAGGCCTCAGACCCTAGAATCTACATCACAGTAAAGGAAGGGCCTTATGTGCCCATGAAGATATCTGTTCTAGATGCAAATCAGAGAACTCCAAAGGATTTCTCTGAAATGACTAAGGATGAGATTGTCCTAGCCACCATGGACAAGAGGGCACAAAACATTATAGTAAGTGCCATAGATGATGCAACATTTCAGAATCTTATACACTGTAAGACAGCCAAAGAAATGTGGGACACTCTTATAGTGTATATGGAAGGATCTGAAGAAGTCAGACAAGATAGAAAATCCTTGCTAAATCAGGAGTATGGGAGTTTTAGACAAGGAAAGGGTGATAACATAACTGAGTGCTATAAGAAGTTCTACAGAATAGTGAATGAACTCATGTCTTATGGAAGAGAGTTCAGTAACTATGAACTAAATGACAAGTTCTTAAGGTCCCTAACCAAAGATTGGGACACCAAGATCTGTGCCATTAGAGAAATGGCTAAGTTGGGAGAAATTCCTCCACCTACACTGTTTGGCAAGCTATTGTCATATGAAATGCAATTGACAGTGAGGAAAGAGGAGGAAAAGTCAACAAGAACTGAACACAAGGAAAGATCAGTAGCCTTCAAGACAGAAGCCTCCAGAAAGTGCAAGAATAAATCACCAACTCCACCTCCAAAGATTGCTGAATCAGAGTCAGATGAAACAGTCAGCACCAAGTCAGAAAGCAGTGAAAGTGATGAAGACTTTGCTGCCTTCACTAGACACTTTCAGAAGTTTTTGAAAAAGAAACAGTGGAGGTCAAGGCCTTCTACATCACAAGGAAATGAAGACTCTTATCAGAAAAGGAAGTCTTCAAAGAAGGACAGGAAGAGGACAAAATCTAGCAAGGCAACTAGTTCCAAGATAGTGTGCTATTGCTGCAATAGACAGGGACCATGTTATTGCAGACTGTCCTGAAAAGAGGAAAGAATCTGGTGATAGGAAAAAGACTCATTTCAAAGGCAAGAAAGAGAAGTCTTTTGTAGCCAAGAAAGAGAAGACTCTATCAGATATTTCTTCTTCAGAAACTAAGTCTGATGCTGAGGCCTACATAGGGCTGTTTGCTGAAGAAGAAGAAGATGAATTCATGCAGATCATGGAGTCTATTTATGAACAAGAAGACAGTCAATGCCAAGGGCTAATGGCTTTGACAGAGCATGACAAAATCCTGGAGCAGCCAGGACCCAGTAAGGTACATTGTTCAACTCTAAGTTCAGTTTCTTGTTCTGGTACATAATCAGATTCATCTTCATCAAATGATGGAAGTGTATCTGATTCTGAGGATGATATTCATCAGCTTATAGATGAATATAAAGTGCTGTTGCAGGCTTACAAGAAAAGCAAGACCCTAGCCAAAAGTCAGGCAAAGGAAATTGCTATTCTTAAAGCTGCAGCAACAGATTTTGAGAAGTCTTTTGATCAAAAACTGAATGAGATAGCCAGGTTGAAGCACATAACAGTGATTCAAATGGGTACTATATCATTTAAAAATGATCAAATCAAGAGTCTGGAGATCAATCTTCAGAAAGAGAGAGAGCTTGTTGCTAGGTTTTCAAAACCTAAATCAGTGCTACCTTTAATTGATGAATTTGTTCATCATAAAGGCAAGGCTGGACTGGGTTTTATTAGACCTGCAAGGACTGAGCAGTCCAAGTCTAAGTCCAAGGGCAAAGCCCCAACATTCAACAAGTCTGCTGTAAATAAGACAGCAAAGACTGTACCTAAGCAAAGGTACAACAAGTTTGAATGTTGGTGCTGTGGCAAGATTGGCCATTTTGCAGTGGACTATTGGCACAATGCTAGTGCCAAAGTGAGTACCAAACTACCTGTTGGAAAGCCAGTAGGTAGCTTTGTCAAGTTGCAAACTAACAAGTACCAAGGACCCAAGAATTCTTTGGGTTCTAAGGTTCATTAATCTGTTTTGCAGGTGAGTCCAAGTAGCCATACCCCAACATGGTACTTGGACAGTGGATGTTCCATACATATGACTGGAACTAGAGGATTACTAAAGGACTACATACCAATAAAAGATGGTCCAAAGGTTACCTTTGGTGGTTCTGAAAAAGGAATCATCAAAGGGTTTGGTAACATTTCTAGTAACTTAGTTACCATTACTCAAGTGGCTTATGTTAAAGGGTTGAAACACAACCTAATAAGTATAAGTCAATTAAGTGATGTAGGGTATGACATCTCATTTGTTAAAAATGGTTGTCATATCAAGAGGTCAAGTGATCAAGAGATCATTTTGACAGGTTATAGGAAAATGAATGTCTATTGCTTAGACATTATGGTTGAGAACAATGGTTCTCCAGTTTGTCTTGTAGCTGATGAGACAGTCTCTCATTGTGTCAAATGGCACAAGAGACTTGCCCATCTTAACTATAAGACAATTAGCAAACTCTTTAGCAAAGAGTTAGTGAGGAATGGTCCTCAAGTTAAGTGTGTTAAAGATGGTATTTGCTCAGCTTGTCAAAAGGGCAAGCAGACTAAATCCACCTTTAGAAGCATAGAAAACAAAGATGCTGTGAGGTGTTTATACCTCTTGCATATGGATCTTTTTGGTCCAATGCCAGTTCACAGCTTAGGTAGGAAGGTTTATACCCTTGTAGTTGTAGATGACTACTCAAGGTTTTTCTGGGTGTTCTTCTTAAGACAGAAATCTGAAACACCTAGTGTCTTCTATAGCTTTGTCAAGCAAATTCAGAATGAACTAAATAGTACAGTGGTCAAGATTAGAAGTGACCATGGTACTGAGTTTCAGTCTGAAAGCATGACAAAACTATGTGAAGACTTTGGGATATTTCAAGAATTCTCTTCACCTAGAACACCTCAGCAAAATGGCATTGATGAGAGGAAGAATAGGATCTTGATAGAGGCTGGTAGGACCCTACTAAGTGATACATCACTGCCAGAGTATTTCTGGGCTGAATCAGTTAACACTACATGCCATGTTATAAATAGGGCTACCATCACTAAATGCCTCAACAAGACCCCCTATGAAGTTATGAAAGGCAGGAAACCAAACCTATCCTAATTCAGGATCTTTGGTTGCAAATGCTTCATACTTAACAATGGGAAGTCTTACTTAACTAAGTTTGCTGCCAAGTCCCAAGAGGGAATTTTTGTTGGGTACAGCAACAACAGTAAGGCTTATAGAGTCTACAACTTGACTACACAAGTTGTAGAAGAATCTGTGCATGTAGTTTTTGATGAGACTAAACTTATTAACAATGAGTTGTCTAGTTCTGTATGCAGCCCCACAGGTTTAACAAAGAAAATGGACAATCTTACTATAGAAGAAGTACCTGCTGCAAGATAGCAAGGAGAGGAGAGTAGCTGTTGTCCAGGGGGAGAACTATATGTGCCAATTGCTGAAGAAATATAAGGAGTAGAGCATGATGGAGATGCTGAAGAGGTTCAAACAGAAGTAAGGATGCCTCCAGCCAACAGGCATCTAAGAGATTATCCAGTAGAGCAAATTATTGGAGATCCAAGACAAGGAGTACAAACCAGGAGCAGATACATGAATGCATCAATCTACTCCAGTTTTCTGTCACAAGTTGAACCTAAGAAATTTGAAGAAGCAATACTGGATCCACAATGGACTGAAGTAATGCAAGAAGAGCTTAATCAGTTCAAGAGGTGCAAGGTCTGGGAACTAGTTCCTAAGCCTAAAGACCACAATATAATAGGAGTCAAGTGGATCTACAGGAATAAGATGGATGAACAAGGGGTCATCATTAAGAATAAAGCAAGACTGGTTGCTAAAGGATATATGCAAGAAGAAGGTATTGAATTTGATCAAACCTTTGCTCCAGTAGCCAGACTAGAAGCCATAAGGATGTTCTTAGCCTATGCAACCTATCAAGGATTCAAGGTTTACCAAATGGATGTCAAGTCAGCATTCCTGAATGGTAATCTTAAGGAAGAATTCTATGTGGAACAGCCTGCAGGTTTTGTTGATCCAACTTTACCTCATCATGTCTATAGACTTAGGAAAGCTTTATATGGGTTAAAGCAAGCCCCTAGGGCTTGGTATGAAACCCTATCTAGTTTCCTCATTGAGAACAAGTTCTCAAGGAGGAAAATTGATAAGACTCTATTCCTTAGGGAATCTAGAGGCAAAGTTATACTTGTCCAAATATATGTAGATGACATTATATTTGGGTCTACTGAAAGCAGCCTTTGCAAAAAGTTTGCAAAACTTATGCAAGGTCAGTTTGAGATGAGTAGTATGGGAGAGCTGAAGTTTTTCTTGGGTCTCCAAGTTAAACAGACTGAAAGTGGTTTATCCATATGTCAGTCCAAGTTCACCCTAGAACTCATAAGGAAGTATGGTATGGATTCATCCAGCACCATGAAGACTCCTATGGGGTCAAGTATGTCTCTTAGCAAGGATGATGCAGGGAAACCTGTAGATGAAACCTTGTATAGAGGGATAGTTGGCTCCCTATTATACTTGACTGCTAGTAGACCAGACATCATGTATGCTACATGTGTTTGTGCAAGGTATCAAGCCTACCCTAAAGAGTCTCATTTGACTGCAGTCAAGAGAATATTGAGATATCTAAAGGGCACTCCCTATCTAGGCCTCTGGTACCCTAGGAATGGAGATTTTGATCTAACAGGTTATTCAGATGCAGACTTTGCAGGATGCAAAGAAGATAGAAAAAGCACTACTAGAACCTGTAAATTCCTAGGTGGGAGATTAATTTCATGGAGTAGCAAAAAGCAAACCAGTGTGGCTATCTCCACAGCAGTGTCAGAGTATGTGGCTGCAGGAAGTTGCTGTGCTCAACTTCTGTGGATACAACATCAGCTAGAGGACTATGGATTTCAGGTAAGTAGAACTCCACTTTTCTGTGATTCTACTAGTGCTATTTCAATAGCTAATAACCCTGTATCACATAGTAGGACAAAACATATTGAAATTAAATATCATTTTCTTAGGGAGCATGTAGAAAGAGAAGATATTTTATTAGAATATGTTAAAACTGATAATCAAGTAGCTGATATGTTTACTAAGCCCCTAGAAGAAGCTAAGTTCAATAGATTCAAAATTGAACTAAGAATGATAAACTTAGAGTAAGTTTACAGAATTGAAAATGACTAAGTAAAAAGGTGTCGACATATAGACAAGTCTATGTCGACACAGAATAGTGGTGTCGACACTTCAGGAAAAAGGTGTCGACACATCTAGGAAGTTGGTGTCAACACTTCAGAATGTTAGTGTCGACACATGCCAAGTAGGTGTCAACACATCCAAAGTGGTGTTGACACTTAGTATTTACTCAGAATTTTCTAAGTAAAGTCTCGACAATGTGTCGAGATATGTTGTGTCGACACATAACCAAGTGTCGACAAATAAAATCTGTTGACTAAACTTGTGTCGACACATATGTGTCGAGACATTATAAGTCAGTGTCGACACTTATAGCCAGTGTCGACACATTTTAAGTTAGCTGTCCCGCCTGTTCATCTTCAAAATCAGAAAGGTATAAATAGGGTTCTGTCTTTGTTTGTCGACACGCTTTCAAAGTTTCGAGACCAAAACTACTGTGTCGACACCTCTCTTTTCTAAAGACAAATTCTACAAACCCTAATGGCACCTAAGCTTGAGGAGAACATTAACGAAGGATATGAGCTGGTGCGCGGCGCGTTTGAAGAAGCAGATCAAGAAATCCAGGCGGTAGTAACCCTAGTCGCCGATTCTGGATTAGAATACTTAGTTTCTGAACCTACAAAGATTTGGAAGAAAGAGGTTCTTGAATTCCTAAATGGAGCTCAGATAGATGAATCTGGATACAAAATCAAATCCAGAGTTCATGGTGCAAGGTCAAGGTATCCCCCAAAAGTCTGAGGAAGGTGCTCCAGCTACCAAAAACTCAAGATGAAGAAGAAGTCACTGCATCCAGGACCAGGGAAGCTCTAACCTGGTGTGGTCTTGATCCTAAAATGAAGATAGGTTCTGTTTTCAACAGAAAAGGCATGAATAATCAAGGAAAATTTATGTCTGAGATAGTGGGAAAGGTCTTACTCAGTAAACCAGGAGGGCATGACAGAGTGTCTGCCTCTATGTTCAATATAATGACCAGGATAATCTTCACTTTAAGAACTGATTGGTCAGTAATAGTATTTGACAAGATTAAGGAGAGCTTGAAGAAGCCCAACCTGGGCAGAATCTTAAGTCTCTACCTTGCTGGTGTAATACCAGAGGTAATGAGTACTGCTGCAGGAAGCAAGATAAACCACATGAGGAAGATGGATCTAAGGAACTTTTCTAGATGGGACATGGTGTTGTCCAAGGAAATGCCAACCCCAGAGAAGACAATTACTGAGAAGGAGATTCCTCCAAAGAAAAAGAGAAAAACTACTCCAGTGGCACAAGAGTCCTCCAGCAGTTCTGAAAGTGAAGAACAAGTTGTTTTCACTCCAGATGACCAAGAGGAAGAGACTGCAGTGAAATCTCCTGCTCCTCAAGAGGCTACTGAGATCCAGGGGGAGCTGCCTCAAGCTAGCCCCATCCACAAGGATCAAAGCCAGGGGGAGCCTCCAGTTGTAGAAGAACCCTCTACACTGGAAAGTGAGCAAGCCACCACCATCATATAAGAGGTACTCACTGACCTAAATACTTTAGAATATCTTATAGAAGATGCTGATTTATCTGATGTTCCTCAGCAGACTCAGCTGGATAGTCCAGTACCAGATGTTGTTGAAGATGACACATCTGCTGTACAAGTGATTCCTGATCCTGTGGTTGAAGAACCAAGAACTTCTCCAGCTTCTTCACCACCAGAATACACAATGGAAGACTTGTTCCTAAATCTGGATCAAGCAGATTTTGATAAGGAAGCTGATGCTGCTGAAGAAGAGAATGCTGCTCTTGAGGGGGAGCAAGTACAAGTTCTGGAAGAGCCTATTAGGCAGGAAACTGAGAAGGCACCTGAAGTGCAGAAAGAGAAGCCTCAAAGCCCTAAGGACAGGGTTGACATAGCCAGCACATCTGCCTCTGAAGATGAGGAGAGTGCTAGGGCAAAGAAGAAGAAACTGTATGTCTTCAAGAGAAGAAGTCAAAGTTATAAGAAAGCTTTACAATCAATTGCACCACAGCCTATAGTTCAGCAAGCTCCAACTGCTGATTATAGTGCTTTAATGGTTGCACTACAGATAAAGTTGGATGAGCAAAGGCAGGTCATAGAGAAGTATGTAGATGAAGGGCAGAAATCCTTACAATTTGATCTTGCCCAGGACATAAAGTCTATCAGGTTTGAGATGAACCTCAACAAGAAGGAGATGACTGAATGCTTCCACAAAGGTGAAAATGCAGTGGTGTATTTGGCATTACACCAGGAGAAGATCAAGGCACAGGTAGATGATATAGCATTGAAGAAATGATATATTCTGGAAAATCAAATAAGTATGAATGACAACTTGACTGCTTCTCATAATGCTATAGTCACTGAGTTGAAGAACAAGGCTGCTGAACCTTCTACATCTACTACTACTGCTAAAGCTGATTTTGATAAAGTATTTCAAGAAGAACTTACTGCTGTAAAGAATGCTATCCAAGCCTCCCAGAAGGCCATATCTGAACAACTGCAAAAGCTCAAACCTTACTGTAAAGATGGAATTAGATACTTGGATAGTCAAATAAGATTACAGAAGGATGATGTCAGAGATCATATGGCTAGAGAAGTCATAAAGGGGGAGAGAGTTTTAGTCAAAGCTAGCTCTGATCATGCCAAATGGATATCTAATTCCATCAGAGCTACACTGGGCTATCCTCCACTCTGTGATGATGACAATGTTGCTGAATCTGGGATTCAAACTGCATATCTTGGAGGTGAGCAACCAGAGGTAGCTCAAGTGATCTATCCTCCACCAGATTTTGACATGGTGCAAGCTGATATTCATCATATGTATAGCCCAACTGAAGGGAAGTCTAATGTTATTCTGGATAAAGAGGTTCAGCCTATTACTGAAGCCATGCAAGAGGCATTACAGAAGGAGGAAGAGACAAGGTTGTCTAAGAAGAGGTTTAGGGAACAAGCAGAACAAAGGCCAGACTTTGAACAATGGAGCCCTACCTCTATGAATATAATATTAACTGCCTGGAAAGCTGCCAAGGATAACACTCATGACAGGAACAAGTGGTTTTCTGAAGCTGAATGGAGAAAACATGAGATCAGGCATGAAGCAATAGTTCAGTATAGAAGGAAGGCAAAGATGGGAAAGCTACCTCCTACTGCAGTGGAGCCTAGCAAGTACTTTCCAAAGCCATATCACTATTTTGAGAGGCAGAAGATCAAAGCTGAAGAGCTCAAAAAGAAAGATCTAAAAAGCAAGAAGCCTGCTGATGCTGAAACTGCTGATGCCCCTGTCAAAGCTCAAGTTCAAGCTGGCAAGGGAATAGTTATCAAGGAATCTGAACAGAAATAGTTTAAGAATTTACTTGAAGATTATTTTGTAATCTTTTGAATGTAAAACACTTTTGTGAACTACTGAAAATATATAAGACAAATGTTAGAACAATATGTGATCAATATATTTCATGATTGTTCTGTGAATATGTCTATTTCTTAATTATTCTGTGTTGATGTTTGTGTATACATGTGAAATTGATACATGTTATGTTTATCCTGCTTACATAATCCAGCTTTACATCATTTTGTAATTTTTAATTATGAATGGTGTATATCATTGACTAAGGGTTATGACTTCTCCAAATAGGTGGAGATTGTTGGGTACATTGGTTAAATGTACCTGATTTGAAGAAGCCTCACCCAACTCAATGATATACATCATAATGTATTTGATGTATGTTGAGTTTACTTGTGCAGGTTAAGTAATCACTGGACTGAAGCAAAAAACTTCTAAGTCCATGTGTCGACACCCAGAGGGAAAGTATCGAAACTCAAGAAAGCTTGTGTCGACACCCAGACAAGTAGTGTCGACACTTGGAGTCATTGTGTCGACACCTGGGATGCAGAGTCGACATCAGACAGAAAGTGTCGACACAAGGAGCTATGTCGACACTCAGTGAAGAAAAGTGCAGACAGAAAGTGTCGACACAAGGAGCTGTGTCGAGACCCAGTGAAGCTGTGTCTACACCAGAAAGTGTCGACACTTGGAGCTGTGTCGACACTCAGCAAAAGTCAGCAGAGACTAAGTTAAAGTGTCGACACCAAGAACAATGTGTCGACACTTAACAGAAGAGTCAGCACTTGAAGTAAGTGTCGACACCAAGAACAATGTGTCGACACTCAACAGAAGACTCAACACTTGAAGAAAGTGTCGACACAAGGGGCTGTGTCGACACTTAACAAAGAACAGAAAGATCAACAAAATATTCTAAGTACAAGTATCGACACTAAGGGAATGTGTCGACACTCAGCTGAAGTCTCAACAGAAGAATCAAGTGTCGACACAAGGAGCTGTGTCGACACTCAGCAAGTATCAACATAGAAGACTATGTGTCGACACCAAGAAGCAGTGTCGACACTTAACAGATTCAACACAAGAAGTTGTGTCGACACAAAAGAGATGTGTCGACACTTAGAAGAATTCAGCAAGTTATAGAAGATCAAGTACTTGTGTCGACACTCAATTTCAGTGTCGACACCTGAAGAAGAATCTGTGTCGAGACATACAAGAAGTTGTGTCGACACCTTGTAGACTTGTGTCGACACTTACACAACTTGTGTCGACACTTGGTCTATAAGTGTCGACACTTAAAGACAGAAAGTCTCGAAACTATCAGACAGTTGGAGATTTTCAAGAACTGACTGGATGACATGACAGGTGCCGTTCCAGTCGGTCTACAGCACCTGTCAGAGATGTCAGAAGACAGTTATGAACCGGACCAGCCGGTTACCATGAAGAAGGCCTATAAATAGGCCTATGCTGTCTACAAAAAAGTATGATTAACAAGTGGTTCAGATTATTGAAAAACAAGTTATTGAAGTGGTACACAGAGTATCAACACAAGAGGATCCTTTGGATCTGAGTGAATTGTAAGCCTGAAATTATAAAGGCTGAGGGTAGGGCTTGAGAGCCTGAGTGTAGGAGATTGTTATCTCTGAGTGTAGGCCTTGATTGGTTGAAGTTTGGCCGAATCTAGTACACCGCTAGATAGGCGAAGGGGGAAAGTGGATGTACCCATATCTTGGGGAACCACTATAAAATACTGTGTCAACTGTGCTGTGCTGTGATTGTTGCTGTGTATGCTGTGTGTTTGCTGTGATAGAATAGTTAGAAATCTATGATATTAACTGTCTGCTGCCATTAAAGTTTAAAAAGGATTAGGTCACCTATTCACCCCCCCCCCTCTAGGTGTTTAGGTACCATATCTTTCAAGTGGTATCAGAGGGAGGTTACTCAAAACAAGGACTAACAGTTTGAGGAGATCCTGATTGGCAGATTCAGTCTAAGTCAAATTCAGTAATCAAGAAAATCAAGAAACATGGGTTCCTCTGAAAATCACAAGGAATTGGGTTCCATGAAATTGCCCATATGCAGAAAGGAAATCTTTGGGATCTGGAAGGAAAGGGTAAGGCTGTTTATGGAGGCCTCAGACCCTAGAATCTACATCACAGTAAAGGAAGGGCCTTATGTGCCCATGAAGATATCTGTTCTAGATGCAAATCAGAGAACTCCAAAGGATTTCTCTGAAATGACTAAGGATAAGATTGTCCTAGCCACCATGGACAAGAGGGCACAAAACATTATAGTAAGTACCATAGATGATGCAACATTTTAGAATCTTATACACTGTAAGACAGCCAAAGAAATGTGTGACACTCTTATAGTGTATATGGAAGGATCTGAAGAAGTCAGACAAGATAGAAAATCCTTGCTAAATCAGGAGTATGAGAGTTTTAGACAAGGAAAGGGTGATAACATAACTGAGTGCTATAAGAAGTTCTACAGAATAGTGAATGAACTCATGTCTTATGGAAGAGAGTTCAGTAACTATGAACTAAATGACAAGTTCTTAAGGTCCCTAACCAAAGATTGGGACACCAAGATCTGTGCCATTAGAGAAATGGCTAAGTTAGGAGAAATTCCTCCACCTACACTGTTTGGCAAGCTATTGTCATATGAAATGCAATTGACAGTGAGGAAAGAGGAGGAAAAGTCAACAAGAACTGAACACAAGGAAAGATCAGTAGCCTTCAAGACAGAAGCCTCCAGAAAGTGCAGGAATAAATCACCAACTCCACCTCCAAAGATTGCTGAATCAGAGTCAGATGAAATAGTCAGCACCAAGTCAGAAAGCAGTGAAAGTGATGAAGACTTTGCTGCCTTCACTAGACACTTTCAGAAGTTTTTGAAAAAGAAACAGTGGAGGTCAAGGCCTTCTACATCACAAGGAAAGGAAGACTCTTATCAGAAAAGGAAGTCTTCAAAGAAGGACAGGAAGAGGACAAAATCTAGTAAGGCAACTAGTTCCAAGATAGTGTGTTATTGCTGCAATAGACAGGGCCATGTTATTGCAGACTGTCCTGAAAAGAGGAAAGAATCAGGTGACAGGAAAAAGACTCATTTCAAAGGCAAGAAAGAGAAGTCTTTTGTAGCCAAGAAAGAGAAGACTCTATCAGATATTTCTTCTTCAGAAACTGAGTCTGATGCTGAGGCCTACATAGGGCTGTTTGCTGAAGAAGAAGAAGATGAATTCATGCAGATCATGTAGTCTATTTATGAACAA
This sequence comes from Platanthera guangdongensis, assembly GCA_039583875.1. Taxonomy (NCBI): domain Eukaryota; kingdom Viridiplantae; phylum Streptophyta; class Magnoliopsida; order Asparagales; family Orchidaceae; genus Platanthera; species Platanthera guangdongensis. The sequence goes on from CM077149.1 coordinate 19,279,821, forward strand.
GAAGACAGTCAATGCCAAGGGCTAATGGCTTTGACAGAGCATGACAAAATCCTGGAGCAGCCAGGACCCAGTAAGGTACATTGTTCAACTCTAAGTTCAGTTTCTTGTTCTGGTACAGAATCAGATTCATCTTCATCAAATGATGGAAGTGTATCTGATTCTGAGGATGATATTCATCAGCTTATAGATGAATATAAAGTGCTGTTGCAGGCTTACAAGAAAAGCAAGACCCTAGCCAAAAGTCAGGCAAAGGAAATTGCTATTCTTAAAGCTGCAACAACAGATTTTGAGAAGTCTTTTGATCAAAAACTGAATGAGATAGCCAGGTTGAAGCACATAACAGTGATTCAAATGGGTACTATATCATTTAAAAATGATCAAATCAAGAGTCTGGAGATCAATCTTCAGAAAGAGAGAGAGCTTGTTGCTAGGTTTTCAAAACCTAAATCAGTGCTACCTTTAATTGATGAATTTGTTCATCATAAAGGCAAGGCTGTACTTTGTTTTATTAGACCTGCAAGGACTGAGCAGTCCAAGTCTAAGTCCAAGGGCAAAGCCCCAACATTCAACAAGTCTGCTGTAAATAAGACAGCAAAGACTGTACCTAAGCAAAGGTACAACAAGTTTGAATGTTGGTGCTATGACAAGATTGACCATTTTGCAGTGGACTGTTGGCACAATGCTAGTGCCAAAGTGAGTACCAAACTACCTGTTGGAAAGCCAGTAGGTAGCTTTGTCAAGTTGCAAACTAACAAGTACCAAGGACCCAAGAATTCTTTGGGTTCTAAGGTTCATTAATCTATTTTGTAGGTGAGTCCAAGTAGCCATACCCCAACATGGTACTTGGACAGTGGATGTTCCAGACATATGACTGGAACTAGAGGATTACTAAAGGACTACATACCAATAAAAGATGGTCCAAAGGTTACCTTTGGTGGTTCTGAAAAAGGAATCATCAAAGGGTTTGGTAACATTTCTAGTAACTTAGTTACCATTACTCAAGTGGCTTATGTTAAAGGGTTGAAACACAACCTAATAAGTATAAGTCAATTAAGTGATGCAGGGTATGACATCTCATTTGTTAAAAATGGTTGTCATATCAAGAGGTCAAGTGATCAAGAGATCATTTTGACAGGTTATAGGAAAAGGAATGTCTGTTGCTTAGACATTATGGTTGAGAACAATGGTTCTCCAGTTTGTCTTGTAGCTGATGAGACAGTCTCTCATTGTGTCAAATGGCACAAGAGACTTGCCCATCTTAACTATAAGACAATTAGCAAACTCTTTAGCAAAGAGTTAGTGAGGAATGATCCTCAAGTTAAGTGTGTTAAAGATGGTATTTGCTCAGCTTGTCAAAAGGGCAAGCAGACTAAATCCACCTTTAGAAGCATAGAAAACAAAGATGCTGTGAGGTGTTTATACCTCTTGCATATGGATCTTTTTGGTCCAATGCCAGTTCACAGCTTAGGTAGGAAGGTCTATACCCTTGTAGTTGTAGATGACTACTCAAGGTTTTCCTGGGTGTTCTTCTTAAGACAGAAATCTGAAACACATAGTGTCTTCTATAGCTTTGTCAAGCAAATTCAGAATGAACTAAATAGTACAGTGGTCAAGATTAGAAGTGACCATGGTACTGAGTTTCAGTCTGAAAGCATGACAAAACTATGTGAAGACTTTGGGATATTTCAAGAATTCTCTTCACCTAGAACACCTCAGCAAAATGGCATTGCTGAGAGGAAGAATAGGACCTTGATAGAGGCTGGTAGGACCCTACTAAGTGATACATCACTGCCAGAGTATTTCTGGGCTGAAGCAGTTAACACTGCATGCCATGTTATAAATAGGGCTACCATCACTAAAGGCCTCAACAAGACCCCCTATGAAGTTGTGAAAGGCAGGAAACCAAACCTATCCTATTTCAGGATCTTTGGTTGCAAATGCTTCATACTTAACAATGGGAAGTCTTACTTAACTAAGTTTGCTGCCAAGTCCCAAGAGGGAATTTTTGTTGGGTACAGCAACAACAGTAAGGCTTATAGAGTCTACAACTTGACTACACAAGTTGTAGAAGAATCTGTGCATGTAGTTTTTGATGAGACTAAACTTATTAACAATGAGTTGTCTAGTTCTGTATGCAGCCCCACAGGTTTAACAAAGAAAATGGACAATCTTACTATAGAAGAAGTACCTGCTGCAAGATAGCAAGGAGAGGAGAGTAGCTGTTGTCCAGGGGGAGGACTACATGTGCCAATTGCTGAAGAAATACAAGGAGTAGAGCATGATGGAGATGCTGAAGAGGTTCAACCAGAAGTAAGGATGCCTCCAGCCAACAGGCATCTAAGAGATCATCCAGTAGAGCAGATTATTGGAGATCCAAGACAAGGAGTACAAACCAGGAGCAGATACATGAATGCAGCAATCTACTCCAGTTTTCTGTCACAAGTTGAACCTAAGAAATTTGGAGAAGCAATACTGGATCCACAATGGACTGAAGCAATGCAAGAAGAGCTTAATCAGTTCAAGAGGTGCAAGGTCTGGGAACTAGTTCCTAAGCCTAAAGACCACAATATAATAGGAGTCAAGTGGATCTACAGGAATAAGATGGATGAACAAGGGGTCATCATTAAGAATAAAGCAAGACTGGTTGCTAAAGGATATAGGCAAGAAGAAGGTATTGATTTTGATCAAACCTTTGCTCCAGTAGCCAGACTAGAAGCCATAAGGATGTTCTTAGCCTATGCAACCTATCAAGGATTCAAGGTTTACCAAATGGATGTCAAGTCAGCATTCCTGAATGGTAATCTTAAGGAAGAATTCTATGTGGAACAGCCTGCAGGTTTTGTTGATCCAACTTTACCTCATCATGTCTATAGACTTAGGAAAGCTTTATATGGGTTAAAGCAAGCCCCTAGGGCTTGGTATGAAACCCTATCTAGTTTCCTCATTGAGAACAAGTTCTCAAGGGGGAAAATTGATAAGACTCTATTCCTTAGGGAATCTAGAGGCAAAGTTATACTTGTCCAAATATATGTAGATGACATTATATTTGGGTCTACTGAAAGCAGCCTTTGCAAAAAGTTTGCAAAACTTATGCAAGGTCAGTTTGAGATGAGTAGTATGGGAGAGCTGAAGTTTTTCTTGGGTATCCAAGTTAAACAGACTGAAAGTGGTTTATCCATATGTCAGTCCAAGTTCACCCTAGAACTCATAAGGAAGTATGGTATGGAGTCATCCAGCACCATGAAGACTCCTATGGGGTCAAGTATGTCTCTTAGCAAGGATGATGCAGGGAAACCTGTAGATGAAACCTTGTATAGATGGATAGTTGGCTCCCTATTATACTTGACTGCTAGTAGACCAGACATCATGTATGCTACATGTGTTTGTGCAAGGTATCAAGCCTGCCCTAAAGAGTCTCATTTGACTGCAGTCAAGAGAATATTGAGATATCTAAGGGGCACTCCCTATCTAGGCCTATGGTACCCTAGGAATGGAGATTTTGATCTAACAGGTTATTCAGATGCAGACTTTGCAGGATGCAAAGAAGATAGAAAAAGCACTACTGGAACCTGTCAATTCCTAGGTGGGAGATTAATTTCATGGAGTAACAAAAAGCAAACCAGTGTGGCTATCTCCACAGCAGAGTCAGAGTATGTGGCTGCAGGAAGTTGCTGTGCTCAACTTCTGTGGATACAACATCAGCTAGAGGACTATGGATTTCAGGTAAGTAGAACTCCACTTTTCTGTGATTCTACTAGTGCTATTTTAATAGCTAATAACCCTGTATCACATAGTAGGACAAAACATATTGAAATTAAATATCATTTTCTTAGTGAGCATGTAGAAAGAGAAGATATTTTATTAGAATATGTTAAAACTGATAATCAAGTAGCTGATATGTTTACTAAGCCCCTAGAAGAAGCTAAGTTCAATAGATTCAAAATTGAACTAGGAATGATAAACTTAGAGTAAGTTTACAGAATTGAAAATGACTAAGTAAAAAGGTGTCGACACATAGACAAGTCTATGTCGACACAGAATAGTGGTGTCGACACTTCAGGAAAAAGGTGTCGACACATCTAGGAAGTTGGTGTCAACACTTCAGAATGTTAGTGTCGACACATGCCAAGTAGGTGTTGACACATCCAAAGTGGTGTTGACACTTAGTATTTACTCAGAATTTTCTAAGTAAAGTCTCGACAATGTGTCGAGATATGTTGTGTCGACACATAACCAAGTGTCGACACATAAAATCTGTTGACTAAACTTGTGTCGACACATATGTGTCGAGACATTATAAGTCAGTGTCGACACTTATAGCCAGTGTCGACACATTTTAAGTTAGCTGTCCCGCCTGTTCATCTTCAAAATCAGAAAGGTATAAATAGGGTTCTGTCTTTGTTTGTCGACACGCTTTCAAAGTTTCGAGACCAAAACTACTGTGTCGACACCTCTCTTTTCTAAAGATAAATTCTACAAACCCTAATGGCACCTAAGCTTGAGGAGAACGTTAACGAAGGATATGAGCTGGTGCGCGGCGCGTTTGAAGAAGCAGATCAAGAAATCCAGGCGGTAGTAACCCTAGTCGCCGATTCTGGATTAGAATACTTAGTTTCTGAACCTACAAAGATTTGGAAGAAAGAGGTTCTTGAATTCCTAAATGGAGCTCAGATAGATGAATCTGGATACAAAATCAAATCCAGAGTTCATGGTGCAAGGGTCAAGGTATCCCCCAAAAGTCTGAGGAAGGTGCTCCAGCTACCAAAAACTCAAGATGAAGAAGAAGTCATTGCATCCAGGACCAGGGAAGCTCTAACCTGGTGTGGTCTTGATCCTAAAATGAAGATAGGTTCTGTTTTCAACAGAAAAGGCATGAATAATCAAGGAAAATTTATGTCTGAGATAGTGGGAAAGGTCTTACTCAGTAAACCAGGAGGGCATGACAGAGTGTCTGCCTCTATGTTCAATATAATGACCAGGATAATCTTCACTTTAAGAACTGATTGGTCAGTAATAGTATTTGACAAGATTAAGGAGAGCTTGAAGAAGCCCAACCTGGGCAGAATCTTAAGTCTCTACCTTGCTGGTGTAATACCAGAGGTAATGAGTACTGCTGTAGGAAGCAAGATAAACCACATGAGGAAGATGGATCTAAGGATCTTTTCTAGATGGGACAGGGTGTTGTCCAAGGAAATGCCAACCCCAGAGAAGACAGTTACTGAGAAGGAGATTCCTCCAAAGAAAAAGAGAAAAACTACTCCAGTGGCACAAGAGTCCTCCAGCAGTTCTGAAAGTGAAGAACATGTTGTTTTCACTCCAGATGACCAAGAGGAAGAGACTGCAGTGAAATCTCCTGCTCCTCAAGAGGCTATTGAGATCCAGGGGGAGCTGCCTCAAGCTAGCCCCATCCACAAGGATCAAAGCCAGGGGGAGCCTCCAGTTGTAGAAGAACCCACTACACTGGAAAGTGAGCAAGCCACCACCATCATACAAGAGGTACTCACTGACCTAAATACTTTAGAATATCTTATAGAAGATGCTGATTTATCTGATGTTCCTCAGCAGACTCAGCTGGATAGTCCAGTACCAGATGTTATTGAAGATGACACATCTGTTGTACAAGTGATTCCTGATCCTGTGGTTGAAGAACCAAGAACTTCTCCAGCTTCTTCACCACCAGAATACACAATGGAAGACTTGTTCCTAAATCTGGATCAAGCAGATTTTGATAAGGAAGCTGATGCTGCTGAAGAAGAGAATGCTGCTCTTGAGGGGGAGCAAGTACAAGTTCTGTAAGAGCCTATTAGGCAGGAAACTGAGAAGGCACCTGAAGTGCAGAAAGAGAAGCCTCAAAGCCCTAAGGACAGGGTTGACATAGCCAGCACATCTGCCTCTGAAGATAAGGAGAGTGCTAGGGCAAAGAAGAAGAAACTGTATGTCTTCAAGAGAAGAAGTCAAAGTTATAAGAAAGCTTTACAATCAATTGCACCACAGCCTATAGTTCAGCAAGCTCCAACTGCTGATTATAGTGCTTTAATGGTTGCACTACAGATAAAGTTGGATGAGCAAAGGCAGGCCATAGAGAAGTATGTAGATGAAGGGCAGAAATCCTTACAATTTGATCTTGCCCAGGACATAAAGTCTATCAGGTTTGAGATGAACCTCAACAAGAAGGAGATGACTGAATGCTTCCACAAAGGTGGAAATGTAGTGGTGTATTTGGCAACACACCAGGAGAAGATCAAGGCACATGTAGATGATATAGCATTGAAGAAAGGATATATTCTGGAAAATCAAATAAGGATGAATGACAACTTGACTGCTTCTCATAATGCTATAGTCACTGAGTTGAAGAACAAGGCTGCTGAACCTTCTACATCTACTGCTGCTGCTAAAGCTGATTTTGATAAAGTATTTCAAGAAGAACTTACTGCTGTAAAGACTACTATCCAAGCCTCCCAGAAGGCCATATCTGAACAACTGCAAAAGCTCAAACCTTACTTTAAAGATGGAATCAGATACTTGGATAGTCAAATAAGATTCCAGAAGGATGATGTCAGAGATCATATGGCTAGAGAAGTCATAAAGGGGGAGAGAGTTTTAGTCAAAGCTAGCTCTGATCATGCCAAATGGATATCTAATTCCATCAGAGCTACACTGGGCTATCCTCCACTCTGTGATGATGACAATGTTGCTGAATCTGGGATTCAAACTGCATATCTTGGAGGTGAGCAACCAGAGGTAGCTCAAGTGATCTATCCTCCACCAGATTTTGACATGGTGCAAGCTGATATTCATCATATGTATAGCCCAACTGAAGGGAAGTCTAATGTTATTCTGGATAAAGTGGTTCAGCCTATTACTGAAGCCATGCAAGAGGCATTACAGAAGGAGGAAGAGACAAGGTTGTCTAAGAAGAGGTTTAGGGAACAAGCAGAACAAAGGCCAGACTTTGAACAGTGGAGCCCTACCTCTATGAATATAATATTAACTGCCTGGAAAGCTGCCAAGGATAACACCATGACAGGAACAAGTGGTTTTCTGAAGCTGAATGGAGAAAACATGAGATCAGGCAGGAAGCAATAGTTCAGTATAGAAGGAAGGCAAAGATGGGAAAGCTACCTCCTACTGCAGTGGAGCCTAGCAAGTACTTTCCAAAGCCATATCACTATTTTGAGAGGCAGAAGATCAAAGCTGAAGAGCTCAAAAAGAAAGATCTAAAAGGCAAGAAGCCTGCTTATGCTGAAACTGCTGATGCCCCTGTCAAAGCTCAAGTTCAAGCTGGCAAGGGAATAGTTATCAAGGAATCTGAACAAAAATAGTTTAAGAATTTACTTGAAGATTATTTTGTAATCTTTTGAATGTAAAACACTTTTGTGAACTACTGAAAATATATAAGATAAATGTTAGAACAATATGTGATCAATATATTTCATGATTGTTCTGTGAATATGTCTATTTCTTAATTGTTCTGTGTTGATGTTTGTGTATACATGTGAAATTGATACATGTTATGTTTATCCTGCTTACATAATCCTGCTTTACATCATTTTGTAATTTTTAATTATGAATGGTGTATATCATTGACTAAGGGTTATGACTTCTCCAAATAGGGGGAGATTGTTGGGTACATTGGTTAAATGTACCTGATTTGAAGAAGCCTCACCCAACTCAATGATATACATCATAATGTATTTGATGTATGTTGAGTTTACTTGTGCAGGTTAAGTAATCACTGGACTGAAGCAAAAAGTTTCTAAGTCCATGTGTCGACACCCAGAGGGAAAGTGTCGAAACTCAAGAAAGCTTGTGTCGACACCCAGACAAGTAGTGTCGACACTTGGAGTCATTGTGTCGACACCTGGGATGCAGATTCGACATCAGACAGAAAGTGTCGACACAAGGAGCTGTGTCGACACTCAGTTAAGAAAAGTGCAGACAGAAAGTGTCGACACAAGGAGCTGTGTCGACACCCAGTGAAGCTGTGTCTACACCAGAAAGTGTCGACACTTGGAGCTGTGTCGACACTCAGCAAAAGTCAGCAGAGACTAAGTTAAAGTGTCGACACCAAGAACAATGTGTCGACACTTAACAGAAGAGTCAGCACTTGAAGTAAGTGTCGACACCAAGAACAATGTGTCGACACTCAACAGAAGACTCAACACTTGAAGAAAGTGTCGACACAAGGAGCTGTGTCGACACTTAACAAAGAACAGAAAGATCAACAAAATATTCTAAGTACAAGTGTCGACACTAAGGGAATGTGTCGACACTCAGCTGAAGTCTCAATAGAAGAATCAAGTGTCGACACAAGGAGCTGTGTCGACACTCAGCAAGTATCAACATAGAAGACTATGTGTCGACACCAAGAAGCAGTGTCGACACTTAACAGATTCAACACAAGAAGTTGTGTCGACACAAAAGAGATGTGTCGACACTTAGAAGAATTCAGCAAGTTACAGAAGATCAAGTACTTGTGTCGACACTCAATTTCAGTGTCGACACCTGAAGAAGAATCTGTGTCGAGATATACAAGAAGTTGTGTCGACACCTTGTAGACTTGTGTCGACACTTACACAACTTGTGTCGACACTTGGTCTATAAGTGTCGACACTTAAAGAAAAAAAGTCTCGACACTATCAGACAGTTGGAGATTTTCAAGAACTGACTGGATGACATGACAGGTGCCGTTCCAGCCGGTCTACAGCACCTGTCAGAGATGTCAGAAGACAGTTATGAACCGGACCAGCCGGTTACCATGAAGAAGGCCTATAAATAGGCCTATGCTGTCTACAGAAAAGTGTGATTAACAAGTGGTTCAGATAATTGAAAAACAAGTTATTGAAGTGGTACACAGAGTATCAACACAAGAAGATCTTGCAGCCCAAGTGCAGATCTAAGAAGTTGGAGAGAGAGGGCTCCATCCAAGAAATCAGCCTCTGAAACTAGGCTGAGAAGAAGGATTCAGATTCATTCTGAATTCTAAGTGGCAGAGGTCAAGGAACAACTGCAGAAGGAGACAATCTTATTCAGTTCTACTCAAGAAGGTTTGAAGAAAGCTAAGTCAGATTGAATCCACCTGAGTTCTTCCAAGAACTCATCAAGAAACTCTCAACTCCCCTCTCTTGTTTCTGAGTTGTTGAGTTATTATTTCTGTAATCATTTTTATCTTGTAGGATCCTTTGGATCTGAGTGAATTGTAAGCCTGAAATTATAAAGGCTGAGGGTAGGGCTTGAGAGCCTGAGTGTAGGAGATTGTTATCTCTGAGTGTAGGCCTTGATTGGCTGAGTGTAGGCCTTTGTGGCTGAGTGTAGGCCTTTGTGGCTGAGTGTAGGCTTTGGGATAAAGCTGAGTTGTAAGGCTTTGGGCCTGAGGTGTAGGAACCAATTTGGGTTCTGAGACAGTGGAGAAGTTTGGCCGAATCTAGTACACTGCTAGATAGGCGAAGGGGGAAAGTGGATGTACCCATATCTTGGGGAACCACTATAAAATACTGTGTCAACTGTGCTGTGCTGTGATTGTTGCTGTGTATGCTGTGTGTTTGCTGTGATAGAATAGTTAGAAATCTATGATATTAACTGTCTGCTGCCATTAAAGTTTAAAAAGGATTAGGTCACCTATTCACCCCCCTCTAGGTGTTTAGGTACCATATCTTTCATCGGCCACCGCTTGTGCCTTGATGGCAAGCCGAGGAGTAAAAGTGAGGTCGAACTCACTGAGATATATCGACCATTTGGCCAACCTCCCGGAGTGCTCCACCCCCATAAGATGCGACAGAGGGGGTGATTCACCACTACCTGAATCAAATGGGCCTGAAAGTATGACCTAAGCTTCCTGGCTGATATGATGAGAGCAAATGCTAGCTTTTCAAGGATGGGGTACCCGAGTTCTGCCTTCTTTAAGACCCTGCTTACGTAATAGATTGAGAACTGCTTTTTCCCCTCCTCTCATATGAGAACCGAACTCATAGCTCCGATCCCTACTCCCAGGTACAAGAACAAGACCTCCCCTTCCCTTGGCCCCTGGAGAAGGGGCGTCCAGGTGAGCTGTTGATTTAGAGCCTGAAAAGCCTCCTCGCATTCATGGGTCCATTCAAATTTCTTGCCTCCTCTTAATGTCCGGAAGAAAGGCGAGCATCTTTCCCCTGCTCGGGAGAGAAACCTACTTAGTCCGGCCAACTTGCCGGTGAGACGTTGAACTTCCTTGGCATTTCTTGGAAATTCTAGTTCTAGGATTGCCTTCACCGTATCGGGATTGGGTTGTACTCCTGATGGGGTAAGGAGATGCCCTAGAAACTTTCCCCTATTGGCTCCAAAGACACATTTTAGAGGGTTGAGTTTCATCTTATATTTCCTTAAGGTTATAAAGGTTTCCTCGAGGTCCAAGATATGAGACCTGAGATCTCATACTTTTGATCATCAGTCATCCACGTATACTTTGAGGTTCCGCCCTTTCTACTCTCAGAAGATCCGATCCATCATTCTTTGATAAGTTGCTCCCGCATTCTTCAATCCAAAGGGAATCACGTTGAAACAAAACACCCATCCTCCATGACGAAGGTGACATTCTTGACGTCTGGAGGGTGCATGCATATTTGGTGGTATCCTGAAAAGGCATCTAGAAAACTCATTAGTGAAAAACCGACGACTGAGTCAACCAGCGCGTCGATTCGAGGCAGAGGATAACAATCCTTAGGGCATGATTTATTCAAGAGAGAGAAGTCCACACACATTCTCCACTTACCCTCCCCCCTTTTCACCATTACAACGTTGCTTACCCACCCCGGATATTTACATGCAGACAAGAACCCCGCCCTAAGCAGCTTCTCTACTTCCTCTCTGATAGGCCCGACCATCGTAGTGGCGATGGCCCTCTTCTTCTATTGTACAGGACGAGTGTTGGGGTCGAGGTTGAGACGGTGGCACGCCACATCTGCATCAACTCCCGACATGTCAGCGACGCTCCAAGCCAAGACGTCGATGTTCTTCTGCACGCATGACTTGATCTCCTCCTGGTATTCTAAGCTGAGCTCACCACTGACTCTTATCTTTTCTTTCCTTCCTTCTTTAGTGAAGACCTCCATCTCTAGCACCGCCATGGCTGCCTTCAGTCTCGACGGCTCCTCCTCTTTCTCCTGATTCCCCAACATATCCTCCTGTTCTCTGGCTTCCTAGTTCGTTGCCTTGTGCTCCGTAACAGCCACAACCATTTCCTCCCAAAACTTCTCCACCTTTACCTAGCTTGTGCTTCCTCCTTCCAGTAGAGAACTTCCTTTCTTATTCAGCCAGGCTTCGCCCCAGACGATTCTCTTGTTTCCTCCAACATTCTTTTTTCTTTACTCCTTCCGCCACTTTCCATCGACTCCACCTCTCCTCCTTTCTCTCTCGCCATTTCTGGCTCTGCCGCAATGCCTCCCTCCATCTCTACTTCTCCTTCTCCTCCGACCTCCATTTCTCCTTTCTCCTCTTCTACCCCCATATCTCCTTCTTTATCTCCCGCAGTTTCCGGCTCCGCCACAATGCCTCCCTCCATCTCTACTTCTCCTTCTCCTCCGACCTCCCTTTCTCCTTTCTCCTCTTCTACCCCCATCTTTCCTTCTTTCTCTCCTGCCATTTCTGGCTCTGCCGTAATGCCTCCCTCCATCTCTACTTCTCCTCCATCCTCCCTTTCTCCTTTCTCCTCTTCTACCTCGTCTCTGAACCGCTGCTCCCACTGTTCCATCCTCTTTTCCATTTCCTCGGTTTCTCCCTGCCAAGAGATGGTTTTTACCACCATCACATAGTATTCCATGGCTGCCTTTGGGTCTCCCCGTACTCTGATTTGGTTGCCTCCGGCGTTGAGCTTCAGACATTGCTGGAAAGAGGACGGGACATATCTAAAAGTACTGATCAAGGGGCCCACAAAAATGGCATTATAACTGCTGGGGGCATCCACTATGACACAACGACAATTCCTGGATGCCCCCCCCCCCCAAATTCACCTGGAGTCCCACTCCCCCTCGACTTCCTTCTTCTCTCCCGAGAACTCGAACAACGGTCCATCCGCCGCCAGCACCCTTCGGGCCTATACCCTCATTTCATTGAATGCCTTTTTGAAGATAACATTCACCGAGCTTCCATTGTCGACTAGGATCCGCGAGACCGCGAAGTTTTCGATGGCAGTTCGAATCACCCGCGCGTCGCAAAAGGGGTCTTCATGGTCCAACATGTCTTTTCGAGAGAAAGTGATCTTCTCGTCAGGGGGTGGGGCTTGTGATGTCGAAGCTATGCTCTAACGATACATGGTATGAAGGCTCGCTTTACGGGCAACCTCAATCCCCACTCCCCCATGGATCACTCTGATCCCACCTCGATCCCCTACATCCGCTCGGTCCAAACACCGGTCCTCCTCCCCGGTCCCTGTCACTTCCACTATTCGCACCAGTATCTACTGCCCCCTGCTTCCCTAGCTCTTCTCATCTCCAAGAACTCCGGGCAGGCAGCCGTTGCGTGACCCTCCTCCTCGTGGAATTCATAGTATGACAATGCTACCTCCTCTCCTCATCTCCCCTCCTGAGGGTTCCTTCTCCTTCCAGCTCCCGCTCCTGCTCTTCCTTTCTCACGACCTCTACCTCCCCTCGACCAATGGCCATAGCTTGTTGTGGCGGGGGTAGGGGTGGTATAGGACCAAGCCCCCACCCCTGCTGGTTAGACCTTCCAGGTCGTCCTTATTGGTTCCTTCCCCCCCGGGGAAAACCTCTTCCTTGCCCTTGGGATTGGCCTCCCTGCTGCCTCCATCCCAACTCCTGGTATGCCGGCACCCTCGGCTCTTCTCTTCTACTCCCTTCTTGCTATCTTCCTCCTCTTGGCTCTCTTGATTCGACCTCCGTCAGCCTTGCCAACTTCTTGGCAAAAGCCAGGTTTGCCGCCTCTATGGCTATCTCTTTCGCAGCCTTCTCCATCAATCCTTCAAATGATAGTGGCGCCTCCAGAGTGAGGCCCATCTTGAAGAAACCCTCCTATAGTCCAACAGTAAAGGCCATCTGGAGGGCGAATCCGGGCATCTCCTGAATATTCAAGATCTCTTCCTGGAATCTATCTACATACTGGGCCAGGGACTCGTCCTCCCTCTGCTTAATCAGAAAAATCGACTCCGGATTCTTCTTACTCTTCTTTGAAGTCAAGAAACGCAGCTGGAAGCTCCTGCTCAGGTCTTCAAAGCTGTATATCGAGCCTGTTGAGAGATGATGAAACCAGTCCCTAGCCTTGTCCTTCAGAGTGATGGCGAAAAGACGGTACTTGAACGCATCCATCATCGGCCTGATCGAAACCGCATCCTCGAACCATTGTTGGTGCTGGAGAGGATCATCTTTCCCCACATAATGGTTCATCTCGGGCTCCCTGAACCCTTCTGGGACTGGAGCTGATAGGATCAACTCGCAGAACGGTGACCCTCTCGCCACTGGTCTCGCCGCCCCCACTCGCGCGATAACGTACCCTGGCGAGACGACACTCGTTGGGCTTGGGAACAACTCCCTTCCCGCCACGTCTCGCCCGCCTCCTTCCATCATCACTTCCTTCCTGGTCCGTCTCCCAGGGGAATCCTCTCCTACTCTTGTCAAGACAAGCTCCTCCTGCGGCGCGAGAGCAGGTGCCTGAGGTAACGGGGTCGAGCAATCGCCCTGCTACGAAATCCCCTGTAACATGTCCACGATGCCCTTGATGGAAGCCATGAATTCCTCCCTTCCTACGAATCCTCCCAGGTTATCAGACCCATCTTTGTCTCCTTCTCCGTGACCTTCCGTCATGAGGTTGCTCAAGGTTATTTTGTGTGGGTTGTGGTCCACGCTCACCGCACCAAAAATGTTGAAGCCAGTAACCCGACATCACATAGAGTTCAGACCTGAAGTTGCAGCTCACACCTACTCTTCTCAAACCACCCTCCTGACATGAGTCTCAGAACTAGAAACAGACCGCGGGTCTCAACTTGGATTCCCACCTCTTACCCAGAAGAATTAAAAGTTTTTCCCCTCCCTAGCTAGTACTGAGCTAGGTGCCTTGGAGGAAGAAGATAGAGAGGGTTCAACAACCTTTTCAAGGCACCTTATCGGCCTATTTATAGGCCTCTGAGTTTGATCTGCCAATAACCATACTAAAATGACCTGAAATTACCAAAATACCCCGAGCTGGGTTTGATAACAGCCAAACTCCGCTGTTATAAAGGGTTATATACAGACCACCAAGGGTAAAAGGGTAAAATTACCTGGGGTAAAAGAGTAAAATCCCCTCCAGGGGTAAGAAAGTAAAAACACCTTTTTTCCCCCATACGGCGAGTGAGAAAATAGCCCACGGGCGAGACAAGCTTACCTGCTCGTCTCGCGGGTATCCTGCCATGCGAGAGCCATCTCGCCATCAAGGGCCAGCCCGCACCGCGAGAGATACCTTGCCTACCCAGCCGGGCCCCGTCTCGCATCCGGCGAGTGGACCGCATGGTCCTACTCGCCTCTTCAGTTCCTCTCGCCTCCTTCTCCACTCTGCTACTTGAGCTGTCTCCCGCGAGCCCCAAGGTTGTACAGTCACCATCACTAAGGTGGATTATGTTGAAGGGTTGCAACACAACCTTATAAACATAAGCCAACTCTCTGATCTTGGCTATGTTATTGTCTTCCACAAGGATGAGTGCCTAATTAGGAGGTCAAGTGACCAAGTGGTCATCTTGACAAGAAATATGAGTGGAAATGTTTATTGCTTGAACTTTCTATATTTAAATATAGACTCTCCTGTCTGTCTAGTGTCAAAGGAGAAAGCGTCTTATTATGTCCTATGACACAAGAGGCTAGCCCATGTAAATTATAAGACTATTGACAAGCTCTTCAGTCAATAGCTAGTTAGGAATGGTCTCAATGTGAAGTGCTGCAAGGAGGGCATTTGATCTGCTTGTCAAAAGAGTAAGCAAACAAAAGCTTCCTTCATGGGTATTGGGATCAAAGATTCTGTGAGGTGCCTATATCTCCTGCATATGGACTTGTTTGGTCCTATGATAGTTCACAGTCTTGGTAGGAAGGTCTACACCAATGTGGTGGTTGATGACTTTTTTAGGTTTGCTTGGGTATTCTTCCTAAAGAGAAAAAATGAAACCCTTGATATCTTCATTAAGTTTGTGATGCAAATTCAGAATGAGTTTAATAGCTCTGTGGTCAAAATCAGGAGTGACCATGGAACTGAATTCCAGTCTGATAGCATGACAAGGTTCTGTGAAGAGCATGAGACTCATCAAGAATTCTCTTCACCTAGAACATCCCAGTAAAATGGGATTATTGAGAGGAAAAATAAAACTCTCATAGAGGCTGGTAGGACCCTATTGAGTGACACATCTCTCCCAGAATATTTCTGGTCTGAGGCAGTAAATACTGCATGTCATGTACTCAATAGGGCCTCTTTCACCAAATGCCACAAGAAGACTTCCTATGAGATCTTGAAAGGCAGAAAACCAAATCTGGGCTATCTCAGAATCTTTGGTAGTAAATGCTATGTGCTTTATAATGGAAAGTCCTATATCTCTAAGTTTGCTGTCAAATCCTTTGATGGAATTTTTGTTGGGTACAACAATCATAGCAAAGCCTAAAGGATATACAACTTGAAAAGTCAAGTTGTAGAAGAGTTAGTGCATGTAGTCTTTGATGAGTCTAACATGATTAACAGGGTGCTGTCAAGCCCCTCCTCCAGCACTACAAGTACAAAAAAAGGTGATGGATAATCTGACCATCAAGGAATAAGAATAAGCTATCCAAAATGAAGGTGATATTCCTGAAGGTCCACCAAACACCCTTGAAGAAGATGCAGATCAACAAGGAGCTATTCCTGAAGCTGATGCAAAAAGAAGAGTACTTCCAGAAGCTGATGCATAAAGAAGACTACCTCCAACAATTATGTATTTAAGAGACCATTCTTCTCACCAAATCATTGGTGAACCAAGTCCTAGAGTAGTTACAAGAAGCAGAAATCCGAATACAGCTATACATGAAAGTTTCCTGTCACAAGTGGAGCCAAAGAAGTTTGAAGAGGCAAACATAGATCAATTCTGAATAGTGGCTATGCAAGAGGAACTGAACCAGTTCAAAAGATGCAAAGTCTGAAAGCTGGTTCCCAGATCTCATGGACATAATGTCATTGGAGTCAAGTGGATATACAAAAACAAACTTGATGAAAATGAGATTATAATCAGGAATAAAGCAGGATTAGTAGTTAAGGGGTACAAGCAAGAAGAAGGCATTGATTTTGATCAAACCTTTGCCCTGTAGAAAGATTGGAGGCCATAAGATTGTTCCTTGCATATGTTGCACACAAGGGATTCAAGGTCTACCACATGGATGTGAAGTCAGCCTTCCTGAATGGTGGCTTAAAAGAGGAAGTCTATGTTAATCAGCCTCCAGGTTTTGTAGTTCCTAACTCACCTGATTCTATTTATAGACTTAGTAAAGCTCTATATGGGCAAAAACAAGCCCCTAGAGCATGGTATGAGACCTTGTCTAGCTTCCTCATTGAGAAAAAATTATCAAGGGGGAAGATAGACAAGACCCTATTCCTGAGGAAATCCAAGGGTAAGATCATCCTAGTTCAGATCTATGTAGATGACAACATCTTTGGATCAACTAATGACAACCTCTGCAGGAAGTTTGCCATACTTATGCAGGGGAGGTTTGAGATGAGAAGTATGGGTGAACTTAAGTTATTCTTGGGTCTCCAAGTAAGACAGACTGATGATGGCTTGTCCATATCCCAGTCTAAGTTCACTGAGGAGTTAATAAAAAAATTTGGTATGGAAAATTCCTCCACCATGAGAACTCCCATGGGATCCAGTATGTCCACATGCAAAGTTGAGGCAGAGAAACCTGTTGATGAGACTTTGTATAGAGGGATAATTGGTTCTCTTCTTTATCTAACTGCTAGTAGGACAGACATCATGTATGCTACATAAGTTTGTGCTAGGTATCACGCTTGCCCCAAAGAATCTCATTACTCTGCTGCAAAGAGAATTCTGAGGTATCTTAAGGGCACGCCAGATCTTGGCCTGTGGTACCCTAGGAATGGGGAATTTGAACTGACTGGCTATTCAGATGTAGACTTTGCAGGCGGCATTAATACAGGAAGTGTACTTCTAACACATGTCAATTCCTAGGTGGAAGACTAGTTTCGTAGAGTAGCAAGAAGCAAACCAGTGTTGCAATTTCAACTGCAAGGTTAGAGTACATCTCAGCAGGTAGCTGCTGTGCTCAGTTGCTGTGGATCCAGCATCAGCTCCAAGACTACAACCTTCAAATAAGTAGAAGTTCGTTATTCTGTGATTCTACTAGTGCTGTTTCAATTGCTAGTAATCCTGTCTCCCATAGCAGGACTAAGCACATTGAAATCAGATATCATTTCATTAGGGAGTATGTGGAATGTGGAGATATCAACCTCGAGTTTTTCCCAACCGACAAGCAAGCGGCTGACATCTTCACTAAGCCACAAGATGAAGCAAAATTTAACACCCTCAAATTTGAGTTAGGTATGTTAAAACTGGTATAACTTCAGTTGCACCTCATTTTTGTTGCAAATTATTGTGTATTTTGCAGATAGATTTATTCTTCAAAACAATGAAGACTCTTCAACTTGGTGCATCAGTTGAGGGGGAGCATGTTCTGCACTACTCAAGCAATCCAGAACCCTGCCAACTATTTGATGAAGTCAAAAAGGGGGAGGACAAGATGAAAATGCAAGGAGGTATCATGATCAAGAATGGCTGTAGCAATTCAGGGGTAGTGGTAACTATAAATGATATGCTCATTAAAATTCTTATTGCTGCATAGTGTTATGTATGTCATTGACTCATTATTGAATCTTTTGCTTAAGAGTTTTGACTTCCTCAAATAGGGGGAGATTGTTGGGTCCATTGCCCTCAATGTCTTAGATTTGAGTGAAGTCAATCTTGTTAATGATATACATAAAAGTATTTGATGACCCAGTAACAATGATGGGACAGTTAGCCTAAGTGGCTAGGTCAGGTAAATACTTACCTAGGGTGTGGAAAGACAAAAAACTATCCAAGTCCACAGATATTGAGTGAAGTCATTCACTCAACGCCAGATGACTTATAGTGCTGAGTGAAGCCTATAAGTCAAAGCTATGAAGTGGTATGCTGAGAAAGTGGCTAAGTCCACATGCGTTGAGTGATGTCAAATCACTCAACGCCATACAGTTCGACGAACTCAGAACCCAGTTTGATGAACTCTGAGCTTAGCTCGATGAAAAGTGAAAGCTCAGTTCAACGAACTGTCCACAAGCATTGAGTAAGTCAAGCTCACTCAATGCCATGTGAAAATGTGTTGACTGCATCTCAAAATTAGTGTTGTTTTTTAGACACGGAAATTTGGCTAAGTCCAAATGCGTTGAGTGTAGTTCATACACTCAACACAAGATAATAGAAGAAAATCTGATAAGTTGTTTGGCATTGAGTGAAGCTTACTCACTCAACGCCAAAAAGCAGAAAATCTGGCTAAGGCAAAAAGCGTTGAGTGAGGCATGGTCACTCAACTCTCTTAACGCCATGACGCAAAAATGATCAAGATAGAAAGTGTTGAGTGAGGCTTGGTCACTCAACACTCTCAACGCTTAAGATGTTGAAGAAGTAAAAAAAGATTAAGGCTGGAAGCGTTGAGTAAGGCGTGCTCACTCAACGCTCTCAAATCCCTAAATAACTGAATGTATGGCTAAGACACAAGGCGTTGAGTGAGGTGTGCTCACTCAACTCTCTCAATGCTAGACATACAGAAAAGGTTGCAGAAATGGTTAAGGCAAAAAGCGTTGAGTAAGGCTTGGTCACTCAACGTTGTCAACGCCTAGATAGATAGAATTATCTTAAGTACTTTGGCATTGAGTGAAGCTCATTCACTCAATGCCTATTCTACTGATGCTATATTTTGGCTAAGTCCATAGGTGCTGATGTCAGTAGGATCTGCAAAATCGATAAAGTCAACTTATGTCAAATCAAGTACAAAGAAGCTACAGAACATTACAACCTCTGTCGTGAAGCTACTGTACGTCTTATCCCTTGAAACAAGATACAGCTGGATGCCGCAAGCTAGGCCTACTGACTTCTAAGAGCCGTTGATTGGCGAAGTACAAAAGGAAGGGCATGTACAAGATGACAACAACTTTTCAAGCTTATCATTTTCAAAAAGGGTTGCGATTGGACTTCATCTTCCTCGCCATTGCTGTGTGAAAAAGCTTGAAGTCTTACTGTAGAAAAGTTTAGTTAGTTGTGTGCCTTCTACATCGACACCAGCAAGATCGAAAGGCTTTCCTTCTAAGAGAGTAGCAGAAACAAGGAAGAAATCTCTACAAATCAAGTTTCTTCACGACTCAGTAAGATCTAAACTGAAGATCCATTTTCTGAGGCTGAATAGAAGAAAGAAGAAAGTGGGTGACTCTATCTAGGGAAGGAGGAGAAAGCAAAGCAGTTTACTGCTAGATACTTCCAACTCTAGATCATTGTAGGTGTAAAGAAGGGTTGAGCTGAAATAACTCAGCTCAAGGGGCTGTCATAGAGAAATTTCTCTATAATAGATAAAAATCTACTTTATTCTTATATGATCCTTTTTGGATCTGAGTTTTAGGACTCTCTGAGCCTGAGGTATGGCAATATTGCCTGAGTTGTAGGAGAGTGAAGCTCTCTGAGTTGTAGGATCCAACTGGATCTGAGCTGTAGGTGCCTGGAAGGGCACTGAGGTAGGCACCTGCTGGGTACTGAGCTGTAGGAGTGTTGCAGCACTCTGAGAGTAGGGTTGTGTGCCTAAAACTGTAGGGCTGAGAAGCCTGAGCTGTAGGACTTTGTGTAGGGCTGAGGTAGGTGGCTTGAGGGTCACTGAGTGTAGGAGAACTGTAGAGCTCTGAGGTAGGAATCTGTTGGTTCAGAGGCAGGTGTCCTGAAAAGGATACTGAGTGTAGGAACTTGTTGAAGTTCTGAGTGTAAGGATAAGGGTCTGAGGTGTAAGCTCTGAGGAGCATATTTGAAGAAGTGCTTTGACTAACAGGAAGTTAGCAAGGTGGGAGGAGAGTGAATGTATCCAAAGTTTGGGAACCACTAGAAATCTATGTGTACTTGCTGTGTTGTTTTTCTTTGTATAGGTTCTTGAAAGCATACTACCACCAACACATATTGTGCAAAAGATAAAATCAAAAAGAACTTAATAACAGTCATACAACCTATTCACCCCCTAGGTTTTAAGCTACCTTGAAAATAAAGACTTTCACAAGTGTTTTGAGAACCACTATATTTGTTGTGTCGTCTGTGCTGCTTCTATTCTCTCTGAATTTTAAATCTCTGCACTTTTAGTTATGCTATGTTTGTGATGTGAAAAAGAGGTACACCGAGAAATTATTAAACCAATTATATCGAGAAATTAAAAAACAGGTTAAACAAGTTATAAGGAGAATAATCCACTACCATAAGACCCTCCCCCAACAACCTAGATTGGGTCGGGTCGGCCTTACGGTCCAAGATGGTCACCATATGATTTCCAAGTGGCAACGACCCACTCTCCAAGCATAGAATGATCACCTTATTAGGCTGTGAAAACTCATTACATAACATAAGATCACAAGTGGAAGCAATTTAAAAAACAAAAACATATATATAACAAAGGCCAAAACCATAAGTTTATACATGTGGCTCCACTGGGCTAAATAAAATAAACTGTAATGCTTCATTGCTGTAAGTGCTACAGGCTCACGTCTCTAAGGTTTGGAGGTGAGAATGGTGCATTTTCTTGGGAGGGATCTATCATGGGTACACTCTCACGTGGTCATTGGGAATCACACTGCTCCATTTCCTAAAATGATACACACCAACACGTTAGTAAAAGGATAAGTGGGTTCACACTTCCTCCACAAGATCCCTAAAACTTGGGAATGATAGTGACCCTCAACAGATTAATAATAGCCGAAGCATAAGGGTTAGCAGTAATATACAAATATATATCTATATATAAATAGGAAATAAAGCTAGGAGTACAAGCTGGAATGAATACAATAATAATTGAATGGCAACAATAAATACATCAGTCACTGAAATGAGCTCTATTAACCAACACACAATCACGCAGATGTTCACAACCCGCAACACACCCTATGTCAATATAATTTGTCTCTTCTAGCAGGGTAGCGAGCCATGCAGGACTCATCGATATAACTGTCGGTGACAGTGGTCGGTTTTTCCACTTCTGGGTGTGGATGCACCAAACTACCCAGGCCACAAAGTACAACCAGATGTACTCCTAGAAGTGATCAACATCTATCAATAACTGAATTTGGCCAACTAGCAGAGGAACCCAGTGGGGTATATACAACACGTTCGAGCTCCCGAGGTTCACATCTCTTTATTTCCTAGAGTTGTCAACCTTCCCGTACCGGTACGTATGACCTATGGGCATGGCTGACCCACCACTTTTCACCGTAAGCAATTCACAAGCATTTCAATAAATAAATCACTTGCACCTTTCGAGTTTGCGGTGGCTTGTACTACTTGATAGAAAGTAATTCAGGCATGCAATCATCTTATATTTAGCATGATCGTATTGCTCGACTCATGACGAGAAGTATAACAATCGAGGGAGCCTGTTATTTATGGTTAACCTTGGAGGAGTACATCTTCTCTAAGTTAATCCTAACTAATGCTCAATCTAATAAACTACTTACCAGAGCGGGACCCATAATATAGTGCAAAAATGACAGCATTAGTAAATTGCAGTAAGAAAAGTATGGTAACTAAAATGTCGTTGAAAGTAAAGTACATGAATTGAAATACTAGATAGAACTGCAGTAAATAAAATGCTGAATTGAAATGAACTACAATAATTAAAATGTTGAACTGAAAGGAACAGTAGAAAAATATTAAACTAGAATAAAAGCAGTAATGAAAGGAAGTACAATAACTGAAATGCTAAATTAAAAGATAGAATAAGAAAAGTTTAGTTCTTCAGTTCCATCTCTAGTTAAGGCGATATTCAGCTCTTCACTCCGTTCAAAGGATTCTTCTCCTTTCATAAGAGGCACATTATTTGGTGCTATACTTTATTTAGTGTTATACTTTATGGACTCTTATCTCAGAAGTTAGGAGACGAAACTGGAGCATTGACTCGTGCTGGCTCTAAGGTAGATACACTCTCACATAGTAGCTGGGTCTCACACCGGTCCATCTCCTAAAAGGAATGTACAATAACACATTAGTAAACGACTAAGTGGATACACACCTCCGCCACAAGACATAGTTTGGGGACGAGAGTGAGTATTATAAAACCCAAATAGCCAAAGTAACAAAAAAAAGGTTTGTAACAATAGATATATAGATGCATGTAAATAGGAAATAAGCTAGAGCATACTGAAATGCAATATTTATATAAACAGTTATTAGAAACAAGCTCTACTAGCTAGCGCACAATCAAGCAGATGTTAAAAACCTGTAACAACTCCCTATGTTGACATATTTTGAACTGCTTCTCTCCTAGCAGGGTAGCGAGCCCCGCAGGCCTCACCGATATGGCCGTTAGTGGCAGTGGCCGGTCCCACCACTTCTGGGTGTGGTCGTACCACACTACATGAAAGTATCTAGCGTGTACCTAAATCACCTATAGGGGGGTGAATAGGTGATGTCTGTGTCTTTTCGCGGAATAAAAATACTTAAAAAATTAAACACACAAACACCGAGATTTTATAGTGGTTCCCCGAGTTGGGTACGTCCACTTTCCCGCCTCGCGTATCTACCACGAAGGGCTAGATTCGGCTATTTCACCAAACTCAAATTTCTACAAATCTTATACCTCGGAGCCTCAACTCCTAAAATTCAGAGACAAACCTCCTACCACTCGGAGAATAACCTCTCCTACAACTCGATCCACAACCGGATCTACGACTCGATCTACAAACAGATCTACCACTCGATCCACAAATGGATCTACAATATGAGAAAAATATCCTACAATATGTAAAGGAATATTACAATATAATAAAGATTATGAGTCTTCACTCCGACATTCTTCGAAAAGGTAGATCTTGAAAATCTTTGATAACTCGGAAAGTTGAAATTCTTTGAAGACCTTGAATCTTCAATCAACTAGATCTGGAGGAATAAAGATCTTCAAACAGTAGCAATCCAACCGTAGAGATCGATGAAGATTGACTCGTGTCTCGTTTGTATTTAACAGCAAATCAGAGAAGTCGCGTATCGCACAGGAGGCAAGCGGGTTGTCCTTTTTGGAAAATTTCTCGATTCAAAAAATAAGAGCAATAAAACGATTAGCAAGATTAGGAATCCATCCTAAATATATGTAGACATCTTTCAATTGTAATGGCTATAAAGAAATTTTCAAAAACGAGACCTAGAAAACACTGTGCATGGCCGCTGCAACCCGAGCTTGGTTTTGAAAAATTGTCGGAAAAATTACTTAAGTCATATTTGTCGAATATCGTCGAGTATCGCTATTATGTTTGCCAAATAGTCATTGATATATGACGAATTTGACTTAGACAGATTCATCTCAAGCTGGCTAGACACTCAACGCCAAGGCTCAAGTCAAATTTGACGAATTCGTCGAGTAACGACAAGTATACTCGGCGAATTCGTTGAGTATTGGCTAGCAGAATCAACACACTCAAAGATGTCAACTTCACTCAATGCCATCCATGAACAAGACGATTTCAACACGATGCACTCGACGCCAACAAGCACTCGACGCTCTCGATGCCAAGATGCACTCGATGAATTTGCCTTAGGAAATATTAGAGAAGTAGCGTCAGGATGACTCGACGAATTCAGCATGTATCGTCATGTATATTCGACGAATTCGACGAATTCTACGAGTATACTTGATGATACTCGACGAATTTTACTTAGCTATTTTTGTAATTATTTCAGAAATTCTACACAAGTATATATGAAGAATTCGACGAGTAATAATAAGTATATACGAGGAATTCGACGAACATCAATGATACTCCACGAAATCGATGAATATCCCTTACAATACTCGACGAATTTTACTTGGGTAAAGTTTCTATTTTTCAAAAATGAAGCTCTTCTTCTTCCTTGAACCTTCCTTGAACCTTCTCATGTACACGTGAGTCAACACCATGGCCTATACAATGAAGGATTACATTGTATAGTGAAAGTGCAGTTAGATCTGATATACTCTAGAGGGGGGTGAATAGAGTATATGGTGATTTTAGAACTTTTACAACTGCTGTTGTATTTTAGGTGTATGTGTGTGTGCAGCAAATACAATAAATCAGAAAGCAGCAAAATACTAATCACATCACAATCACAGAGCAAGGCCAGAAAACAAAAGGAAAAGAAAACAATCAGACGACATAAGAATTTTATAATGGTTCCCCAAATCTGGGTAGTCCACTCTTCTACCACCCTGGTAGGAATCCACTGCAGGAAGGGGTTGATTAGGTGTCCTGACACCAATGGGGTTTTGATCAGGTTCCCAAATACCAAACCCTCAAGTCTTTTGGTGGGAGACTTGCAACCAGAATAATTTTGAAGGGAATTAAAACCCTGTACAGAGGTGGAGTGAGAGGGTGATGAGGTCTTCTCTTTCTCAAGTCAACTGAGAAGACTTGTGTATGTTGTTTAGCAGCTTTGCTCCCCCTGAGATGTAGAATGGTTCAGGAAGAATACTGGAGCATTGCTTCAGGGTGATAGGTCTTCAAAGACCTAGACTTCCTGGTCCAGAGAAATTCTTCAGGAACTTCTTGCAACTGATATGAATGTATTGTTATGAAGTTCTCCTGAGTAAGAGCAGATGAAGAAGACTCTTGATATTGATGTAATGTTCTTCTTCTTCTTCTTCTAGATCAATTTCTCTCTAGGCCAAGAATGAAATCCTTTTCTTGTGTTATCTGAATCACTGTCTGTCTTCTTCTTGTTATTGACTGGTGTTGTGTACTTTTTTGAATTTCTTCTAGTTTCTGTATATCTCTATCTGTCATGGAGAGCATTCCAATTTTTTTTTTGAACGTCGAGCAGTAATGACAGACAGCCTGGAAAGGAAGCAGCAATTAATTATTTCCCCAACTGTTTCCATGGGAAAATGACATGTGATAATCCAGAATTAACTGCGCATCCTAACGGTAGTATATGTGAAGAACTGCCATTAATTGTCCAGGAATCAGTGCCATGAAATGAGACGGGAACGGAAGAAGACCTAGTCTAGAATCGTCGACCGAAGAACAGAATTCGTCGAATAGAGTCTTGAATTCGTCGAGCTGAGCTGAGTTCGTCGAGCTGCGCTGAGTTCGTCGAGCTGAGCTGAGTTCGTCGAGCTGACAGTCTTCATTCGTTGAATAGACAATATTCAATATCAGACAAACATTATTCGTCGAGCGGAGAACCAAATTCGTCGAGCTGAGAATAAACTTCATCGACCTGAGAAAAATTCTGGACTTGGACGAAATACTCTGCATCTGCTGAAAAACTGTGTCGACACAAAATGGTGTCGACAGATTGATCTTGGTGTCGACACAACTCCTCTGGTGTCGACAGATTGGTCTAGGTATCGACACAAAACCTCTGGTGTCGACACAAGCTGGTGTCGACTGAAATCCTGGGTGTCGACACAAATCGCCTGGTGTCGACACAAGCCCTAAGTGTCGACACAGATTCTCTGAGCACAAAAATCATCGAGTACAGATTTAGCATTCGTCGACCTGAGAAGCTGTGAACTTGAGGTCCAAGTTCGTCGAGCTCATAAAATAATTCGTCGACCGAAGCATGAAGCTGTACTTAGAGAAATTCTGAAGTAGTCCTGAGAATGCTTGAAGTAGAACCCGGGGTTCGTCGAGCAAAGAACAAAGTTCGTCAAGCTCAGTACTGCGAATTTTCTCACGATCGTCGAGCGCACAACTTCCTTCGTCGAGCTGAGTTCGACGAATGTCGAACTCATTTCACTTAGTCTGAAAACCTGATAGATCTGGAGTTCCTGATGGTCTTGAAGAAGGCTGGTCCATCTGAAGTTGAGATAGAGGACTGTCCTAGACTCTAAGAGACAAACTTGACCCAGACTATACATGATGGGTCACATCCTAAGTCAGTGAACCTAGCCCAAATCAACTAGGGATCCAACAATCTCCCCCTATTTGGGTGAGGTCACTAACAGAAACTCCAAGCAAAGAACAAACAGAAAAATAAAGCAAAATAAAGAGATATATCTTGCAGAGAATTTACAACACATGCAACAGATATATATATACATACTGGCTTTGTTTTAATGCAAAAGTATAGACTGAAACAGAAGCAAAAATGAAAAGAAAACACAAAATTACTTCTCTGATTTCTTTTGTTTTGGCTTGACTTCTGGTGCTTTTTCTCCTGCCTTCTTGAAAATGATTTCCCTATTGGGATCTGAAGCTTGAGCCTTGGTCATAGTCATGTCAGCTGCCCCTATAATGTTCAGTGAAGTGGCTCTGGGGACAACTGCTTCTGGGTGAAGATTCATGTATTCATCAACATTTAGTAGCTTGTTTGCTTTCCCAAATCTTTTCAGTTCATCTCTCCTGTACTGAGACATAGTGGTTAAACCTGTTGTGTCCTTGCCTTCAGCTTTAGCTTTATTGATTAGAGATAAGCCAATGATTTCTTGGAATCTTGCCATTCTGGCTGTATTGGCTATTTCTGGATCTTCAGGAGGGGAATACGGCCTTTCAGCTTCCTGTTTCTTAGATTCCTGGGGCTGCTGGTGTTGTTGTTGATGGTGTTGACTGCTTGAAGATGGTGGCCTTGACTGACTACTACCAGAGGATCTTCCTGATTGTCTCTGATAGGTTTGAATAGAAGCAGATCTTTGAGAGCTTGAGCCAGAGGCACCTGTTGCTGGAGGAGGAGGAGGAGGATCCTTTCTGTATATATGAACTGGGGGAGGAGAGTATCTCCTACTCCTCTTCCTCTCTTTTTGCTGGTTCTTATATAACCACATCCATGCAGGCATCCCTTTGTAAGGAGAAACATTATGCATAATATAATATGGAGTGTCTGCAGTGGGATTAGGCTTGGGAGCAGGAGGAGGAGGAGCCTTCCTTTTCTTAGAGAGCAACTTCTTTCTCTTTTTAGCAACCTCCTCATCTGATTCATCATCATCATCATCATCAGAACTTGAACTCTGAGGGTTATCATACAAAGCATTCAGCTTCCTCAGAGTGGCATCAGGAATGGTAAGAGGTTTGTCTTGAGGGGGAATAGAAGGTTCAGAGGGTGAAGGTACAACAGTAGTAGAGGCAGAACTTGTAGCTGCTGCCTTGTTCTCTTCCTCAATGTCTGCCAGAATGAGCTCATCCAGATCAGGTATGGGAGAATCATCCATGACAAAATCTGGGACAGGGTAGATTTCTGGGATAGACACAGAAGTTGGAATAGCAGAGGGAGCAGCAAAGGATGCACAAAGTTGCCTGGCAACTGCTGAACTTGCTGGAGAGGTATACTGGACAATAGCCAAATATGGCTTAGCAGTCTCTACTGAAGGAAGTTTCAAATATACAGGATCAAAAATCTGAAGAATCTCAGATAAGCTGACTGTGGGATTTATAAGGAAATCACCAGCAGTTGTTATTGGATCTACTGACTCATCAAAGCTACTGTCAGTGTCCATGAATTGAATAAAGTCTATTGCTGTGTCTATGACTGTATCTGTAGTGTCAAAAACTGTATCTGCAGTATCTGTATCTGTATCAACTATATCCACTTCTGCAGCTGCTGCACCAGCTTCATCATGGAGCATCTCCCCCTGCCTGGGTTTAGGAGAACCTGAAGCCAGGCCCCTGAATGAAGAGGGGGCAGCAGAGAGGGCTTAGATTTTGGCAGATAAGGAATCAATGGAAGTCACCTGAGGTGTAATGGCCTCTGTGATGAGAGATTTAATAAGAGGAGTCAGAAGAGAGATGAGGGTGAGAATGGTGGAAGAATCCATAGGTGGAGAAAGAATAGTAGAGGAGGAGGGAAGAATATGTGGAGGGGATAAGGGAGGTAGAACAGGTTGTGGTTCAGTGGGTATGGTGTAGGAGGGAATAGAGAAAAGGTGTGGTGGAAGAGGGGATTGAGGAGGAGAGGGAATATGCATTTCAGTGGGGGAAACTGGAGGTGTATGCATATGGGTAAGAGCAGGCGGTGGAGATTTATGTTGAGGAGGAGTCAATTGAGGTGCAGGAGGAGTGGGAAGAGATTTGGTAGGGGGAATGACCTCTTCAGAGTCAGGGTGGGGAGTGACCTTGACGGTCCTGGTACTCTCAGAAGCATTGATGGAGGAGGAGGAACCCTTGGAGGGTTTGGAGATTGTCCTCTCCCATCTGCCAAACAAGGCGCAGGTGAGGCGCTTGCTGGCGTTGATGAATGTGGTCGGGGAGACCAAACATTCACTGGCCTTTTCCTGGAGGAAAATTCCCAGGATTCTGTCGTAGCAGACTTCCTTCTTGCTAATCCTTTTCTTGATAAGGTTGAAGAAAACCATGCCCCAATCAACCTGACGCTTGTTGAGCACTGCGCACATGATTAGGAATTGATGGCGAGTGATGTAGTCGTGTGCCGAGTGCTTGCCCATTAGAATTTTCCCGACAATGTCAGCCAAAAACTGATAAGCGGCGGACAATTGTTTCTTCAGAAGCTTATTAGGGTTGTTGCCGGAGAAACCCATGACTTTCAGCATATCATTATATTCCTCAGCGTCCATTTCCAAGTTGTCTTCCCCATTTATCAGACCAAATATTTCAGAGATTACTGCTGGGGTCAGAGAAACGGCAGTGTTTCCAATTGTTCCTGTCAGATTTCCTTCTTCAGAAATTGCGGCAGAGTACACCCATTCTCTGATCTCGGTTGAGTGTAGCTTGATGTTGCGTGTCATGAAGTCCTTGAGATGCAGTTCTTCCAGTAATTCAAGGATATACAGAAAAATGGGATCGGAATGCTGGAAGGACTCAAAGTCCATTGAGAATGCTGCATCAAACTTCATTGCTGCAAGTGCTCCTGGAGGAATTGCCATTGATGACCTGCAAAGAAAATTACAGAGAAACCGGCGATCAAGAGCAAAGGAACTGAAAGTGCGGGACGGAGGTCGAAGAAAACTTAGATATAGGATTTTTAGAATATGAATCGACAAGCTCCGTTCCACGAAAAAGAAACAGATCTTCAAACTGAGATCGACGAAATAAGATATAGGAGAGTAGTTCGTCGAACCCATTCAGAAGAGTTGAAAACAGTTCGTCGAACCCAGTTCGACGAAATGGTTTCTGAAACAAGGTTCGTCGATCTCCAGTCGACGAAAATTGTTTCCACACAGAGAATTCGTCGATCTCCGTTCGACGAGAATCTCTCAAACTTTCCCTAATTCATCGAACTTCGTTCGACGAACTCTGGAAAATTCGTCGAATGCAGACAGAAATTAATTTAACTCTTCTCCATCAATCATTCCCAGTTGATTTATAAAGAACAGATGGGTTTTCTCATCCAAGGGCTTGGTGAAGATATCTGCTCTCTGTAGATCAGTAGGAATGTGGATCAAGTTAATTTTCTTTTTGTCCACATTATCTCTAATGAAATGATGTCTTATTTCAATATGTTTAGTCCTAGAATGATGAACTGGATTCTGTGCTATAGCAATAACACTAGTATTATCACAAAATAAGGTTGAATTATTTAAGTTGATACCATAGTCTAGGAGTTGGTTTTGTATCCATAGCATCTGTGAGCAGCAGCTGCCAGCAGCCATATACTCTGCCTCAGCAGTTGATGTAGACACAGATGTCTGCTTTTTGCAAAACCAAGAGACAAGTCTCATACCCAGGAACTGGCAAGTTCCAGAGGTACTTTTCCTGTCCACCCTGCATCCAGCATAGTCAGCATCTGAGTATCCAGTTAACTCAAATTCTGACTCTGCAGGATACCAGAGTCCTAAACTAGGACAACTCTTTATATATATCAAAATCCTTTTTAGAAAAATAAGGTGAGATTCTTTAGGATTCACTTGGAATCTGGCACAAAGACATGTGGCAAACATTATGTCAGGCCTGCTAGCTGTTAAGTATAATAGGGATCCAACAATTGCCCTATAAAGTTTCTGATCTACAGGTTTCCCTGCTGCATCAGAATCCACAACAACATTTGTAGACATAGGTGTTTTCATTCCTGAAGCATCACCCATCCCAAACTTTTTAATAAGCTCTTTGGCATACTTAGATTGGGAGAGGAAGATACCATCAGGGAGCTGCTTCACTTGGAGACCAAGGAAGTAGGAAAGCTCACCCATGCTACTCATCTCAAATTTGGAATGCATGAGATCAGCAAACCTCTGGCACAATTTGGGATTAGTAGACCCAAAAATAATGTCATCCACATATATTTGTACCAATAAGATTTGGTGCTTATGATGTTTAGTGAAAAGGGTTTTATCTATGGTTCCTCTTGTAAATTTATGCTCTAAAAGAAAGCTAGCTAGGGTCTCATACCAAGCTCTTGGAGCTTACTTTAAACTATAGAGAGCTTTATACAACTTGTAAACATAAGAGGGTTTAGTTAGAGAGATAAAACCTGGAGGTTGTTCTACATAAACCTCTTCTTGAAGTACACCATTCAGAAAGGCACTCTTAACATCCATCTGGAATACCCTGAACTTTTTGTATGCTGCATAGGCTAGAAATATTCTAATGGCCTCCAACCTTGCCACATGGGCAAAGGTTTGGTCATAGTCTATTCCTTCTTCCTACCTATATCCTTGGGCAACCAGTCTAGCCTTGTTCCTTACTATGTTCCCTTGTGCATCTAATTTGTTCCTATAGACCCATTTGGTTCTAATAACTGGGTAGTTATGGGGTCTTGGAACCAAATCCCAAACTCTACATCTCTCAAACTGATTTAGTTCCTCTTACATTGCAAGAATCCAGTGGGGATCTTGCTCAGCTTCATGGATGGTGAGAGGTTCAATTTGAGAGAGAAAACAGGCATGCATCAAGTCTTGATTGAGCTGATGTCTTGTCTGTACACCAACTGAAATGTCCCCAATCACTTGAGATCTGGGGTGATCTCTAAGTGTGACAAGATCAGTTTGTGGAGTTGGTTGAGCAACAGCTTCTACAAATAATTCCTATTGGGGAATGGTGTTGGCTGTTGATAGAAGTTCAATTACTTCCTCTTGAATTTCTTCTTCACTATCTTCAGCAGCCTGTGGTGTGGGATGAGTTGGAACCTCTTGGGTAAGGTTTAGTCCATCCATAGACTCACACATTGGTGAAACCTGCAAAGGACTATTGGTAGAAATGTCTTTCTCCTTATAAGACATGTTAGCTTCATTAAAAGACACATGGACAGATTCTTCAATTTTAAGGGATAATTTATTGAAAACCCTATAGGCCTTGCTTACTTGGGAATATCCTAGAAAAATCCCTTCTTCAGCCTTAGCCTCAAATTTTCTGATGTACCTTTTATTATTAATGTGGATGTAACATATGCAACCAAATACTTTAAAGTAAGTGATTTTAGGTTTCTTTTCTTTAAGTAATTCATAGGGGGTCTTGTGTTTTAGTTTATGTATAAGACATCTGTTCAGGACATAGTTAGCTGTGTTTACAGCTTCTGCCCAAAAGGATAGAGGCATGTAGGCATCTGCTAACAATGTACCTGCAGCTTCAATGAGTGTCCTATTTTTCCTTTCAGCAACCCCATTTTGTTGGGGAGATCTAGGAGCTGAGAAGCACTGCCTGATACCTTCCTTCTCACAGAACTCATGCATAAGAAGAGACTCAAACTCTGTGCCATGATCAATTCTGATCAATGCAACATGTGTAGAGAACTCAATCTGTATGGTCCTGAGAAAATCTGTAAGAACTTTGAATGTATCTGACTTAGCTCTCAGGAAGGCTACCCAACTGAATCTGGAGAAATCATCAACAATAACTAAGGTGTAAGACTTCCCTCCTAGGCTTTGTACTGCAATGGGTCCAAAAAGATCCACATGAAGCAGATACAATATCCTAGGTGAATCACTTTTATTAATGGATTTAAAGCTAGTTTTAGTTTACTTGCCTAGTTGACAAGCCCTGCATAAGCTTTCCTTCTTGTAGTGACCAGAAGGTAAACCTCTAACAAGGTTGTCTTTAGATAACCTAGATATGTTCTTAAGATTTACATGTCCTAGCCTTTTGTGCCATAACTCATTTTGGTTACTAGTGATATTGAGTAAACAAATATCAGTTGTGGCAGAAATGAAATCTACTAAATATATGTTTCCTTGTCTAAGTCCAATTAAAATAGTTTGGTTTTTATCATTTATAATAGAACAAGAGGTAGAGTTGAAATGTATCGGATAACCTTCATCACATAATTGACTTATGGATATAAGGTTATGTTTAAGTCCTCTTACATATGTCACCTTTTTGAAGGTCACTGCTCCAATGCTTACTCTTCCATATCCCTCTGACTGACCACTCTTTGCGTCTCCAAATATCACCTTTGGTCCTAGCTTGGATTTATAGTTGGTGAGATTTGCTTTGCTGCCAGTCATGTGCTTGGAGCAGCCACTATCCAGGTACCATGTCTGACTTAGCCTTGGACAGTTCTTCACCTGTACCTGCATCAGAAAATAAAGCTCAATTGTTCTTGACCCAGGTTACCTTGGGTCCTTGGTTTGGTTGAAAAAAAAAACTAGAAATGACTGATAATGCAGGTTGAGATTAATACCCTAGTGGGTGATATCTCCTAGGTGGAATTATCTAATCAACTACTGGATTAAATGCCTTGTTAGCTGTTTTAACATTTCTATAGGAGAAATTATTTATGTTTGGTCGTTCTGGGATCGAAGAATTATTGTAAGTTCGTCGACCAGAGTTCGACGAATGGGGTTGAGGTCGTCGACCTCCACTCAGAGAATGACCATGGTCATTTTCTGCGTCCCATATTCGTCGACCTCTGCTCGACGAACCATACACAGTTCGTCGATCGCAGTAAGACGAATAATTATTTCTGAAGTTTGTGTTCAACGTTCGTCGATCGGGGTTCGACGATCTTGCAGGATTTCGTCGATCTAAGTTCGACGAATTTTGCTGAACTTGGTTTTTGACAGCTTTCTTCTGTTTTCTGTTGCTATTGTCTATGGGATTTGACTTGTTTTCTGATCTGAGTTTTTCAGTTAGTTTCTCTTTTCCTTTAGCAGTGATAAACTTTATGGGAGTAGAAAGTATATTCTTCTTTATTATGAGGGGTAAACCTGATGAAGCACCCAAGCCCAGCCTGCCATTTAATCTGGCATTTACTGTGCTTTTGATATCCATCAGCTTGAGGCTTCTACCATTGAGAGATTGCTCAAGTTGTTTTGCCTCACATAATTCAGATTTTAATTTGATTATCTGTTCATTAGCTAGAGTCAATTGGTCAGTTAGTTTTCTGTTTTCTGTGCTGACAGATTCTAGATTTTCTAGTCTAGTTCTCAGGGTTTTTATCTCTTTCTCCGAGTTTATTAAATCCATGCACATAGTTTTAAATTCTACTTTAAACACATCAGAATTGAAATCAAAACTAGAAATCACCTGATCAGCCTCTGAGTCTGAGGCACCTTCATCTTTAGAGTCCTCTTCTGATCCATAGTTGCTTCTGGAGGCATCTATTGCCATTAGGCACACTTCCTTGGATCTGGCTTCTTCCTCTTCTTCACTGGAGCTAGAGGAGGATGTTTCCTCTTCTGTGTCACTCCAGAACTCAGCAACAAATCCTTTGTCCTTCCTTTTATACTTGTTGGAGGAGGGTCTGCTGCTTTGTTTTCTTCTAGAATCCTTGTCCCTGCCCTTATCCTTTTTCTGATTTTCTGGGCATTCTGAAATATAGTGCCCTGGCTTTCTGCAACCAAAACATACAACCTCCTTAGTTGGTGTCTTGTCATATTTGGGTTTATCATCCTGCCTGGATGATTTTCTTCTAAAATCCTTTCTTGCCATTTTGTAGAATCTTTTGGCAAAGAGGCTCATTAACTCTTCATTGGAGGTAGATGTTTCACTGTCTTCAGAAGCTTTGAGAGCCAAGCTGTGCTCCTTCCTAACAGGTGTAGTTGCCTTCTGTTCTGCTGTCTCTCTTGATTTGACAAGCTGCTCATATGACTTCAGCTTGCCTAGCAGAGATTCTATTGAGATCTCATTGAGGATTCTGGCTTCTTTGATTGGCCAGATTCTGGAGTCCCATGAACTGGGAAAGCACATCAGTATCTTATCATTCACCTCAGTTAAGGTGATGTCCTTGTCCAGAGTCTTGAGTTCACTAATGATTGAACTTAATCTATTGTACATCTCAGCCACTGATTCTGTCTCATCCTGTTTGAAATTCTCATAGAGAGAAATAAGACTGGATCTCCTATCCTTTCTTTCATCAGCTGAGCCTGCTACCATTTGATTGAGAGAGTCCCAAATGGCCTTGGCTGAGGTGCACTCAGCCACCTTCTGAAATATGTCATCTGACATTGTTTGGGCCAGAATATTCATAGCCTTTGCATCAGCCATCTTAGCTTTCTTATAGGCTTCAGTGTTGTCTGGAGGTGGTACTGCACTCAGATTAGTTGATGTGCTGGCAAAAGTTGTAGGGGCTGGAGGAACACCTGTTGAGATGACAGAGAAAATATCCTCATCAATGGAGTTCATATATAATCTGATTCTTGCCTTCCAGATGGCAAACTTGTTAAGATTGCACACTGGAGGTCTGATGCTTGTATAATCCTTGTTTTGGGCCATGTCTTTGAGAACAAAATCTAGTAACCGAATAAAAACAAAGAGATCTAACTAAGGGATCTTTGGGTTCAGGTGTTAGCCTGTACAACCAGTCAGGTATGGTATGTTTAACCAACCTCGCTTTGATACCAATTGAAAGTGCAGTTAGATCTGATATACTCTAGAGGGGGGGGGGGGGAGGGTGAATAGAGTGTATGGTGATTTTAAAACTTTTACAACTGCTGTTGTATTTTAGATGTGTGTGTGTGTGCAGCAAATACAATAAATCAGAAAGCAGCAAAAGACTAATCACAACACAATCACAGAGCAAGGCCAGAAAACAAAAGGAAAAGAAAACAACCAGACGACACAAGAATTTTATAGTGGTTCCCCAAATTTGGGTAGTCCACTCTTCTACCACTCTGGTAGGAATCCACTGCAGGAAGGGGTTGATCAGGTGTCCTGGCACCAATGGGGTTTTGATCAGGTTCCCAAAAACCAAACCCTCAAGTCTTTTGGTAGGAGACTTGCAACCAGAATAATTTTGAAGGGAATTAAAACCCTGTACAGAGGTGGAGTGAGAGGGTGATGAGGTCTTCTCTTTCTCAAGTCAACTGAGAAGACTTGTGGATGTTGTTTAGCAGCTTTGCTCCCCCTGAGATGTAGAATGGTTCAGGAAGAATACTGGAGCACTGTTTCAGGGTGATAGGTCTTCAAAGACCTAGACTTCCAGGTCCAGAGAAATTCTTCAGGAACTTCTTGCAACTGATATGAATGTATTGTTATGAAGTTCTCCTGAGTAAGAGCAGATGAAGAAGACTCTTGATATTGATGTAATGTTCTTCTTCTTCTTCTAGATCAATTTCTCTCTGGGCCAAGAATGAAATCCTTTTCTTGTGTTGTCTGAATCACTGCCTGTCTTCTTCTTGTTATTGACTGGTGTTGTGTGAAAGGGGAAACTAGATCTGATATACTCTAAAGGGGGGGGGGGGTGAATAGAGTATATGGTGCTTTTTAAAATTCAAAGAAGAACTTTTGCAAAGCTTTACAACAGTTGTTGTAATGAGTGTAAGCAGGGAAGCAGAAATAAAACTAAGCTATGCAGAAATTAAGCACAAGAAAATCTAGGCCAGAAACAAACAAAAAACATGCAAAACCAGATGACACAAGGGATTATAGTGGTTCCCCAACTTGGGTACATCCACTCTTCTACCACCCTAGGTAGGAATCCACTGCAGGATGAGTTGATCAGGTGTCCTGGGCACCAATGAGCTTTTGATAAGGTGCTCAAAAACCAAATCAGATTTTTTGATCAGGTGTCTTGCCACCAATGAGCTTTTGACAAGGTGCTCAAAAACCAGATTCAAACTTTTGAAGGGAGTTTGAAAAACCCTTTACAGAATGGGGGTGAGAGAGTGATGGCAGTCTTCTCTTTCTCAAGCAACTGAGAAGACTATGTGGATTCAGTGATGTTTGTCAAAGCTCCCCCTGAGTCCTTGAAATCTTCAGGAAGATGAGCTTTGCTGAGGGTGATAGGCCTTCAAAGATAGATCTCCAGCAAGAGATGATTT
Organism: Platanthera guangdongensis; assembly: GCA_039583875.1. Classification (NCBI taxonomy): domain Eukaryota; kingdom Viridiplantae; phylum Streptophyta; class Magnoliopsida; order Asparagales; family Orchidaceae; genus Platanthera; species Platanthera guangdongensis. The sequence continues at coordinate 19,316,132 of CM077149.1, forward strand.
CAGCAAGCTGAAATGTTGAGTGTCTGGAGTCTTGAGATGATGTTGGCCTTGAACACTTGAGAGCTGAAGAGATCTGAAGAATGTTTGAAAGCTTGATCTCTTCTTGATGAGTGTTCTTCAGAATTCTTGTTGACAGAAGATTGAGAGAGTCTCTGTGTATTTTTTGTTGTGTCCTCTACTTGTGTCAATCTCTATATTTCTTCTGTTATTTCTTGTCTGTCTATATCTGATTCAAAATCATTCTCTTTTATTCTCTGAGTCTGAATAGAAAATTGCTCTGTCAAAGATAGCCGTTGGTCTGAATTAATTACAGCCTTAATTGCATAATATGTTCTGAAGGAAAGTCCACTGATTTATTCCTTGAAAAATCCCTTGAAACTTGCTCCAGAAGTAAATGAAAACGGCTGGCAGATCTTCTGAATTAAATGCAGAATAACTTCTATCTGATTTGAATTTGAATTCTGAAGGATAACTGAAATCGTCGAACTGAGCTCTGCTATCGTCGAGCTGAGCTCAGCGAATTGGAAAATCCAAGCAGCAAATAAATCGTCGATCTGAGCTCAAAGATCGTCGAACTGAGCTCAGAGATAAGGATCCAGTGCAGAGCCAAAATCGTCGACCTGAGCTCAGCGATCGTCGAATGGAGTTCGACGATATTGAGAAGGTTGAGCTCAGCGATCGTCGAATAGAGCTCGACGATCTGTCAACAGTTGAGCTAGACGATCGTCGACCGGAGTTCGACGAAACGTCGTGCTGAGCTCGACGATTTGGACTTAGTCTCCAGAAAAACTTGGGTCTTCAGAGAAGCTTCCAAACCTAGACTACTGATCCTTAGACTCAATTCTAATTGACCTATAAAGCTATACAGAAGGTCAAAACACAGAATCCTAGAGACATAGTGATCCTGACCCAAATTAGTAATAGGGTGTTCCAACAATCTCCCCCTATTTGGGTTAGGAAAACTATTTACAGACTTTGAAAATCAAACAATCATCATACAGTCAGAAAAACATAAAAACAATAATAACAAGACACAGAGCAGAACCATCACAGAGATATATATATATGTGTTATCCAGATAGCAGTTAGAAGAACCAAAAGTTGTCACCTTACAGAGTTACTCATTTTCTTTGCCTTTTACCATTTTAATTTCTCTGTTGGGATCTAAGGCTTGTTGTTTGGATCTGGTATCATCAGCTGCACCCAAATAAATTTGCTTTGAAGCTCTGGGAGCCACTGCAGCTGGATGCAACTCCATGTATCTGTCTGCATCAAAGAACTTACTGGAGGCATATCTTTCTAACTCTTTTTGCCTTTTCTCTGACATGGTAGATATGTTGGAAGTGTCTAGCCCTTGTTCTTTTGCTTTCTTTATCTGATCCAAAGCAGGCAGCTCTTTCATTCTTGCAGTCCAAGCCATAGGATTTTTCTCAGGGTCCTCAAATGGAACAGGTGGCTCATACCTGTTGGAAGTAGTATCTTGAGGAGTCCTGGCAGTTACAGTATCTCTAAGCTTATAAGGGAATGGACCTGAAGATGTATCAGAAGAAACATGTCCTCCCCTAGAGTAAGGATGCTGCCTGGAGTGTCCTTTAGAGTAAACCTGAGTTTCTCTTTGGTTTCCCCTATATCCTCCCCTTCTAGAGTAAGACCCCCTAGACTGGCTTTCCCTTTGATAAGTTCTTGCATGAGGTTGGTAGGGAGCCTGGCTTCTAGCAGGGCCTGATCTTGCAGAGCTGCCACCTGCACCTGCATCAGGTGGAGGTGGTGGAGGAGGATGAGGGTGCTTGAACTGAGTGGAATCTTTATCAAACTTCCTCTTCTTTTTCATTGCTTTTAACTGGTTCTTGGAGAATTGCATCCAATGCTCAGAGATTGGGCAATTGTGCAGAATATAATAGGGGACATCATTGTCATCTCTGACTTTGGCAGGAGGAACTCTCTTCAAGGCCTTACTTCTTGCCTTTCTTTTCCGTGCAATTGTGGTAGATGAGTCATCAGAAGCAGTGTTATAATCCTCAGATTCAGAACTTTGAGGATCATACAAGGCATCAAGCTGTTTCATCAAATCTTCTTTCAGTTTAACAGCAGCTGATGGAGCAACAGATACAGAAGCAGGAGGAGCAACAGAAGCAGCAGCAGATGAAACTATAGGTACTGGAGCAGCAGAAGTTACAACAGATATTGCTTCAGGAATGAGGGCAGCAGCAGCAGCTTCAGAAACAACAACTTCTACAGCAGGCTCAAAATCAACAGCCTCTGTCATCAAAACATCCTGAGATGAGGGCTCAGCAGAAACAGTGACTTCAGCAGCAGATATAACTTCAGAGGTAGACACAGCATTGTCTTCAGCAGCAGCAGCAGCAGTAACATCAGAAGCAGCAGTCACTGACAGAATAAAATCAGAAAGGATCCTGGGGTCACAGCAAGAGAAGGGCACTAGAGCCTTGGACATATCTTCTGACTGGGCAGCAAGAACCTCTGGAGGCTGGACAGGATATGGCTCTGGGAGGCAGCAGAAGTAAGCAGTATCAAAGGTAGATAGCAGAGACCTTAGGTCTATTGCTAGTACTGGTGTAGCAGCAGCAGCAGAAACAGACACAGCAGCAGTAGCAGCAGAAACAACAGCAGGGGCAGCAGCAGCAGCAACAGCTTCATAGGGCATCTCCCCCTGCTTGGATGCAGAGACCTGTGCATCAAGGCACACTGCTGGGGGTGCTGCTATAGGAGTAAGGAAAGAGGACAGCCTGGCAGAGAGAGCTGCCACTGATTGTTGTAGAGGAGCTAAAGAGGCCTCCATGAGAAGAGAGAGCCTAGGAGCAAGGAGCTCATACAACTGATCAGCAAGGGCTGGGAGATCTACATGCTCAATGAGAGGAGCAGAGGTAGAGGGTACAGGGATGGCTGAGGATGCTGGAGGAGGAGGGCTGAAGGGTGGAATGAATGGTTCAGGAGAGGGGATGGTAGATATGGAGGATAGAGGGATGGAAATGGAGGGAGTGAAGGTGGGTTGATCAATAATCTGGTGGAGAAGGTCTTGGAAAGTTGTGGAGGAGGATGGTAAATCTGGAGGAGAGGAGGGGGAATCATCCATGTAGGATTCATCCAGGAGAGTGAAGGATGGTATGGATGGGGATGAGGTGACATCTAGAGGGGGATATGAGAATAAGGGAAGGAAGTGGTCTGCTGGAGGGGATGAAGAAGTTGCTGGGGATGGAATTGAGGTTGGAGAAGGGCTGGAGATTGTAATGGTGGATGAGGCTGGAGTGGTGGATGGAGCTGAAGGTAGGGTTGAGCTTGGAGGAGGAGAAGCAGCAGCACTAGCAGCAGGCAGGTCTTCTGCAGGGGCAGAGACCTGGGGTGGAGTGACTCTTAGAGTCCTAGTGCCTGAAGGGCCAGAAGAAGATGGGCCTGCTGGGCTTGGAGATTTGCCTGTCCCATTTCCCAAAAAGGGCACAGGTGAGTCTCTTGGAGGCATTGATGTGCACTCCAGAGGAGACTAGCAGGGCAGGGCACTTAGCCTGGAGGAAGATTCCCAGTATTCTTCCAAAGTTCACAAATGTCTTGTTTATCTTTTTCTTCAGCAGATCAAAAAATACTTCTCCCCAGTTCAAGCTCTTTCTATCTACCAGAGCTCCCATAAGGCAGAGCTGATATCTGGAGATTGTGTCATGAGCAGAATGCTTGGCCAAGAGAACCTTGCCTACTACATCAGCCATAAACCTGTATTCCACAGACAGGTTCCTCTTAAACAGCTTGCTAGGGTTCCCCTCAGGATGACCCATCCTGGCAAGAATATCAGAGAACTCATCTCCAGAGAGTTCAGCAGAATCTTCACCATTCCTTAAACCAAAAACCTCTGTGAGTACTGTTGGGGTCAGAGGTACCTGGGTGCCACCAATAGAACCGACTATGGTATTGTTGTCCAGGTTGTGGGAAGTATATACCCATTCTTTAATCTCATCAGATGCAAGTTTGATTCTGGTTGTCATCAGGGCAGATAATTGCTGATCCTTGAACAATCTGAGAATATCCTGGAAGATTTGATCGGTTGTGTTGAAGGAGTCGAGATCGATGTCAAAGCCTGCATCAAATTTCATTGCAGAGAGTACAGCAACTGAAACGGCCATGGTACCTGCAAAAATCAACAGACAAAACGACCAAGTGTAGAACTGTTTGGAGGGAAGAAAATTCTTGCAGAGAAAATTGAAAGCGCAAGAGAGAACGACGGCGAAAAAATGAGTTTTATATTAGGGTTCGACGCAGAAAAGGAAAGATCGTTGAACTCAGTTCGACGATCGAGGCTTCTAAAGGAATCTGAAGAGACTCCAAAATCGTCGATCTCCGTTCGACGATCTGGAAAGGCGTCGAGCTCCGTTCGACGATCGTTCAGTGAACAGAATCGTCGAGCGCCGTTCGACGATCGTTGACCAGAAGAGATATTCTATACTATCAAAGGAGCGCTGAACTCAGTTCGACGATTCAGGAAATCGTCGAACTCCGTTCGACGATCTTTGGGGAAATCGTCGAGCACAGTTCAGAGATCAGAAAACTCTAGACACTAAGGAAAATCAGGAATTTTGCCTAGTCTTGGTCAATTTTTAGCTTTCAAAATCTTGGGGATTATTTAAGACTTCCTCCATCTAACATTCCTAACTGATTTAGGAAGAAAGTGTGTTTCTTTTCATCCAAAGGCTTGGTGAAAATATCTCCCCTTTGTAAATCAGTTGGGATATATTGTAGTTCAATTTTGTTCTTTTCAACATTATCCCTTAAGAAATGATGCCTAATTTCTATATGTTTTGTCCTACTATGGAGGACTGGATTTTGAGCTATGGAGATAGCACTTATATTGTCACAAAAGATTTTTGACTTTTCTAAGTTGTAACCATAGTCAAGGAGTTGATTTTGAATCCACAATATTTGTGAACAACAACTGCCTGCAGCCATATATTCAGCTTCAGCAGTTGAAGTTGACACAGATGTTTGTTTCTTGCAAAACCAAGAGACAAGTCTATCACCAAGGAACTGAGAGGTTCCACTGGTGCTTTTCCTGTCAATTCTGCATCCAGCATAATCAGCATCAGAGAATCCAGTTAACTCAAATGCTGAATCTTTTGGATACCAGAGACCTAGATTTGGACAACTCTTAACATACCTAAGAATCCTCTTTACTAATGTGAGGTGTGACTCTCTAGGGCTAACTTGGAATCTAGCACATATACATGTAGCAAACATTATATCTGGTCTACTAGCTGTAAGATACAGTAAAGAGCCAATCATTGCTCTATATGTTGTCTGATCAACAGGTTTCCCATGTTCATCAGCATCCAATACAGCATTGGTAGGCATGGGTGTTTTCATACAAGATGCCTCAGACATGCCAAATTTCTTAACCAGCTCATTAGCATATTTGGTTTGAGAAATAAAGATGCCTTCAGCATGTTGTTTGACTTGCAATCCTAGGAAGAAGGATAGCTCACCCATGCTACTCATCTCAAATTTAGAATGCATTAGGTTAGAAAACCTTCTGCACAATTTTGAGTCAGTAGAACCAAAAATGATATCGTCTACATAGATTTGTACTAGTAGGGTATGAGACTTATGGGTTCTAATGAAAAGAGTTTGGTCTACTCTACCCCTTATAAAACCATTTTCCAAAAGAAAGCATGCTAGGGTCTCATACCATGCTCTAGGAGCTTGCTTGAGACCATATAATGCTTTATTTAATCTAAAAACAAAATCAGGATGAGTTGGAGAGATAAAACCTGGAGGTTGTCTGACATAGACTTCCTCTTTGATGTCTCCATTTAAGAAGGCACTCTTGACATCCATCTGATAAACCTTGAAGCCTTTGTGAGCTGCATAAGCTAGAAAGATTCTGATGGCTTCCAATCTTGCAACAGGTGCAAAGGTCTGGTCATAGTCAATTCCTTCTTCTTGAGAATATCCTTGGGCAACTAGCCTTGCCTTGTTCCTTATTATTACTCCTTGATCATCCAGTTTATTTCTGAATACCCATTTTGTTCCAACAATGGAATGATCCTTAGGCTTGGGCACTAGTTCCCATACTTTGTTCCTCTCAAATTGATGCAACTCCTCTTGCATTGCAATGATCCAGTGTGGATCTTGCTCTGCATCTTGAATGGACTGAGGTTCAATTTGAGAAAGGAAGCAGGTGTGCAACTGGTTTTGGTTGACCTGATTTCTGGTTTGCACACCAGCTGAGAGTTCTCCAATTATTTGGGTAATTGGATGGTCTCTTGATGTTACTAAATCAACAGGGGGTGTTGATTGTTCACCAACCTGTGTTGTTGTTTCCTCTTGTGGTACAACAACTGGCTCTTCAAATGGAGCTTCAATGTGTTGAGCATTGCTTTCATCTTCACTGCTTTCATCTTCTTGAGCAACCTGTAGCTTGTTCATATCTTCAACTAGAGAGTGTTCCTGCAAAGGTTCTATGGTAGAGGAAATCTTCTCCTTGAAAGACATGTTAGTTTCATCAAAAGAAACATGAACAGATTCCTTAATTTTCAATGATGATTTATTATAAACCCTATAGGCCTTGCTGATCATGGAGTATCCCAGAAACACTCCTTCATCAGCTTTGGCTTGAAATTTTGCTAGATGTTTCTTATCATTATTGTGAATATAGCAAATGCAACCAAAAATTTTGAAATAGTCAACTTTAGGTTTCTTCCCTTTGAGTAATTCATAGGGAGTCTTTCCCTTCAGTTTATGTATCAGACTTCTGTTCAGCACATAGTTGGAGGTGTTCACTGCCTCTGCCCAAAAGGATAGAGGTAGATGAGCATCTGACAACAATGTAGTGGCAGATTCAATAAGGGTTCTGTTTTTCCTTTCAGCTACCCCATTTTGTTGAGGAGTTCTAGGAGCTGAGAAAGTATGCCTGATCCCTTCACTCTGGCAGAACTCTTGCATAAGAAGAGAATCAAACTCTGTCCCATGATCACTTCTGATCAGGGCAATGTGAGTATTGAACTCAATCTTTACACATTTGAGAAACTCTGTCAGACATTTAAAGTTATCAGATTTCTTCCTTAGAAAGAACACCCAAGTGAATCTAGAGAAGTCATCTACAATCACCAAAGTGTAGGATTTCCCTCCTAGGCTTTGTACTGTGATGGGTCCAAATAGATCCATGTGTAACAGATACAGTATCCTAGGTGAATCACTCTTATTAAGTGACTTAAAACTGTTTTTAGTTTGCTTGCCTAATTGACAAGCCTTGCAGAGTCCTTCCTTCTTGTAGGGGCCAGAAGGTAGTCCTCTAACAAGGTTGTCCTTGGATAGCCTAGCAATAGTTCTAAGGTTTAGGTGTCCTAGTCTCTTATGCCATAAAACATTTGGTCTATAAACTGAATTGAATAAGCAGATATCTGTAGAAGTTGAAAGAAAATCTACAAGGTAGATGTTACCTTTCCTTTTACCTGTCAACACAGTGGTGTTGTCCTCTGACTTGATCTTGCATAGGGTTTTGCTGAAGGTCACCTGGTAGCCTTCATCACATAGCTGACTGATACTGATTAGGTTGTGCTTCAGTCCTTCCACATATGCTACCTTCTTGAAGGTTACAGAACCAATCTGGACTGCTCCATATCCTTTAGTTTGTCCAAAGTTGGAGTCACCAAAGATAACTTTGGGTCCAAGCTTGGCTTTAAAGGAATTGAGGTTGTCCTTGTTCCCTGTCATGTGTTTTGAGCATCCACTATCCAAATACCATTGCTGGTTAGATGTTGGATAGGTCTTCACCTGCACATAAAACAATTTACTTGTTTTTGACCCAGTTTACCTTGGGCCTAGGTTGATAACCTTTAAATTCAGAAATGAAAGACATCCCTGGCTGACTCTTATATCCTTCAGGATGATATCTCCTTGGAGGTAAAATCCATTCAGTATAAGGGTTAAATGTTTGGGATGAAGAACCCTCAGGATTCAATTTTGACTTGCCATTGAAAAAATTTCCAGAGCTCTGACCTCTGTTCGACGATCTTGGAGCTGAGTTCGACGATCTTGGGTCAGATCGTCGAGCTCCGTTCGACGGTCGACTATGGCTGAGGTCAGGTATATGGGATCGTCGACCAGCGTTCGACGATCTTGGCTGAGATCGTCGACCAGCGTTCGACGATCTGTCCTGAGATCGTCGAGCTGCGTTCAGCGATCGTCGATCTCCATTCGGCGATCGTCGATCTCCGTTCGACGATTTGTGCTGGACTTTATTTTTCTGAGGCAGATCAGAATTTTTCCTGGCAACCTCTACAACTCCCTTTCCCTTGTCAGAAATGAACTTGATAGGGGTTGTTAGAATAATAGGTTGGCTGGATGAGGCACCCAAGCCCAGTGTACTGTTGAATCTTGAGTTTACTGTGCTTGTGATGTCCATCAGCTTGATGCTTCTCCCATTGAGAGATTCTTCAAGCTTCTTGGCCTCAGAGAGTTCACTCTTCAGTGAAGCTATCTGTTCCCTATGGTTCTCCAACTCCTGAGAGAGTTTGAGGTTCTCTGATTTTAAACCACTTTGTTCAGATAATTGATTTCTGAGAGAGATGATCTCTTTCTCAGACTTTAGCAGGTCTAAACATAGTGCTTTAAATTCAAGTTTAAAATCTTCTGAAGTAAAGTCAAAAGAACTGATTAGCTGATCATCTTCAGGTTGAGTCTCTGAGTCTGACTCTGACTCCTCTTCCTCTGAGTTGTGTTGTGAGACATTGATTGCCATCATGCAGAATTCTTTTTCCTCTGCATCATCCTCATCATCACTTGAGCTGGAAGAGGCCTCTGACTCCTCTTCAGTCTCACTCCAGGATTCAGCAACAAATCCTTTCCTTGTGTGCTTATTTTTGCTGGAGGAGGGTTTGCTATTGCCACTCCTTTTGGAGTCTTTCTCCTTTCTTCTTTCTTTTCTGTCCCTTCTGTCCTTGTTCTTGTTTTCTGGACAGTCAGGAACTATATGCCCTGGTTTCCTGCAACCAAAGCAAATAATGTCTTTGCTATTGCCAATGGACTTGTCATACCTTGGCTTGTCTTGCTCCTTGTACGATCTTCTTCTGAAGTCCTTTCTGGCCATCTTATAAAATCTTTTGGCCAACAGGCTGAGAAGTTCATCATTGCCTGTAGCTTTTTCTTCAGGCAGATCCTCAGCTGCCTTAAATATAATAGTCTTCTCCTTTCTTGTGGCTGGTGAAGCAGCCTTCTGTTCTTCTTCTCTGTTCTTGATGAGTAGCTCATAAGATTTGAGCTTACCCAACAATGCTTCAGTTGTGATCTCATTCAGACTTCTGGCATCTTTAATTGGCCAGATTCTTGAATCCCAAGTGCTGGGGAAGCACATTAGGATCTTATCATTAAGTTCTGTCAGTGAGATCTCTTTGTCTAATGTCCTCAGTTCACTGACAATTAGACTCAGTCTGTTGTACATTTCTCCCACTGACTCTGTTTCTCCCTTCTTGAAGTTCTCATATTGGGAGATGAGATGAGATCTTCTGTCCTTTCTCTCATCAGCTGAGCCAGAGACAATTTCTGAGAGCTTGTCCCAAATCTCCTTGGCTGAGTTGCATTCAGCTACCTTCTGAAAAATGTCATCTGACATTGTCTGAGCTAGAATGTTCATTGCCTTGGCATCAGCCACTTTCCACTTTTTAATGTCAGCATCTGTTCCTGATGGAGGTGGAACAACATTTGTGCTGGTACTTTCTGGAGGTCTTGGACACACTGTCAAAACAGAATTAAAAATGTCCTCGTCAATAGAATTCATGTAGAGTTTAATCCTTGCTTTCCAAAGTGCAAACTTTGACAGATTGCACACTGGAGGTCTGGTGCTTGCATAATCTTTGTTTTGGGCCATGACTTGTGCAAGCTAAGTCTAATAACAAAATATAAAAGAAGGATCTAGTTTGGGATCTTTGGGGTTCAGGTGTTAGCCTGTACAACCAAACAGATGTGGTATGTTTAACCAACTTGGCTCTGATACCAATTGAAAGGGGAAACTAGATCTGATATACTCTAAAGGGGGGGGGGGTGAATAGAGTATATGGTGCTTTTTAAAATTCAAAGAAGAACTTTTGTAAAGCTTTACAACAGTTGTTGTAATGAGTGTAAGCAGGGAAGCAGAAATAAAACTAAGCTATGCAGAAATTAAGCACAAGAAAATCTAGGCCAGAAACAAACAGAAAACATGTAAAACCAGATGACACAAGGGATTATAGTGGTTCCCCAACTTGGGTACATCCACTCTTCTACCACCCTAGGTAGGAATCCACTGCAGGATGAGTTGATCAGGTGTCCTGGGCACCAATGAGCTTTTGATAAGGTGCTCAAAAACCAAATCAGATTTTTTGATCAGGTGTCTTGCCACCAATGAGCTTTTGACAAGGTGCTCAAAAACCAGATTCAAACTTTTGAAGGGAGTTTGAAAAACCCTTTACAGAATGGGGGTGAGAGAGTGATGGCAGTCTTCTCTTTCTCAAGCAACTGAGAAGACTATGTGGATTCAGTGATGTTTGTCAAAGCTCCCCCTGAGTCCTTGAAATCTTCAGGAAGATGAGCTTTGCTGAGGGTGATAGGCCTTCAAAGATAGATCTCCAGCAAGAGATGATTTCAGCAAGCTGAAATGTTGAGTGTCTGGAGTCTTGAGATGATGTTGGCCTTGAACACTTGAGAGCTGAAGAGATCTGAAGAATGTTTGAAAGCTTGATCTCTTCTTGATGAGTGTTCTTCAGAATTCTTGTTGACAGAAGATTGAGAGAGTCTCTGTGTATTTTTTGTTGTGTCCTCTACTTGTGTCAATCTCTATATTTCTTTGTTATTTCTTGTCTGTCTATATCTGATTCAAAATCATTCTCTTTTATTCTCTGAGTCTGAATAGAAAATTGCTCTGTCAAAGATAGCCGTTGGTCTGAATTAATTACAGCCTTAATTGCATAATATGTTCTGAAGGAAAGTCCACTGATTTATTCCTTGAAAAATCCCTTGAAACTTGCTCCAGAAGTAAATGAAAACGGCTGGCAGATCTTCTGAATTAAATGCAGAATAACTTCTATCTGATTTGAATTTGAATTCTGAAGGATAACTAAAATCGTCGAACTGAGCTCTGCTATCGTCGAGCTGAGCTCAGCGAATTGGAAAATCCAAGCAGCAAAGAAATTGTCGATCTGAGCTCAAAGATCGTCGAACTGAGCTCAGAGATAAGGATCCAGTGCAGAGCCAAAATCGTCGACCTGAGCTCAGCGATCGTCGAATGGAGTTCGACGATATTGAGAAGGTTGAGCTCAGCGATCGTCGAATAGAGCTCGACGATCTGTCAACAGTTGAGCTAGACGATCGTCGACCGGAGTTCGACGAAACGTCGTGCTGAGCTCGACGATTTGGACTTAGTCTCCAGAAAAACTTGGGTCTTCAGAGCAGCTTCCAAACCTAGACTACTGATCCTTAGACTCAATTCTAATTGACCTATAAAGCTATACAGAAGGTCAAAACACAGAATCCTAGAGACATAGTGATCCTGACCCAAATTAGTAATAGGGTGTTCCAACATTGTGTACTTTTTTGAATTTCTTCTAGTTTCTGTATATCTCTATCTGTCATGGAGAGCATTCCAATTTTTTTTTTGAATGTCGAGCAGTAATGACAGACGGCATGGAAAGGAAGCAGCAATTAATTATTTCCCCAACTGTTTCCATAGGAAAACAGCATGTGATAATCCAGAATTAACTGCGCATCCTAACGGTAGTATATGCGAAGAACTGCCATTAATTGTCCAGGAATCAGCACCATGAAATGAGACGGGAACGGAAGAAGACCTAGTCTGGAATCGTCGACCGAAGAACAGAATTCGTCGAACAGAGTCTTGAATTCGTCGAGCTGAGCTGAGTTCGTCGAGCTGCGCTGAGTTCGTCGAGCTGAGCTGAGTTCGTCGAGCTGACAGTCTTCATTCGTTGAATAGACAATCTTCAATATCAGACAAACATTATTCGTCGAGCGGAGAACCAAATTCGTCGAGCTGAGAATAAACTTCGTCGACCTGAGAAAAATTCTGGACTTGGACGAAATACTCTGCATCTACTGAAAAACTGTGTCGACACAAAATGGTGTCGACAGATTGATCTTGGTGTCGACACAACTCCTCTGGTGTCGAGAGATTGGTCTAGGTGTCGACACAAAACCTCTGGTGTCGACACAAGCTGGTGTCGACTGAAATCCTGGGTGTCGACACAAATCGCCTGATGTCGACACAAGCCCTAAGTGTCGACACAGATTCTCTGAGCACAAAAATCGTCGAGTACAGATTTAGCATTCGTCGACCTGAGAAGCTGTGAACTTGAGGTCCAAGTTCGTCGAGCTCAGAAAATAATTCGTCGACCGAAGCATGAAGCTCGACTTAGAGAAATTCTGAAGTAGTCCTAAGAATGCTTGAAGTAGAACCTGGGGTTCGTCGAGCAAAGAACAAAGTTCGCCGAGCTCAGTACTGCGAATTTTCTCACGATCGTCGAGCGCACAACTTCCTTCGTCGAGCTGAGTTCGACGAACATCGAACTCATTTCACTTAGTCTGAAAACCTGATAGATCTGGAGTTCCTGATGGTCTTGAAGAAGGCTGGTCCATCTGAAGTTGAGATAGAGGACTGTCCTAGACTCTAAGACACAAACTTGACCCAGACTATACATGATGGGTCACATCCTAAGTCAGTGAACCTAGCCCAAATCAACTAGGGATCCAACATATAGTCCCGTGTATATTGACCCACTGTAACCTGACATTGGTGTGTACTTAGTATTGTAAACCTGCAAGTACATAACTAGAATACCATATCAAATACAATCATTATTCATTTTAGCTTAACTGGACCCTTCTTCAAGCCAGGGTTATTGTGGATACAATACCCAAAAATTTCCCCCTATTTGAAGAAGTCAAAATCCAATAAGCTAAGTTTAATTGAATATAATAAATAATAATAAGATATGAAATTGACAAGATGAGTAAATTAAAGAAAATAACAAATAGCGCACATTCCAGCCAAACATTTAAATAATATAGATATAATAATAAGAGTTCAAAGTTTTTATGCCCACCATAACCACATCTCAATCAAAAAAGAAAACATGAACATTAGGCATGTCCGCCTTGATTCTTCTTACGCTGCCTAACAAAATAAGCCTTTGGCTTAAGAAAGTACTTTGGAGGGGTTGGAGGCGCAGAATCATTATTCTTGTATTTTCTGAAGTGTATTCTCCTCTTAGCAGAGACCAGTTCATACTTGTGCCATTCATCTTGATCGTAGTGGTTCCATCTGTTTTTATTGCCAATATCCACCAGGGTGAAGGTGTCTAGAATGATTCCTCTTGAAGTTAGACTCCACACTTCACCCATTTCTCTGTCTCTGGTTGGGTCTGATCTTGTAGCAGAAGGGCCTTCACCATACTTTCTTTTCTTGTTCACTGGAGCAGGTTGAATTTCTTCAACTACTTGAACTTCAGCAGCGGCAGCATCCTGAAAGAATTAATGTGTGTCTATCCCATGTTGAGACTAATGCTCGGAAGGATTAACTTCGACATGTGCGGGCGCAACAAGTACGTGAGAACCAAATATCTAACCACGCAGCCACACAAAGTTTTCATAGGTGTAGTCATTTATTTGTTTGAAATTTTCTAACATGGCAGCTTCAACTGCAGCAACCTTAGCTTTCATATCCTCCTCCTCCTTTCTGACTTCATCAATGACATCATTAGAATAGGCGAGAATAGTGGTGTCCAAATGAGCCATCTATCTATTGTGCACATCAATCACTGTCACAATGTTTTTGTCAACATTACCAAGAACTTCTGAAGTATACTTGAGTCCTTGCATATTAAGCGTGATAGCTTTTCCACCCTCAACATACAATGAATCAATCTTTGTATCAAGCTTTTCAATCTGAATCTTAACTTCTGCAAGGCCATTGTTAACATCTTGCTCTGTTTCCTTGACCTTGTCCAGAACTTTATTCATTATCACTTCAAAATGTGCTTGCCGTCTTGCCAATATCACCTATATTGTCTTTAGAATTGAACTATCAACAATAGAGGTGGCAACTATTTCAGAAGCAATACTTGGGAGAGAGGGCGGATCTTCACTGGGAGACTCATGGATCAGAGATAATCTGGCTTTGGAAATAAGTAGAGGCTCTTCAACAGCTAGGACAGGAGGATGTTCTTCTACATCTCCTTCCTCATCAGAAACCTCCACTACCTCCTTAGGAACAACTGGAAGAATATTTGTCTCCTTGGAAACTCTTTTCTGAAGGTTGAGGATAAACTTGTCTGCCTCAATAGAACCGATATTGAGGGACTAGTGACCTCCCCCTCAGAAGATGAGGCAAGAACAATTTCTGGGAGAGGGACAATCAGGTTCTCTACTGAAACAAGCTCAGAGCCATCATTTGCATTATCAGCAGCTTCGGGCTCATCACCAACAATCAGAATCTCATCATCATCTATTTCATAGTCAACAATAGTCGAATCATCATCAACAGTATCCAAGGCATCATCAACCACTTGTTCAGAAGGAGTTGGAACATTTGGCACTGAAATCTCTACAGCTGAAGCATCTGGCACTTACTAAGAAGAAAACCTCAAGGGCACTCTTTGAGTGGTCACTTGTGTATCAGCTAGCTCCCCCTCCATTCCTGCACTCAAGCTCTCAGGAATCTCACTAGGGGGTGGAGTAGGAATCCTGTCCTCGGGAGCTTGATCTTCCTCCTCTACAAGAAAATTTGGGGCCCCCCTTGCCTCAGGATCCTCCTATCCCACCTTGAGAAGATAGTTGAGTTGATCTTCTTCAGGTGATGGATATGCACACCTTTGGTCATATAGTACTTGTCACCATCCTTTTGATTCGGGTACAAGCTGATAATCCTACCAAAGTTGGGAGTGCAAAACTGTCCGTGATTTTCTCAAACAGTAGTGCACCCCAGTAAAATATATTCCGACATATGAACGTCACTAGAACCTTGAACATTTTTGTAGATAAATAGTCGTGTGAACCAATCTTGCATAAAACACTTTTTCGATGATATCTGACAATAACTTGCCTTCATCATTCATTCCTCTCCTTTTGATGGCTTTTGTACCTCTGGCAAACCACAGAATAACATATCCCTTGTTAAGTCCTCCTCATTGAGGTGATCTGCTTCTCCACAAGCTGGGAGCCTCAAGAGCCGTGTGGGGTGAGAGACCTTCACCTTCATGGCAATTCCATGAACTTTGCTCTTGATTACCGTATCTTCATGTCAGAGCTTTGCATTCTGGAAGAACTCAAGGACATCTTTGTCCAGTACCTTGCAAGGGTGTTCTAGGATAAAGGATAGACCGGCTGTCTCAAGCATCAAGATCACATTTCTGAACTCATCAAAAGCCGAAGCAAAACCTGTTAGAACTAATTCTCCTCCCCTAGCAGACCACTGGTGCTTCTAGGAGCCATGGATAATCAGAGAATAAACTGAAGTTGAAAGTCCACCTAGTGTCAACTATGTGCACCTATGGGGGGGGGGATAGGTGACGTATAGCGCTTTTGCGGAATTTATAATAGTACCTGCACAATAAAAACAAACAGCACAGCACACAGAATACACAGGCAATTTATAGTGGTTCCCCGACTTGGGTACATCCACTTTCCCCCTTCGACCTATCTCCCAACAAGGGACGACTTGGTCACTTCTCCAATAGGATTGAAATCCAATCCTTGCACTATCGGAAGGAACCCTTCCACACGTAGGAGTCAACACTCCCACAAACCGGGTTGCACCCAACCCTTACAACACGGAACAAACGTTCCTTTACAACAAAAGTAAAGTAGAAAGTACACGAGATACAAACTTCGTTTGGAGACTACGGTGTTCCTCTTCGTTCGACGACGTGTTCGTGAAGTCAACGAAGAGTCTACAACCTTGGTCTCTCTTGGAAAGGATCTCCTCGGAACCGGTGGCGGCAAGACGAGCGGCGGCTTGCTTCGGGATCGGCGGCTATGATGATGAGCGGATGCTGAACTTAGAGATCCAATCTTCGTAGCGAAGCTAGCTTGGTCTTCCAATGGTCACACGAGGATCGATCGTCTCGATCGATTCGAACGGGGAAGTTTTTCCCGATCACCAAATTGAGAGACAAGAGATCTCTGGATAGACACGTGAGACTCAAAGCTTGGCTAAGCTTCTGTCGCCGGAGATCGGGAAGAAATGCGATCAACAGCGGCGACCGACTAGCGCGAGCGGCGACGGATGCGGCGGAGCGATTTCACGATTTTAGGGTTTTCTCTTGCTCGGCTTCTTTCTGTCTGAGTATTCCATTCAAAATACCCGAATATATATACTGTATATAACTTGAATAAGACCGTTGTGGGACCCACAAGAAGAATCCCAAAATCCCGGTCCAGAACATTGACAGCGGCAGAATCCGGTTCAGGAAGATCCAGAAAAACACCCAAGTCAAAATCGGTGAGAATCGAAAGTGATTCTCGCCGAGTCGCCGAGAATCAAAGGTGATTCTCGACGATTCGGCGAGAATCAAAGATGATTCTCGTCGAATTTGCCTTGGTTGCACGAACTGCTTTAGGCCAGGTCGAGACGGCGAGAATCAACCAGTGATTCTCGACGATTCGGCGAGAATCACTAGTGATTCTCGCCGAATCGGCGAGAATCACTTGGTGATTCTCGTCGATTCTTACTTAGAAGCAGAGGTGCTTGCTTAGAAGTGGCTGGATCGAGTTCGGCGAGAATCAACCACTGATTCTCGACGAATCGGCGAGAATCACTTGGTGATTCTCGTCGATTTACACTTAGAAGAATTTTCGTCTTTCCACCCATGAGGTGCTCCTTGACCCATCTTTGCTCCTTGTCTGCTCCTGCATAGTTATAGCCCTGTGCTTGAAAGTAAGTGCACTCCAATAGAGAGAGTACACGTAGGCCAACACACTGATCTGCTCAACGAGGGATTACGTCGTGCAGACCCGTGTATATTGACCTACTGCACCCTGACATTGGTGTGCACTTAGCGTGGAAGAACTGCAAGCACAACTTGAAAGAGTTTATCAAATACATTGTCTATTGACCTTAGCTTGTCCAGGAGCTTCTTCAAATCAGGTACATTGTGGATACAATACCCAACAATCTCCCCCTATTTGAAGAAGCCTAAACCCTACAAGCTAAGGTGAATAGAGCATATGGGAATGAAAACCATAAACTTGAAATTGAGTTGAGTGAGTTACCAATACCAATTTCTTGGGAGCAAGCTTGGAGCTTGGAGCACCTTAGCCTTAGCCGCGAGGGTAATCTCCCCCTTTTCGGCTTCTGCAAATCGGGGTCAGAGCATTTGACCCCTTGCTCCCCCTCAGTTCTTGCGTCTGTGCTCACACTTGAGTTCCTTGCTCCCCCTCAGATCGTGCACGAGCCTGGAGCTTCTGTAGTCTTCATTCCTCATAATTGAGCATCCCCAATTCAGTCTTGAAAAGATTGAACTTGGCCTCGTCTAAGGGCTTTGTGAATATATCAGCAATCTGCTTGTCCATGGGGACATAACAGAGAGAGATGTCCTTATTTTCCACGTGCTCCCGAATGAAGTGGTAGCGCACTTCAATATGCTTCGTTCTGCTGTGCGAGACCGGATTGTTGGCAATGGCAATTGCACTGGAGGAGTCGCAGTACATTGGTATGTCTTTGAACTGAAGGTCGTAGTCGGCTAACTGGTTTCTGATCCATAGGAGTTGTGCGCAACAGCTGCCTGCCGAGATGTACTCAGACTCTGCTGTGGAGGTTGCAACACAATTCTGTTTCTTGCTGTTCCAAGAGATAAGCCTCCTGCCGAGGAATTGACACGTCCCGGAGGTGCTTTTCCTGTCATCCCTACTTCCTGCAAAATCAGCATCTGAAAAACCTATTAGCTCGACATCATTGTTTCTCGGGTACCACAAGCCAAGATTGGGACTACCTTTAAGGTATCTTAGAATTCGCTTTGCAGCGACATAGTGAGATTCCTTAGTGTTCACCTGATATCTGGCACAGACACATGTGGAGAATATGATATCCGGTCTACTGGCAGTAAGGTAGAGCAGGGATCCAATGATGCTTCTGTATTTGGTTTCATCGAAAGGTTTACCTTTCTCATCCTTATCCAGAGACATGGTGGATCCCATTGGAGTCCTCATAGAGGTTGCACTCTCCATACCGAATTTCTTAAGGAGTTCATTTGTGAACTTCGTCTGAGAGATGAAGATTCCATCCTCAGACTGTTTCACTTGAAGTCCTAAGAAATACTTGAGCTCTCCCATACTGCTCATTTCAAACTTTCCTTGCATAAGTTTAGAAAACGTTTTGCAAAGATTGTTGTCCGTTGAGCCAAATATTATGTCATCGACATAGATTTGCACCAGCAAAATCTTGCCTTTGACTTCCCTGAGAAACAATGTTTTATCTATTTTACCTCTAGAGAACTTGTTCTTAAGAAGAAAACTAGATAAAGTCTCATACCAAGCTCGTGGAGCTTGTTTCAACCCATATAAGGCTTTATTAAGAAAATAAACATGATTAGGATAAGTAGGATCGACAAAACCTGGGGGTTGAGCGACGTATACTTCCTCTTTCAGGTCTCCGTTCAAGAATGCTGATTTCACATCCATTTGATAGACTGTGAATCCTTTGTGTGAAGCATACGCCAGGAACAATCTGATTGCCTCGAGCCTTTCTACTGGTGCGAAGGTCTGGTCGAAGTCAATCCCCTCCTCCTGTCTGTAACCTTGAGCCACCAGCCTTGCCTTATTCTTTATGATGACACCATGTTCATCCAGCTTGTTTCTGAAGATCCACTTGGTGCCAATCACATTCTGCTTGTATGGTCTAGGAACTAGCGTCCAAACATTGCAACGTTCGAATTGATGTAGTTCATCTTGCATGGCCAAAATCCATGCCGCATCCTTGTTCGCCTCGTCGAACTTCTTTGGCTCAACCTGTGACAGGAAGCTAAGATGCAATACTTCGTTAATAGTACCTCTTCGAGTTCTAACACCGACACGAGGATCTCCGATGATCTGATCTCTAGGATGATCCCTCACGTGCCGGAGCTCTAGAAGTCTGGCGTCTGGAGCTTCAACTACTTCTTGGGCTTCTCTTTCTTCCAAGAGATTTGTTCCATTTTGATCTTCAACATTTTCAGATGACGTGGAGGTGGAGACTTTGACGTACTTAGGAGTGTCATCTTTAGCGGTCTCATCCAGACTCAGCTGTTCCAGTCGTGCACCTGCATCTTCAAGAATACCATTGGAAGAGTTGCTGTTAAGCAAACTTCCTTCATCAAATACAACATTTATTGATTCTTCTACCACTAGGGTTTTCTTATTGAAGACCCTATATGCCCGACTGTGGGAACTATAGCCCATGAATATGCCTTCGAAGCATTTTTCACCAAATTTAGTACGCGGGTACTTCCCATTATTCAATACATAGCATCTGCAACCAAAAATCCTCAAGTAGTACATGGTTGGTTTCCTGCCTTTCAGTAGCTCGTAAGGCGTCTTACGATGATGCTTGTTGATCAATGCTCGGTTTTGTACATGACAAGCTGTATTGACAGCCTCTGCCCAGACGTATTCTGGGAGAGAAGCGTCTTTCAACATTGTCGTGCAGGCTTCAATGAGAGTTCTATTTCTCCTCTCCGCAACTCCATTTTGCTGAGGAGTGCGCGGGGAGGAAAACTCATGAAAGATACCTTGTTCTTCACAAAACTCTGTCATAGCACCAGATTCGAATTTTGTTCCATGGTCACTTCTGATTTTGACCACAGAGCAGTTAAATTCGTTCTGAACCTGCTTGACAAAACTAGTGAAGATGTCAAACGTATCTGACTTTCGTTTCAAAAAGAACACCCAAGTAAACCGAGAATGATCATCAACTATCACTAGCGTATAGGACTTGCCTCCCAAGCTATGAACTTGGATTGGACCAAACAAGTCCATATGTAAAAGGTAAAGACATCGGGAAGAGTCTTTGTCTACAATGCTCTTAAAGGTAGCCCGAGCCTGTTTGCCCATCTGGCATGCAGGACAGGGGCTATCTTTGATGCACTTGATACTGGGAGCATCCCTTACTAAGTTCTTAGAAAATAGCATACTAATTGTCTTGAAATTAATATGTGCCAATCTCTTGTGCCATTGTTCACACAGAGATGCACTGCCTGTTGCTACAAGGCATACGGGGATAGATGAATCTAAACTGAGAAAATCTAAGCAGAAGATATTTCTGCTCCTAATTCCTGATAATACCGTCTCAGAAGAGGTACGTGAAATTATCAGACATTTATCCTTGCAGAACTTAACGTCATAACCTTTATCACATAACTGACTTACACTGATCAGGTTATGGTTTAACCCTTCAACATAAGCCACGTCGGTGATAGAGATTATACCGTTGGAAATCATACCGTAACCTCTGGTGACTCCTCGATCTGACCCTCCAAAGATGACTTTGGGTCCATTCTCGACTGGAGTGTAATCACGCAGAAGGCTTCTTGTCCCAGTCATATGCCGGGAGCATCCACTGTCCAAATACCAGATCGACGTTTTGGTGGCCTTTGGACATACCTGCAAAACAAAATTAATTTGCCTTAGGAACCCAATCGAACTTGGGTCCTAGATTCCTGGTTAGCACACTCCCCCTCGGTTGGTTAACCCTACGAGTGGTCGGCCTCGCATTGCTAACATGGGGAGTCTCGTAATGCCTTAGATTAAACCAACAATCCACGGCAAAGTGACCGACTTTGCCACAGCACCAACAGTCGAATCTGTTGTACCTCTTCCTAGGCTCCTGCCTTACCCTGGGAACGGTGGGTACAGCTGGGGCCTTGGATCTGGAGGAGGAGGCCTCATGGTGACAGCAGTCACATGACTTCGTCACCTTCTGTATAACAGGCTTGGCTTTTGGTGCCTGCTTTCCATTATGGCCGCTAGAGAACGGAACATAATTTCCCATGTGGATTTCCTCATAAGGTTCCTTGAAGGCACTCTCACCGAAGTTCCGGGGAAAGGTCCAACCATCATATCGGCTCTTTGGCTTTGCAACCGAGGGCCGGAAATGATGGCCAAATGTTGACTCAAAGTCATGTTGGTTGCAAGGAAAGCCAGGCTTTCTGAACGCAACAGGACTAAGCGGAGCCTTTCCCTTTTCATCAGCAGAGGCCTTCTTGGCGGCCTTATTCTTACTCTGGTTCCTGTTTCTCCTGGATGAGGAACCAGATACCCCTACATGCCCCAAGCCAGCTCCTTTGGCCTGAGCAGAGAAGGTATCAACGACTAGAAGAACTGTTTTTGGCATAGAGAAGCTCTTGACGATCTTCCTTTCTGCCGCAAGTAGTTCTCCCAACTTGTCGACTTCCTCCTGCTTAAGATCAAGGAGCTTCAAAGACTCTGAATGCTTTGAAGTCAGGTCAAGGTGCTCCTATCGGAGAGAAATCAAGCTAGTGACCTCTTCCCTTAGGGATACACACTCACCCTTAAGGAATTTCACTTCCTTCTTCTCAGCCTTCAGTCTCTTACGACACTCCTCGAAAGTGTTGAGCAGAAGCTCATATTTCTCAAGGAGCTCCGCTTTACGGGCCGAAGGGCTATCCTCAGGTTCATCATCCTGAGACTCAGGGTCAGAGTCGGAGTCGGAGAGAAGGGTGTGAGCTTTTACCTTCCCAGTAAATGGGGGGCATTCTCCTTCTGAGTCCGAGCGACCCACCAGCCCGAAGTAGGCTTCCTCATCATCACTGGAGTCTGAGGAATCAGACTCACTCAGTATCTTTGGCCTTTTGGCGATGTAGCTCCGCTCCTTCTTCTTATCTCTAGAGGATTTGTGCTCCTCTTCTTTCCCTTTTTCTCTCTTGCCTTGATAGCAGTCGGCCACAACGTGTCCTGGCTTATTGCATCCAAAGCAAATAATGCCAGAGGAGCGATGTTTGTTCGGTCTAGATGCATACCTGTCAGAAGAATAATTTTTCTTCTGATGCCTGGAGGAGGAGCCGTCTCTCTTTCTTTGATTCCTCATCTTGAGGAACTTCTTGAACTCTCGATTGATGAGGGAGAAATCCTCCTCCGATAGCCCTGAGCTGGAGGAGCATGGCTCGGAGTCCTCCTCCTCATCCTTTTTCCTTACACGGTACGAAACCGCACCCTTGCCTTTTCTGGAGTGACTGGCTTTTAGAGCCACGGTCTTTTCTTTGGCTGCCGCCTTCTCAGCTTCTTCTTCTGCTTTTCTGGTGTTCAGCTGAAGCTCATAGGACATCAGCTTTCCAAACAGAATTTGTGGATCAGTTTCAGCTAGTCTGCCAAATTCTCTGATGGCGCAGATCTTTGTGTCCCATTCCTTAGTAAGGGACCTAAGGAATTTATCATTGAGTTCACCATTAGTGAACACTCTTCTGTAGCCTTTGAGGGCGTTGACAATCTTGAGGAAGTTCTCGTATGTGTCTTCGATACTTTCTTGTCAAGTCCCACTAGCACCATCTCGTCCTTGTCCATTTCAGAAAGTGTCTTCGATACTTTCTTGGTGGGATCAATGGTGGAGGCCTTAGTGGGGACATAAGGTCCCTCCTGCACGATCATGAAAAGTCGAGGATCCACTGCTTCCATGTAGAACCTGATCCTTTCCTTCCAAATAGGAAAGTTGAGCCTGGTGCACACTGGGCTCTTGCCGGAGAACTTGAGCCCGTCCATAGTAGATGTTTACCTCCTTGTTGACACTAGTGGCAGGATTCAACTCAAGGTGTTAACCTTTTTGATGAGTAACCTCGCTTTGATACCACTTGAAAGTCCACCTAGTGTCAACTATGTGCACCTATGGGGGGGGGGATAGGTGACGTATAGCGCTTTTGCGGAATTTATAATAGTACCTGCACAATAAAAACAAACAGCACAGCACACAGAATACACAAGCAATTTATAGTGGTTCTCCGACTTGGGTACATCCACTTTCCCCCTTCGACCTATCTCCCAACAAGGGACGACTTGGTCACTTCTCTAACAGGATTGAAATCCAATCCTTGCACTATCGGAAGGAACCCTTCCACACGTAGGAGTCAACACTCCCACAAACCGGGTTGCACCCAACCCTTACAACACGGAACAAACGTTCCTTTATAACAAAAGTAAAGTAGAAAGTACACGAGATACAAACTTCGTTTGGAGACTACGGTGTTCCTCTTCGTTCGACGACGTGTTCGTGAAGTCAACGAAGAGTCTACAACCTTGGTCTCTCTTGGAAAGGATCTCCCCGGAACCGGCGGCGGCAAGACGAGCGGAGGCTTGCTTCGGGATCGGCGGCTATGATGATGAGCGGCTGCTGAACTTAGAGATCCAATCTTCGTAGTGAAGCTAGCTTGGTCTTCCAACGGTCACACGAGGATCGGTCGTCTCGATCGATTCGGACGGGGAAGTTTTTCCCGATCACCAAATCGAGAGACAAGAGATCTCTGGATAGACACGTGAGACTCAAAGTTTGGCTAAGCTTCTATCGCCGGAGATCGGGAAGAAATGCGATCAACAGCGGCGACCGACTAGCGCGAGCGGCGACGGATGCGGCGGAGCGATTTCGCGATTTTAGGGTTTTCTCTTGCTCGGCTTCTTTCTGTTTGAGTATTCCGTTCAAAATACCCGAATATATATACTGTATATAACTTGAATAAGACCGTTGTGGGACCCACAAGAAGAATCCCAAAATCCCGGTCCAGAACATTGACAGCGGCAGAATCCGGTTCAGGAAGATCCAGAAAAACGCCCAAGTCAAAATTGGTGAGAATCGAAAGTGATTCTCGCCGAGTCGCCGAGAATCAAAGGTGATTCTCGACGATTCGGCGAGAATCAAAGATGATTCTCGTCGAATTTGCCTTGGTTGCACGCACTGCTTTAGGCCAGGTCGAGACGGCGAGAATCAAGCAGTGATTCTCGACGATTCGACGAGAATCACTAGTGATTCTCGCCGAATCGGCGAGAATCACTTGGTGATTCTCGCCGAATCGGCGAGAATCACTTGGTGATTCTCGCCGAATCGGCGAGAATCACTTGGTGATTCTCGATTCTTACTTAGAAGCAGAGTTGCTTGCTTAGAAGTGGCTGGATCGAGTTCGGCGAGAATCAACCACTGATTCTCGACGAATCGGCGAGAATCACTTGATTCTCGCCGAATCGGCGAGAATCACTTGGTGATTCTCGTCGATTTACACTTAGACGAATTTTCGTCTTTCCACCCATGAGGTGCTCCTTAACCCATCCTTGCTCCTTGTCTGCTCCTGCATAGTTATAGCCCTGTGCTTGAAAGTAAGTGCACTCCAATAGAGAGAGTACACGTAGAACAACACACTGATCTGCTCAACGAGGGATTACGTCGTGCAGACCCGTGTATATTGACCTACTGCACCCTGACATTGGTGTGCACTTAGCGTGGAAGAACTGCAAGCACAACTTGAAAGAGTTTATCAAATACATTGTCTATTGACCTTAGCTTGTCCAGGAGCTTCTTCAAATCAGGTACATTGTGGATACAATACCCAACAGAAGTCTAGAATGAACTATCAGCTGGAACGAATTACTGTCACTGTCGAAACGACTTTAACAGGGCGTCAGAATCACACCACTGGGTGAAATCTTTGCTGGAAATCGGAAAGCTTTGCTAAAAACTCTTGCTTCGACCTAATCGAAGAAAATGGGAGCAGGGCCACGAGATGGAGACGACACCACTGCTCTGGAGCCAAAGGGTCAGGAGGACAGTTCGACGAATATCACTGTTTTGGTTCGATGAAATGTGTCGGGGTTGCCCAACTCTTGATTTTTTATATATGTATAATTTAAAATTTGACCTAAAAAGGCGCATACCTGATTTTCGGTTGCTCTTCGAATCTAATATATAAAGAGAAATTTTACCCTAAGTGACATTCGACAAGTTTCACCGGATGCACTGTCAATTCGGCAAGTTTCGACGTGAATATTCTTGAATATCCGACGATTCGACAACTAGGGCTGACAGATACTCAATGAATTTTTCCTTGGACAAATTTCTTTCTTGATAATTTTCCTGAGTGATTTCCTCTTGTTGGCCTTCTTCATGAATCCTTGTTTAGCATGCCCAGTTCCGTTTTGAAAAACAAAAACTTGGCCTCATCCAACGGCTTCGTAAAAATATCTGCGACCTGCTTATCCTTCAGGACATAAATAAGGGCTATGTCCTTGTTCTCCACATGCTCCCGGATGAAGTGATATCACACTTCAATGTGTTTTGTCCGGCTGTGAGAGACTAGATTATGCATGATCGCTATTGCGCTGGACGAGTCACAATACATAGGAATCTCTTTGAACTTTAGGTTATAGTTTTCGAGTTGATTCCTGATTCATAGAAGTTGTGTGCAACAACTACCTGTAGAGATATACTCTGACTCGGCAGTAGAGGTTGCCACACAATTTTGCTTCTTATTGCTCCATGAAATAAGCCGTCTTCCGAGGAATTGGCACATCCCGGAAGTGGTTTTCCTATCATACATGCTTCCTGCAAAATTGACATCTAAAAAACCAATTTGCTCGACATCATTACTTCTTTGGTACCATAAGCCAAGATTGGGTGTACCCTTAAGGTATCTTAAAATTCGCTTTGCGGAGACGTAATGAGATTCCTTTGAGTTCACCTGAAATCTAGCACAGACCCATGTTGAAAACATTATATTGGGTCTACTGGCAGTGAGGTAAAGCAAGAATCCAATTATGCTTCTGTATTTAGTTTCATCAAAAGGTTTCCCTTTCTCATCCTTGTCCAGAGGCATAGTTGAACCCATTGGAGTCCTCATCGAGGTTGCGTTCTCCATTCCGAATTTCTTAAGAAGCTCCTTGGTGAACTTCATCTGAGATATGAAAATTCCATCTTCAGAATGCTTCACCTGAAGTCCTAAGAAATACTTCAACTCTCCCATACTGCTCATTTCAATCTTCCCTTGCATAAATTTGGAAAATTTCTTGCAAAGATTGTCTTCCGTAGAGCCAAATATAATGTCGTCGACATAGATTTGCACTAGAAGAATCTTGTATTTTGCTTCCCTAAGAAATAATGTCTTGTCAATCTTTACTCTTGTGAACTTATTCTCAAGAAGAAAGTTAGACAATGTCTCATACCAAGCTCGTGGAGCTTCCTTTAAGCCGTAAAGAGCTTTATTCAAAAAGTAAACATGTTCAAGGAAAGTAGAATTTAGAAAACCTGGGGGTTGCGCTATGTATACTTCCTCTTTCAGATTCCCGTTGAGGAATGCTGACTTCACGTCCATTTGATAGACCGTGAAGCCTTTAAGGGCAGCATATGCAAGAAATAACCTGATCGCTTCGAGACTAACCACTGCAGCAAAGGTCTGGTCGAAGTCGATCCCTTCTTCTTGTCTATATCCTTGAGCTACAAGCCGGGCTTTGTTCTTTATGATTACGCCATTCTCGTCCATCTTGTTTCTAAAAACCCACTTGGTGCCGATCACATTATTTCCTTTGGGTTTGGGCACCAACTCTAAGACTTTGCATCGTTCAAACTGATTGAGCTCCTGTTGCATTGCCATGATCTAAGGGGCATCCTTGTTTGCTTCTTCAAACTTCTTTGGCTTAACCTGAGACAGAAAACTAAGATTCAATTACTCGTTAGTTGTACCTCTTCTGGTTCTAACTCCATCTCCTAGATCTCCAATGATTTAATAAGCTGGGTGATCTCTTAGGTGTCTGAACACTAGATTTCTTGCTCTCCATCCAGCAGGTTCTGCAACATCTAGTGCATCCTCTATAGGTTGAGCCAATTCTTCCTCTAGAAGGTCTTCATCCACCGAGCCTGGATTGAAGACCTTGATTGAGCTTGGATCATCTTCCTTAACTACTTCATCCAAACTTAGTTCCTTGAACCTGGTACCTGCATCTGCACTAATAACACTAGACGAGTTGCTTTGGAGCACGTTTGTCTCATCAAATACAATATTAATAGACTCTTCTACCACTAGGGTTTTCTTGTTAAAAATCCTATATGCCTTACTGTGACCACTATATCCTACGAAAATACCTTCAAAACATTTTCACTAAACTTTGTGTGATAATACTTCCCATTATTAAGTACGAAGCGTTTACTTCCAAAAATTCTAAAGTAGGACACAGTCGGTTTTCTGCCCATCATTAGTTCATAGATAGTCATATGGTGGTTCTTGTTGATTAGAGCTCTATTTTACACGCGACAAGCTGTGTTGACTGCTTCAACTCAGAAGTACTCCAGAAGTGAAGCGTCATTCAACATAGTTGTACATGCTTTAATGAGGGTTCTATTCCTTCTCTCAGTAACTCCATTTTGCTATAGAGTACGTGAGGAGGAGAACTCATGAAAGATACCTTGGCTTTCATAGAATTCTATCATGGCACCAGGCAAAAATTCTATTCCGTGATCACTTCTGATGTTGACCACTGAGCAGTTCAATTCATTCTGAATTTGCCGGACAAAAGTAGTGAATGAATCAAAGGTGTCTGACTTGTGTTTCAGAAATAACACCCAAGTAAAATGAGGGTAGTCATCAATAATTACCAACGTATATACTTTACTTCCTAAACTGTGAATTCACATGAGACCGAATAAGTCCATGTGAAGTAAGTACAAACTTCTCATAGAATCTTTGTCAGCAATATCCTTGAAGGTAGCCCTTGTCTGCTTACCCATTTGACATGCGTGACATGGACTCTCTTTAAGGCACTTAATGTTGGGGGAAACACGTACTAAGTTGTGAGAAAATAACATATTTATGGTTTTGAAATTAATATGTGCTAATCTCTTGTGTCATTGGTCACAAAGAGACGCACTACTTTTAGCCAAAAAGCACACTGGGGTAGAATTGTCTAAACATAGAAAATTTAAACAAAATATATTTCTACTCCGAGTGTCTGTTAAGATTGTCTCCAAATTTACAGATGACTTTATCAGACACTTGTCCTTATAGAACTGAACAATATAGCCTTTGTCACATAGTTGACTTATGCTTATCAGATTATGGTGTAATCCTTCAACAAAAGCCACTTCAGTGAAAGAAACTATAACGTTGGATATCATACTGTAGCCTTTAGTAGTTCCCCTGTCTGACCCTCTAAAGATGACTTTTGGTCCGTATTTGACTGTGGTATAATCAAGCAATAGGCTTCTTATCCCGGTCATATGCCGAGATCATCCACTGTTCAAATACCATATTAGAGTTTTGTTGGCCTTTGGACATACCTGCAACCATAAATCATTTTACCTTAGGCTCCCAAACATATTTGGATCCTTGGTTCCTTGCCAGCTTACCACCATTATGAAAATTAACTTGGCGAGTGGTCGGTCTCACACGGTTAACTCGTGGAGCTTCAAAATTTGTAGTGTTAAACGAACAATCTGCGCCAAAATGACCAATTTTGCCGCAGCACCAACAGTCAAACATGTTATACCTTCTCCTGTACTCCTGCTTTACTCTTTGAATGTGAGGTATAGCAGTAGCAACATACTTGGAGGTGGAAGCCTCTTGATTGCAACAAATACATGACTTCTCCATCTCCTTTACCTTAGGTACAAAAGTCTTGACTTTTGGTGCCTTCTTATAGTTATGTCCATGAACATATGGATCATAATTTTGAAGTTGAATCTCTTCATAAGGTGCTTTGAAAGCACTAACAGCATAGTCTTGGGGACGGGTCCATCCCTGGAATTGCTTCTTGGGCTCTACATAAGTATGCCTAGCAGGATGACCGTAGGACGACTCAGGGTCAAACTTGTTTGTCGTGAAGATTACCTTCTTAAATGAGGGTTGACCTAGTGGTGCTTTCCCGTTTTCTTTGGCACCGGCTTTCTTGGCAGCCTTACCTTTACTAGCTATGTGGACAAGACCACTACCCTTCTTCGGAGCTGAAAACTCATCGCTGAGGGGAAAAATAGTCTTCAGCCTAGAGTAACTTTCCACAAGTTTTCTCTCCACCAAGAGCTTTTCCTATAGCTGATCAAGGTATTTCTCCTTCAGACTCAATGTTTCAGCGAAGCATTTGAGTTCCTCTTTCAAGGAGTGGACTTACTCTCAGAGAGGAAGTAATTTTGCAATTTTCTTCTTCAGACTGGTTTCCTCTGCCTTGAGGGAGGCAATCTCTTTCAACTGTGTTTTGACTACATTGCGACATTTGTCAAACGCTTTCAAAAGGTTCTCATGCTGAACCATTAATTCAGAATCCACTTCCTCAAAAGAATAGCCTTCATGACCACTAGTTGATGTTTCTGATTCTGAGAGTATCATGTGTGAGTTTACCTTCCCATGATACTTTGAGTTGCCAACTTTCTCATCCAATCAAGCTATAAGCCTGAAGTAAGCTTCTTCGTCCTCTAAACTGGATTCACTGGAGTCGCTGTTACTAAGAGTGTTGGACTTCTTGGTGACGAAGTTTTTCTCTTCCTTCGTTTTACGTTTGAAGGATCTATTCTCCTCTCTCTTGGATTCTTCCTTCTTCTTATATGGACACTCCGCAATCATGTGTCCTGACTTATTACAACAATAGCAAACAAAGTCAGAGGAAAACTGTTTACTTGGTTTAGATTTATACCTGTCCTCCTTGTTGCATCTTTTCTTGGCATGATCACCATCACGATGTGATATTCTGAAGTCAGTGGAGGATGACTGATTCTTCATCTGTCTCCTCTTGTTGAGTAGTTTCTTGAACTACTTAGAAATGAGGGAGAACTCCCCATCAGATAGCTCAGAGCCTGATGCGCTTGGCTCAGAGTATTTTGGGGTGTCTGGAGCATGTGTCCTTACTGGTGACATAGCTTTAGACTTACTCAAACCTTCAACCTTCAGGGCAACTGACTTCTCTCTAGTTGAAGTACCGTTGCTTTGCTCTTCCCTCTTTCTGGTGTTCATTTGAAGCTTGTAGGAGAGAAACTTTCCAAACAGGTTCTGAGGGTCAATCTTAGGCAGCTTCTCAAACTCCCTAATGACCACCACTTTAGTGTTACAGTTCTTTGTCAAGGATCTGAGGAAATTTTCATTCAATTCCCCATTAGTGAAGGTGCGACTGTAGTTTCTGAGACCATTGAAAATCTGGAAGAATTTCTCAAAGCTGTCTCCAATGGTGTCATTTGCACCTTGCTTGAATACTTCGTATTCTTGGTTCAACAATGATCTGCGATCATCTCTAACTTCTTCTATTCCTTCCATCAGAACTACAAGACAGTCCCACATCTCCTTAGCAGATTTGTAGTGGAATAAATTTTGTAACATCGAATCGTCCACTGTACTGGCTATAATGTTATTTGTCGTTTTGTCCAAGAAGACTAGGGCAATGTCATCTTTCGTGAGATAAATCATCTTCTTAGGGATCATGATAGTTGAGTTCAGAGCTGAGGCTTGTGTAGGTATATACGGTCCTTCTTCCATAATCTGAAAAATTCTCGGATCTGCAGCCTCCATGAAGAACCTGACTCGTTCTTTCCACATGGGAAAGTTCTCTTTGGTGCACACTGGTAACTTCATAGAAGACATGTCTTTATTTCTATCCATAGTTACTAAGCGAAATCTCTTGACGCTAAATCTGGGATCTTGTTCAAGGTGTTAACCTTATATCGAACAAAACGCCCCTCTGATACTAATTGAAAGTATTAGCGTCTACCTAAATCACCTAAAGTGGGTGAATAAGCGTTGTCTGTGTTTTTTCGCGGAATAAAAATACTTAAAAATTCATGAATTCTTTATTCTCATCTTATTTACACATGTGCCTATGATATGAATGCATGAATTCTTTATTCTTATTTAAAATCATGTGTGTACATGTGTCATCATGTAAACCTTAACTTAGCACGCGCACTTATGTGATGATATGTTATGTATGCAGTTCTATGCATTCTAAAAAGGCCTTAATGTATGTATGAGCGGCGTACACTTGAAATGTTATGCATCCCATACTACATAACATCACATGCAACGAGAAAAGAAAATGTGCTAATGGGCACCCATGTGATGATGGTTATGCATCTCATACTACATAACCGTCATATGTTGCCTCCTAAGGTGGATCCA
Source organism: Platanthera guangdongensis (assembly GCA_039583875.1). Classification (NCBI taxonomy): domain Eukaryota; kingdom Viridiplantae; phylum Streptophyta; class Magnoliopsida; order Asparagales; family Orchidaceae; genus Platanthera; species Platanthera guangdongensis. Next base: position 19,347,223 of record CM077149.1, read on the forward strand.
TATACAAACACATATTATGCATCTCATACTACATAATATGTCATGTATACTTCTTATCATGCTATGAGTGTAGTTACTATGCTTTGGTTAAGACCTACTGATGACACATCGGTGTGTGTATGCAGATGAATGAAGGGAAACAAACTATATGAGATTGGCTGGTTCGACCAATTTGTCAAACCAACCTCCCTCTGATACCAACTGTCACAACCCACATTTTTCACCATCATTAAAGTAATATCAGAGTAAGGGAAAAAATGCGCATCATGATGCCACGTCAGCAGAGGATAACTGCAGACGCTCAGGTGAAACTCCTACTTGATCATGAGGAAAGATCTTTAAGTTATTTAGCGGCAAAATAATTTTAAGTGTAGCAGTTGGTCGTATCCATCAGCTTAGTGGCTCATCTAGTACACGAGAAAATGTAGTTAAACGCTGCAGAAAATACTTCTTTTAAAATGTTAGACATCCTACATGAGTTTAGAGGTTCCCAAAGGACACCTTAAGGTATACAAGTTCTAAGTTTATAATAACAATAAAAGTAGATTTTTACTGTCGTTAAAAGTAGTGATTTAACATTTTAAAAGCGTGTAATGCATGAGGTAATAATAATAGTTTTATACTTGAAAATACCTATCATGCAGTCCTAGCATAAAACATCCCAGAGAGCAAGTAATCCAAATACACAGAAAGAAAACTAAGCACCTAGCAAACATCCAAAATCAACATTCCTGTGGGTGTCAAAAAACTGACACAAACCCACATAAAACAAAGTATGTCCGAGTTAGTAATGTAAACTAAGCAACAATCTACCTCTCTATGATGAGGTAAAAACCGCAACCAACACTGCTGCTCAAAAACTCCAACCCAGCACCAAAATCAGCTACAGCTCTGAACCTGAGGCATTATAAAGACAGAACACCTCAGCAATAATGTACAAGTGATTGCAGAAAGTAAGCCAAAAGTAAACAAAGTCAAAGGGTACCAACCCAAGACCAAAAGAAAGATACATAAATAAAGTACAACAGTAAGGTACCAAGTCAAAAAGGGAACACTTACGTGAAGCGTCACGTACAACAAAAGTACCCCAAATGCACAAGACCACAAGGGTAAAAAGTCATGATTAAATCATCAGGAAGAAGGCAAGACTCTACTAGCCACCTGTGGTAAACTCCACCAAAAAAATAAACGGGGAAGGTAGGCAACTCATCTGGACACACCCCCTGGATATATTAATCTGTCATAAATGCAGGGGAGATTTGATACTCCATCATACACCGCAAAAGCACAAACACCCGGTAGAGTCCCACAAAGTACTATCAGAAGGATCAAACGTTGCAGCGGTGGATTCGCCCACAAATAACACCCGTAACGAAGAATATCATAAAGTCACACCCCGTAATGATCCGGGTTTAGAGCTCAAGGGCACACCACATCCCTATCGGGGCTTGATGGCTTGTCTCGCACCACGGCATCGCCACGAAGGAAACCATGATATAGATATCAAGACAACAATGACACATCAGATTCTACTAGATAATTTTAGATTTGACATGGTTGATTAGTCTTTAGGAAGACTCTAAAATCCTAAATAAACTTTAACACGTCCTTCATAAACGTTGAGGAATGGTTACAAGGGTGAGATTTAACCACATCATTATAGTGTATAGCCCTTAACAAGGCAAGATAACAAAATCGAGAACATGAAAACTATAAATAGAATTAGACAAGGGATCTAAACAAACATATATTCAGCAAGTTGTAAATAATGAATATAATAAATTAAAATCTTCTGCAAATCGGGTTAAAGAAGGGAAGAGAAGGAGGAAAACATCACTTGCCTTGATTTTTTCGGAGAAGATCTCCAAATGACACCACGGCGTAGATCGGGAGCCAGAAAGACGAGGGAGAATGAAATCTAACAAAAATGGCCAAAAAATAGGAGTTATGGCCGAAAACCCTAGCGAGAAAAACTCAAGGAATGTGGAAGATTTTACCACGATGGTGTAGCTCTCGTTGAGAGCTTTCAGATCTATATTCGGTTGAAGATTTAAAGCACTGGAGCACCGTCGGCGGCCACTGAAAGATTCACGAACCGACGTTCTCTCTCTCTTGCTCATGCCTCTCTGGTTCGGGAAGAAGGAAGAAAATCGGGCTAAGGAGGAGAAGAAGAAGTTTATCCTATATATATATATTTATATATAATATCGAATGAATAATATATTGGATCATTACACTTAAAGAGATAGTCAAGGATCGGCTGAACAAGAATTCTCGGGACGAAGAAAAAATTTCTCGAGAGCAACTGAATTTCTCGAGAAGGGCCGGATTTCTCGAGAGCATGGTTGGATTACTCGAGAACAATATGAGGACTTTCTCGAGAATAGGACAAAACTTTCTCGAGAACAGGATGAAGCTTTCTCGAGAACAAGACGAAGCTTTTTGGAGAACAGGACGAAGCTTTCTCGATAACATGACAAGACGCTTCTCGAGAATAACATGCCTTCTCGAGAAACACCTCTCGAGAACAACAGGACTTCTTGAGTACTGAAATGGACTTCTCGAGAACCAGGAGGACAGGTCTCGAGTATAAGTAAAATTTCTTGAGTGACGGAGGTAACTCGAGAAATGGAGGAGAAATTTCTCGAGTACTCGGGAGGCAATTCTCGAGTACAAAGGGCAGATCTCGAGACAAAAGAATATTACTCGAGTACTAAATCATTACTCAAGAATAGAAGGAAGTTTTCTCGTGTAGACGAAAGAGGTTTCTCGAGTAAAGAAGAAGTTATTTCTCGAGTACAAAAGCATTACTCGAGATCTAAAGGAAGTACCACTCGAGAATAGCGAAACCTAATTCTCGAGTACAGAGCCAAAACTTCTCGATAACAAGGGCAGTTCTCGAGTACAAACGGATCTTCTCGAGAATAAGAAGGGCAATTCTCGAGTACAAGTAGATCTTCTCGATAACAAGAAGAGCAGTTCTCGAGTAAAAGCGGATCTTCGCGAGAACAAGAAGGGCAGTTTTCGAGAACAAGACAAGCTTTTCGAGAACAAGAACAGATCTTGAGTACAGAAGAAGATTACTCGAGTACTAAAATAACCTTCTCAAGAAGTAAAAGGACTTCTCGAGAGCAAAACTGCATATCTCGAGAACAATAGGGTACTTCTCTAGAACAGACTAGTATTACTCGGGAGCAACTCAAACATTACTCGGGTTCAAAAGTAGACCTCTCGAGAACTAGTAGCGTTATTCGAGAGCTATAGGAATTTCTCTCGAGTATAAGAAAAGGCATTTTCGGGAATCAACACACTACTCGGGAACAAGTCCCTGCCTCTCGAGAAACGAAGGGACAAAGCTCCCGAGTACACAATGATTACTCTCGAGGACAAGGCTGCCCATCTCGAGTACTAAGGAGGGTAAATTTTAGAAATTCTAATTTGACTAACATCCGGGATAAAAATGTGACTCAACGAATTTAGAGCGTGGACAATCCCTAGAATCTAATGTACCATTCTTGAGACACCACAACAAATGCTTACACAAGCAAAAAAAAATCACAAGAGTCCAAACACACGCCGAGACTCCAAAATGCTCGGATCGCAATAAAACTGGACAAATCCAAAGCCTCAAAACCTCATCCTTTAAACCCAGGGAAACACTCAACTCAATGAAAAGCCCAAAATCTGGTCAACCAGGCCCAACGGACGCAAAAACGCATAAATGGTGCGGCGCCATCAACAAAACGTAAGAAGGGAGCTAATGCCCCGACATCATAAATATGATGACACCAAATCGAATGATAACATCGGAAAATCGGGGGCGTTACAATCACACCCCCTAAAAAGAAGTTTCATCCCGAAACTTAACCCAACTTTTAAACTAAACCAAAACGAAAAAACTCAAATATTACCAAAACCTGAAGACATACCTGAACTAATGGAAAATATGCAGATGAGATTCTCTCATCACCGACTCCAATTCCCACATCGCACTCTCGACGTCTTGATTTCGCCAAAGAACTTTAACCATGGGGATGGTCTTTCTCCGCAACATTCGTTCTTGAGTATCCAAAATACGAACAGGTTCTTCCGCATACGTAAGGTTGGGCTGAATCTGGGGCATCGAGTCAAGTACTTGACGATCACTACGGACACACTTCTGCACCTAGTGAAAGATATTGTACCTAAACACCTAGAGGGGGGGGGGGGGGTGAATAGGTGACTTGAATCTTTTTAACTTTTTAAGATAGCAATCAGATTTTATCTCAGAGTTATATCTATTTGTACACAGTAATCACACAGCAATCACAGAATATCACAGCACACAGTAGACACACAGTTTTATAGTGGTTCCCCAAGGTTTGGGTACATCCACTTTCCCCCTTCGCCCATCTAGCAGTGTACTAGATTCGGCCAAACTCCTCCACTATCTCAGAACCCAAATCAGGTTCCTACACCTCAGGCCCAAGGCCCTACAACTCAGCTTTTTCACAAAGCCTACACTCAGCCACCAAGGCCTACACTCAGCACCAAGGCCTACACTCAGCCACAATAGGCCTACACTCAGAGATTCCAATCTCCTACACTCAGGCTCTCAAGCCCTACACTCAGCCTTTATAATTACAGGCTTACAAAGACTCAGATCCCTAAGGATCCTACAAGATAAAATTAATACAATAATTGTAACTCAACAACTCAGAGAAAACAGAGAAGAGTTGTGAGTTTCTTGATGAGTTCTTGGAAGAACTCAGCTGAAATCAATCTGACTTGGCTTTCTTCAAAGCTTCTTGAATGTAGAACTCAATAAGATTGACCTCTTCTGCAGTTGATCCTTGATCTCTGCTACTTAAGATTCAGAATAAATCTGAACCCTTCTTCTCAGTCTGGTTCCAATGACTGATTTCTTGGATGGAGCTCTCTCTCTCCAACTTCTTAGATCTTCACTAGATTCTTCAAGGAATAGCTAGATCTTCTTTGTACTACTTCATGTGTTGATTATCAACTTGGACAACCACTTGATCAATAATCTGAACCTTTCTTCTTGTAGACAACATAAGCCTATTTATAGGCCTTCTTCATGGTAACCGGCTGGTCCGGTTCATAACTGATTTCTGACAACTCTGACAGGTGCAGTAGACCGGCTGGAATGGCAGCTGTCAAGTCATTCAGTCAGTTCTTGAAAATTCTGTAACTGTCTGCAAGTGTCGAGACTTTCTGTCTTTAAGTGTCGACACTTATAGACCAAGTGTCGACACAAGTTGTCTAAGTGTCGACACTAGTCTACAAGGTGTCGACACAACTCCTTGTGTTGTAGATTTTATATCTCGACACTGCTTCTTCTTCATGTGTCAACACTGATAATGTGTGTCGACACAAGTCCTTGTACTTCAGTATTTTGCTGAATTCTTCTAAGTGTCGACACAACACCTTTGTGTCGACACATCTTCATGTGTTAAACTCGCTGAGTGTCGACACTTCTTCTTGGTGTCGACACATGTCTTCAGTGTTGATACTTGCTGAGTGTCGACACAGCTCCTTGTGTCGACACATTCTTCTTCTGTCGAGTCTCTGGCTGAGTGTCGACACAACCCCTTAGTGTCGACACTTGTACTTAGAATATTTTGTTGAACTTTGTTGATCTTTGTTAAGTGTCGACACAGCTCCTTGTGTCTACACTTTCTTCAAGTGTTGAGTCTTCAGCTGAGTGTCGACACATTCTTTCTTGTGTAGACACTTTCTTCAAGTGTTGACTCTTCTGTTGAGTGTCGACACATTGCTCTGGGTGTCGACACTTATACTTATTCTCTGTTGACTTTTGCTGAGTGTCGACACAGCCTCCAAGTGTCGACACTTTCTGATGTAGACACAGTTTCTCTAGGTGTCGACACAACTGCTAAGTGTCGACACTGCTTCACTGCACTTTTCCTCACTGAGTGTCGACACAGCTCCTTGTGTCGACACTTTCTGTCTGGTATCGACTCAGCATCCCTGGTGTCGACACAAATACTCCAAGTGTCGACACTGCTTGCCTGGGTGTCGACACAAGTCTTCTTAAGTGTCGACACTTTGCTCCTTGGTGTCGACACATGGACTTAGAAACTTTTTCTTCTTTCCTGTAAATACTTAACCAGCACAAGTAAACTCAAAACACATCAAATACACTTTTGATGTATATCATTGAGTTGGGTGAGGCTTCTTCAAATCAGGTATATTTAAACCAATGTACCCAACAATCTCCCCCTATTTGGAGAAGTCATAACCCTTAGTCAATGATATACACCATTCATAATAAAATTACAAAATGATGTAAAGCAGAATTATGTAATCAGGAAAGAACATCACATGTATTAAACAAACATGCATATACAGATAACATCTTAGAACAATTATGAAATAGATTTAAAACACATCATATTGTTCTCACAACTTTGTAATATTCATAATACAAAAGTTTTACATAGTGTTTAAAAAAAAACACAAGATTACAATTGTAAACTGAATAAAAGTCTATTCTATTTTTGTTCAGCCTCCTTGATCACTATCCCTTTTCCAGCTTGTACTTTGGCTTGAATAGGAGCTTCAGCAACTTCAGCATCAGCAGGCTTCTTGCCTTTCAAGTCCTTTTTCTTTTGCTCTTCTGCTTTGATCTTTTGCCTCTAAAGTAGTGATAAGGCTTGGGAAAGTACTTGCTAGGCTCCTGGGCAGTAGGAGGTAGCTTTCCCATCTTGGCTTTTCTTCTATATTGGACTATTGCTTCTTGCCTTGACTCATGTTTCCTCCATTCAAGTTCAGAAAACCATTTATTTCTGTCTTGTATATTATCTTTTGCAGCTTTCCATGCAGTTAAGATAATATTTCTTGAAGTAGGGCTCCACTGCTCAAAGTCTGGTCTCTGTTCAGCTTGCTCCCTAAACCTCTTTTTAGACAATCTAGTCTCTTCTTCTTTCTGCAGAGCTTCTTGCATAGCTTCAGATATTGGCTGAACAACTTTCTCTATAATGACATCGTCCTTTCCCCCAGGTGGGCTATACATGGACTGTATATCAGCATGTATCATGTCAAAATCTGGAGGAGGGTAGATGACTTGAGCCACTTCAGGTTGCTCCCCTCCTAGATATGCAGGATTAATTCCAGATTCTGCCACATTATCATCATCACAAAGAGGAGGATATCCAAGAGTTGCTCTGATAGAATTAGATATCCAGTTAGCATGATCAGAGATGGCCTTGACTAACACTCTCTCCCCCTTTATGACTTCTCTTTCAATGTGATCTCTGACATCATCTTTTTGAAATCTAACCTGGTTATCCAAATAATTGACTCCATCTTTAAAATAATGCTTTAACCTTTGGATTTTGTCAGTAATGATCTTCTGAGAGTCTAGTATGGCAGTCTTAACAGCAGTTATTTCCTCTTGGAAGGCTTTGTCAAATTCTGCTTTAGCAGTAGCATTAGTTGGAGTCTGCCCTGCAGCTAGATTCTTCATTTCTGTGACTATGGCATTGTGAGAAGCAGTCAAGTTATCATTCATTCTAATTTGATTTTCAAGTACATAGCCTTGCTTGACTGCAAGTTCATCAACTTGAGCTTTTATCTTTTCCTGATGTGTAGCCAAGTACACCACTGCATTCCCTCCCTTGTGGAAGCAGTCTGTCATCTCCTTCTTATTAAGATTCATTTCAAATCTTATAGACTTTATATCCTGGGCCAAATCAAACTGCAATGATTTCTGCCCTTCATCCACATACTTCTCAAGGGACTGCCTGTGCTCATCAAGTTTAATTTGCATTGCAACCATTAAAGCACTATAATCAACAGTTGGAGCTGGCTGTGATATAGGCTGTGGAGCAACAGATTGGAGAGCCTTCTTATAACTCTGGCTCCTTCTTCTGAATACTTGAAATTTCTTTTTCTTAGCCCTTGTAGCCTCCTCATCTTCAGAAGCTGAGGTGCTGGCTATCTCTACCCTCTCCTTAGGTAGCTCCTCAACTGCTTTGGGCCTCCCTGGTTCTTGCCTTGCAGGCTCTTCAACATGTACTACTTGCTCCCCCTCAACTGGAGCATTCTCCCCCTCAGCAGCAGTTTCTTTGTCAAAATCTGTTTGATCCAGGTTTAGGAAGAGATCTTCCATAGTATATTCTGGTGGAGAATGGGCTGGAGAAATTCTGGGCTCATCAACCACTGGATCAGAGACATCTTGAACTGTAACAGATGTGTCCTCTATGACAACATCTGGAACTTGACCATGAATCTGAGTGTGCTGATTGTCATAATTTAGGGAATCAGACAATACATTATCCAGTATAGGAAAATCTAAAGCATTAAGCTCAGTGATTACCTCAAGGATGATGTTGGTTGCTTGCTCACTCTCAAGAGGAGTGGGCTTTTCTACAACTAGTGGCTCCCCCTAGATTTGACCCTGGTGTAAGGGGCTAGCTGGTGGTAGCTCCCCTGCCTTTCAGCAACGACTTGTTGAGCTGGTGTCTTCTCAACAGTCCCTTCTTCATTCTCATCAGGTGTGAAGACCACTTGCTCTTCACTACCAGAGCTGCTAGTTGACTCTTGAGCCACTGGGGCAATTTTCTTCTTCTTCTTGTGTGGGGTTTCTTTCTCAGGAGTAGGCATCTCCTTTGTCAACACCCTGTCCCATCTAGAGAATATCCTCATATCCATTTTCCTCATATGATTTATTTTTGTTCCAGCAGCTTGACTCATTGCCTCTGGAATACTTCCAGCAAGGTATAGACTTAAGATCCTGCCCAAGTTGGGTTTCTTCAGGCTTTCCTTGATCTTCTCAAAGATCACTACAGACCAGTCAGTTTTCAGATTGAAGATTATCCTGGTCATAATGTTGAACATATGGGCTGATACCCTATCATGCCCTCCAAGTTTGCTTAAGATTACTTTTCCAACAATTTCTGACAGGAATTTCCCCTGACTGTTCATTCCTTTTCTATTGAAAACTGAGCCAATTTTCATCTTTGCATCCAGTCCACACCAAGTTAAAGCTTCTCTGGTTTTAGAAGCAGTAACTTCTTCCTCTTCCTTAGTTCTTGGTAACTGTAGTACTTTCCTCAAACTTTTAGGTGATGCCTTCACCTTTTCTCCATGAACCCTGGATTTGATCTTGAATCCAGTGTCGTCTAGGGTTGCTCCATTAAGGAATTCTAGAACTTCCTTCTTCCAGATTTTAGTTGGCTCAAAAACTAGGAATTCTAACCCTGAGTTTGCAACTAGGGTTATCACGTTCTTGATCTCTGAGTCTGCATCCTCAAACTCTTGTCGCACTAGTTCGTATCCTTCGTTGATGTTCTCCTCAAGCTTTGGCGCCATTAGGGTTTGAAGAATTTGAACTGAGAGAAGAGAGGTGTCGACACACAAGTTTAGTCTCGAAACTTTTGAAAGCGTGTCGACAAACTAAGGCAAAATCCTATTTATACCTTTCTAGGTTTGAAGATGAAAAGGCGGGCAGCTAACTCAAATTGTGTCGACACTGGCGATAAGTGTCGACACTGACTTATAATGTCTCGACACCTATGTGTCGACACAAGTTTAGTCAACATATCTATGTGTCGACACTTGTTTATGTGTCGACACCACATAACTCGACATTTAGTCGAGACTTTACTTAGATAATTCTGAGTAAAACCTAAGTGTCGACACTACCTTGGATGTGTCGACACCTACTTGTCATGTGTCGACACTAATTTTCTGAAGTGTCGACACCAACTTCCTAGATGTATCGACGCCTTTTCCCTGAAGTGTCGACACCACTTTTCTGTGTCGACACAGATATCTCTGTGTGTCGACACCTTTTGACTTAACCATGTCTATAAACTTATTCTAAGTTTATCATTCCTAGTTCAATTTTAAACCTATTGAACTTAGTTTCTTCTAAGGGCTTAGTATACATATCAGCTAGTTGATTATCTGTTTTAACATATTCTAGTAAAATATCTTCTTTCTCTACATGCTCCCTAAGAAAATGATATTTTATTTCAATATGTTTAGTTCTACTATGGGAAACAGGATTATGTGCAATTGATATAGCACTTGTAGAATCACAAAAGAGTGGAGTTCTACTTACCTGAATTCCATAGTCCTCAAGCTGATGTTGTATCCATAGAAGTTGAGCACAGCAACTTCCAGCAGCCACATATTCTGATTCTGCAGTGGAGATAGCCACACTTGTTTGCTTTTTGCTACTCCATGAAATCAGGCTTCCACCTAGGAATTGACAGGTTCCAGTTGTGCTTTTTCTGTCTTCTTTGCATCCTGCAAAGTCTGCATCTGAATAACCTGTTAGTTCAAAATCCCCATTCCTAGGGTACCAGAGGCCTAGATAAGGAGTACCCTTTAGATATCTCAATATTCTTTTGACTGCTGTCAAATGAGACTCTTTAGGGCAGACTTGATACCTTGCACAGACACATGTAGCATACATAATATCTGGTCTACTTGCAGTCAAATATAATAGGGAGCCAACTATCCCTCTATACAAATACTCATCTACAGGTTTCCCTGCATCATCCTTGCTAAGAGACATACTTGACCCCATAGGAGTCTTCATGGTACTGGATGAATCCATACCATACTTCCTTATGAGTTCTAGGGTGAACTTAGACTGGCATATGGACAATCCATTCTCAGTCTGTCTTACTTGGAGACCCAAGAAGAACTTAAGTTCTCCCATACTAATCATCTCAAATTGTACTTGCATTAGTTTTGCAAACCTTTTGCAAAGACTACTTTCAGTAGACCCAAATATAATGTCATCTACATATATTTGGACTAGTATTACTTTGCCTCTAGATTCCCTAAGGAATAGAGTCTTGTCTATTTTCCCCCTTGTGAACTTATTCTCAATGAGGAAACTAGACATGGTTTCATACCAAGCCCTAGGGGCTTGCTTTAACCCATATAATGCTTTCCTAAGTCTATAGACATGATTAGGTAGAGTTGAATCAACAAAACCTGATGGCTGTTCCACATAGACTTCCTCTTTAAGATTACCATTCAGAAATGCTGACTTGACATCCATTTGATAAACTTTAAATCCTTGAAAGGTTGCATAGGCCAGGAACATCCTTATGGCTTCCAGTCTGGCTACTGGAGCAAAGGTTTGATCAAAATCAATACCTTCTTCCTGCCTATATCCTTTAGCAACCAATCTTGCTTTGTTCTTAATGATGACTCCACGCTCATCCATCTTGTTCCTATAGATCCACTTGGTCTCAATTATGTTGTGGTCTTTAGGTTTAGGAACAAGCTCCCAGACCTTGCATCTCTTGAACTGATTCAGCTCTTCTTGCATTGCCTCAATCCAATGAGGGTCTAGGATGGCTTCTTCAAACTTTTTTGGTTCAACTTGGGATAGAAAACTGGAGTAGATTGCTGCATTCAGATTTCTGCTCCTTGTTTGTACCCCTTATCTTGGATCACCAATGATTTGTTCTGCTGGATGATCTCTTAGATGCCTATTGGCTGGAGGCATCCTGACTTCAAGTTGAACTTCTTCAACTTCTTCATCTTGCTATACTCCTTGTACTTCTTCTGCATTTGGTACATGTAGTACTCCCCCTGGACAGCAGCCACTATCTTCTACTTGCTGCCTTGCAGTAGGTTCTTCTTCTATAGTGAGCTTATCCATTTTCTTTGTTAAACCTGTGGGGCTGCATACACTACTAGACAACTCATTGTTAATAAGTCTAGTTTCATCAAATACTACATGTACAGATTCTTCTACAACTTGTGTAGTCAAGTTGTAGACTCTATAAGCCTTACTGTTGTTGCTGTACCCAACAAAAATTCCCTCTTGGGACTTGGCAGCAAACTTAGTCAAGTAAGACTTTCCATTGTTAAGTATAAAGCACTTACAGCCAAAGATCCTGAAGTAGGATAGGTTTGGTTTCCTGCCTTTCACAACCTCATAGGGGGTCTTGTTGAGGCTTTTAGTTATGGTAGCCCTATTAATAACATGGCATGTAGTATTCACTGCCTCAGCCCAGAAGTATTCTGGTAGTGATGTATCACTTAATAGGGTCCTACCAGCCTCAATCAAGGTTCTATTCTTCCTTTCAGCAATGCCATTTTGCTGAGGTGTCCTTGGTGAAGAAAACTCTTGAAATATCCCAAATTCTTCACATAGTTTTGTCATGCTATCAGACTGAAATTCAGTACCATGGTCACTTCTTATTTTAACCACTGTACTATTTAGTTCATTCTGAATTTGTCTAACAAAGCTATAGAAGACACTGAGTGTTTCAGATTTTTGTCTAAGGAAGAACACCAGGGAAAACCTTGAGTAGTCATCTACAACTACAAAGGTATAGACCTTCCTACCTAGGCTGTGAACTGGCATTGGACCAAAGAGATCCATATGCAAGAGGTATAAGCACCTCACAGCATCTTTGTTTTCAATGCTTCTAAAGGTTGATCTAGTCTGCTTGCCCTTTTGACAAGCTGAGCAAATACCATCTGTAATACACTTAACTTGAGGACCATTCCTCACTAACTCTTTGCTAAAGAGTTTACCAATTGTCTTGTAGTTAAGATGAGCTAGCCTCTTGTGCCATTTGACACAATGAGAGACTGTCTCATCAGCTACTAGACACACTGGAGAACCATTGTTCTCAACCATGATGTCTAAGCAGTAGACATTTCTTTTTCTATAACCAGTCAAAATGATCTCTTGATCATTTGACCTCCTGATATGACAACCATCTTTTACAAATGAGATGTCATATCCTACATCACTCAATTGACTTATACTAATAAGGTTATGTTTCAAACCTTTAACATAGGCCACTTGAGTAATTGTAATAAAGGAGTTAGAAATGTTACCAAAACCCTTGATGATCCCTTTTTCAGAACCACCAAAGGTGACTTTTGGACCATCCTTGATGGGTGTGTAGTCCTTTAGTAAACCCCTTGTTCCAGTCATATGTCTGGAACATCCACTGTCCAAGTACTATATTGGGGCATGGACACTTGGACTCACCTGCAAAACAGATTAGTGAACCTTAGAACCCAAAGAATTCTTGGGTCCTTGGTACTGGTTAGTTTGCATCCTAACAAAGCTACCAGCAAGCTTTCCAACAGGCAGTTTGCTACTCACTTTGGCACTAGCATTGTGCCAACAGTCCATTGCAAAGTGACCTACCTTGCCACAGCACCAACACTCAAACTTATTGTACCTTTGCTTAGGTACTGTCTTTACTATTTTATCTACATCTGACTTGTTGAGAGTTGGGGCTTTGCCCTTGGACTTGGACTTGGACTGAACAGTCCTTGCAGGTCTAGTAAATCCCAGTCCAGCTTTACCTTTGTGATGAACAAATTCATCAATTAAGGGTAGAACTGACTTAGGTTTAGAAAACCTAGCAACTAAGTCTTTCTCCTTCTGAAGATTAATCTCCAGACTCTTGATTTGATCATTCTTAAATGATATAGTCCCCATCTAAATCACAGTTATGTGCTTCAGTCTGGCTATCTCATTAAGCTTTTGATCAAACAACTTCTCAAAATCAGTTGCAGCAGCTTTGAGATTAGCAATTTCCTTTGCCTGACTTTTGGCTAGGGACTTGCTCTTCTTATAAGCTTGCAACAGAACTTTATATTCATCTATCAACTGATGAATATCCTCTTCAGACTCAGATGCACTCTCATCATTTGATGATGATGAATCTGATTCTGTACTGGCACAAGAAATTGAACTAAAAGAACAATGTTGTACCTTACTAGGTCCTGGCTGCTCCAGGATTTTGTCACTTTCTGTCAATGTCATTAGTCCTTGGCACTGACTGTCCTCTTGTTCATATATAGAGTTCATGATCTGAATGAACTCTTCTTCTTCTTCCTCAGCAAACAGTCCTATATATGCCTCAGCATCTGACTCAGTTTCTGATGAAGAAATATCTGACAGGCTCTTGTCCTTTTTGGTAACAAAAGACTTTTCTTTCTTGCCCTTGTATTGAGTCCTTTTCTTGTCACTAGACTCCTTCCTCTTCTCTGGACAGTCTACAATGACATGTCCTTGTCTATTACAGCAATAACATACAATTTTTGATAGTGTTGCTTTGCTAGACTTGGACTTTTTCCTGTCTTTCTTTGAAGACTTTTTATTCTGATAATAGTCTTCTTTTCCCTATGAAGTAGATGGCCTTGTCCTCCACTGTTTCTTCTTTAAGAACTTCTGGAAATGTCTTGTGAAGGCAGCAAAGTCCTCATCACTTTCACTACTTTCAGATTTTCTGCTGACTGACTCATCTGACTCAGATTCAGCTGCTTTTGGAGGTGGAGTTGGTGACTTATTTCTGTACTTTCTGGGGGCTTCTATTTTGAAGGCCACTGTCCTTTCTTTGTGTTCACTTCTTGTAGATTTCTCCTCTTCTTTCCTCACCATTAACTGCATTTCATAGGACAGCAGTTTACCAAATAGTGTTGGTGGAGGAATTTCTCCCAACTTTGCCATTTCCCTAATGGCACAGATCTTGGTGTCCCAATCTTTTGTTAGGGACCTTAGAAACTTATCATTGAGTTCATAATTACTGAACTCTCTGCCATAGGACATGAGCTCATTCACAATCCTGTAGAACTTCTTATAGCACTCAGTTATGCTATCAGCCTTACCTTGTCTAAAACTTTCATATTCTTGGTTTAGCAAGGATTTTCTGTCTTGCCTCACTTCTTCAGAACCCTCCATATACACAATAAGAGTATCCCACATTTCTTTAGCTGTCTTACAGTGTATCAGATTCTGAAAAGTTACATCATCTATGGCACTCACTATGATGTTCTGAGCTCTCTTATCCATAGTGGCTAGAATAATTTCATCCTTTGTCATTTCAGAGAAATCCTTAGGTGTTCTCTGATTTGCATCTAAGACTGACACCTTCATGGGCACATATGACCCTTCTTTTACTGTGATATAAATCCTAGGGTCTGAGGCTTCCATAAACAGTCTCACCCTTTCCTTCCAGATACCAAAGATCTCTTTTCTACATATGGGTAACTTCATGGATCCCAATTCCTTGTGATTCTTAGTGGAACCCATGGTTCTTGATTTTCTTGATTCTGTAATTGACTTAGACTGAATCTGCCAACAGGATCTACTCAGACAGTTATGTCCCTTTGTGAGCAACCTCCCTCTAATACCACTTGAAAGATATTGTACCTAAACACCTAGAGGGGGGGGGGGGTGAATAGGTGACTTGAATCTTTTTAACTTTTTAAGGCAGCAATCAGATTTTATCTCAGAGTTATATCTATTTATACACAATAATCACACAGCAATCACAGAATATCACAGCACACAGTAGACATACAGTTTTATAGTGGTTCCCCAAGGTTTGGGTACATCCACTTTCCCCCTTCGCCTATCTAGCAGTGTACTAGATTCGGCCAAACTCCTCCACTATCTCAGAACCCAAATAAGGTTCCTACACCTCAGGCCCAAGGCCCTACAACTCAGCTTCTTCACAAAGCCTACACTTAGCCACCAAGGCCTACACTCAGCCACCAAGGCCTACACTCAGCCACCAAGGCCTACACTCAGCCACAATAGGCCTACAATCAGAGATTCCAATCTCCTACACTCAGGCTCTCAAGCCCTACACTCAGCCTTTATAATTACAAGCTTACAAAGACTCAGATCCCTAAGGATCCTACAAGATAAAATTAATACAATAATTGTAACTCAACAACTCAGAGAAAATAGAGAAGAGTTGTGAGTTTCTTGATGAGTTCTTGGAAGAACTCAGCTGAAATCAATCTGACTTGGCTTTCTTCAAAGCATCTTGAATGTAGAACTCAATAAGATTGACCTCTTCTGCAGTTGATCCTTGATCTCTGCTACTTAAGATTCAGAATAAATCTGAACCCTTCTTCTCAGTCTGGTTCCAATGACTGATTTCTTGGATGGAGCTCTCTCTCTCCAACTTCTTAGATCTTCACTAGATTCTTCAAGGAATAGCTAGATCTTCTTTGTACTACTTCATGTGTTGATTATCAACTTGGACAACCACTTGATCAATAATCTGAACCTTTCTTCTTGTAGACAGCATAAGCCTATTTATAGGCCTTCTTCATGGTAACCGGCTGGTCCGGTTCATAACTGATTTCTGATAACTCTGACAGGTGCAGTAGACCGGCTGGAATGGCAGCTGTCAAGTCATTCAGTCAGTTCTTGAAAATTCTGTAACTGTCTGCAAGTGTCGAGACTTTCTGTCTTTAAGTGTCAACACTTATAGACCAAGTGTCGACACAAGTTGTCTAAGTGTCGACACTAGTCTACAAGGTGTCGACACAACTCCTTGTGTTGTAGATTTTATATCTCGACACTGCTTCTTCTTCATGTGTCGACACTGATAATGTGTGTCGACACAAGTCCTTGTACTTCAGTATTTTGCTGAATTCTTCTAACTGTCGACACAACACCTTTGTGTCGACACATCTTCATGTGTTGAACTCGCTGAGTGTCGACACTTCTTCTTGGTGTCGACACATGTCTTCAGTGTTGATACTTGCTGAGTGTCGACACAGCTCCTTGTGTCGACACATTCTTCTTCTATCGAGTCTCTGGCTGAGTGTCGACACAACCCCTTAGTGTCGATACTTGTACTTAGAATATTTTGTTGAACTTTGCTGATCTTTGTTAAGTGTCGACACATCTCCTTGTGTCGACACTTTATTCAAGTGTTGAGTCTTCAGCTGAGTGTCGACACATTCTTTCTTGTGTCGACACTTTCTTCAAGTGTTGACTCTTGTGTTGAGTGTCGACACATTGCTCTGGGTGTCGACACTTATACTTAGTCTCTGCTGACTTTTGCTGAGTGTCGACATATCCTCCAAGTTTCGACACTTTCTGATGTAGACACAGTTTCTCTGGGTGTCGACACAACTGCTAAGTGTCGATACTGCTTCACTGTACTTTTCTTCACTGAGTGTCGACACAGCTCCTTGTGTCGACACTTTCTGTCTGGTGTCGACTCAGTATCCCTGGTGTCGACAGAAATACTCCAAGTGTCGACACTCTTGCCTGGGTGTCGACACAAGTCTTCTTAAGTGTCGACACTTTGCTCCTTGGTGTCGACACATGGACTTAGAAACTTTTTCTTCTTTCCTGTAAATACTTAACCTACACAAGTAAACTCAAAACACATCAAATACACTTTTGATGTATATCATTGAGTTGGGTGAGGCTTCTTCAAATCAGGTACATTTAAACCAATGTACCCAACACCTAGCTCACATGAAACACATCATGGACACCAAGGAAGGTAGCAAGCTGCTCCAGCCTATAAGCAAACACTCCGATATGCTCCAGAATATGAAAAGATCCCACATACCGGGGGTCTAACTTGTGATTCCTTCCAAACCTTTTAACACCAGACATCAGAGAAACTTTTAGAAAAACCAAGTCCCTAATAGCAAACACCAGATCAACCCTTCATTGATTAGCATATTTCTCATAGCGCTCTTATGCTACACGGATCTGTTTTTGAATACGAGTCACAACACAATTCATTTCTTCAAGGCTTCTGGACTAGCACCGGTATCTCATCAACCTCAGCCCAAACAAAGGAGTCCTACAACGCCTCCCATATATGGCCTCAAATCAGGCCATCTGTAGACTCTCTTGGTAACTATTATTATAAGCAAACTCCATGAGTCTGAGACGCTCATCTGAAGCACCACCATGATCCAAAATATAACACCTGATCATATCTTCCACGATCTGATTTACTCTTTCTGTCTGACCATTCATCTTCGGATGATAGACGGTGGAATACCTCAAATCGGTACCCAATCCCTCCTGTAAACTTTTCCAAAAATGAGACGTAATTCTAGAGTCTCAATCTGATACGATGCTAACAGGCACTCCATGTAATTTGATGACCTCATCAAGGTATAACTCAACTATCTTCTTCATCGAATACCCAATCTTAAAAGGCACAAAGTGAGCACATTTAGTCAATCTATCAACAATCACCGAAATAGAGTCACGCTCACGGGGAGATCTCGGTAAACCGGTGATGAAATCCATCGAAATATTCTCCCCCTTCCAACTTGGAATATAAAGTGGTGTCAATTTACCTCCAGGCCTTCCATGGTCAGCTTTAACACGCTGACACATATAACATTCTCGCACGAACTTCGCTATATCATTCTTCATCGCCGACCACTAAACACTTTGCTTTATATCTTTATACATTTTAGTGGAACCAGGATGGTAGGCAACACTGAAACCATGAGCTTCAGTACAAATCTTAGCCCGAATATCACCGAGAGAGGGGATGCAAAATCTACCCTGATACTTCAAAGTGTATAACTCATCCAAAAATAAATCAGGTAGCTCTCCCTTCTAGTTCTATTCCGGAGATGCAACAAATCCGGATCATCCTTCTAGTGCACTCTAGTTAGGGAAATCCAAGAGGGCTCTTCTGCTTCCAAACTAGTAGGCACGAAACTACTCCCAACCTCAACCATCAATAAGAATTCTTCTTGTAAGGACTGTACAAACAGATTAACAATTTTGGCGGTCTTTCTACTCAAAGCATTGGCTACTACGTTAGCCTTTCCGAGATGATAAAAGATCTCCACTTCATAATCAGCCACATATTCTAACCACCTACGCTGGCGCAGATTTAGTTCCTTCTGAGTGAAGACGTACTTCAAACTCTTATGGTCTGTATAGATCTTGCACAGCGTGCCATATAGTAAATGTCTCCAAAGCTTCAGCGCATAAATTACAGCAACAAACTCCAAATCATGCGTAGGATAGTTTATTTCATGAATCTTCAATTTTCTTGATTCGTACGCGATCACATTTCCATCTTACACCAAAACTCAACCAAGTCCAATGTGTGATGCATCCACAAACATAACAGACTCAACTCCTTTAGTAGGTAAGGTTAAGATTGGAGCAGTACACAATCTCTTCTTCAACTCCTGGAAAGCTTCTTCACACTTATCGCTCCAAATGAACACAGTATTCTTCTGGGTAAGTCTAGTTAGAGGAGCAGACAACAATGAAAACCCTTCCATGAATCTTCTATAATAGCCAGTCAGGCCTAAGAAGCTCCTAATCTCCTTAGGTGTAGAAGGTCTCTCCCATTCCATCACAGCAGAAATCGTGGTCGGGTCTACGGAAATACCGCCCTTGCTGACAACATGACCCAGAAAGGACACTTGAGGTAGCCAGAACTCACACTTGCTCAACTTCACATATAACTTATGCTCCCTCATGGTCGACAAAACTAGTCGCAAATGTTGAGTATGCTCCTCAACACTGCAGGAATACACAAGGATGTCGTCTATGAATACGATCACAAAATGGTTCTAGAAATCCTTGAACACTCTATTCATTAAATCCATGAATGCAGAGGGTGTATTGGTCAAACCAAAGGACATCAACAAAAACTCAAAATGTCCATGTCGCGAACGGAAAGCGGTCCGTGGAATATCTGCCTCACGAATTCTCAACTGGTGGTATCTTGAACGAAGATCGATCTTTGAAAATACCGAGCTACCACGCAACTGATCAAACAGATCATCGATCCTCGACAAGGGATATCTATTCTTAATGGTCACCTTGTTCAATATTCTATAATCGATGCAAAGCCTCATCGATCTATCCTTTCTCTTTACAAATAGAACGGGAGCACCCCACGGAGAAGAACTCAGTCTAATAAAACCACACTGCAGCAAATCATCAAGCTGAGTACGTAACTCATCCAACTCACGCGGAGCTATACAGTGAGGTGCTTTGGCAATAGGACGAGTACCTGGCTCGAGGTCTATCACAAACTCTATCTCCCTCACAGGAGGAAGTCCTGGAAGACAATCGGGAAAGACATCAGAAAACTCTCGCACCACTGAGATATCCTCAAGACGTGGTGTAACAGAAGCTGTTTCCAAAGTAGAAATAGAAACCAAATACGCCTCACAACCAGACTCTATAGCACGACAAACACATACCGTAGAAATAATAGGGGAAACCTTGTCCCGAAAACCATAGACCCTCATAGGTTGGCCATTGCCCATCTTGAAGTCTAGTAGCTTTGCTTTGTACTGGATGACCACATCGTAGTTGGACAGCCAGTCCATGCCCAAAATAAAATCAAAGTCAGTCAGATCCAAAACCATTAGATACGCAAAGGCTTTGAAATCGCTTAGATAAATAGGGCATCTCAGAACTCTTTGATTAGATATCGCTGAATCACCAAAGGGAAGCTTGACAATGAAGGTGTCTCCTGATTGATCGACATTCAAACAATGTTTATCTACGAACTTCCGTGCCACAAAGGAATGGGTGGCACACGAATCGAAAATAACGCTCACCCACCTATTCCGTACCTTAAACTCCCCTAAAACCGTAGCATACATAACTAAATGAACGAAAACTATTGCAATAATAGAGAGTAAAAATTAAACTAGGGTCTAACCCGATATCACTTGTGTAGAGGTCTGAGCTTCCTCCCTACTCACCACATTCAGGTTTCCTTTTCCACTGTCCTAGTTTGGTGGCGGCGTCAGAGCCCGAAGCGGGGCAGGCTACAGTGGAGTCTGAGCCTAGGGGCATGAAGTCTTCAGGTGCCCCTTTTTCCCGCACTGGAAGCAAGTTTTATCCTTCAACCAGCAACGACTCATGTCCTGTCCCTTCCTTGTACAGTACATGCACACCATATCTCCTTTGGGTGCATCATGGATGGCGAGCACTTGCTGCTGCTTTAGGGTGGCAGTCCTTTTGAAACACATTTCGTAAGGGTGGCCAGATTGACCACAGAAGCTACATACTTCTTTACTTTTTCTCTTGGAATAAAGGCCAGATGCCCTAGAGCTTCCATCCTCAACACCCTTCCTCTTCTCTTTTCTCGTCGCGGCTCCTCGATTCTTGGCGTTCTCGATCGCCTCAACCTTCAGAGAGGCTTCCTCTACCTCAGCATAGCTTTCAGCTCTATAAGCGCATGCCAATTATTGGACATCGCTTCTTAATCCTTCGAGAAAACACTTCACTCTTCCTGCCTCTGAAGCTACCATATTAGGAGCAAATCTGCTCAACATACTGAACTCAATTTCATATTCACTCACTGTGAGCTGTCTCTGCTTCAAATGCAGGAAATTATTCATCAGACGGTCCTGCTCGACCGAAGGTAAAAACTTCTTAAGTAGCATCTTCTTGAAGGACTCCCAAGAGCATCCTTCCTTCAAACTTTCTGTTTCCTAAATCTAGCAAGTTTTTGCCAGGCCTTTTAGCTGGTAGGCCACAATCATTACCTTCTGGGCTTCAGCAATCCCCGAATACATGAACATCTCATCGATAGCGATGATCCAGTCATCCAAGACCATAAAGTCGGCACTCCCATCATAAGTGGGAGGTCTCAATCACTGGAAATACGATATAAGGTTCATCTCTGGTGGTAACGTCACTGGGGGTACCAGAGGAGCAAGATTAGCAGGTACAGCTTGACCCGCAACAGAATCTTGCGCTAAGGGTTGCTGCGCGGAGTGGCAGACAACAAGGACTGAATCTGCGACTGCATCGCAACTAACTACCTCGCTAGAGCCTCGTTACTCTGATGCAAAAAATCGATCACCACATCACTTTACGCACCAAACGATTCACCCTCCAACTAGGTAGCGACCTCATCGCAGGTCGTCTAGCCGGCATTTCTATAAAAGTAACGAACGACTCATCAAAAATCCTAGATTACAATTAGGCCACGTGTAAAAGGCGAACAAAAGTGAACAAAAACAAACCGGAAGTGGTTTAACTGACACTTTATTATCCGAAAAAGGTATCTATTATAAAGGTATGACCTCCTTTATATAGAATGGAGGAGAGAAGGGAGAATACAAATAAGAAATGTGGGACTAAAAATTTACAGGACACAAGCGGACTATACAGACACAAACCGCACAAGCCGCACTGTTAGACAGAAGGGCTAACCGCTCGGCAACTACCAGAGAGAGAGAGAGAGATCGCCATGGGAGACCGCTAGATCGCCTGGTCTCCAAGTCGCCAGAGACAAACCGCTAGACTGCTTGGACCTCAGACAGCAACACACAACAACCAAACCGCTGAAGGGTAAAAGCAAAACCGCACGATCATCAACCCGCCAAGCCAGACTGCCAGACCGCCCGGTCACCAACTTCAACACTCCCCTTCAAGCTGGAGCATATATATCGATCATGCCTAGCTTGTCACAAATATGAAGAAACGAGGCGAATACTGGCTTGGTGAAGATGTCAGCCAGCTCTTTATCAGAAGTGACGAAGGGAGTGCAAATTTGTTCCTTCAAAATCTCTTCACGAATGAAATGACAGTCTACCTCAATGTGTTTGGTTCTTTCATGGAAGACCGGATTTTTGGAGATGTATATGGCAGCCTTGTTGTCACAGAACATAGGTAGAGGATGGTTGTAGACCTCTCCTAAATCCAGCATGAGAGCCCGTAGCCATTTTAACTCACAAGTGGTCGATGTCATACTCCGATACTCTGCTTCAGCACTGGTCCTGGAAACAACAGACTGCTTCTTGCTCTTCCAGCTTACCAGATTTCCCCCAACAAAGGTGCAGAAACCGGAGGTAGACTTGCGATCCCCTTTGTCATTAGCGTAACTCGCATCTGAGTATGTTTCAACCCTCAGATGACCATTCTTCTGAAAGAGTAATCCTTTCCCCGGCGCTGCTTTGACATACTCCAAGATCCGCAAGGCAGACTGTAGATGGCACTCCCTAGGTGCTTGCATGAATTGTCTCACCTTGCCCACATCATAGGAAATGTCGGGCCTGGTCACTGTGAGATATATGAGCTTACCAACTAGATGCCTGTACCGCGTAGTATCTGAAAGAAGAGGCGAATCATCTGTCCAGGTTTTGTCTTATCCAATTGCCATGGGGCATCGGGCAGGTTTGGCTCCAGTCAATCCTGCTTCTTTTAATAGATCAAGGGCATACTTACACTGGGAGAGGACTAAGGAGTTGAGCTTCCGAGAGATTTCGATCCCCAAAAAGTACTTCGGAGAGCCCATATCTTTCGTGACCAGATGTTGACGAAGATGTCGTTTTGTCAAGGCTACCCCTTCCTGATCATCGCCAGTAAGAAGAATATCATCGACGTACACAACAAGAACCACCAGTCCCGAGGAGGTTTTGCGAATAAATAGCGAGTGATCGGCAAAGCTGCGCGCAAAACGAACGGCCACCACGATGCCGCTGAACTTGTCAAACCAAGCTCGAGGTCTCTGCTTGAGGCCATAGATTGCCGTCTTCAGCCGACATACTCGTGTCTCCCCCTGAGTAACATACCCAGGAGGTTGCTCCATGTAGACGGCCTCCTGAAGATCACCATAAAGGAAGGCATTCTTTACATCAAGCTGGGAAATCGGCCAATCTCGATTGACCGCCACAGAGAGAAGGACCCGTATAGTGCTGAGACGAGCCACAGGAGAGAAAGTGTCAAAGTAATCAACCACAAAGGTCTGAGTAAAACCCTTAGCAACAAGGCGAGCTTTATAATGGTCCACCGTGCGGTCCAGGCCAAATTTGACCACAAAGACCCAGCGACACCCAAAAACATCAGTACCGAAGGGAGGAGGAATAAGAGTCCAGGTACCCCGCTCCGTGAGGGTCGCCATTTCCTCATCCATGGCCATGTGCTAGTGAGGAATAACAAGGGCCTCCTGGTAGGAACAAGGTGTGGAAGTGGCAGAGATAGCCAACGCAAAGGCCCTGCGAGAAGAGGTAAGACGATCATATGAAACAACAATAGTAAGGGGGTATAGGGTACACGTCCACACCCCTTTGTGAAGAGCTACAGGAATATCCAGGTCGGTGGGTCCCTCGGTATCCGGAGCATCCGTGGCAGAGAGAGCTGGCTCGGGTGGAGAGAGCGACGATGGCGGAGATGAGGAAGACGGTGGCGGAGAAGTGGGAGAGAGAGGTGGAGGGAGAGGAGTGGATGGAGACGGTGTAGGGGTGGATATCGCAGTAGGAGACGAGGGAACGAAGGGAATAGCAGGAGAATCAGAAGCTGGGGGAAGAGGAGAGGAAGCTGGGGGAAGAGAAGAGGAGTCATCCGAGAAGTAGGAGGCATTCTCGAAGAAGGTAAAGTCATCGGAGACGAACTGTTGACGAAGAACGGGGTTAAAGCAACAGTAGCCTTTCTGAGTGGTGGAGTACCCCAGAAAGACACATTTGGTGGAGCAAGGGGATAGATTATCACGGGTGGCAGAGGGGGCATGCATAAATGCAGTGCACCCAAAGATTCAGAGAGGGAGAGGAAAAGGCTCCTTGCCCGGATACAGAATGGAGAATGGGGTTTTCTCGTGGAGAACTGTGAAGGGAATACGATTGATGAGGTAGCAGGCAAGGAGAACAACATAGCCCGAATATGAGCGAGGGACATACATCTGGGTCATTAACGTGCGAGCGACATCAAGGAGGTGACGGTTTTTGTGTTCCGCCACCCCATTTTGTTGGGAGGTATAAACACAGCTAGTCTGATGAATAATGCCATGTTGTACACAAAAAGAGGTAAAAACATGACTCAGATATTCTTTAGCATTGTCAGAGCGAAAGATTTTAATACGAACACCAAACTGAGTTTTAATTAACTGATAAAAAGAGAGCCATACATCGAAAAGTTCAGAGCGATCTCGTAAGAGATACACCCAAGTACATCTAGAAAAATTATCAATAATGGTTACAAAATAAGAACTACCCCGACTAATGGTGAGGGTAGGAGCAGGTCCCCAGACATCGGAGTGGACAAGATCAAACGGACGAGTAGAGCCCCGACCTTGCTTCAGCGGGAAGGAGGAACGGTGATGCTTGCCTAGTTGACAAGCGTCGTAGTGGAGAGGAGTACTGGAGGGAGGGAGGTGGGGCAGAAGCTGATGTAAAAGGCATGGTGGAGGATGACCGAGACAGAGATGCCACTGGAGAAGATCCGGACAAGAAGATGAGGAGGCGGACAAGGCGGAAACGTTGTCGAGGAAGTAGAGGCTGTCGCTCTCAGTCCCACTAGCAATCGTCCGTTGGGAGCTCGGATCCTGAAAAGAACAAGAAGTCGGAGTAAACGTCACAGAACACTGAAGCTGCTTGCATAAAGAGATAACTGACAATAAATTGCACGAAAACTTGGGCACATAGAGAGTGTCCGCTAGTCGAAGGGACGGAGTAACATGAACCACTCCCGACCCATGAACCGGGGAGGAAGAACTGTCTACAACGAGGACCGGGGGCAACCGATCATGCTGTTCGAGTAGAGAGAAGCACTCAGGATTGCCCGTCATGTGATTAGTTGCACCAGAGTCGATGAGTCATTTACCTTGAGTCACCACGTGGGCACTACCTGAGGATGTGATCACGGAGGCAGACGGCTTGGAAGAGGAGGCAGAAGAGTCACCAGAGGGTCGAAGATGGGGATGCTTCATCCAGCAGTGTTTGGAAGTATGTCTGGTGCGGCCACAGTGAGAGCAGAGGTAGCGGGAAGAAGCACGTCCGCCGAACTGGTGACTGCGGCTACCAGAGCCACTCCACTGAGTTTGATGAGCATAGTTGTCCGGGGGAGGAGAAGCGGGCAGAAGTGGGCGCTGAAGGAGAGAGGTGACAGCGGCGATGCGGGCAGCGGTGACATCTAAGGTAGGAGATTCCGCCTCACACAGAATTTGTTGGCGGATCATGTCATAAGTATCAGGAAGCCGGAGCAGATAACACACAACCAGAAGCTCCTGGAAGTGCTTGTGTTATTGAGCCAAATTCGCAGAAAAGGGGCGATTCTGAAGAATCTTAGCCCCAAGAGCCTGAACCTGTTAGTAGGCAGCAGTAGGAGACAAGGTATGACGGGCAAAGAGGTCCGTATACAACGTATAGACGCGGGATGTCTGAGCCCCCTTGGAGTACAGAGCAGCAAGATGAAGCCAAGTGGTCTTGACCGTCTCATCATGACGGATGACGGGACGACACTCATCGGAAAGGCTATTAGCGAGCCAAGTACGCACAAGCGTGTCACTCGCATCCCAGTCATCAAAGAGAGGTGAAGTGGTAGGAGGAGGGTTATCAACGAGATGGTGGCGTTTGTGTTGCGAGCGGAGGAGAAAGGTGAAAGAGACGCTCCAATCCGGGTAGTTGGAGCCGACAAGCTTGGAAACTGTGCCAAGGTTCCCGGAAGGAGTAGGTGGAAGAGGCGGAGCCGGATTGGCGGCAGGAGTGGTGGTAGTAGAAGCATCAGAAAGAGCCATAGGAGCAAACAACGGGAAGCCACGCGGTTAGGAAACAAGCCGTGCGGATAGGAAGAAGAACAGCTGCAGCGGTCATGATGGCAGACACCAATGGCCAGAAAATCCACGACCAAGCCGCAGAATCAAGCAGAGGGATAGAAGTTGAGCGGTTAGAAGACAGTCCGCTCGAACAGAAGCAAAGACCAAACAAGGCAACAGGTCGCGGCGACTTAGCACAGGTAACAAAGAGGTCGCACACACAGAGGACAACGACAAGGAGAGAAAGAAGCCGCGCGGACAGGGAGCAAACCGGCAAAGCAAGCCGCGCGGACAGGGAAGGCGCACAGGATTAGGAGGAGAATATCGAGCCCTCTGATACCATGTAAAAGGCGAACAAAAACGAACAAAAACAAACCGGAAGTGGTTTAACTGAAACTTTATTATCCGAAAAAGGTATCTATTACAAAGGTATGGCCTCCCTTATATAGAATGGAGGAGAGAAGAGAGAATACAAATAAGAGATGTGGGACTAAAAATTTACAAGACACAAGCAGACTATACAGACACAAACCGCACAAGCCGCACGGTTAGACAGAAGGGCTAACCGCTCGGCTACTACCAGAGAGAGAGAGAGATCGCCTGTAACACCCCCTATCTGTCGCATAACATATAGCAGTAGGTCCAGCCGGGGCCCGATGCCATATACTACAGACAGACCGGGTGGTTACTCATGGAAACCATCCAACCAATCATAACGTCCTACACAGAGCATTCTAGCGGAAGTAGATTAATAAGTTGCAATAAAGAACCCAGCACTAAAGCATGAATGTCCACTAATACCAAATAGGAATGTTGTACATACACAAGTACAGGCCTTAAGGCCTTACAAAATGGTTCACTTGATATTACATGATTTACAAACCACAGCACGCAGGCCGGTCATACATGAATAAAACAGTAAACACTCCTGTTAGGCCTTCGAGGGCTGGCTTCGCAATTTGGGCTTTAGCCCGCTATTGACTGCTTGGTCCAGCAGCACCTGCAAGCAACAAACCAACGCACGGTGGCAAAACAAGGCAACGGTCAGCAATGCTGACCAAATTATAACGATCCCGCCCCCAACTCAGTGCGGCGTTGCTCCTTCTCTGCATTTCATTAGCATAAGCGAGCAATATATATATATTCATTTCATCACAGACGTTGGCACGCACGGCCACACGCTCCGTGCTCTCAGGGCACATTCTCGGTGAACCGGTCGATGTCACGTCAATTAAAGCCATAGACATTCCGGACTCACCACCGCCACTTTGACGGCCAAACCTATGAGCAATTTGTCTTCCCGGCATGGGTCACGACAGTTTAAGCCATAGACCGCCGAAGACCCTCATCTATGCCAACGGCAAGTGCCACGTCACCTTAGGTCTCTTTAACCGAACAACATAGAAATGGGTACGGTTCTATCTAACACGTGCTCACGTCGCAACGACAGTTTAAGCCATATGCGCGGGTCAAACTTCTCCCGAGTCCCATTTTCGTCACACATTTCACATAACCCGATTATGTTCAAGTTGGCTCTCAGGCCTCCAAGTTGGCAAGATCACGCATCCGCCCAGTTTTCCGGGTGCACCTTTGTGTTAATCCCCAAGGTTCCCTGTTGCAATCTACCGCGTAGAAAACCCGAAAAACAACCAATAGCACAGAGTCTTCTCCGGCATTATGCAATGCAACATCACCGATCCAGACCAACATGTCCGGATAGGCTTCACACATCATGCCTATGTCCGTTCTCGCTTACGGACTCTACACAACGGGGAATTTACATACCTACCCGAAGGAACGCCTTCAACTCACCGCAAACTCGCGAGAGCGGGCTTCCTATGCAAAGAAGGAGAGCTACACATGCTCAAGAAGAGAATCGTTACCCTTGCATTCTTCTTTGGCGCCATGGAAAAGTAAGCGGATGAAAAGCACCGCACTAGCTTTGCCTCCGTGGATCCGGAGTCAGCTCAC
This sequence comes from Platanthera guangdongensis, assembly GCA_039583875.1. NCBI lineage: Eukaryota > Viridiplantae > Streptophyta > Magnoliopsida > Asparagales > Orchidaceae > Platanthera > Platanthera guangdongensis. Next base: position 19,375,461 of record CM077149.1, read on the forward strand.
AATTTGGAGTTTCGAAGCTCCACCAATGGCCAGATCTAGCTCCTTCTTCCTTCCTTGGCTCTCCTCTCTCCCTAAGCTTTAGAAAGATAACCACTCATGAAAAGTGAGGGTTTCTAAGGCCCAATCCCGGGTATATCCCATCAGGAACAACTCCCAGCCGTTGGATCACCAATTAAAGAAACGAACGACTTTGATTCGGGACTGAAATATCCAATCTGGACCGAACACTGCCTGGCACACGCCTGTGTCCAGGGTCGTGTGCCTCATTCGCCATCAAAATCGACGTGCCTGGAACATCACACGGGCATCGAACACGCCCGTGTTCGAGCCGACATGCCCGTGTTCCAACTGACACGGCCGTGTGGTCGGCCGTGTGCCCCCATCTTTTTATACCGAAAACAACCCGAGAACTACACGGGTTCCTGGACACGCCCGTGTCCTAACCCATGTCCACTCGAACATGCCTGGGCTCCAGGCCGTGTTCACGGTCTCGACACTCGACACTTCGTCGAGCGAAGTTCGTCGAGCTCACAACACGGCCTTGGACACGCCCATGTCCTAGGCCGTGTGCCTTCTCTCGACACTTCGTCGAGCAAAATTCGTCGACTCCCCGGGACGAGTGTCGACACGGGTCGACACACCCTGAGACACGCCCGTGTCAGGCTGGGTTCGATGTTTTGGTCGAGAGGTCGACGATTTTGGAGTCGATGATCGTCGAGCAGAGAACACGACCTGCGACACGGGCGTGTCGCAGGGCGTGTCAAGGCCGTGTCGACGATCGGCCCAGAGTGTCGACGAATTTCGCTCGACGATGTGTCAAGAGATGGCACACGGCCTACGACACGGGTGTGTCACAGGGCGTGTCGACCCGTGTCGACACTCGTCCCGGGGAGTCGATGAATTTTGCTCGATGAAGTGTTGAGATAAGGCACACAGCCTAGGACACGGTCATGTCCAAGGCCTTGTCGTGAGCTCGACGAAGTGTCGAGTGTCGAGACCGTGAACACGGCCTGGAGTCCAGGTATGTTCGAGTGGATACGGGTTAGGACACGGGCGTGTCCAGGAACCCGTGTAGTTCTCGGGTTGTTTTCGGGATAAAAGGATGGGGGCACACGGCCGACCACACGGTCGTGTTAGTTGGAACACGGGCATGTCGGCTCGAACACGGGCGTGTTCGATGCCCGTGTGATGTTTCAGGCACATCGATTTTGATGGCGAATGAGGCACACGGCCCTGGACACGGGCGTGTGCCAGGCCGTGTTTGGTCCAGATTGGACATTTCAGTACCGAATCAAAGCCGTTCGTTTCTTTAATTGGTGATCCAACGGCTGGGGGTTGTTCCTGATGGGATATACCCGGGATTGAGCCTTAGAAACCCTCACTTTTCATGAGTGGTTATCTTTCTAAAGCTTAGAGAGAGAGAGGAGAGCCAAGGAAGGAAGAAGGAGCTAGATCCGGCCATTGGATGAACTTCGAAGCTCCAAATCGCGAGCCGACTCTGGATCCACGGAGGCAAAGCTAGTGCGGTGCTTTTCATGCGCTTACTTTTCCATGGCGCCAAAGAAGAACGCAAGGGTAACGATTCTCTTCTTGAGCATGTGTAGCTCTCCTTCTTTGCATAGGAAGCCCGCTCTCGTGAGTTTGCGGTGAGTTGGAGGCGTTCCTTCGGGTAGATATGTAAAGTCCCCGTTGTGTAGAGTCTGTAAGCGAGAACAGACATATGCATGATGTGTGAAGCCTATCGGGACATGTTGGTCTGGATCGGTGATGTTGCATTGCATAATGCCGGAGAAGACTCCGTGCTATTGGTTGTTTTTCGGGTTTTCTACGCGGTAGATTGCAACAGGGAACCTTGGGGATTAACCCAAAGGTGCACCCAGAAAACTGGGCGGATGCGTGATCTTGCCAACTTGGAGGCCTGAGATCCAACTTGAACATAACCGTATTATGTGAAATGTGTGACGAAAATGGGACTCGTTAGAAGTTTGACCCGCGCATATGGCTTAAACTGTCGTTGCGACGTGAGCACGGGTTAGATGGAACCGTACCCATTTCTATGTTGTTCGGTTAAAGAGACCTAAGGTGACGTGGCACTTGCCGTTGGCATAGATGAGGGTCTTCGGCGGCCTATGGCTTAAACTGTCGTGACCCATGCCGGGAAGACAAATTGCTCATAGGTTTGGCCGTTAAAGTGGCGATGGTGAGTCCGGAATGTCTATGGCTTTAATTGACGTGACATCGACCGGTTCACCGAGAATGTGCCCTGAGAGCACGGGGCGTGTGGTCGTGTGAGCCAACGTCTGTGATGAAATGAATATATATATATATATATATATATATATATATATATATATATATATATATATATATATATATATATATATATATATATATATATATATATAGCTCGCTTATGCTAATGAAATGCAGGGAAGGAGTATCGCCGCCCCGAGTTGGGGGCGGGATCGTTATAATTTGGTCAGCATTGCTGACCGTTGCCTTGTTTTGCCACCGTGCGGTGGTTTGTTGCTTGCAGGTGCTGCTGGATGAAGCAGTCAATAGCGGGCTAAAGCCCAAATTGCGAAGCCGGCCCTCGAAGGCCTAATTGGAGTGTTTACTGTTTTATTCATGTATGACCGGCCTACGTGCCGTGGTTTGTAAATCATGTAATATCAAGTGAACCATTTTGTAAGGCCTTAAGGCCTGTACTTGTGTATGTACAACATTCCTATTTGGTATTAGTGGACATTCATGCTTTAGTGCTGGGTTCTTTATTGCAACTTATTAATCTGCTTCCGCTAGAATGCTCTGTGTAGGACGTTATGATTGGTTATATGGTTTCCATGAGTAACCACCCGGTCTGTCTGTAGTATATGGCGTCGGGCCCCGGCCGTACCTACTGCTATATGCTATGCGACAGATATGGGGTGTTACATCGCCATAGGAGACCGCTAGATCGCCTAGTCTCCAAGTCGCCAGAGACAAACCGCTAGACCGCTTGGACCTCAGACAGCAACACACAATAACCAAACCGCTGAAGGGTAACAGCAAAACCGCACGGTCATCAACCCGCCAAGCCAGACCGCCAGACCGCCCGGTCACCAACTTCAACACCACGCAACTAGTTAAGACCATACTTTAAAGACACTTGCTTTGCTGCAAACTTGATCTGGGATTATGATGTTATGTCCTACTTAGGATGATATCCTCTCATCCTATTTACACATGTGCCTATGATAATGAATGCATGAATTCTTTATTCTTATTTAAAATCATGTGTGTACTTGTGTCATTATTTAAACCCTAACTTAGCACTCGTGCTTATGTGATGATATGCTATGTATGCAGTGCTATGCATTCTAAAAAGGCCTCAATGCTTGTATGAGCGACGTACACATGAAATGTTATGCATCCCATACTACATAACATCACATGCAATGAGAAAATAAAACGTGCTAATGGGCACCCATGTGATGATGGTTATGTATCTCATACTATATAACCGTCACATGTTGCCTCCTATGGTGGATCCATATACAAACACATATTATGCATCTCATACTACATAATATGCCCCATATACTTCTTATCATGCTATGAGTGTAGTGATTATGCTTCAGTTAAGACGTAATGATGACATATCAGTGTGTGTATGCAGATGAATGAAGGTAAATAAACTATACGATATTGGCTGGTTCGACCAATTTGTCAAACCAACCTCCCTCTGATACTAACTGTCACAACACGTATTTTTCGCCGTCATTAAAGTAATATCAGAGTAAGGGAAAAATACGGGTCTTGATACCCCGCTAGCAGGGGATAACTGCGGACGCTCAGGCGAAATTCCAACTTGATCATGAAGAAAGATCTTTAAGTTATTTAGCGAAAAAAATCATTTTAAGTATAGCAGTTGTCCATATCCCTCGGCTTAGTGGCTCATCTAGTCCATGAGAAAAAGTAGTTAAAAGCTAAAAAACATACTTCTTTTTACAATGTTAGACATCCTGCATGAGTTTAGAGGTTCCTAGAGGACACCTCAAGGTATGCAAGTTCTAACTTTATAATAGTAATAAAAGTAGATTTTTAAAGTCATTAAAAGTAGTGATTTAATATTTTAAAGTGTGCAATGCATGAGGTAATAATAGTAGTTTTATTCTTGAAAATACCTACCATGCAGTCCTAGCATAAAATATCCCAGAGAGCAAGTAATCCAAATACACATAAAGAAAACTAAGAAACTAGCAAGCATCCAAAATCAACATTCCTGTGGGCGTCAGCAAACTGACTTGAACCCACATAAAACAAAGTATGTCTGAGCTAGTAAAGTAAACTAAACAATAATCTACCTCGCTACGATGAGGTAAAAATCACAACCAACACTGCTGCTCAAACACTCCAACCCAGCACTACAATCAACTACAGATCTGAACCTGAGGCATTCCAAAGATAAAACACCTCAGCAAGAATGTACAAGTGATGGCAAAAAGTAAGCCAAAAGTAAATAAAGTTAATGGGTACCAACCCAAGACCAAAGGAAAGATACATAAATAATGTACAATAGTAGGTAAAAAGTCAAAAAGGGAACACTTACATCACGTACAACAAAAGTACATCAAATGCACAAGACCATAAGGGGAAAAGGTCATGATTAAATCATCAGGAAGAAGGCAAGACCCTACTAGCCACCTGTGGTCAACTCCACCAAAAAAACATACGGACAGGGTGGTCAACTCATCTGGACACACCCCCATGGATATATTAATCCGTCATAAGTGCGGGAGAGATTGGATACTCCACCATACACTGCAAAAGCCCCAACACCCGGTAGAGTCCCACAAAGTACTAACAGAGGGATCAAACATTGCGGTGGTTGATTTGCCCACAAATAACACCCGCAACGAAGAAAATCATAAAGTCACACCCCGTAATGATCTGGGTTTAGAGCTCAGGGGCACACCACAACCCTATCGGGGCTTGGCGGCTTGTCTCGCCCCACGACATCGCCACGAAGAAAACCATGATATTGATCTCAAGACAACAATGACACATCAGATTCTACTAGACAATTCTAGATTTGACATGGTTGATTAACCTTTAGGAAGAATTTACAATCCTAAATAAACTCTAACACATCCTTCATAAACGTTGAGGAATGATTATAAGGGTGAGATTTAACCACATCATTAAAGTGTATAGCCCTTAACAAGACAAGATAGAAAAATCGAGTACATGAAAACTATAAATAGAATTAGACAAGAGATCTAAACAACACTATATTCAGCAAGTTGTAAATAATGAATACAAGAAATTGGAAACTTCTGCAAATCAGGTTAAATAAGGGAAAAGAAGGAGGAAACCATCACTTGCCTTGATTTTACCGGAGAAGACCTCCAAATCGCACCACGACATAGATCGACACCAAGAAAGATGAGGGAAAATGAAATCTAATAAAAATGGCCAAAAAATAGGAGTTAGGGCCGAAAACCCTAGCGAGAAAAACTCAAGGAATGGGGAAGATTTTACTACGATGGCGTAGCTCTTGTTGAGAGCTTTCCAGATCTATATTCGGTTGAAGTTCTCGAGCACCGGAGCACCGTCGACGACCACCGGAATATTCACGAACGGACGTTCTCTCTCTAACTCACGCCTCTCTGGTTCATGAAGAAGGAAGAAAATCTGCCTAAGGAGGAGAAGAAGAAGTTTATCCTATTTATATATATATATATTATCAAATGAATAGTATAATAGATCATTACACTTAAAGAGATAGTCAAGAGTCGGCTGAACTGGAATTCTCGGGACGAAGCAAAGATTTCTCGAGAGTAGCTGAATTTCTCGAGAAGGGACGAATTTCTCGAGAGCAAGGTTGGATTACTCAAGAACAAGATGATGACTTTCTCGAGAACAGGACGAAGCTTGCTCGAAAACAGGACGAAGTTTTCTCGAGAACAGGACAAAGCTTTCTCGAGAACAAGACGAAGCTTTCTCGAGAACAGGACAAGACACTTCTCGAGAATAACATAACTTCTCGAGAAACACCTCTCGAGAACAACAGGACTTCTCGAGTACTGAAATGGACTTCTCGAGAACCGGGAGGACAGTTCTCGAGTACAAGTGAAATTTCTCGAGAAAAGAGAGAAATTTCACGAGTGAAGGAGGTAACTCGAGAAATGGAGGAGAAATTCCTCGACTACCCGTGAGGCAATTCTCGAGTACAAAGGGCAGATCTCGATAACAAAAGAATATTACTTGAGTACTAAAGCATTACTCGAGAATAGAAGGAAGTTTTCTCGAGTAGAAGAAAGAGGTTTCTCGAGTAAGGAAGAAGTTATTTCTCGAGTACAAAAGCATTACTCGAGAACAAAAGGAAGTACCACTCGGGAACAGCAAAACCCAATTATCGATTACAGAGCCAAAACTTCTCGAGAACAAGGGCAATTCTCGAGTACAAGTGGATCTTCTTGAGAACAAGAAGGGCAGTTCTCGAGTACAAGCGTATTTTCTCGAGAATAAGAAGGGCAGTTCTCGAGTACAAGCGGATCTTCTCGAGAACAAGAAGGGCAATTCTCGAGAACAAGACTGCCTTCTCGAGAACAAGAACAGATCTCGAGTACAAAAGAAGATTACTCGAGTACTAAAATAACCTTCTCGAGAAGTAAAAGGACTTATCGAGAGCAAAACTGCATATCTCGAGAACAATAGGGTACTTCTCAAGAACAAACTACTATTACTGGGGAACAATTCAACCATTACTCGGCTTCAAAAGTAGACCTCTCGAGAACTAGAAGCATTACGCAAGAGCTAGAGGAATTTCTCTCGAGTACAAGAAAAGGCATTCTCGGGAATCAACACACTACTCGGGAACAAGTCCCTGCCTATTGAGAAACGAAGGGCCAAAGCTCCCGAGTACACAACGATCTCTCTCGAGGACAAGGTTGTCCAACCCGAGTACTAAGCAGGGTAAATTTCAGAAATTCTAATTTGACTAACATCCGAGATAAAAATGTGACTCTAACAATTTAGAGCGAGGACAATCCCTAGAATATGACGTACCATTCTTGAGACACAACAACAAGTTCTTACACAAGCAAAAAAAATCACCACAAGGGTCCAAACACACGCCGAGACTCCAAAATGCTTGGATCGCAATAAAACTGGACAAATCCAAAGCCTCAAAACCACATCCTTCAAACCAAGGGAAACACTCAACTCAATCAAAAGCCCAAAATCTGGTCAACCAGATCCAACAGATGCAAAAACGCACAAATGGTGTGGCACCGTCAACAAAACATAAGAAGTGAGGTAATGCCCCGACGTCATAAATACGATGACACCAAATTGAATAATAACATCATAAAATCAGGGGCATTACATAGGAGGAGAGAAGTCAGGGTGGAGATGCCCTACTGCAACTTCCACCAAGAGGAAGGGCACACCACGGCCACGTGCCCGGAGTTCCTCGAGATGAGAGGAAACAAGGAGCAGTATCAGCAACAATGTCGCCAGGAGGTGAGGATCGACGAGGTCCTGCCTCAGGCGGAGGAGGATAGATGTGAAGACCGGATGGACGTCGGGACCCGGGGAGGGATCAGTGTGATCCATGAGGGGTGGGGGTGGGGATCGAGGCTTCCTAGAAGGCGAGCCTCCACACCATGTACCGCCGAAGCGTTGGCTCCACATCCCAGACCCCACCCCCAGAATAGAAGATCACCTTCTCGAGGAAGGATATGCCGGATCATGATGATCCCTTCTGCGATGTGCTGGTCATCCAGACATCCATTGAGAATTTCACCATATCCAGGATCCTCATTGACAACGGGAGCTCCATCAATGTCATTTTCAAGAAGGCGTTCGATGCAATGAAGGTGGAGACAAAGAGGGTGCTGAGTTCAGATGGGCCCCTGTTTGGGTTTTTAGGGGAGAGGAAAGAGATTGAAGGAGGAGTGGGGCTCCACGTTACTCTGGTGGGGGGGGGGGAGTCCAGGAACTGCAGGTTTGTCATCGTGGATGCCCCCAGTAGCTACAATGCCATCTTTGAAAGGCCCCTCATCAGCGCCTTCCATTGCGTCCCCTCATCCTTCCACCAGTGCTTAAAGTTCAACGCCGAAGGGATCCAGGTCCGAGTTCGGGGGGACGCCAAGTTGTAAAGGGAGTGCTACGTCACTGTCGTAAACTCTATCTCTTAGCAGGAGGGGGTCGAGGAGATGGAGCGGAGAATGGAGGAGGCCGAGTAGGAGGCTGGCGAAGAGGAGATGGAGATAGAAGGGAGCTGCACCCAGGTGGTGACAGGTAGAGGTCAGGAGGAGGTGGCTGAGGTGATGGACATGGAGGAAGAGGTGGAAGCTGAGGAAGTTATTGTCCCGGAGGAGAGGGATGTCAGAGAGTGGGGGGAGCAGTCTAGGCTGGAGGCTGCGGAGGAGGTAGTGGAGATGGAGGTTCTCACCCTCAGAGGCAGGGTGGAGAAGATTTGCATCAGCGGGGGGCTGACCCCAGAGGCCCATGGCAGAATGTTTGCATACATCTAGAAGAATGTGGACATCTTCACGTGGAGCGCAACAGAGATGTCGGGGATTGATGCGGACGTGGCCTGCCACCGCCTCAACTTTGACCCGGGACCTCGCCCAATCCAGCAGAAGAAGTGGTCCACCGCCGACAAGCTAGTCATGCCCATCAGGGAGGAGGTGGCCAAACTCCTCAAGGCCAGCTTTGTATCTGAAATATAGTATACTAGCTGGGTCTCCAACGTAGTAATGGTTAAAAAAGGATACGACTGGTGGTGTATGTGTGTTGATTTTTCTTTGCTTAATAAATCATGCCCTAAGGACTGTTATCCTTTTTCTCGGATCGACGCGCTGGTTGACTCAGTCGTCAGTTTTCCTGTAATGAGCTTATTAGATGTGTTTTCAGGTTGTCACCAGATTAGGATGCACCCCCAGATATCAAAGATGTCTCATTCATCACGGGAGATGGGTGCTACTACTACAAGATGATGCCCTTTGTACTGAAGAACACAGGGACGACATACCAGAAGATGATGGACATGGTCTTTCGGGAACAGAAGGGGAGGAACCTGGAGGTGTATGTAGATGATCTTATGATCAAGAGGCGAGACATGGACTCTCACCTCTAGGACCTGGAAGAAAACTTCACCACCCTGCGCAAATACAAGATGCGGCTGAACCCCCTGAAGTGTGTTTCCGGGGCCAGCAGGGGGAAGTTCCTGGGACATCTCACCCCCACGGGGTTCGAGCCAAATCCCGACAAGGTTAAAGCCATCATGGAGCTGGGGTCGCCTCAGAATACCAAAGAGGTGCAGCGGTTGATAGGGAAGCTGGCAGGATTAAGCAGGTTCCTCTCCCGGGCCAGGGAGAAGTGCTCACCTTTCTTCAAGACATTGAGGGGGTGGGGGTGGGGGAAAAGGTTCGAGTGGACAAAGGAATGTGAGGAGGCATTCCAAGCCCTGAAGAAGCAATTGACTCAGGCTCCCCTGCTTCAAGGGCCGAAGGAGGGGGAGGACCTATATTTGTATCTCAGGGTCAGAGCAGAGGCCTTGAGCTCCGTTCTGGTTTGAGAAGAGGGTAAGAAGCAGCTCCCAATATATTACCTGATTCAGGTCCTGAGGAAGGCCGAGCTTTGATATCCTATCTTGGAAAAGCTGGCCTTCGCTCTAGTCATCTCGGCTCGAAGGCTACAACCCTACTTCCAGGCACACTCCATCCGAGTGGTGACTGACCTTCCTCTCCGCAACATCTTTGAGGGGGTGAAGCATTCAGGCAGGTTGGCTAAGTGGTCCGTGGAACTGAGCGAGTTTGAAATCTCCTTCGTCCCACGCCTCTCGATCAAGACCAAGCAATGACCGACTTTCTGGCTAACTATGCGGTCGAGGTGGCGGGGGAAGAACTCACTCATCCGGCTTCATGGAAGGTGAAGGTAGACGATGCTTCGGGGAGACATTCCTTAGGGGTAGGGGTAATCTTGGAAAGCCCCTAAGGGACAAGAATCGAGCAAACGGTGGTGGTTCACTTTCCCATCACTAACAATCAGACCGATTACGAAGCGGTGATTGCTGGGCTGTGCCTGGCCAGGGAGCTGGGGGTGCTTGACGTGGAGGTCTTCATTGACTCCATGGTGGTGGCTTCCAAGATCAATGGACAGTTCGAGGCGAGAGAGCCCACACTCCGGTTATACTTAGCGAAAGTAAAGGGGTTTTTGGGATGTTCCAGACCTTCTCCATCCGACACGTGCATAGGGAGGATAATGAGCAGGTCGATCAGCTGGCAAAGTACGGTCCCCGTGTGGGGGGTACCATCACTGATCTATTCTGCCCTTCCATTGAAGAGGGAGAGCTGAAGGAGGTGGATCAACACCTCTCATGGATGGACCCATTCACGACCTTCCTTTCAACAGGAGAGTATCCGAAGGGGATGTACAAAAAGAAGTTCAGATACAAGTCGACATACTACCTCCTCCGGGATGGGCAGTTGTATCAGAAGACTCTCTTAGGGATGCTGGCCTATTGTGTGGTCGGGAGGGAAGTGTAGAGGATCTTGGAAGAAGTCCACTCCAGGGAGTGTGGGAGCCACTCCGAGAGTCGGACCCTGGAAGGAAGGATTGTCAGACAAGGGTACTTCTGGCCTACCCTAGGCCACTATGCTGTGGAGTTCACAAGAAGGTGCCACAAATGCCAGTTGTTCACCCCCATCTAACTGCAATCAGCCCAATGTCTCAGAAGCATCACGGCCCCACGACCCTTCGCCATATGGGGGATGGATTTGGTAGGGCCGTTTTCCGAGGCCAGCGGGCAAAGGAGGTTCCTATTAGTAATGATAAATTATTTCTCTAAGTGGCTGGGGGTGAAGGCACTGGCCAAGGTGACCTCCTAGGTCATCAGAAATTTTGTTTGGGGGGAGATATTATGCAACCACGGGTTGTCGCAGGCCATCGTCACGGACAACGGGCCTCAGTTCGCCAACACAGAATTCAACAGCTTCTGCGAGCAGCTCGGAATTAACCTCAGATTAACCTCGGTCCACCACCCTAGGAGCAACAGGCAGGTGGAGGCGGCGAACAAGATCATTGTGAACCTCCTGAAAAAGAAGGTTGAGAATCTGAAGGGTAGCTGGGTGGAGCAGCTTCCCTCAGTTCTATGGGCCCTGAGGACTACCCCCAACACAGCTACATGGGAGACCCCCTTCAAGCTCTCCCATGGCTGCGAAGCAGTACTTCCAATAGAATTAGAGGTCCAGACACCTTAGGTGGCTAAGGCCCGGGAAGGCAGGGAGGATTGGCTGGCTGGAAACGAGGAGGAGCTACAACTCTCCCTCAACATGGTGGAGGAGCTGCGTGATCTCTCAGCCATCCGACAGTAAGAAGTGAAGAGGAGAATGATAAGGTACTTTGACAAGCACGTTAGAGTCAAATAGTTTGCAGATGGGGACTTGGTCTTGAAGAAGGTGGATTTAGCAGGAAGATCAGCAACTGTGGGAAAGCTCAACCCTAACTGGGAGGGTCCATACATTGTGAAAGAAGCATTGAAAACCGGGGGTATCACCTCTGGAATGTGAGGGCGAGACCCTGAGTCTCCCTTGGAGTGGTGATGACTTGAAGCGCTTTTACCCGTAAGATATGTAATGTCGTTTTTCTAATAAAGCTTCTTCATGTGCCAAGTCTCCTGCAATGATTCATATGAGTAGGTGGAGATCTCACCTAGCAGACCCCGAGCAGATCTCGCTGTCAGGCTCTAACCTAGCTGGTAAGGCTGGATGTCACTTGTGTGTGTCAACCCGGACCCAGAGCAGATCCCGCTGCCAGGCTCTCACTAGCTAGTAGGGTTGGATGTCACTCATGTGTGTCTACCTGGACCCCCGAGCAGATCCCTCTGCCAGGCTCTCACCTTGTTGGCAGGGCTAGATGTCACTCGTGTGTGTCTACCTGGACCCCGAGCAGATCCCTCTTCCAGGCTCTCACCTAGCTAACAGGGCTGGATGTCACTCGTGTGTGTCTACCCAGACCCCGAGCAGATCCCGCTGTCATGCTCTCACCTAGCTAACAGGGCTGGATGTCACTCGTGTGTGTTTACCAGGACCCCAAGCAGATCCCCCTGCCAGGCTCTCACCTAGCTGGCAGGGCTGGATGTCCCTCATGTGTGTCTACCCGAATCCTGAGTAGATCCCACTGCCAGAATCTCACCTAGTTGGAAGGGCTGGATGTCACTCGTGTGTGTTAACCCGGACCCCAAGCAGATCTTGCTCTCAGGCTCTCACCTAGCTGGTAGGGCTGGATGTCACCCATGCGTGTCAACCCGGACTTCGAGAAGATCCCTCTGCCAGGCTCTCACCTAGCTTGCAGGGCTAGATGTCACTTATGTGTGTCTACCCGGACCCCGAGCAGAGCCCGCTGTCAGGCTCTCACCTAACTGGCAGGGCTGGATGTCACTCATGTGTGTCTACCCGGACCCTGAGCAGATCCCGCTGTCAGGCTCTCACCTAGATGGCAGGGCTGGATGTCACTCGTGAGTCTACTCAGATCCACAACTAGCCAGCAGGACAGACCTCGACGAACGAAATGAGGTCGACAAGCCAGGAGTGTCGAGTCGATGCTCTGGCGGGCCAGCGAGCTCAGGACTACGGCCCGATGACGCGAGCTCTCGGGACCCAACATATTCACCAGACACCTAAAGCAGCTGTCGTGGTCGCGAGAACTCAAGCCGCATCGTGACCTCATGGGGTGGGGGGGGGGGCAACTCGCGTAAAAGCAGGTGACCCGGGCGTGGGGCGAGCCGGCCCACTCCCTCTATCTTACAGGTAGCGAAGAGGATCCAAGCTAAAGAGGCGAGCCACAATTCGCGGTTCAGCTAACTAGGCCCCCCTATGCTTCCTAAGTTAAGGCCTTAGGGGACACGCGACCTCGCTAACAAGGCACGGGCCCGAAGGCAGCGAGAGGGAGAATCGGGCCAGGCTGCAAGTACAAAGTAAAGAGGGAGAGAGACGACATCACATCAGAATGGAACACATGTATATATATATCATTGATTGGATAATGAATTACAAGTTTTGTGGCTCAGCCCGCGCTTACATTCAAGAACAAAAAATACAATAGAGGCGAGGCACGGGGATTCGGCGAGGCGAGCTCTCGGGCGACAAGTCCTAGAGGGGCTAGTAGGACTTGTCTCCCAGCTTCGGTACTGGAAGGAATAATGCATGTACCACGTCACTCTTGGAAAGTCCCGCGCCCTCGCTCTTGATAAGGTCCGCCCGCCATAACGTCTGGAGGGTATGTTTCGCCGCGCTTGCAGCGTTCTTCTGCATCATTTCCTCCAGCTCGTACTCATAATGTGCGAGCTAACAGCTACTGCTGGAGGGAGGCGGGACAGATACTGCAGCCTCTAGCTCTCGCACCCGTGCCTATAACGCCTCCTTTTCTTCCTCCAAGGTGGAGACGATGGCGTCGGTCGCTTCCGCCCTCTCTCTCTCTCTGTTGCTCTGCCTCCTCCTGGGAGAGACAACAGGCCTCCTCCTTCTCGTCCACCAGCCTCTTGAGCGAGGGGGAATTCTTCTCCATCTGGGTGCACCGCCGGCCAACCATGTGGGCCACCTCCAGGCTGCGGAGCTGGGCCCGCACACTCTCATGGATCAGCACCCGCGTGGCCTCCTCGTCGTAGATGGCGGAGTCCTCCCGCAAGTAGAGGCCGAAGGAAAAGTTGTAGGCCTCCCCGCCGATGGTCTCCTGCTCTAACCAACTCGGTAGTAGGGTGGATAGGATGACCCTGTTCGATTCCTTGTCCCACAGGAGGAGGGGGATGCCGAGCTAATCTAGGCTCTACTCAACGTAGCCAAAATTGCGGTTCCCTCTCGGCACTAGCTTCATAGTGGGTGGCACCTCTTCTTACGGCCTGGAGGTGCCAGCCGCCCCATTGGGGGAACTGCTGGCCAAGGCGGCTGTGGGGGAGAGATCCCCAGCAGGATGTCTCGCTGGGGCCTCTCCTTTATCCCGAGCTGCGGGAGGTGCGCCGTTCGCGGTCTTCGATTTCTTGGGCGGCGGAGGAAGTGATCCGCGGCTAGGCCGCTTCGGGGGAGCAGATACCAAGGTCTCGCGGAGCGCGGCGTTAGTGGCCTCGGCATGAGCGAGCTCGCTGGAATCGAGTCGCGCACTCTCATAAGGAGGGTGTAAAGGGATATCCCGCTCACCTGCATGAAAGAAAAGTTAAAAGCAGGAAAGATAATGACAATAAAAAGGAGAAGCCTGAGTAGCTTACCTCCCCCTTGCGGGATGGGTGCGAGGTTGTCTAGATTCTGGCACAGGAAGGCGACTTCAAAATTCTTCCCGACGAAGAACCCGAACAGCTTCGCTTCATGGCCCCCCAGGCTAAGGGTGGTATCTCATCTCGCTGAGCTTTACCGACGAGAAGGAGACGTTGCCGAAGTCCCCTTTGACAAAGACAAATTTCTTTAGCCTGTTATGGCTCTTGTTAACGGTCTCCCGTACCTTGACGTGGCCGCTGGAGAAGTAGGCGGTCCCATCATTATTCACCCGAAAGGAGAACAGCTTGCGGATGACCGCAAGACTAAACTCAACCCGCTCTTCCCACAAGAAGTACCCAAACTCGATCACCACTGTGATGGAGTTTGGGGTCATCTGCCTGGGGATGGCTCCGTAGTATTTCAATATTTGGCGGACCTCCGGCCATAAGGGAAGACAGAGACCTGCCTCGAAATGCGCCATTGGGATGGCGAGCTCTTCTCCCGAGAGATCATTTATCTTCTCTCCCTCCCCAGGTCGCCTCTCCACAAAGCATGGTGATATATAGTAGCCTATGGCGTCAAAGAACTCGCCTTCGAAGATGGCAACATGGGGTAAGTTGTGCTCAGAGAAGGTCCAGGCACACTTGCCCCGCTCATCCGCATTGCCGCTACCACCACCCATCTCATAGGAAGTTCGCTAAGCGAAATGAGGTTGTTCTCGAAGCGGGCAAGTCAAGGTTCGCAGGAAGCAAAGGATAAAGGGAAATCTTAAATGCAGTGGGTGAGAAAGAGACGGCAAGGCCTTTTTATAGAGAGAAAAAGGGCGGGAAAATCTTCCGCCGGCGGGAAAAGTGCGGATAACAAAATATGCCCTGATGTTTTGACTTCCCGACTCGCAGCCATGCCACAAAAACATTTCTGCAGTAGACAGTGTTTGCCCGCGTCCGCTCAAAGCGCTAGTAAGTTGTCACTCACGCCCGCCTGGAATGGTAGGCAGGTCGCGCAGACTCCCAATCTACGAACATTCCAGCTCGCTCACGCCAAGACAAGACAAGCGAGCTGGGTGAGCCGACTCAACGATCTCGCATCACCTTAAAGAAGTGGTGAGAGAGTAGCAGGGCTTCATCTGCATTCACCCCGAGAAAACTAAGCAGCAACATAATAAAAGTAGGGTGCAACAAGCATTAAGCCCATTGGCGGGCGGAAGAAGTATCAGATTATTACAGATATTAAAAATATTTCAAGATGGATAACCCTCCTAAGCGAATTGGTTTAGAGTGCAGATGCGGTCCGAGCCCGGCGACCGGTAACAAACTGACACGAGTATGAACTCACCAGGTGTCGACACGTCTCCCGCACCAGCTGATGGCCGAGAAGAGCCCGGCCGGCCCTGGAGGAGTCCTCCCTCAAGAACCGCGAAGGAGTTTCCCAACCCAGGGGGAATTGTCAACCGGGAAGTCTCCGGAGGGGGGTGCCCCAGGCCCGAGGGGCTAGCAACCCACTCAGTTGACAACATGAGGGAATGACCCCATTCCCCTCCATCGCCTCCATCCTCGCGAGGCGGCACATGCAGAAAGAGAAGTCAGAAGCAACGCGACGAATCAGGTGGGAGGTGCGCATACCTCATGGGCAACCTCGGCACCGGCCGCTAAGCTGGATCCCGGGAGGTCATTTGCCGGAGACCGCATGATGATTTTCCCTTTTACCGGCCTAAAGAGGGGGCCGGGTGATTCGCGCACCAACCACGGGGCGGCCTCGAGAGTCTCCTCCATAGAATTTTCCCTTGCGGCCGCTAGTCGAGCTCGCATCTCCTTGGTCACAGGCATTGTGCAGCTGCAACTCACTGAGAAGGCTAAAAGAAGGCGAGACTTTTCCAAAGAGTCCGATGGCATATTTATAGCGTGAGGGTGATACCCACCAAAATATTCCTTCCAGATCAGCAAAGCACTCATCGAACACGTGGGTTGGATGATTCTTTACGATCTTGGTCAAGCCCAAAAAGATCGGGGATTGTTTACAACCCCGTGTTTGCCGAGTGGGTCCACCAGGCAAGGCGATCGGACCAAGGAGACCTGTCCGCGCTAGAGCAGCATACGGGCTAACTCAGAATGGCCAGCTCACGCCCGCCAAAGCTCGGAGGGTAAGCTGCGCGAGCCTGCCCAGGCAGCTCGCTTCCGCCCAAGGTTCGTCAAACCGAGTCGGGTTTTCACCGAAATGAGCTCGGGTTGAGACCGACGTTCGTCGAGCAGGGCTCGGCGTTTGTCGAATGGAGCCCGACGTTCGTCGAGCAGGGCTCAGCAATCGTCGAACGGAGCTCGCCGTTCGACGAGCAGGGCTCGACGTTCATCGAACGGAGCTCGTCATTCGTCGAGCAGGGCTCAACGTTCGTCAAAGGGAGCTCGTCGTTCGTCGAGCGGAGCTCAATCTTCTTCGAGCTAACCTCGTGAGTTAGAATCCTAGATTTGCTTGACAAAGCTCGACGAACTCAATTCTTCTGGAATTCCTTCCATAGTAAGTCCCAGACCGCCCCAGGCGAGTGAAGGTATCCGAGGGCCACTCACCCAGCTTCTTTATGAGTGTTCGGACAGATAAGAAGAAGCCAGAAATTGGAATAGCAAAAACTTTATTATCCAAAAAAGGTGAGTATTACAAAGGTATAACCTCCCTTTTATAGAATGGAGGAGATGAGAGAGATTACAAATAAGCAATGTGGGACTAAATAATTACAAGTATATACGGCTTAATAAATAAACAGACCGAACAAGTCGCGCAGTTAGACGAGTAGGATAACCGCTCGACAACCACCAGAAGGAGAGAACAAGCTGCCATAGAGAACAAGCCGTCAGAGGAGACCGCTAGACCACCGGTCTCCAAGTTTCCTGAGACAAACCGCCAGATCGCACGAATACCAAACAACAATAGACCGCCCGATCTTCGTACTGAAACAGATGCAAAACAGCAACAGCGCGGCAGACAAGCCGCTAAGATAAACCGCTAGACCGGCTGGCCTCCGAACAGCAACAGATCGCCAGACCTCCATACTGCAACACTCCCCCTCAAGCTGGTGCATATATATCGATCATGCACAGCTTGTCTCAAATGTGGAAAAAGGAAGCGGACACCGGATTGGTGAAGATATCTGCCAACTCATTGTCAGAAGTGACAAACGGAGAACAAAGTACAAATCTGTTTCTTCAAGATCTCTTCCCGAATAAAATGACAGTCGACTTCTATGTGTTTTGTTCTCTCATGGAAGACCGGATTTCTAGAGATGTATATCGCGGCCTTGTTGTTGCAGAACATAGGAAGAGGATAGTTGTAAACCTCTCCTAAGTCAAGCATGAGAGCTCGTAACCATTTCAACTCACATGTGGTCGATGCCATACTACGATATTCTGCTTCAGCATTAAACCTGAAGACTACGAATTGTTTCTTGCTCTTCCAGCTCACAATATTTCTTCCAATAAATGTGCAGAAGCTCGATGTTGACTTGTGGTCTCTTTTGTCATCAGCATGGCTTAAATCTGAGTATACTTCAACCCTCAAGTGATCATTTTTATGAAAAAGAAGTCCTTTCCCTGGCGCTGCTTTAACATACTCTAATATCATCAGGGCAGACTATAAATGGTACTCCCTAGGAGCTTGCATAAATTGGCTCTCCTTTCCTACAGAATAGGAGATGTCGGGTCTGGTTATCGTGAGATAAATGAGTTTTCCAATAAGACGCGGGTACCTTGTAAGATCAGATAGAAGAGGCGAGTCATCTGTCCAAGTTTTGTCTTCTCCAGCAGCCATAGGACATCGGGCAGGTTTCGCACCAGTCAACCCTGCCTTTTTCAAAGATCAAGAGCAAACTTCCGTTGGGAAAGAACCATGGAGTTGGGCTTCCTAGAGATTTCAATCCCCAAAAGTATTTTGGGGAGCCCATATCCTTTGTGACCAGGTGTTGACGGAGGTGTTTCATTGTCAAAGCTACCCCAGCCTGGTCATCTCTAGTAAGAAGAATGTCATCAACATATATAGCCAAAACTACCAGACCAAAGGAGGTTTTGCGAATGAATAAGGAGTGATCGGCTGAACTTCTTACAAAACCAATGGCTGCAACAATTCTGCTAAACTTCTCAAACCAAGCCCGAGGGCTTTGTTTTAGGCCATAGATAGCCTTCTTCAGCCGACATACTCGTGTATCCCCCAGAGCAACATACCCCAGAGGTTGCTCCATGTAAACATCTTCCTGAAGATCACCATAGAGAAAGACATTCTTAACATCCAGCAGTGAAATGGGTCAATCCCTATTGACAGCCATAGAGAGAAGGACCTGAATGGTACTGAGACGAGCAACGAGAGAGAAGGTGTCAAAGTAGTCAACAACATAAGTCTGAGTGAAGCCTTTGGCGACCAGGTGGGCCTTATATCGATCCACGCTACCGTCTGGACGGAACTTTACAACAAAGACCCAGCGGCAGCCAACCACATCAGTGCCCAAAGGAGGAGGAACAAGGGTCCAGGTTTCCCTTTCAGTGAGGGTAGCAATTTTCTCATCCATGGCGGCCTTCCAATGAGAAATGACAAGAGCTTACTGGTAGGTGCGGGGAGTGGCAGTGGCGGAGATAGCCAAGGCAAATGCTCTGCGATAAGGAGTTAGACGATCATAGGAAACAACAACACCCAATGGGTGTTGGGTACATGCCCGTACCCATTTGCGAAGAGCAATGGGAATATCTAGGTCGGTGTGTCCTGCAAGAACTGGAGCATCCGTGGCGGAGAGAGCTGGCCCTGGAGTAGAGAGAGATGGCCGTGGAGAGGAGAGAGATAGCAGTGGTGGAGTGGGAGAGAGAGAGATGGAGGAGACTGTGGAGATGACAATGGAGAAAGCTCGAAGGGAGTATACGTGGTGGTGTGTATGGTAGGAGGAGCAGAAATATCTGGAGAGGGAGAGGATTCAGAAGAGAAATAGGAGGCATTTTCGAAGAAGGTCACATCTGCGGATACGTATTATTTACGAAGAACGGGGTCAAAGAAACAATAGCCATTCTAAGTAGTAGAGTAACCCAAAAAGGCACACTTGATGGCACGTGGGTCGAGTTTGTCATGAGTGGCGGAAGGAGCGTGCACAAAAGTCGTGCACCCAAAGATACGTAGAGGGAGAGGAAACAGATCCTTGCCTGGATAGAGAATGGAGAATGGGGTTTGACCATGGAGAACCGTGGACAAAATTCGATTAATGAGATAGCAAGAGATGAGGACAACGTAGCCCCAATAGGAGCGAGGAACCTGCATTTGTGTCATCAGAGTGCGAGCGATATCGAGGAGGTGATAGTTTTTACGTTCTGCTAACCAATTTTGCTGTGAGGTATAGACACAACTATTTTGATGAATAATACTATGTTGCATACAGAAAGAAGAGAAATCTTTACTAAGATATTCATTAACATTTTCAGAGCGAAATATTTTAATAGATACATCAAACTGAGTCTTAATCATATTATAGAAGGAGGTCCATACAGAAAATAGTTCGGAGCGATCCTTTAAAAGATACACCCACGTACATCGAGAGAAATCATCAATAAAGGTTACAAAATATGAACTACCCCGACCAATGGTGAGTGTAAGAGCAGGACCTCAGATGTAGGAGTGAACTAGATCAAATGGTCGGGAAGATCCACGACCTTGCTTTGGTGGGAAGGAGGAGCGGTGATGCTTGCCAAGATGACATGCGTCAAAGTTGAGAGGAGGACTCTACGGAGGAAGATGGGGCAAAAGCTGACGAAAAAGTCTTGGAGGAGCATGACCAAGATGAAGGTGCCATTGGAGAAGATCAGTAGAAGAGGAGGAGAAGACGGATAGTGCGGAAGCAATGTCGAGGAAGTAGAGGTCGCCGCTCTCCGTCCCAGTAGCAATCGTCCGTTTGGAGCCCGGTTCCTGAAGAGAACAAGTAGTAGAAGTGAATGTGATGGAGCACTGTAGTTGCTTGCAAAGAGAAGTAAAAGATAAGAAATTGCAAGCGAAAGTGGGCACGTAGAGGGTGTCCGCCAAGCGAAGATATGGAGTGACTTGAACCACTCCTTTTCTATGGACCGGTGAGGGAGAGCCATCCGCAATAAGGACTGGGGGCAACTGATCATGCTGTTCGAGGAGAGAAAAATATTACAGATTGCCAGTCATATGATTGGTAGCACCAGAGTCGATCGGCCGTTTTCCTTGAGTAGCGACGTGGACACGACCAGAAGACATGACCATAGCGGCAGACGGTTTCGAAGAAGAGGTGGCCACAGAAGAGTGCAGAGAGATAACAATCCGAGGCTTGTAAAGGAGGGCGTGGCGACTAGGCACAGGTCGTAGCAGTAAGAACAGGCCGTGATGACTTAACAACAGGTCGCAACGACTTAAGAAGAAGAGCAATTAGAAAAGGAGGGCGCGACAACAAGGCACAGGGTACTGCAAGAAGAGGAGGTCGCGGTGATTAGGCACAAGTCGCAGCAACAAGAACAAGCCACACAGACAGGTCGCGCAGACAGAGAAAGCCAACAGAATCCACACGAGAGAGACATGCCGCGCGAACAGCTAGAAGGGGAGAAGACAGGACATGCAACAAGGATGGCCGCAGCAGACAGAAGACGAGGGTCTGCAGCGGTCATGGTGCAACACACCAGCGGTAAGGAAGGCCACAACCAAGAAGCAGAACAAAGCAGAGGGAAACAAGTCGGACGGCTAACAAGAAGGTCGTGCGAACAGGAGATGGAGAAGACATGATGAACTGAAAGGAGTCGCGGAGAGAAAATAAGTAGAGAAACCGCGAAAACAGGTCACAGATAGAGAGACAAGGCGATAAGAGAAACCACGCACACAAAGGGCAGTGACAAAGAAGAGAAGAGAAGTCGCGTGAACATAGTACAAGAAGAAGGGCAAACAGCGAGGGCAGAAAAAGGCACAGAATAAGGCGGAAAAGATCGAGTCCTCTGATACCGTATTCGAACAGACAAGAAGAAGCCGGAAATTGGAATAACAAAAACTTTATTATCCAAAAAAGGTGAGTATTACAAAGGTATAGCCTCCCTTTTATAGAATGAAGGAGATGAGAGAGATTACAAATAAGCAATGTGGGACTAAATAATTGCAAGTATATGCGGCTTTACAAATAAACATACCGAACAAGTCGCGCGGTTAGACGAGTAGGCTAACCGCTCGACAACCAACAGAAGGAGAGAACAAGCTGTCACAGGGAACAAGCCGCCAAAGGAGACCGCTAGACCGCCGGTCTCTAAGTTGCCTGAGACAAACCGCTAGACTGCACGGATACTAAACAGCAACAGACTGCCAGGCCTTCGTACCGCAACAGATGCTAAATAGTAACAGCCCGACAAACAAGTTGTTGAGATAAACCGCCAGACCGGCCGGCCTCCGAACAGCAACAGAGCGTCCGGCCTCCATACTGCAACAATGAGGCTTCACCTGGACTTTACCCCCGCTGGCGCCCTCCTGGCTTTGGCGTTGAGTGACGTTGCTCCACTAACGCTCTCGGCGCCCTCCTGGAAATGGCGTTGAGTGACGCTGCTCCACTCACCTAGTCTCCTATGAGGTATTTTTTAACATTTTACCCTCGTTGGTCTGCCTATAGCCTGTTATAACAGCAGAGTTACGATGTTGGCAGACCCAATTGGGCTGCGTATAGCTGTTCAAAACAACGAAGGTTGGCTATTTATAGTCCGTCTTCAAAAAACTATAAATAAGACCCAAGGGTACCTCAGAAGGCAGGCTCACTAGATTTCAGATCTTTTTGCGCTTTCTGAGGTATCCTTAGCTCAGCTTTTGACTATGGAGGGGAAACGATCTAAGATCTTCCGGGTGTGTGGTGGGACTTCCACGCCGAGCCCTTGCGTCAGTCCCCATTTCTTTTGCTATTTGTCTTGCAAGAGAGAAGTATGTGCACGATCACCCCTTCTCCAAGGGTGAACTCCACAAGAGACTAAGTTTTCAGTTTCAACAGATAGAAACTGAGAAGAAATGCAGGAACTGAAATACAAAAATAAAGAATAGAAAAACGATTTATTTAGTTCTACAGTCTTATCTCCTTTTAAGGAGACAAGTTCAGTCTTTCTCTCTATTTATAGGAGGCTTCTTCGTTCATATGAGACAAGTTCTTCACTTCATTCAAAATTGGCTTCTCCATTCATAGGAGGCAAGTTCTTCACTCCATTCATAAGAGACTTTCTCTGTTCATTGGATGCAAGTTCTTCACTTCGTATGTAGGAGACTTTTTCGTTAATGGGAGGCAAGTTCTTCTCTTCATTTGTAGGCGGCTTCTTAGTATTTTATCATATTAGGTTTTGAAAGAATTGGATTAAAGATGACCTAAACACCTAGATGGGGGGGGGGGTGAATAGGTTCAATTATTTTATTCAGGAAGATAATATAAATTACTTGTTAGACAGCCTTAGCAATATATATCACAATATAGATTATAGCAAACACATGCAACACAACATACACACAGATTTATAGTGGTTCCCCAAGTGATGGGTACATCCACTTTCCCCCTTCGCCTATCTAGCAGTATACTAGATTCGGCCTAACTCCCTTCTTCCTTCTCTGATCCTCAGATCTTATAACTCAGAACCTAGAATGGTTCCTACAACTCAGACTTCAGCAAGTCCTATGGCTCAGATCCTCTTAGAGAATCCTACCTCAGAGTGAGTCCACTCTCCTACAACTCAAGCAATCAAGCCCTACCTAAGCCTCTTCAATAGGCCTACAACTCAAAGAAATTAATCCCCTACCTCAGGCACTCAGCCCTACCTCAGCCTTTATAGATTTAGGCATACAACTCAGAGAGATAACTCTACTACACTCAGATCTATAAAAGATCCTACAGAGAAAATTAATTATAAAAAGAATAAATACTTTACCCAGGTAGAGAGAGAATGGGTTGAAGATTTCTTGATCAGTTCTTGATAGATCTGATTGCTTTAGATCCAACCTGTCTTAGCTCTTCAAAGCTTCTTGAATTTAAACAAAGTAAGGTTGATCTTATTGTGAAGTTGGAGATGATCTTCAATCTAGCTTCCTTCTTCTATTCAGATGTGGCTCTGAATTCTTCTTGCAGACTTGTTCAGGATCTGCCCTTAGAGACTTGTTGATCTCATGATGAAGACTTCTCTTCTTCTTTGTTGTTAGTGCTCTCTCCTTTTGATGATAGAACATGTCTTTATATAGACTCCATCCGAGATTACCGGATAATCCGGTTCCTAACGGCCTTCTGACAGCTCTGACAGATGCAACTGTTTTGTTGGTTGTGACATCTGTCAAGTCTCTAGTCATGACATCTGATACTTCATTGAACTTCAACTCAACAGCAAAGTGTGGAGATAATATTTCAAATGTGTCGACACAAATAGATCATGTGTCGACACAATTCTTGGCGATGTCGACATAGCTCACATAATGTCTACACAGCTCTTCTTTATCTTCTTGACATAGTTTCTGTGGAATGTGTCGACACAAGTCCTGTGTGTCGACACAATAACTCCTAGTCTCAACAAAGTTGATGTCGACAGAATTCTGGAGTGTGTCGACACAAGTCCTGTGTGTCGACACAATTGTTGTCGACAGAATTCTGTGTGTCGACACAAGTCCTGTGTGTCGACACAATCTGGCTCCTGGTGTCGACATAGCCTTTACCAAGTGTCGACACAATTCTTCTCAGGTATCGACACTTATACTTAGAAACTTTTTCTGCATTTCCTTAACCTGCACATTGAAACTCAACACACCATCAAATACACATTGATGAATATCATTGAGTTAGGTGAGGCTTCTCCAAATTTGGTACACATTTTCCAATGTACCCAACAATCTCCCCCTATTTGGAGAAGTCATAACCCTTAGTCAATGATATACATCACTTTATAATAAAACACAAATTATGATGTATAAAAAGATTATTTAGACAGGGTAACACATAAACAAAACCAAGATATTATATCATCACAAAACATAATAAAATATAGTGAACATGAATCAGTGTTTTGTTGAAGTACAAGAAGTTTTTGAACAACAGATTACATATATTTTAAAACAAAAGATTACATAGTTCTAAAGTCTATTCAATCTATTCTGGGACTGATCAGGCTTCTTAATGACAATGTCGTTGTCAGACTGAATCCTTGCTTGTACATTAGCTTCAGTGTCTTCAGCTGGCTTTTTCCCTTTAAGATCCTTTTTCTTGAGCTCTTCAGCCTTGACCTTTTGCCTTTCAAAATAATGATAAGGCTTTGAAAAGTATTTGCTAGGCTCTACAGAAGTAGTAGGTATCTTCTCAGCTTTGAGATCTCTTCTAAACTGATATATGGCATCTTGTCGTTTCTGATACTTGCTCCATTCTTGTTCAGAGTACCACTTGCCTCTATCATGCATGTTGTCTTTAATATCTTGCCAGGTAGTGAGAATAATGTTTCTGGAGGTGGGACTTTATCTTTCAAAATCAGGCTTTAATTCAGCCTGCTCTCTAAACCTTTTCTTAGAAAGTTGAGCTTCTTGTTCTCTTTTCAAAGCAGTTTCAGACATTTCAACTTTTTCAATAATTACATTTTGTACCTCCTGTGGAGGACTATACATTTGTTGAACTGCATATTGAATTCCCTCAAAATCAGCAGGTGGATAAATAATTTGAGCTACTTCCTGCTGAACACCTTCATTTGAAGTCGGTTGAATGCCTGATTCAGCTGTGTTATCATCATCGCATAGGGGTGGATAACCAAGAGTTGCTCTGATAGCATTAGTTATCCATTTAGCATGTTCAAAGCCTATATTGACTAACACTCTCTCCCCCTTTATGACTTCTCTTTCAATATGGTCTCTGAGATCATCCTTTTAAAATCTAATCTGATTAGCTAGGTAATTGGTGCCTTCTTTATAGAATGATCTGAATTTCTACAGTTGATCAACAATCAATTTTTGAGAGTCCTGAATAGCTGTGTGGACGTTAGCCAAATCTTCTTTGAGTTGTTGATCAAACTCAGACTTTGCTTTAACCATGTTGGCAGTGAAAGCAGTGGCTTTATTATGGAGTTTTGTGACAATAACATTGTGGGATTCTGTCAGATTGTCATTAATTCTAATTTGGTTTTCCAGAACATAGTCTTGTTTAACTGCTATGTCATCTATTTGTGTCTTGGCCTCCTGTTGTTGTTTGGCCAAATAGACTACAACATTACCTCCATTATGGAAGCAATCTGTCATTTCCTTTTTATGCAAATTCACTTCAAATCTGATAGATTTGATATCTTGGGCCAGCTGAATTTGCAATTCCTTATTGCTCTCATCAACATATTTTTCAAGTGCATGTCTTTGTTCATCCATATTTACTTGCAGTTGCATCAGAAGTGAACTGAAGTCTACTGCTGGAGCTGGAGTTTGTGGAACAGCCTGCAAGGCTTTCTTATAGCTTGAGCTCCTTTTCCTGAGCTCCACAATTTTTCTCTTCTTAGCCCTGGAGGCTTCTGCATGTTCAGAAGAATCAGATGAACTTGCTATGTCCACAGTGTCTTTTGGACTTGAGGCAATGATGGGTATCTCTTGCTCAATTCTTGAGTGCTCCCCCTCAATCCTTACTCATATCAAATCAGGAAATAACTCTTATAATGTTACTTCTTGGTTTATTTGAACTGGAGGAATAGCTTGCTCTTGCTCAACAGATTGTCCTCCTTCAACTTCAAAAGGTTCTTCCCTAGTAATATCATCTTCAGGGACATTGTCTTGGTTATTTTTATCAATATCAGTCATATGCACATCTAGTACATCATTTTCAGTGTCTGTAGCAACATGATTTATGTCCTGGACTACCTCAAGTATTGATTGAGTTGCTGCTTCACTATCCAATTCAGCTTTTATACATGAGCTTACTTTGAAGGTGATGGCAGTGGTGGAGCTGGAACTGGAGAAAGCTCATTAGCTCCCCCTTGATGAGGCTCTTCCTGTACCTGATCCACTGAGATGTTGGTGGCAGGAATCTGCTCCCCCTGCACCTGACTATCTGTCACAATTTCTTGAGCATGAGATTTGTTAGTCCTTTCTGCTTCTTCTTCATCTCAGCTGAAAACAACCATTTCTTCTGAATCACTAGATGATTCAGTGGTCTTGGAGGCTGTTTGCTTCTTTTGCTAAATCTGCTTTGTTTGTTTCTGAGGGGTAGAAACATCTTTGGACAGTACCCTATCCCATCTGGACAGTATCCTTAAGTCCATTCTTCTCATGTGATTAATCTTAGAACCTGCAGATTGATTTACCACTTCAGGTATATTCTCAGCCAAAAATAGGCTCAGTAATCTGCCCAGATTAGGTTTCTTGATTCCTTCTTTGATCTTGTCAAACATAACCGCATACCAATTTGTTTTCACCTTGAATATCACTCTGGTCATTAGATTGAACATATGGGATGAAATCCTATCATGTCCTCCGAATTTGCACAAAATAACTTTCCTTACAATTTCAAAAAGAAACTTGCCTTGGGAATTCATTCCCTTCCTGTTCATAGAAGATCCAATCTTGGAAGTGGGATACATTCCACACCATTGGAGAGCTTCTCTTGTCATGGAAGATACTATTTCAGTGTCTTCTTTAACCCTGGGAAGTTGAAGTGTTTTTCTTAAGCTTTTCTGTGTCAGTTTTACCTTTGTTCCTTGAACTGACGTCTTAATTTTCATTCCCGTCGAATCCATGGATTCCGACGAGTAGAATTCAAGAACTTCCTTTTTCCATATCTTTGTAGGTTCTGATACTAAGTAGTCCAATCCATTTTATGTGATTAGGGTAATCATGGCTTTGATTTCTGGCATGGCAGTCTCAAACGCATGGCGAACTAATTCATAGCACACATTGATGTTCTCTTCCGGCTTTGGCGCCATTAGGGATTAGAGATTGAGGAGAAGAGAGATGAAGGTCTGTCGACACAAAGATTTGGTCTCGAGAATACTGAGAGCGTAGTCGACAGAGTTTTTCTTCCACCTATTTATATGTTTCTAAATAAATAAGGTCAAAAGGTGGGTTGAAATAAGCTTATTGTGTCGACATTGTTGGGATTGAGTCGACACACACTATTAAAGTCTCGACAGAGAATGTAAAGGTATTATAATACTATGTGTCGACACCATCTGTGATGTGTTGACACAGACAACCTTAAGAGTCTACACTAATGTCTGCGTGTCGACATAGACGACTATATGTATCGACACCAAAATCTAAGTGTCAGGCGAGCTATGTGTCGACACCAAATTCTAAGTGTCGACACAATTTTCTTGATGTGTCGACAGAATTTTCCTTATGTGTCGACACCAACTACTAAGTGTCGACACAGACGTCTTTATGTGTCGACAAAAAGTTTACTTAGTTAATTTTGTCATCCTGATTCCAAGTTTAGCATGCCTAATTCAATTTTAAAATAATTGAATTTAGTTTCATCCAGTGGTTTGGTGAACATGTCAGCAATTTGAAAATTAGTATTGACAAATTCTAAACTTATGTCTTCCTTTTCAACACGATCTCTAAGGAAATGAAATCTTATTTCTATGTGCTTAGTTCTGCTATGAAAAACAGGATTTCTAGCAAGAGAAATGGAAGTAGTAGAATCATTAAATAATGAAGTTTTACTTACCTCGATGCCATAATCTTCATGCTAATGTTGTATCCATAACAGCTGAGCACATCAACTGCCTGCAGCTACATATTCAGACTTAGTAGTGGAAATAGCCACACTTGTCTGCTTTTTGCTGCTCCATGACACCAATCTTCCACCTAGAAACTGACATGTGCCAGTTATACTTTTCCTATCGTCTTTGCATCCTGCAAAGTCTACATCTGAATAACCAGTTAGTAGAAAATCTCTATTCTTAGGGTAACAAAGGCCAAGATTCGGTGTTCCCTTAAGATATCTTAAAATTCTTTTGACTGCAGTATAATGAGATTCTTTTGGGCTGGTTTGATACCTAACACAGACATATGTAGCATACATGATGTCTGGTCTACTAGAAATTAAGTATAAAAGGGTGTCAATTATCCCTCTATACAAAGACTCATCTACAGATTTCCCTGCATCATCTTTGCTTATAGGCATACTTGACCTCATTGGAGTTCTCATGGTGGAGGCTGACTTCATACCATATTTCTTAATCAACTCCTTGGTGAACTTAGACTGGGATATGGACAAGTCATCATCAGTCTGTCTAACTTGGAGTCCCAAGAAGAATTTCAACTCACCCATGCTGCTCATCTCAAACTTCTCTTGCATAAGTTTAACAAACTTTCTACAAAGGTTGTTTTCAGTTGATCCAAAGATAATGCCATCAACATATATCTGGACTAGGATGATCTTGCCTTTTAATTCCCTTAGGAATAGAGTTTTGTCTACTTTCCCCCTTGAGAATTTATTCTCAATGAAGAATGTAGACAGAGTTTCATACCAAGCCCTAAGGGCTTGTTTCAAACCATATAGTGCTTTATTAAGCCTATACACATAATTAGGATAAAGAGGATCTACAAAACCTGAGGGTTGTTCAACATAAACTTCCTCTTTTAAGTCACCATTCAAAAATGCTGACTTTACATCCATCTGAAATACCTTGAACCCTTGATAAGCTGCAAAGGCAAGGAACATCTTTATTGCTTCCAACCTTGCCACTGGGACAAAAGTCTGGTCAAAATCTATTCCTTCTTCTTGTTTGTAACCCTTTGCCACCAGTCTTGCTTTGTTCTTAACTATAATGTCATTTTCATCTAGCTTGTTCCTGTAGATCCACTTAGTCCCTATGATATTATGATTCTTTGGTTTAGGAACCAACTTCCAGACTTTGCATCTTCTAAATTGATTCAGCTCTTCCTGCATGACATCAATCCAATTTGGGTCTTGTATGGCTTCTTCAAATTTCTTGGGTTCTATTTGGGATAGGAAACTTGAGCAAAGGACTGTGTTCATGTTCTTGCTCCTTGTCTAAACACCATGACTTGGATCACCAATAATTTGGTGTGCTGGATGATCCTTTAGATGTCTTATTACTGGATGCAATCTATCTACACCTTGATTTTCTCTAATCACCTCACAATGCTGTACTTCATTGTCCTCTTCATAAGCTTGTGGGTCTTGTACTCCCCCTGAATAGCATCCATCATTTTCTTCATCCTGCCTTGCAGGTTGGTCTTCACTAATGGTTAGCTTGTCCATCTTTTCCTTCAAACCTGGAGAGCTATAAGAAGTACTAGACAACTCACAGTTGATTAGTTTAGTTTCATCAAAAACTACATGGACAGATTCTTCTACAACTTGAGTAGTCAAGTTTTAGACTTTGTATGCTCTACTGCTGTTGTTGTACCCAACAAATATCCCTTCTTGGAATTTGGCAACAAACTTAGTTAAATAGTGCTTGCCATTATTAAGAACAAAACACTTGCTACCAAAGATTCGAAAATATGCTTAATTTGGTTTTCTGCCTTTCATAATCTCATAGGGTGTCTTCTTGTGGCTTTTGGTGATGGATGCCCTATTGAGAATATGACATGAAGTGTTTATTGCCTCAGCCCAGAAATATTCTGGGAGAGAAGTGTCACTTAGTAGGGTTCTACCAGCCTCAATAAGAGTCTTATTCTTTCTTTCAGCAATACCATTTTGCTGGGGAGTTCTGGGTGAGGAGAACTCTTGATGAATCCCTAGTTCTTCACAAAATCTTGTCATGCATTCAGACTGAAATTCAGTCCCATGGTCACTTCTGATTTTGACTACTGAATTGTTAAGTTCATTCTGAATTTGCCTAACAAAATTGTTGAAGACAGTAGGGGTTTCAGATTTCTGCCTCAGGAAGAAAACCCATGTAAATCTAGAATAGTCATCCACAACCACAAATGTGTAGACTTTCCTACCTAGACTATGAACTGGCATAAGGCCAAATAAATCCATATGCAGGAGGTACAAACACCTT
The DNA here is from genome assembly GCA_039583875.1 of Platanthera guangdongensis. NCBI lineage: Eukaryota > Viridiplantae > Streptophyta > Magnoliopsida > Asparagales > Orchidaceae > Platanthera > Platanthera guangdongensis. The sequence goes on from CM077149.1 coordinate 19,405,663, forward strand.
AATGAGTCTTTGGTATCAAGACTGTGGAAGGAGGTCTTAGTCTGTTTGTCTTTTTGACAAGCTGAACACACACCCTCCTGAATGCACTTGACTTGAGGATCATTCCTCACTAACTCCATACTATAGAGTTAGCCTATTGACTTGTAGTTCAGGTGAGCCAGCCTCTTATGCCATTTGACACAATGCGAAGCTTTCTCATCTGTAACTAGATAAATAGGAGAATTCTTATTCTCACAATCAAAGTTGAGACAGTAAACATTTCCTTTTGTATAACCTGACAAGATGACCTCTTGATCACTTGTCCTTCTAATCTGACAACCATTCCTAATAAAAGAGGTATCATAACCAAGATCACTCATCTGGCTTATGCTTATTAAGTTATGTTTCAAACCTTTCACATAAACCACTTGGGTGATAGTAATAGAACTATTGGAAATGTTACCAAACCCTTTGATGACCCCCTTTTCAGATCCACCAAAGATCACTTTGGGTCCATTCTCTATGGGAGAGTAGTCCTTCAGCATCCTTCTTGTTCCAGTCATGTGCCTGGAACATCCACTGTCCAAGTACCATATTGGGGTATGGACACTTGGACTCACCTGCATCAAATAAATTACTTAACCTTAGAACCCCAATAATTATTGGGTCCTAGGTTCGGGTTAGACTGAAACTTGTCATGCTTTCCAGCAGCTTTTCTGATAGGTAAGCTGGCATTCTTTCTGACAGTAGTGTTGTGCCAATAATCAATGGCATAATGACCCACTTTGCCACAACACCAACACTCATATCTATTGTATCTTTTTTTGAGTACAATTTTAACAGCATTGCTGTCAGTAGACCTAAAAACTGTAGGTACAGTGGTCCTTTTCTTGAGTGTTGGGGCTGATGCATCAAACATTGATGATTCCTGAAGATCATACTGTGTTTGTACATGGGCTGCCCTATTGGCATTTACACCCTTGTCATTCAGATTTCCAGTCTTACAGTGACCATGTGTAATGTCATGGTCATACTTGTTAGTAGGCTGCATCACTTTCCTGAAAGCAATATGGGGTTTGAAGACTAGTGGCTGAACTGGGGCTTTGCCTTTTCCTTTAGAATTAGCTGCCCTAGTTCTTCCCTCGAAGCCTAATCCTGTCTTACACTTTTGGAGAATGAAGTCATCAATTAAGGGTAAGACTGATTTTGGCTTTGAGAATTTAGCCACAAGATCCTTCTCTCTCTTAAGTCTGACTTCCAGACTCTTGATTTGATCATTTTTGAATGTAATTGTATCCATATGAATAAAAGTTATATTTTTCAGTTTGGCAACTTCATTCAACTTCAAATGCAGCATTTTTGCTGAATCTGATGCAGCCAATTGAAGACTTGTAATTTCCTTAGCCTGTTTCTTGTTAAGGATTCTGCTTCTCTTTAGAGCTTGCGACAAATCACCATACTCATCAATTAATTGATGAACATTCCCTTCAGATTCAGAACAATCCCCATCTCTTGATGCATATGCTTTTGATTGTAATCCAGTATAATAATCAGAATCTGAAGATAGGTTGTTTACCTTACTGGGACCAGGCTGATCCTGGCACTAATCTTCCTCAGTCAAAGCCATCAGCCCTTTGTAATGAAGATCTTCACTCCCATTGATAGAGTCCAGCATTTGCAAGAACTCAGATTCTACTGAATCCTCTTCAGAAGTGAACAATCCTATATAGGCTTCAGCTTCAGTCTCTTCTCCTGATTCTGATGATGATGAGTCAGTCCAACTCTTCTGCTTCTTTGTAACTAAGGATCTCGCCTTCTTTCCCTTATTTGGTTGCCTCTTTTTATCTTTAGATTCCTTTCTTTTTTCAGGACAATCAGCTATGACATGTCCTGGTCTGTTGCAACAGTAACAAACAATTTTAGAAGAAGTTTATTTACTGGGATTAGAGACATACCGGTCATCCTTAGATGTTTTCTTCTTCTTGTAATAGTCATCCTTGGAGAATGATGAAGATGACTTTGATCTCCATTTCTTCTTCTTCATGAACCTTTGAAATTGTCTTGTGAAGGCAGCAAAGTCTTCATCAGATTTGTGACTGTCTGAAGTGTTGATGTCAGAATTTTCAGATTCAACTTCAGGCATTCTCTTGGGAAGAGAAGGTGACTTTCTCCTGCCCTTTCTTGTGGCTTCAGCCTTGAAAGCAACTGACTTCTCTCTGTATTCAGACTTTTTGCTTTTCTCCTCCTCCTTTCTGGTAGTGAGCTGCATCTCATAGGATAACAGTTTTCCAAATAAGGTTGGTGGAGGTCTATCTGCAAGCTTGGTCACCTCTCTGATGGCACATATTTTAGTATCCCAATCCTTGGTTAGAGATCTGAGAAACTTGTCATTTAATTCATAAGTGATAAAGACTCTTCCATATGTCATTAGCTCATTAACAATTCTAAAGAATTTCTTATAGCATTCATCTATTCTATCTGTCTTAGCTTGTCTAAAGCTTTCATATTCTTAATTTAACATAGACTTCATATCCTCTCTCACTTCTTCTGTCCCCTCCATGTTGACAATCAAGGTGTCCCACATCTCCTTGGAGGTTTTGCAATGGACCAGATTCTGGAATGTAGAGTCATCTATGACACTCACAATTATGTTTTATGCCCTCTTGTCTAAGGTTGTTAGAATGATCTCTTCCTTAGTCATTTCTGAATAACTTTTTGGAGTCTTGAGATTAGCATCAAGAACTGATATGTTCATAGGAATAAATGGCCCTTCTAGCACTGTGATGTAAATTCTTGGATCAGATGCTTCTATGAACAATCTGACCCTCTCTTTCCATATGCCAAAATTTTCTTTCCTACAGATAGGAAGTTTCATGGATCCAAGTTCCTTCTGATTCTCACCTGAACCCATTTTGTCTAATGGATAACTGACTTATAGATCAACCCAGACTATTAAGTCTAATCTTGAGTAACCTACCTCTGATACCACTTGAAAGAATTAGATTAAAGATGACCTAAACACTTAGAGGGGGGGGGGTGAATAGGTTCAATTCTTTTATTCAGACAGATAATGTAAATTACTTGTTAGACTTCCTTAGCAATATCTATCACATCACAAATTATAACAAACACGGGCAACACAACATACACATAGATTTATAGTGGTTCCCCAAGTGATGGGTACATCCACTTTCCCCCTTCGCCTATCTAGCAGTATACTAGATTCGACCTAACTCCCTTCTTCCTTCTCAGATCCTCAGATCTTACAACTCAGAACCCATAATGGTTCCTACAACTCAGACTTCAGCAAGTCCTATAGATCAGATCCTCTCAGAGAATCCTACCTCAGAGTGAGTCCACACTCATACAACTCAGGCAATCAAGCCCTGCCTCAGCCTCTTCAATAGTCCTACAACTCAGAGAAATTAATCCCCTACCTCAGGCACTCAGCCCTACCTCAGCCTTTATAAATTTAGGCTTACAACTCAGAGAGATAACTCTTTTACACTCAGATCTATAAAAGATCCTACATAGAAAATTAATTATAAAAAGAATAAATCCTTCACCCAAGTAGAGAGAATGAGTTGAAGGTTTCTTGATCAGTTCTTGATAGATCTGATTGTTTTAGATCCAACATGTCTTAGCTTCTTCAAAGCTTCTTGAATTTGAACAAAGTAAGGTTGATCTTCTTGTGAAGTTGGAGATGATCTTCAATCTAGCTTCCTTCTTCTATTCAAATGTGGCTCTGAATTCTTCTTGCAGACTTGTTCAGGATCTGCCCTTAGAGACTTGTTGATCTCTGGATGAAGACTTCTCTTCTTCTTAGTTGTTAGTGCTCTCTCCTTCTCATGATAGAATATGTCTTTATATAGACTCCATCCGAGGTTACCGGCTGATCCGATTCTTAACGGCCTTCTGACAGCTCTGACAGATGCAACTGCTTTGTTGGTTGTGACATCTGTCAAGTCTCTAGTCATGACATCTGATACTTCATTGAACTTCAACTCAGCAGCATAGTGTCGAGACAATACTTCAAATGTGTCGACACAAATAGATCATGTGTCGACACGATTCTTGGTGATGTCGACATAGCTCACATAATGTCGACACAACTCTTCTTTATCTTCTTGACACAATTTCTGTGGAATGTGTCGACACAAGTCCTGTGTGTCGACACAATAACTCCTATTCTCGACAAATATGATGTCGACAGAATTCTGGAGTGTGTCGATAGAAGTCCTGTGTGTCGACATAATTGTTGTCGATAGAATTCTATGTGTCGACACAAGTCCTGTGTGTCGACACAATCTGGCTCCTGGTGTCGACACAGCCTTTCCCAAGTGTCGACAAAATTCTTCTTAGGTGTCGACACTTGTACTTAGAAACTTTTTCTGCATTTCCTTAACCTGCACACTGAAATTCAACACATCATCAAATACACATTGACGAATATCATTGAGTTAGGTGAGCCTTCTCCAAATCTGGTACACATTTTCCATTGTACCCAACAGGTTCCACCGACTTATTTGAGTCAAATAATTATATTCATTGAACCTCTTAGATTGACTTACTCGGACTTATGGTTAAGAGATGACCTTTTTATAATTTCTTGCTTCTCGTTATAATGATTTGATTACCGAGATTATAAACACTTGCAAGAGGTCTATCACAATATTTATTAACCTCAATCGCTCGTGTTGGAGCGATTCTAGCTATCTATCGAGGTGGGACTGATTATTCTCAATTTTCAACCTCTTTAATTAATAAATGTTAAAAGCATTAGACAAATCCAAAACATCAACTTGAGGTAGGAAATTGCCCTAACATTATCCCCAAAGATATGAGCTGGGTTTAATCCAAATTAATTTCTCGTCACGTGCAAACCCTCATATTTAAGTCCAAAAAAACTTTTTAGATAACCAAAATTTCAAGATTTTGTTGAGGGTTAGAATTACCATTCGGAGCATTTTTAAATATTCCCAAATTTTATAATAATTTTCTCAATCATTTATGTCACAACCCGCATTTTCACCGCATAAAATAACTTATCAGAGTAAGGAAAAATGCGCGCCATGATGCCACGTCAGCAGGGGATAACTGCGGACGCTCAGGAAGACTCCTACTGAAACATGAAGAAAGATTCCTTCAGTTATTTTAAGGAAAAAAATTAGCTAAATGCAAAGGTTAGCTGTATCCCTCGGCTTGGTGGCTCACTTAGTCCACGAATCAAAATATAGTTATACGCTGCGGAAAAATACTTGTTTAGATTGACTCAAACATCCTACATGAGTATAAACGTCCCCAAAGGACAACTCATGGTATGCAAGACTCTAAATTTTTAATAGTAGTAAGAATAGCTTTTACGGTCGCCAAATATAACATACTAGAGTTTTTAAATTATGTTGTGCATGAAGTAGTAGTAATAGATTTTATAGTTGAAAATACATAACATGCATTCCTAGCATAAATTCTCCCAGAGAGTAAGTGGTACACATCCACATATAGAAAACTAAGCAGCTAGCAAGTTTCTAAAAGTAACAATATTGTGGGCGTCAACAAACTGACACGAACCCATATACAGAAAAGTATGTCTGAACCAGTAACTAAAAAAAATAACAAACTATCTCGTTGAGATAAGGTAACAACCACAGCCAACACTGCCGCCCAGAAACTCCAAAACTAGCTCTGCTATCTGCTACTGCTCTGAACCTGAGGTATTCCAAAAACAGAACACCTCAGCAAGAAGGAACAAATGGTGGCAGAAATTAATAAGCCCAAATAAACAAAGGTCAAAGGGGTACCAACCCAAGATCAACAGTACTGAAATAAAGCACAAAAAGTGGAACAAGTCATCATCATGAAAAAGAACTCTTACGTGATTCGTCACGTACAATAATAGTACACCAGAGCACGAGGCTATAAGGTGACAACATGAATAATTCGTAAGGAAGAAGTACAAATCCTTTATTAGGCACCTGTGGTCGACTTTACCCAAAAACACGGGCATGGTGGCCACTCGTGGACACACCACCCAAAAAAAACGGGCGAGGTGGTCACTCTTGGACACACCACCCAAAAACACAGATATAAAATCCGTCTAACTGCGAGGGAGTCTCATACTCTCCACCATACACCGCAGACATCCAAAAGCCGGGTAGACTTCCACAGATCACTAATGAAGGAAACAAACACTGCGGAGGTGGAATCGTCCACTAACTCCCGCAATCAAGAAAACCACCCAGAAAACACCACATATCTCAAGATTTGGCTCGTTAGATTCTACTTGACATTACTATATACAAGACGTGGCTGATCAACCCTTAGGAACGATTTACATACATAATTAAACTCTAATACGTTCAATAACGATAAATAAGGCAATTAAAGCCAATATTATAAACATTTTATCAAACCTATATGAATTTACCAGATTCAGTTAACAAAACAAGATTTAGAAATTCTCAAGTGATCGAAAGATTAGACATAGCTATAACTTGGAAAGAAGATAAAGGAACAAAACTCATTCATTACCATTAAATCGGACAAGGGGAAACGAGGGGAAACCACCACTTGCCTTGGTTTTACCGGAAAAGTCCTCTGAAGCACTCCACGTCGTAGATCGGGGCAAGAGAATGTGGGAGGAGATGAAATCTAGACAAAAATGGCCGAAATAGAGGTTAGGGCCGAAAAACCCTAACGCGAAATCTCAAGAAATGGGGAAGATATTACCACGATGGCGTAGCTCTCGGCGAGAGCTTTCCGAATCTATGTTCGGATGAAGATTTCGGGCACCGGAGCACCGTCGGCGGCCACCAGAAGATTCACGAAAAAGAAACTCTCTCTCTCGCTCGCTGCTCTGGTTCAGTAGAAAAGATATCGGAGAAGATAAAGTTCGGTTCTAAAACCTAAGTCTAAGAATATATATATATATATACTGTTTATAAAAAGTTTTGTCAAAAACAGATTATTTCGAGCAGTTTCGCAGGAACACATAATAGAGGCCTAGGATTACTCCAAATCGAAACTTGTCCAACATGAAAGTTGTAGATCTCGTCGAGAAGAACAAATTTCATGTTAACGAGTTTTCCAAACGACATTGTTTTGACCCTTAAAAAGGCATCCGAACGTAAATAATAACGGACTACACGAGAACAAGCCTACGGGTACTCGAGAGGTAGAAAACGACTACTCGAGTAGTTCAAAATGACTAGAGTAGTTCAGAAAGGATACTTGAGTAGTTCAAAATGACTACTCGAGTAGTTCAGAAAGGCTACTCGAGTAGTTCAAAATTACTACTCGAGTAGTTCAGAAAGGCTACTCGAGTAGTTCAAATGACTACTCGAGTAGTTCAGAAAGGCTACTCGAGTAGTTCAAATGACTACTCGAGTAGTTCAGAACGGCTACTTGAGTAGTTCAAATGACTACTCGAGTAGTTCAGAAAGGCTACTCGAGTAGTTCAGAATGACTACTCGAGTAGTACCAGAAACTTCACTCGTGCAGAAAGAATAATCACTCGAGTAGGCAGACAAAGACTACTCGTATATATATAAAAAATATCACTCGAGTCATAAAATCACTCGAGTATGATAGAAGAATCTCTCGAGTATATACTGATGATTCACTCGTGTAATTAACTGACCACTCGGGTAAAAAAAATGAAATTTACATAAATCCATAAATTCTTTACAAATATATCCCGGAAATTAAACTATTTCAATGAATAGTGTTTTTAATTTTTGAATAGTACTTGTTGGGTATACTGGAAAATGTGTACTAGATTTAAAGAAGCCTCACCTTACTCAATGATATGCATCAAGGTGTATTTGATGTTATTTTGAGTTTATATGTGCAGGTTAAGAAAATGCAGGAATGCAGGAAAAAGTTTCTAAGTCCATGAGTCGACACCAGAGAAACTGTGTCGACACTTATGAAGGCTTGTGTCGACACTGGAGAAATGTTGTGTTGAAACCTGGAGTCAATTGTGTCGACACTTGGAAAGGCTGTGTCGACACCAGAAGAAACTATGTCGACACACAGAGGCAGTGTCGACACACAGAAAAGCTTAGTCGACATCAACTATGTCAACATAGAGAGACAGTGTCGACACACAGAAAAGCTTAGTCGACAACAACTGTGTCGACAAACAGAGGCAGTGTCGACAAACAGAGGCAGTGTCGACACACAGAAGACTTTGTCGACATCAACTGTGTCGACACACAGGACTTGTTTCGACACATAGCAGACTTTTAACAAAGTTAATTTTTGTGAAGAAAAGAAGTGACTGTGTCGACACAATAGAACTAGTGTCGACACATTCTACAGAAGCTGTGTCGAGAAGTAGTGTCAACACAAAGGGAGCTGTGTCGACACCACCAAGGCTTGTGTCGACACTTAGTCTACTTGTGTCGACACATGATGAAGTTCAGTCTCGACACTTTACTGACAGAGACAGAGTTTCAAGAAGTGACTGGAAGACTTGATAGCTGCCATAACCAACCGGCCTACTACAACTGTCAGAGCTGTCAGAAGTCTGTTAGAAACCGGATCAACCGGTTACCATGGAGAAAGTCTATATAAGGACATTCTTTATCAACTGAAGAATAATTCAATAACAAATATAGAGATACATACAAACTAAAGAAGATTTTCAACAGAAGATCTAAGAAGACATTCTCAAGTGGTGATCTACTCAGAGTTTGTCAAGAGAATTCAAAGAAGAATTCAAAAGAATCTTCAGAAGAATTTGGAGAGAGAGAGCTCCATCTATTCAAGTGAAGAAAGGGACTTACATCAACAAGTCTCTTAAGTGTAGATTCTGAACCAATCTGCCAAGAAGAATTCAGATTGATTTCTGAAATTCAAGAAAGAAGCTGATTGAAGATCGACTTCAAAGGAGATCAACCCTACTGTGTTCAGATTCAAGAAGCTTTGAAGAAAGATAAGACAGGTTGATCTCTATCATCAGATTCGTTCAAGAACTGATCAAGAAACCATTCATCCTTTCTCTCTCAACCAGGGTGGTGGTAGATTTCAAATTTACATCTATTTGTTGTAGGATCTTTTTAAGATCTGAGTTGTAAGCCTGATTTATAAAGGCTGAGTTGTAGGAGATAAGTTCTCTGAGTGGTAGGCCTTGTTGAAGGCTGAGGTAGGGCTGTGAGCCTGAGTTGTAGGAGATTGTTATCTCTGAGTTGTAGGCTTTGTTGAAGGTTGAGGTAGGGAAGATTGCCTGAGCTGTAGGAGTATGGACTCACTCTGAGTTGTAGGAACCTTGTTTGGGTTCTGATCTGTAAGATCTGAGGATCTGAGGAGAAGGAAAGAAGTTAGGCCGAATATAGCACACTGCTAGATAGACGAAGGGGGAAAGTGGATGTAACCAGACCTTGGGGAACCACTATAAATCAGTGTGCAATCTGTGAATGTGTGTGGTATTATTATTTTTGTGCTGTGATAGCTGTAGAACTATCTGATTTTATTAATTAACTGAATTAAAAGTTTTGCCTTAAAAGAAAAAGGAATTACACCTATTCACCCCCCCCCCCCCCCTCTAGGTGTTTAGGAACCAATTCTTTCAAATGGTATCACAGGGAGGTTACTCAAAGAAAGACTTAACAGTCTGAGTAAGATCTGTAAGGCAGTAATAAGTTAAAGAAGATGGGTTCAGGAGAAAACCATAAAGAACTTGGTTCAATGAAGTTGCCTATCTACAGGAAGGAAATCTTTGGAATTTGGAAGGAAAGGGTCAGACTATTTATGGAGGCATCTGATCCTAGAATTTATATAACAGATCAGGAAGGACCATATGTTCCAATGAACGTTTCTGTTCTTGATGCTAATCAAAGGACTCCTAAGGATTTTTCAGAAATGATAAAAGATGAGATCATCTTGGCTACAATGGATAAAAGAGCACAGAATATTATAGTGAGTGCCATAGATGATTCAACATTCCAGAATCTGATTCACTGCCAAACTTCCAAGGAGATATGGGACACTTTGGTTGTCTACATGGAGGGTTCTGAAGAGGTTAGGCAAGATAGAAAGACTATGCTTAATCAAGAGTATGTGAGTTTCAGACAAGCCAAGTCTGATAGTATAATTGAATGTTATAAGAAGTTCTACAGAATTGTAAATGAATTAATGTCCTATGGAAGAATCTTCAGTACATATGAGCTGAATGACAAATTCCTTTGGTCTTTGACTAAGGATTGGGATACAAAGATTTGTGCCATAAGGGAAGTGGCCAGACTAGCAGAGATTTCACCTCCAACACTGTTTGGTAAATTGTTGTCTTATGAGATGCAGTTGTTGGCCAGGAAGGAGGAAGAGAAAAATACAAAGGGTGACCATAGAGACAAGTCAGTGGCCTTCAAGGTAGAAGCCACAAGGAAGAATAGGAGAATGTCTCCATCTTCTCCTAAGAAAGATGCAGAAGTGAACTCAGAAAATTCTGATAATCCCAGTTCAGACAGCAGTAATTCAGATGAAGATTTTGCTGCTTTCACTAGGCAGTTTCAGAGATTCTTAAAGAAGAAGCCGTGGAAATCTAAGCCATCATCATCTCAGTCCAAGGATGACTATTATCAGAAGAGAAAATCATCTAGGAAGGACAAGAGTGGGACAAAGCCTAGCAAGTCAACTACATCAAAGATCATTTGTTATTGCTGCAATAGACCTGGACATGTTGTGGCTGACTGTCCAGACAAAAGGAAGGAGTTTACTGATAAGAAGAAGTCTCAGCACAAGAGCAAGAAGGATAAATCCTTGGTAGCTAAGAAAGAGAAAAGTTGGACAGATCAATCAACTTCAGAGTCTGAATTTGAGGCTGAGGCCTATATTGGTCTGTTTGCAACAGAAGAAGAGGATGAGTTCTTGAGATTACTGGACTCTATATATGAACAAGAAGACCATCAGTGCAAAGGACTGATGGCTATGTCTGAAGAAGACCAGTGACAGGATCAACCTGGCCCCAATAAGGTAAAAAGTTCATCTGTAGATTCTGATTACTTCACTGGATCAGAATCAGATGCATCTGCATCAATAGATGTGGATGAGTCTGAATCCGAAGGAGATATTTATCAGCTGATAGATGAATATGGGGATTTGTTGCAGACACTCAAGAGAAGCAAAAACCTGGCCAAAATCTGGCTAAGGAAATTGCAGCTCTTAAGTTGGTTGCATCTGATTCAGATAAGCTACTGGATCAGAAGATGAATGAGATTGCCAGGCTGAAAAACATAACTGTTATTCAGATGGGTACAATCACATTCAAAAATGATCAGATCAAAAGTCTGGAAAACAGATTTCAGAAAGAGAAGGAGATAGTGGCAAATTTCTCTAAGCCAAAATCTGTCCTACCCCTAATTGATGACTTTGTGTCTCAAAATGGTAAGGCAGGATTAGGCTTTAAGGGAACTACATGGGCTGCCCAGTTCAATAATAAAGGCAAAGCCCTAGCACAAAATAAAAGAGCTGCTGCCAACAATACAGCTAAGATTGTACCTGAAAAGAGGTATAATAAGTATGAGTGCTGGTGTTGTGGTAAGATATGCCATTATGCCTTAGACTGTTGGCACAATACCATTGTCAGAAAGGATAGCAGTCTACCTATTAGAAGTGCTGCAGGCAGATTTGTCAAGTTTCAGGCTAACTTGAACCAAGGACCCAAAAGTTATTTGGGTTCTAAGGTTAAGTAATCTTTGTTACAGGTGAGTCCAAGTTTCCATACCCCTATATGGTACTTGGACGGTGGATGTTCCAGGCACATGACTGGAACAAGAGGATTGCTAAAGCACTACTCACCAATACTGAATAGGCCTAAAGTAATCTTTGGTGGTTCTGAAAAAGGAGTCATCAAAGGGTTTGGTAACATCTCTACCAACTCAATCACTATCACTCAAGTGGCTTATGTGAAGGGTTTGAAACACAACCTAATAAGCATAAGCCAGCTGAGTGATCTTGGATATGACATTTCATTTATCAAAAATGGGTGTCATATCAAGAGATCTAGTGATCAAAAAGTCATATTGACTGGCTATAGAAATAGAAATATATATTGCCTAAATTTTGAGTGTGAGAATAAAAATTCTCCTATCTGTCTTGTGGTTGATGAGAAAGCCTCTCATTGTGTCAAATGGCACAAGAGGCTGGCTCATCTTAACTACAAGACTATTGACCAACTCTTTAGTAAAGAGTTAGTGAGGAATGGTCCTTAAGTTAAGTGCTATAAGGATGAGATATGCTCAGCTTGTCAAAAAGGCAAGCAGACCAGATCCTCCTTTCATAGCCTAGGAACCAAAGACTCTGTGAGGTGCTTATACCTCTTGCATATGGATTTATTTGGTCCTATGCCAGTTCATAGTCTAGGTAGGAAGGTTTATACTTTTGTGGTAGTAGATGACTATTCTAGATTTTCATGGGTATTCTTTCTGAGACAGAAATCTGAAACCCCAAATGTCTTCTGCAATTTTGTCAAACAAATTCAGAATGAATTAGATAGTTCAGTGGTCAAAATCAGAAGTGACCATGGAACTGAATTCCAATCTGAAAGTATGACAAGGTTGTGTGAAGAATTTGGGATTCATCAGGAATTCTCCTCACCTAGAACACCTCAGAAAAATGACATTGCTGAAAGAAAGAATAGGACATTGATTGAGGCTGGAAGAACACTATTGAGTGATACTACTCTCCCAAAATATTTTTGGGCTGAGGTAGTAAACACTGCATATCATGTGCTCAATAGGGCTTCCATCACCAAAAGCCACAAAAAGACACCCTATGAGGTTATGAAGGGCAAAAAACCAAACTTATCCTATTTTAGGACCTTTGGTTACAAGTGCTATGTACTTAACAATGGCAAGTCTCACCTAACTAAGTTTGCTGCCAAATCCCAAGATGGGATATTTGTTGGGTACAACAATAATAGTAAGGCTTATAGGGTCTACAATTTGGCTACTCAAGTTGTAGAAGAGTCAGTTCATGTCATATTTGATGAATGTAGACTTATTAACAGTGAGTTGCCTAGTTGTTCTTGTAGCTCCACAGGTATGCAACAGAAGATGGACCAACTTACTATCAGAGAAGATCCAAATGCAAAGCAGGATGAGGAAAATCATAGTTGTTGTCCAGGGGGAGTACAAGACACTCAAGAGAAAAATAAAGACCATGAGGTGCAGCATAATGAAGAGATTGAAGAAGGTCAAACGGTTGATAGATTACCTCCAGCAGTTAGACATTTAAAGGATCATCCCGCACACCAGATCATTGGTGATCCAAGACATGGAGTACAAACAAGGAGCAGGAACTTAAATACAGTTCTTTGCTCAAGTTTCTTATCTTAATTGGAACCCAAGAGATTTGAAGAAGATATTCATGACCCACACTGGATTGATGCTATGCAGGGGGAGTTAAATCAATTCAGAAGGTGCAAGGTCTGGGAGTTGGTTCAAATACCAAAGGGCCACAATATCATATGGACAAAGTAGATTTATAGAAACAAGCTTGATGAGAGTGAGATCATAGTGAAGAACAAGGAAAGACTAGTTGCCAAAGGATACAGGCAGGAAAAGGGCATTGACTTTGATCAGACTTTTGCTCCAATGGCAAGGTTGGAAGCAATCAGGCTATTCCTTGCCTATGCAGCATATTAAGCTTCAAAGTATTCTAAATGGATGTTAAGTCAGCATTCTTAAATGGAGACTTAAAAGAGGGGGTTTATGTAGAACAACCCTCAGGTTTTGTTGATCCACTCAAACATAATTATGTTTATAGACTTATGAAAGCTTTATATGGGTTGAAACAAGCCCCAAGGGCTTGGTATGAAACCCTATCTAATTTCCTCATTGAGAACAAATTCTCAAGGGGGAGAATAGATAAGACTCTATTCCTTAGAGAATCCAAAGAAAAGATCATCCTAGTCTAAATATATGTTGATGACATAATATTTGGTTCTACTGAAAATAACCTTTGTAGAAAGTTTGCAAAACTTATGCAAGAGAAATTTGAAATGAGCATTATGGGAGAACTTAAGTTCTTCTTGGGACTCCAAGTAAGACAGACTGATGATGGTATGTCCATATATCAGTCTAAGTTCACCCTGGAGTTAATTAAGAAGTATGGTATGGAGTCATCCACTACCATGAGAACTCCAATGGGGACAAGTATGTCTCTAAGCAAAGATGATGTATGGAAACCTGTAGATTAGTCTTTGTATAGAGGAATAGTTGGATCCCTCCTATATCTGACTGCTAGTAGACCAGATATCATGTATGCTACATGTGTCTGTGTTAGGTACCAATCCTGCCCTAAAGAATCTCATTATACTGCTGTCAAAAGGATTTTGAGATATCTTAAGGGCACACCTAATCTAGGCCTTTGGTATCCTAGGAATAGAGATTTTCTACTAATGGGCTATTCAGATGCAGACTTTGCAGGTTGCAAAGTAGATAGGAAAAGCACAACAGGCACCTGTCAATTTCTAGGAGGAAGACTGGTGTCATGGAGCTGTAAGAAGCAGACTAGTGCGGCAATTTCCACAGCTGAGTCTGAGTATGTTGCTGCAGGAAGTTGCTGTGCACAAATGTTGTGGATACATCTTTAGTTAGAAGATTATGGTATTCAGGTAAGTAGAACTCCATTATTATGTGATTCTACTAGTGCTATTTGTATTGCACATAATCATGTTTCACATAATAGAACAAAACTTATAGAAATAAGATACCATTTTCTTATAGATCATGAGAGAAAGAAGATATTTCATTAGAATTTGTTAATACTGATTTACAAATTGCTGACATGTTCACAAAGCTTTTAGATGAAACTAAATTCAATAATTTCAAAATTGAATTAGGAATGTTGAACATAAATTAGTTTAACAAATTTGGCTAAGTAAAATTGTGTCGACACGAAACGTTGTCTGTGTCGACACATAGTAGTTGGTGTCAACACTCCAGGGAAGTGATGTCGACACATCCAGAAAATTGGTGTCGACACTTTAGAGAAGTAGTGTCGACACATCCAGAAGTGGTGTCGACACTTAGAATCAACACACAGATTTCGTCGAGCGCAGAATCTACTAATCGTCGAGTGCAGAATGGACACATATCGTCGAGCGCAGATTCAACAACACTTCGTCGACCTCAAGTCGTCGACTTCACGGGCTCTTCGTCGAACTCGACCAAGACAAATAGAATTGGTGTCGACATATAGAAGTCAACACTCAGTCGAGGCATTAGAAGTCTGTGTCGACACATTTCAACTGTGTCGACACATTAAGAGAATATTGACGCGCCTTTTGAACTTCATTATTTAGAAGGGTATAAATAGGTCAACAACATATACTGTCGACACACTCTCCATCTTTTCGAGACCAAAACCCTGTGTCGACAAATTCTCTCTTCTCACTCCAAGCTTTCACTCAACCCCAATGGCGCCAAAGCTTGAAGATAACGTCAACGAAGACCACTAGAAGATATGCACTTTACAGTGACGTTTTTTTTTTGCGACGTTTTGAAAACGTCACTGTTTGTTTTCTTTCTAGCGACGTTTTTTTAAAAAAAACGTCGCTACTGCAAAAAATAGTATTAGCCACGTTTTCATGAAAAAACGTCAATATAAATGCTCAGTTTTGGTGACGATTATTTTCAATACGTCATCAAAACATAGGATTTTTGTAACAAAAAAATTGTTACTAAGAAGTTCAAAGTAATTTCCTTATAATCATGTCATTTACTAACCAAGTTAATTTTTTTTTCTGTACGGAGAATACAATTACATCAATGAGCTGAGACACTAGGCGATCGAATGCTTCATTATGGTAGGAGGCCAGTTGTGATAGTGACAGTTGACTACGTAGACATCGATAAGCAAATTAGTCGACAAAGTCTAAGATACGATATCCCAACCTCGTATCAAATCAAATGCCCCTACTAAGAGTGCGTTGTGAGGTTTTTGAGAACTTAATATCGTATGAAATGACCATGCACATATTTTTTGAGGTTACACTGCAACCTTGTGTCAAATATTCCATACGAAGAGGTTTTAATTGGGGGTTCTATTGGAGTTGTGGAACAGTACTTCCGGTCTTCTTGTTTCTCACACCGGGTAATTCGCCCACGTGTGCTTAGAGGAATCGAAGTGTGAATCCCTCCGACAATTGCGCATGGCGCCGACGACAGCGGGGGTCCGGGGGCGGCAGCCCCCGGTGGAGGTCCCGCTGTCCGGACAGCGGGCAGGGGTCCAGGGGATAGCGTCCCCGGTGGGGGCTCGGGGGCAACGCCCCCGAAACAAAATCAGTTTTGGGTTTCCCGCACGGGTGTGCGCGCAGATATCAAGGGAGCAATGCCCCCGATTCTGTTTGAGGTCAGTGTCCGGGCCCAAATTTTTTTAATATATTAATATTTTAAGAAGTATTGACATTGACTTTTTGTCTAGCTATATAAGACATCAATTTAATCACAATCGTCCAAAATAAATAAATATTACCGCTGTTTTCCAACCCTATCACATATTCCTCTCAAAACCCTCTCCACGACACCATCAGGCCGCCACTTTGCCACAGCCGCTCCCAAACCCTATCTACCTCTCCACCCCGCGCCGTCAACCCTTCTGCGCGATTTCTACCAGGTCTCGCCGGATATCCAGACGCGGGAATCCCTCATTCCTCCTCTCACCTCCATTCCAGAGGATTCCGATGCCATCCCGGGTCTCCTCCGTTCTATAGGCCTTCGACAACACCATCTAGGGTTCTTGCTTGCCTCCATTCCCACAACGGATTGAAGGTAACTTTTCGATTACATTTCCTTCTACGTTTCCATTTTTGATTTCTTTCCCCGGTATCCTCCGTTCCACAGGCTTCCGACAGCACCATTTCTGGCGGCCTCATCGAACTTGCTCGCCTCCGTTCCACTTGCGGAGCCTTTGGTCACGTTTACATGGGGATGAATCTAGATTCCGGCGAGCTTCTTGCCGTGAAGCAGGTTTCGTGCTTAATTTGGTTTTGGATTTTATATATTTTTTGTTCTTTGGTCATTCTTGTTTTATTTCGTCGCAGGTTTTACTCGGGACTAACAATGCTTCGAATGAATGCTCAAGTTAGACTCTTTTTTTCTGTTAATTTCAAAATACAACCCTCATATTTTGGTCTTGCAAGTTCTTGATTTGAACCTGTTATTTTTGTCTTCTTCGTTCATGTATGAAGACTCCTATAAGGGATTCGAGTTGCTAAAGGTGAAATCTTTTTTTATTTTTAATTAGCTGGAGAGATTCTAGTTTTCTTTTTAGAGATCTGTTTTGGAATATATGTATATATTTCTTCTACATATCTATTTTATGGATCATCTGATGAAGAGTATAATTTAAGTTTGCAGTTCCCTATAGTTTGATGAATTTTAATGGCATATAACTGCATGAAAATAGCAAATCGCTACTGAATATGCTAATCTACATTCTAGAAAGCAGAATCTAATTAACTTGTTTTTTAGGCCTTGGTCGATGTCATCAATGAGTGGCATATTTAGAGTCTCTTCAATCTATAAGGTTGGTCTAAAATATGGTTTTCTCTGTCATAGACTATTTTTCCCCTTTACTAATACTGATTCTCATGCAGTCAATTCCTGGAGCTCAGAGTATCTCCTCGACAGGTTATTTTATACTTTCCATACCCTTAGTATTTGGTTGCATTTTTGAGATGTGTATTTTAAAATGAGCTAACACTAGTTTTCTTGCATTGTTTGTAATTTTACAATGAGAATTACAATGAGAATTTTGCATGGAGCTCCTGTTAATAGAGGGCATGGAAAGGGTCTGTAGTATGAAGCCTTATCTCCTCGACAGGTCATGTAGTTTGTGATCGCTAAGGGCTTGACCACATCTGAATGATTGTGCTGAAGTTTGGACCCATAATGTCAATTTGAGAAAATAGGATTCTCAATCTCAGCTAGTAATAAGCTGCCTATGTTTTTATTTTTTTCATTGCGCTCACAATAACTGCTGCGCTCTCAAGCATAACCCAAAACAACTTAACCATTTCCAGAAGTGTCATTTAATATCCACACATTTGTTTTTCATTTTCTATGTATAATTTGAATCCTTAGTTACAAATAAATTATCTTTATGTTGTAATAGGTGTAACATCGCCCTAATATCTGGCTTTTGATTTTCAAAAGTTTGGATTTTGTTCTATATTTGATATCATTTACCTTGTCCTGGGTCACCTTGTACGGGCTCAAAGAACACTTGAGGTGGCACACAGGTTGTTCCTGTAGGTAAACGGGGCGGGCTTGCAGAGGGAGATTGCATAAGGTTGTGATTGCACAGGTACGAGGGCCTTTGAGCACAAATTGCGTGGGCTCTAATGGAGAGGCTGTCAAAAATGGCATTGTTTGTAATTTTACAATGAGAATTATGGAAATCCACAACCTGAAATTTCAAATCGATTGAAGCCTCAGTTCCTACTCCTCGAAAGCTAATAGATTTGAACCAGGTCTCCTTGCCGGTAATCACAAAGATCCTCTGTTTTTGAATTGAACCTGTGTGCATCGATTGATTATTCTGACATGTATCTTTTTTCAGAATGATGAAGAAACAGACCCATTTGGGGCGGAGCGGGAGGATATGAAGATGGAGAAGTTGAGAAGGTTTGAAGCTTCTTCCATGGATGATGATCTCAAGCTCTCAGTATGCAGAGAAATTGGGAGCAGTTCAAACCGGTTGGGTAAGAGAAAAGTTTCATGGCAAGATCAGCTCGCGTTGAGAGTTTGAGTGCCACTATTTTTAGTTCTACTATATGAATCATATTGGCTGCTGTAAAAAGAGGGATTCCGGTGTTGTACACCTAACTGAATCTTTGTTTATGATTCCGAGTAGATTTTTTCCACTTCAAAAAAAACCTTGAGAAATCAGGATTGGGTGGAAATTTGGGTATTAAAATGTGAGATTTCAATGCATTGATCCTTGTAAGTTAAGTGGGGGAAGGAAGAGCTGGAAATATATTGCATGATCTACACGGCCATTTCAAAGCACTCTTTCTGATTTATATATGAAAACTGCATTTTTCCATGTACTTGTTTTATAGATGTGAATTCTATCTGCTATCCTTAACTTGGTATATTATTCATGACATTATGAAATATTTAAATATTGAAGAATTCTCTTATCATGCATATATACACCAAAAATACATATATGAGATCTATGTAAGTACACTTTTTTAGTGTTACATAGATACAAATTGATAGGGTAGTCACCTAGTTGGTTGTCCATCGACCAACTATCCAAATCCTCTAAAATTCTTTGTAGATTTTCGTTACCGGTTTGGCACAAACTGCTGGCAGCAGTTTGTGCCCGGTTTGGCACAAACTGCTGGCAGCAGTTTGTGCCAAATCTGGTACAAATTGCTGGCAGCAGTTTGTGCCCAGTTTGGCACAAACTGTGCCCAGTTTGGCACAAACTATTGCCAGCAGTTGGCACCAGCAGTTTGGCACAAACTGCTAGCGCTGTTGTCATCAATTTGGTTAAAATAGTTGCCAGTATTTTATGGATACATATTGTGGGCTCTTTATGTTTTCTTTTCACATTATTATACTTTTTTTCAAGTTATTTATGTTAACCTTGCATGCAATTAGAATAAATATTTAATCTTGTGTTTCAATTTTGTTTGTTATGCAGACAATTGATCAATTTTATTTGTTATGCTTACAGTTTGAAAAGATGATGTGGGAGATGGTGTACAAATGAAGTTGAATGCTCATCATGCTTGTTTCAATGTCAATGAAACTAATGATTAAAGAAGAAAATTTTGAAGGCTCATAGTGCTTGTTTTGTTTTTGTTGTTTTTTTTGTATTGAAAACAATGTATATATTGAATGATTATATTTTTTTGCAAGTTATGCTACTTGCAACAAGTTTGTTTATCATTAATATGATCTTTTGTATGTTTATACAATTCAATGTTAATGATGATGCATTATGTAGGTATTTTAATTATTTTATTTTGTAGAACTCAAGCTCTCATTATTTGGACATGTTTCAAATCTCTCTCAATATTTCTTAGTATTACTCTCAAAAATATTTAAAATATAAAAAATAATATATTAAAATAATATTTATAATTTTAATTAAGATTTTAGATGCTAAATTAATTTTTAGAGTTTAAATTATCATAAATTTCTATTTTTAAAAATTTCTTTCCTTAAAATGCAATGTTATGTTTTTTTTTAAAAAAAATTATAATAGATTTTTAATTGCGTCGAAGTTTTGTAAAAATAAAAATCGTAGTAAAATTATTATTTTTTGACGTTTTTTGAAAGTGTCACGATAGAGCAATCATGACATTTTTTTTGAAAAAGTGTCGCGATAGAACCACTGTCAATTATGACGTTTTTTTTGGAAAACTGTCACTATAGAGCAATTGCCAAACATGACGTTTTTTTGGAAAAAAACGTCACGATATAGTACATTCCATTCACGACGTTTTTTTTAAAAGCGTCACAAAGAGCTACGGTGACGGCCACAATCATGACGGTTTAGTGACGTTTTTATAAACGTCACGAAAACTATCGTGACGCTTTAAAATCGTCACAAAAGTTATAAAAAAACGTCACCATATAGCGACTTTGTTGTAGTGGACTATGAGCTGGTTCGCAACGCTTTTGATAATGCAGAATCCGAGATTAAAGCAGTAGTAACCCTAATTGCAGAAAATGGGTTGGAATTTCTGGTATCTGAACCTACAAAGATATGAAAGAAAGAAATACTGGAATTCTTTGGTGCAGCTACTTTAGATTCGACTGGACTTAAGATCAAATCTACAATTCAGGAAGCTAAAGTTAAACTTACCTTGAAGAGCTTGAGGAAAACTTTTCAACTCCCAAGAACTCAAGAAGAAGAAGAAGTTCCCTCTACCAAGACTAGGGAATTGAAGCACTTCAGTGGTGTGGATTGGATTCCACCATGAAGATTGGATCTGCAATGAACAGAAAAGGGATGAATCTGCAAGGAAAATTCCTTTTTGAGGTGGTTGGAAAGGTCATTCTCTGCAAGCCTGGGGGACATGATAGGGTTTCAGCCTATATGTTCAGCCTGATGACCAGGATTATCTTCAGACTGAACACAGATTGGTCTGCAGTAATCTTTGAAAAGATTAAGGAAGGCATTAAGAAGCCAAATCTGGGTAGAATCATGAGTCTATACTTAGCTGGAACAATTCCAGAAGTAATGGAACAGACTGCTGGTTCTAAGATCAACCACATGAGAAGAATGAATATCAGGATAATCTCTAGATGGGACAGAGTCCTAACAAATGACATGCCTGATGAAGAGAGGCCAGAGATTCCTGAAAAATCACCTGCTCAAGACATTACAGATGATGCTCAGGTGCAGCGGGAGTCTCATCTTGAGGAAGAGCCAACACACTTGGAAAGTGAAATGGCTACACAAACTATACATGAGGTAATCCATGAAGTCAATCAATCAATTTTCAATAATTAGGATGAATCACTAACTGTGCCTTTGGTTGATGTTGACCAGACCACTCAACTAAACAGCCAAGCACAGGATGTTATCATGGAGGATACATCTACAGCTACTGATGCTCCAGAGATAAGAGTATCTCCAGTTCATACTCAACAAGAGTTTACCCTAGAAGATTTATTCACTGATATGGAGCAAGGGACTCTTGGGGAGAAAGCAAGAACTGAGGAGGAGCAAGCTAACATTGAGGGGGAGCAACCTAGGACTGAATAGGAATTGCCTCCTTGTCCTAAGGAAAGAGTTGATATTGCAAGTACCTCAGCTTCTGAAGATGAAGCAGAAATTCAAGCCAAAAAGAGAAAGCTGATGGTTTTCAAAAGGAGAGCCAAAGCTATAAAAGGGCATTGCAAACTGCTCCACAACCTACCCCAGCCACTGATTATAGTTCTTTGTTGGTATCTTTGCAAGTGAAGTTAGATGAATAAAGGATAGCCATGGAGAAATATATGGATGAGATCCATAAAGATCTACAATTCTCCTTGGCTCAAGATATCAAATCCATAAGATTTGAAGTAAATCAGAATAAGAAGGAAATGACAGATTGTTTGCACAAAGGTGGCAATGCTGTAGTCTATCTAGCCAAACAACAAGTAGGCATAAAGAGTCAAGTTGATGATATAGCTGTTAAGCAAGGCTATGTCCTTGAAAATCAACTAAGGATTAATGACAATCTGACTGAATCACATAATGTGATTGTTACAAAGTTAAAGAATATCGATGCTGCCCAGACTGAGGCAAGTGCTAAAGCCAAGTCAGATTTTGACAAATAATTGCATGAAGAACTAGCTGCTGTCCAAACAGCTATTAAGACTTCACAAAAGATCATTTCTGATCAGCTACTGAAAATAAAGTCATTTATAAAGATGGTGTTAATTATCTAGATGAACAAGTAAGATTTCAGAAAGATGACCTCAGAGATCATATTAAAAGAGAAGTCATAAAGGGGGAGAGAGTATTAGTCAAAGCAGTCTCAGATCATTCTAAATGGATATCTAATAGCATCAGAGCCACCCTTGGATATCCACCCCTCTGTGATGATGATAATGTAACTGAGTCAAGTGTGC
Organism: Platanthera guangdongensis; assembly: GCA_039583875.1. Taxonomy (NCBI): domain Eukaryota; kingdom Viridiplantae; phylum Streptophyta; class Magnoliopsida; order Asparagales; family Orchidaceae; genus Platanthera; species Platanthera guangdongensis. The sequence goes on from CM077149.1 coordinate 19,428,231, forward strand.
AACCTGCTTATTTAGAAGGTGATCAACCTGAAGTTGCTCAGGTTATTTACCCTCCAGCAGATTTTGAGATGATTTAGCAAGAAGTACAATCAATATACAGCCCTCTAGAGGGTACTAAAAATGTTATCCTTGAGAAGGTAGAAATGTCATAGGCAGCTGTGAATAAGGAGCAAGAAGCTCAACTTTCAAAGAAGAGATTCAGAGAACAGGCTGAGTTGAAGCCTGATTTTGAGCAGTGGAGCGCAACATCCAGGAATATTATCTCGACTGCCTGGAAAGCTGTGAAGGACAAGACCCATGACAGGGGTAAATGGTACACAGTGCAAGAATGACAAAAACATGAATCTAGGCAGGATGCCATTCTGCAATATAGAAGAAAGGCAAAAGCTGGGAAGCTACCTCCTAATGCTCAGGAGCCTAGCAAGTATTTCCCAAAGCCTTTTCACTATTTTGAAAGGCAAAGAATAAGGCCTGAAGAACAAAAGAAGAAAGATCTGAAGGGCAAGAAGCCAGCTGAAGATACTGATTCTCCAGTACAAGCTAAGATCCAATCAGGCAAAGGAATAGTCATCAAGGAGTCTGTGCAGCCTTAGGATAGATTAACTAGATGTTACAACATTGTAATCTTTAGTTTTAAAAATCTATGTAAACTATTAAGAAACTTTTGAAAGTTTAAACAAAACAATGATTAATGCTTATTATATTTGCATCATTATTCTGTGATGTCATTTTATACATGTTTTGTTTATAAGTTACCCTGTCATATAATGATCTTATACATCATAATGTGTGTTTATTATGAATGGTGTATATCATTGACTAAGGGTTATGACTTCTCCAAATAGGGGGAGATTGTTGGATACATTGGAAAATGTGTACCAGATTTGAAGAAGCCTCGCCTTACTCAATGATATGCATCAAGGTGTATTTGATGTTATTTTGAGTTTATATGTGCAGGTTAAGAAAATGCAGGAATGCAGGAAAAAGTTTCTAAGTCCATGAGTCGACACCAGAGAAGCTGTGTCGACACTTATGAAGGCTTGTGTCGACACTGGAGAAATGTTGTGTCGACACCTGGAGTTAATTATGTCGACAATTGGAAACGCTGTGTCGACACCAGAAGAAACTGTGTCGACACACAGAGGTAGTGTCGACACACAGAAAAGCTTAGTCGACATCAACTGTGTCGACATACAGAGACAGTGTCGACACACAGAAAAGCTTAGTCGAGAATAACTGTGTCGACACACAGAGGCAGTGTCGACATACAGAAGACTTTGTCGACATCAACTGTGTCGACACACAGAACTTGTGTCGACACATAACAGAGTTTCAACAAAGTTAATTTTTGTGAAGAAAAGAAGTGACTGTGTCGACACAACAGAACTAGTGTCGACACATTCTACAGAAGCTGTGTCGAGAAGCAGTGTCAACACAAAGAGAGCTGTGTCGACACCACCAAGGCTTGTGTCGACACTTAGTCTACTTGTGTCGACACATGATGAAGTTCAGTCTCGACACTTTCTGACAGAGACAGAGTTTCAAGAAGTGACTGGAAGACTTGACAGCTGCTATAACCAACCGGTCTACTGCAACTGTTAGAGCTATCAGAAGTTTGTTAGAAACCGGATCAGTCGGTTACCATGGAGAAAGTCTATATAAGGACATTCTCTATCAACTGAAGAAGAATTGAATAACACACATAGATATACATACAAACTAAAGAAGATTTTCAACAGAAGATCTAAGAAGACATTCTCAAGTGGTGATCTACTCAGAGTTTGTCAAGAGAATATAATGAAGAATTCAGAAGAATCTTCAGAAGAATTTGGAGAGAGAGAGCTCCATCTATTCAAGTGAAGAAAGGGACTTACATCAATAAGTCTCTTAAGCGCAGATTCTGAACCAGACTGCCAAGAAGAATTCAGATTGATTTCTGAAATTCAAGAAAGAAGCTGATTAAATATCGACTTCAAAGGAGATCAACCCTACTATTTTCAGATTCAAGAAGCTTTGAAGAAAGCTAAGACATGTTGATCTCTATCATTAGATTCGTTCAAGAACTGATCAAGAAACCATTCATCCTTTCTCTCTCAACCAGGGTGGTGGTAGATTTCAAATTTACATCTATTTGCTGTAGGTTCTTTTTAAGATCTGAGTTGTAAGCCTGATTTATAAAGGTTGAGTTGTAGGAGATAAGTTCTCTGAGTGGTAGGCCTTGTTGAAGGCTGAGGTAGGGCTGTGAGCCTGAGTTGTAGGAGATTGTTATCTCTGAGTTGTAGGCCTTGTTGAAGGCTGAGGTAGGGCAGATTGCCTAAGCTGTAGGAGTGTGGACTCACTTTTAGTTGTAGAAACCTTGTTTGGGTTCTGAGCTGTAAGATCTGAGGATCTGAGGAGAAGGAAAGAAGTTAGGCCGAATCTAGCACACTGCTAGATAGGCGAAGGGGGAAAGTGGATGTACCCAGACCTTGGGGAATCACTATAAATCAATGTGCAATCTGTGAATGTGTGTGGTATTATTATTTCTGTGCTGTGATAACTGTAGAACTATCTGATTTTGTTAATTAACTGAATTAAAAGTTCTGCCTTAGAAGAAAAAGGAATTACACCTATTCACCCCTCTCTAGGTGTTTAGGAACCAATTCTTTCAGTAATTTAATATTAAAATATTCATATTTTATATATTTTGAATAAGAAAACACGAGTTCAAAACAGAGGCCCAAACGCGCGCCGAATTGAACGAAAATCGCACCGTAGGCGAACACTGACACTACGAACACAACGGCGAATTCAAAGCCAAAATCCGACGAGCCATACTTTAGATATAAATTTTTCAAAGCTTACGACAAACATAAATTGCACAAACTTTCGGAAAATCGCCGAGGCCCAAATATCACTCGGATCGCGATGAAACTTGACGAGCAAGTCCAAAATCACTTAACTTAGATTCCAAATGCAAAATTTTTTTATCATTACAACAAGAATTCGGCCGACTCGACTGCAAAGACGCAAAAATGCCTTAACGGCATTGCGTCGTCAACTCGACGTTAAAAGTAATGTCACGACGTCATAAATCTGACGTCGCCCAATCAAATAAAATCATCGAAAAATCGGGGATGTTACAGTCACTCCCCTTAAAAAGAAGTTTCGTCCCGAAACTTAACACAACTCGCAAAACCAAATCAAAACGATAGAATCAAACATAACTGAAAACATAACGACATACCCAAAACTAAGAGATGAGGTGCGGATAAGATTCTCTCATTGCTGATTCCAATTCCCACGTCGTGCTCTCGACGTCCTGGTTTTTCCAAAGAACCTCGACCATAGGAATGGTATTTCTCCGCAATATACGCTCTTGAGAATCCAGAATACGAATAGGTTCTTCCACATACATAAGGTTGGGTTGAATCTGGGGTATCGAGTCGAGGACTTGACGAACATTACGAACACACTTTCGCAACTGGCTCACATGGAACACATCATGGACACCAGGGAAGTTGCAGGCAACTCCAACCTATAAGCTGACACTCCGATGCGCTTAAGAATCTAGAAAGGTCCCACATACAGGGGGTCTAACTTGTGATTCCTTCCAAAACTTTTAACGCCAGACATCGGAGAAACCTTCAGAAAAACCAAGTCTCCAACGACAAACTCCAGATCGACACTTCGCTGATTAACATACTTCTCATAGAGCTCCTGAGCCACACAGAGTTTTTCTCGAATATGAGTCACAACACAATTCATCTCCTCAAGGGCTTCCGGACATAGCAACGGTCTTTCACCAACTTCAGTCCAAAACAAAGGAGTTCTACAACGCCTCCCATATAAGGCCTCAAACGGGGCCATCTGCAGACTCTCTTGATAACTATTATTGTATGCAAACTCCATGAGTCTGAGACGCTCATCCCAAGCACCACCAAACAATTTGCTTTAGATCCAAATACATCTTAGTGGAACCAGGGTGGTCGGCTACACTGGAACCATGAGCTTTAACACAGATCTTAGCCCGAATATCGCCAAAGGCGGGGACGCAAAATCTACTCCGATACTTCAAGGTATCGAACTCATCAAAAGAGAAGTCAGGTAGCTCTCCTTTCATGGTTCTATTCCTGAGGTGCAACAAATCAGGATCATCCTTCTGATGTGCCCGAGTAAGGGAAATTCAAGAGGGTTCTTCCGCTTCCAAACTAGTAGGCACAGTACGAATCCAAACCTCAATGTCCATCAACAAAAATTCTTCTACCAAGGACTGTACCGACATATTAAAAATTTTAGCGGTCTTTCTACTCAAAGCATCGGATACTACATTAGCCTTTCCAGGATGATAAAGAATTTCCACTTCATAATCAGCCACATATTCTAACCACTGACGCTGGCGCAGATTTAGTTCTTTCTGAGTGAAGACATACTTAAAACTCTTATGGTCTGTATAGATCTTGCACAATGCGCCATACAATAAGTGTCGCCACAGTGCCGTGCATAAATTACGGTAGCAAACTCCAAATCATGCGTAGTATAGTTTCTCTCGTGAATCTTTAGTTGTCTTGATCCATACGCGATCACTTTACCATCTTGCATTAAAACACAGCCAAGTCCGATGTGTGATGCATCAACATACACAGTATACTCAACTCCTTCAGTAGGTAAGGTTAAAGTTGGGGCAGTATATAATCTCTTCTTCAGTTCTTGGAAAACCTCTTCACACTTATCACTCCAAATGAATGCAGTATTCTTCTGAGTAAGTCTAGTTAGAGGATCAGATAACACCGAAAATCCTTCCACGAATCTTCTATAATAGCCAGCCAGGCCTAAGAAGCTTCTAATCTCCTTATGTGTAGACGGTCTCTCCCATTCCATCACGGCAGAAATCTTGGTCGGATCTACAAAAATACCGTCCTTGCTTACTACATGACCCAGAAAGGACACCTGAGGTAGCCAGAACTCACACTTGCTCAACTTCGCATATAAGTTATGCTCCCTCAGGGTTGACAAAACCAAACGCAAATGCTGAGTATGCTCCTCAACATTGCGGGAATACACCAGGACATCATCTATAAACACAATAACGAATCGGTCCAAGAAATCCTTAAACACCCTATTCATCAAATCCATGAAAGCAGAGGGTGCATTGGTTAAATCAAAATACATCACCAAAAACTCATAGTGTACATGCCGCGAATGAAAAGAGGTTTGGGAAATATATGCCTCACGAATCCTCAACTGGTGGTAGCCTGAGCGAAGATCGATCTTTGAAAATACCGAGCTACCACGCAACTGATCGAACAGACCATCAATCCTTGGCAGGGGATATCTATTCTTAATGGTTACCTTATTCAATTCCCTATAATCGATGCAAAGGCTCATCGATCCATCTTTATTCTTGACAAACAAAACAGGAGAACCCCACAGAGAAGAACTTGGTCTAATAAAACCACACCTCAGCAACTCATCGAGCTGAGTACGAAACTCATCCAACTCATGCGGAGCCATACGGTACGGTGCTTTGGCAATTGGATGAGTACCTGGCTCGAGGTCTATCACAAACTCTATCTCCCTTTCAGGAGGAAGTCCTGGAAGGCTATCAGGAAAGATATTTGGAAACTCTCGCACCACTGAAACATCCTCAAGATGTGGCGTAACAAAAGCTGTTTCCAGAGCAGAAATAGAATCCAAAAATGCCTCGCAACCAGACTCTATAGCACGACAAGCACGTACCGCGGAGATGACAGGGGAAACAATGTCCTGAAATCCATAGACGCTCATAAGTTGTCCGTCGTCCATCCTGAAATCCAGTCGCTTAGCCTTGCACTGGATGACCACATCATACTTGGATAACTAGTCCATGCCCAAAATCACGTCGAAATCAGCCAGATCTAAAATCATCAGATCCACAAAGGATAGAAAATTGCCCAGATAAATATGGCATCTCAGAACTCCTTGATTAGATATCACTGAATCACCTGAAGGGAGCTTGATATTGAAGGAGTTTCCTAATTGATCCACACCCAGGCGATGTTTATCAACAAACCTCTGGGCCACAAAGGAATGGGTGGCACCCGAATCGAAAAGAACGCGCGCCCACATATTCCGCACCTTAAAATCCCCTAAAACCGTAGCATACATAACTAAACAAACGACAACTAGGACAACAATGACAAATAATAAAGATAAACTAAACTGGGGTTAACCTGATATCACTTGTGTAGAGGTTTGAGCTTCCTCACTGGTCATCACGTTCAGCTTTCCTTTTCCTTTATCCAGGTTCGGTGGCGACGGCAGAGCTCGAAGTGGGGCAGGCTGTAGTGGGGGCACGAAGACTTCTAGTGTTCCTTTTGCCCGCATTGGAAGCAAATCCTTTCTTTCATCCAGCACCGACTCACATCATGACCTTTCCTTGCACAGAACGAGCACACTAGCTCTCCCATGGGTGCACCTTGGATGGCGTGCACTTGCTGCTACTTCAGGGAGGCAGTCCTCTTGAAACACCTTTTGTAAGGGTGGCCAGGATGACCACAGAAACTACGCACTTCCTTACTTTTCTTCTTGGACGAAGGCCCAGATGCCCTGGAGCTACCATTCTCAACACCCTTCCTTTTCTCTTTCCTCACCGCAGCACCACGGTTCTTAGCATTTTCAATCGCCTCCACTTTTAAAGCGTCTTCTACTGCTTCAGCAAACTTTCAGCCCGGTAAGCGCATGCCAACTGCTGGACATCGCTTCTTAATCCTCCCAAGAAACGTTTCACCCTACCCTCCTCAGAAGCTACCACATCAGGAGCAAACCTACTAAGTTTGCTAAACTCAATCTCATACTCACTCACGGTGAGCTGTCTCTGCTTCAGATGCAGAAAGTTATTCATCAGGCGGTCTTGCTCGATCGAGGGTAGAAACTTCTTCAGCAATATCTTCTTAAAAGATTCCCAGGAACAGCCTTCCTTCAGACTCTCTCTTTCATGAATCCACCAACTCTTAGCCAGGCCTTTTAACTGATAGGCTGCAATCATCACCTTCTGGGCTTCCAGAATCCCGGAATACGAAAACATCTCCTCGATGGAGATGATCCAATCGTCTATAATCAGAAAGTCAGCACTCCCGTCGTAGGTAGGGGGTCCCAATCGTTGGAAGTGCGATATGAAATTCATTTCTGGTGGTATCGCCATCGGGGGAACTAGAGGAACAAGGGTATCGGGCACGACTTGGCCCAAGGCAGGCTCTTGTACTAAAGGTTGCTGCGCGGGAGCGGCAGACAACAAAGACTGAATTTGCGATTGCATTGCAATCACTTGGCTTGATAGAGCCTCGTTGCACTTATCCAGACTCTCGATAATCACATCACTTTGCGCACCTGATGACTCACCCTCCGACTGGGGAGTCGACCTTCTCGCAGGACGCTTTGGCGGCATTTTTAAAAAAAAGTAAACGGACAACTCATCAAAATCCTAGCTTACAACAAAGACACACGACTAGTTCAAACCATACTTAAAAGACACTTTCTTGCACTACAACTTGCTCTGGGATTTTATAATGATGTTATGTCCTACTTAGTATGATATCCTCTCATCCCATTGACACTTTTGCCTATGACATGAATGCATGGATTCTTTATTTTTATTTAAAATCATGTGTATACATATGTCATCATGTAAATCTTAACTTAGCACATGTGCTTATGCAATGATATGCAATGTATGTAGTTCTATGTATTCTATAAAGGCCCTAATGTATGTTATATGCGGCGTACACATGAAATGTTATGCATCTCATAATACATAACATCGCATGAAATGAGAAAAGAAAACGTGCTAATAGGCACCCATGTGATGGTGGTTATGCATCTCATACTACATAACCGTCACATGTTGCCTCCTATGGTGGATCCATATACAAACACATATTATGCATCTCATACTACATAATATGCCCCGTATACTTTTTATCATGCTATGAGTGTAGTGACTATGCTTCGTCTTAGACGTACTGATGACACATCGGTGCGTGTATGAAATGTCACTAAACAACTAACACTAACAAGGGAAGGTTGCCCGACCAATTGTCAAGCAACCTCCCTCTGATACCAACTGTCATAACCCGCATTTTCACCGCATAAAATAAATTATCAGAGTAAGGAAAAATGCGCGTCATGATGCCACGTCAGCAGGGGATAACTGCGAACGCTCAGGCAGACACCTACTAAAACATGAAGAAAGATTCCTTCAGTTATTTTAAGGAAAAAATCAGCTAAATGCAAAGGTTAGCCGTATCCCTCGGCTTGGTGACTCACTTAGTCCATGAATCAAAATATAGTTATACGCTGCGAAAAATATTTGTTTATATTGACTCAAACATCCTATATGAGTATAAACGTCACGAAAAGACAACTCATGGTATGCAAGACTCTAAATTTATAATAGTAGTAAGGATAGCTTTTACGGTCGCCAAATATAACATGCTAGAGTTTTTAAATTATGCAGTGCATGAAGTAGTAGTAATAGATTTTATAATTGAAAATACCTAACATGCATTCCTAGTATAAATCCTCCCAGAGTGCAAGTGGTACACATCCACATATAGAAAACTAAGCAGATAACAAGTTTCTAAAAGTAACAATATTGTGGGCGTCAATAAACTGACATGAACCCACATACAGAAAAGTATATCTGAACCAGTAACTAAAAAAACAACAAACTACCTCGTTGAGACGAGGTAACAACCACAACCAACACTGCCGCCCAGAAACTCCAAAACTAACCTTGTTATCTGCTACTGCTCTGAACCTGAGGCATTCCGAAGACAGAACACCTCAGCAAGAAGGAATAAATGGTGGCAGAATTAATAAGCCCAAATAAACAAAGGTCAAAGGGGTACCAACCCAAGACCAACAGTACCAAAATAAAGCACAAAAAGAGGAACAAGTCATCATCATGAAAAAGAACTCTTACGTGATTCGTCACGTACAATAATAGTACACCAGAGCACGAGGCTATAAGGTGATAACATGAATAATTCGTAAGGAAGAAGTACAAATCCTTTATTAGGCACCTGTGGTCGACTTTACCCAAAAACACGGGCGTGGTGGTCACTCGTGGACACACCACCCAAAAAAAACGAGCGAGGTGGTCACTCTTGGACACGCCTCTCAAAAACACGGATATAAAATCCGTCTAACTGCGAGGGAGTCTCATACTCTCCACCATACACCGCAGACATCCAAAAGCCGGGTAGACTTCCACATGACACTAATGAAAGAAACAAACACTGCGGAGGTGGAATCGTCCACTAACTCCCGTAATCAAGAAAACCACCCATAAAACACCACATATCTCAAGATTTGGCTCGTCAGATTCTACTTGACATTACTATATACAAGACGTGGTTGATCAACCCTTAGGAACGATTTACAGACCTAATTAAACTCTAATATGTTCAATAACGATAAATAAGACAATTAAAGCCAATACTAGAAACATTTTATCAAACTTATATGAAGTTACCAGATTCAGTTAATAAAACAAGATTTAGAAATTCTCAAGTGATCGAAAGATTAGACATAGCTATAACTTGAAAAGAAGATAAATGAACAAAACTCATTCGTTACCATTAAATCGTACAAGGGGAAACGAGGGGAAACCAACACTTGCCTTGGTTTTACCGGAAAAGTCCTCTAAAGCACTCCACGTCGTAGATCGGGGCAAGAGAATGCGGGAGGAGATGAAATCTAGACAAAAATGGCTGAAATAGACGTTAGAGCCGAAAAACCCTAACGTGAAATCTCAAGAAACGGAGAAGATATTACCACGATGGCGTAGCTCTCGGCGAGTGCTTTCCGAATCTATATTCGGATGAAGATTTCGGGCACCGGAGCACCGTCGGCGGCCACCGGAAGATTCACGAAAAAGAAACTCTCTCTCGCTCGCTGCTCTGGTTCAGGAGAAAAGATATCGAAGAAGATAAAGTTCGGTTCTAAAACCTAAGTCTAAGAATATATATGTATACTGTTTATAAAAAGTTTTGTCAAAAACAGATTATTTCGAGCAGTTTTGCGGGAACCCAACAAAGAGGCCTAAGATTACTCCAAATCGAAAAGTGTCCAACATGAAAGTTCTAGATCTCATCGAGACAAACAAATTTCATGTTAACCATTTTTCCAAACGACATCAGTTTGACCCTGAAAAAGGCATCTGAACGTAAACAACAACGGACTACACGAGAACAAGCCTACGAGTACTCGAGAGGTAGAAAACGGCTACTCGAGTAGTTCAAAACGGCTACTCGAGTAGTTCAGAATGACTACTCGAGTATTTCAGAAAGGCTACTCGAGTAGTTCAGAAAGGCTACTCGAGTAGTTCAGAAAGGCTACTCGAGTAGTTCAGAAAGGCTACTCGAGTAGTTCAAAATGACTACTCGAGTAGTTCAGAAAGGCTACTCGAGTAGTTCAAATGACTACTCGAGTAGTTCAGAAAGGCTACTCGAGTACTTCAAATGACTACTCGAGTAGTTCAGAAAGGCTACTCGAGTAGTTCAGAATGACTACTCGAGTAGGACCAGAAACTTCACTCGTGTAGGAAGAATAATCACTCGAGTAGGCTGACAAAGACTACTCGTGTATATATAAAAAATATCACTCGAGTATGATAGAAGAATCTCTCGAGTATATACTGTCGATTCACTGTGTAATTAACTGACCACTCGGGTAAAGAAAATGAAATTTGCATAAATCCATAAATTCTTTACAAATATATCTCGGAAATTAAAATATATGAATGAATAGTGTTTTTCATTTTTGAATAGTACTTTAATATTAAAATATTCATATTTTATATATTTTGAATAAGAAAACACGAGTTCAAAACGGAGGCCCAAACGCGCGCCGAATTGAACGAAAATCGCACCGTAGGCGAACACTGACGCTACGAACACAACGGCGAATTCAAAACCAAAATCCGACGAGCCATACTCGAGATATAAATTTTTCAAAGCTTTCGACAAACATAAATTTCACAAAACTTCGGAAAATCGCCGAGGCTCAAATATCGCTCGGATCGCGACGAAACTTGACGAGCAAGTCCAAAATCACTTAACTTAGATTTCAAATGCAAATTTTTTTTCTCATTACAACAAGAATTTGCCCGACTCGACTGCAAAAACGCGAAAATGCCTTAACGGCATTGCGTCGTCAACTCGACGTTAAAAGTAACGTCATGACGTCATAAATCTGACATCGCCCAATCAAATAAAATCATCGAAAAATCGGGAGCGTTACAATTTAGGTCCCCTAATAATTGTTGAAAAGAGAATTTACCAAAAATCTAAATCTTAAAATATCAGGAATGACAACTAAATTCTAATAATATTCCAAAGGATGAGTCTCCCCTTAATATACCACATATACATTTTCCATACATTTTGATCTTGTAAATCACTTTTTAGAAATTTATTTGTAGAAGGATTGTTTTCTTATTTAATTAGTAGAAATAGTATAGCATCCCAAAAAAATTCCCAAGTATTTATGGGGAGTGTGTTTGAAGCTCTCGACATACCTCCAAATTTTTCCAATTAAATTCATCAGATTTATTAGGCTGTGTTTGTCACGACTTATTTGTTTCAGTGAGATTTGACAAAAATGTCACTGTCATTTCAAAATTTTATGTCTCAAACTAGTTTCTTTTTTACAATATTTGTGATACCAAACATACATTCTATGACAATGACGTTTTTGTCCAACCTCATCGGAGCAAATAAGCTACGATAAGCCGCGCCAAACGTAATCTTAAGCTCTCTATTAATTCTTCCCCAAAATTAAGGATTTCAAATACAAATCCTTTACGGTCCCTTCGTTTTCACGCAATTGAACTTCTTGAATTGGAAATGAAGGTCTAATTTCAATTCCGTCATTCGTTTGCACGTTTGATATTGAAATTTGAATTTTAATGAATTTCGTGGAATTCATTTTGACCTAAAGACAAATTTTTTCAACCTACGTAAGAATTGAACAATTTCGTTGAAGAAACATTTTTAAGTTAATCGTGCGATTTTTTCACCCGTGAGCTCATGCTGTCGCACGGGCGCGTGATTTTCGCCCGCGAGCGTATTTTTTGCTGAGGCGAGCATTTTTCGTCAGAGGGACATATTTCGCCCTGGCGCAGGTTTTTTCACCAGTGAGCGGTTTTTTTGCCCGGATGCAATTTTTCGCCGGGGCGCGAATATTTCGCCCGGGTGTGAATTTTTTCGCACGAGCGCGATTTTTCGCCCTGACAAGATTTTTCTCGTGGATGCGATTTTATCCCCAGGCGAGTATTTTCGCCCGAGAGAGTTATTTGCCCGGACGAGATTTTTTCGCCCGAGCGCAAAATTTTCTCTGATGCGTGCATTTTTCGTCAGAGCGATGTATTTTGCCCCGGCTCACGTTTTTTCACCCGAGCGTGATTTTTTCTCAAGGACGCGCTTTTTTCGCCCGGCCGCGATTTTATTCCCCGAGAGCAATTTTTTCACCCGGGTGCGATTTATTTGTCAGGCCTTGTTTATTTCGACCGGGCGCGATTTTTTCGCACGGTCGGGAATTTTTCACCATGCATAGAATTTTTCGCCCGACAATGTTTTTTTCCGCCCGAGCGCGATTTTTTGGCCAGGTCGCACATTTTTCCCCCGAGCACGGATTTTTCGCAAGAGCGTAAATTTTTCGCCCTGCCTCGAATTTTTCCCCCGGTCGTGTTTTTTTCGCCCGGGTGCGATTTTTTCAACCGGGCGCGATATTTTCACCCGTGTGCGTTTTTTCGCCCGAGAGCGATTTTTTCGTCCGGGCTCGATTTCTTTGCCCGGGCGCGAATTTTTTCACCCGGACGCTATTTTTCCGGGCGGCCGTGATTTTTACTACCGAGCACAATTTTTTCGTTCGAGCTCGATTTTTTCGCCGGGCCGCGAAATTTTTCGCCCGACCACGTTTTTTTCGCTCGTGCCAGATTTTTTGCCCGGGTGCGATTTTTTTCTCTCGGGTGCAATTTTTCTCTTGAGCGCGTTTGTTTTGCCAGCACGAGATTTTTTCGACCCAGCGAGATTTTTTCGCACGAGCGACAAAAACAGGCTCAAGCGACAAAATCATGCCCGAGCAAAAAAAAGCAACCGGGCGAAAAAATCATGGCCACGTGAAAAAATCATGCCCGTGAGAAAAAAACACGGCTAGGTGAAAAAAATCTCGCCCAGGCGAAAGAATCGCGTCCTATAGAGAAAATTAATTATAAAAAGAATAAATCCTTCACCCAGGTAGAGAGAGAATGAGTTGAAGGTTTCTTGATCAGTTCTTGATAGATCTGATTGCTTTAGATCCAACATGTCTTAGCTTCTTCAAATCATCTTGAATTTGAACAAAGTAAGGTTGATTTTCTTGTGAAGTTGGAGATGATCTTCAATTCAGCTTCCTTCTTCTATTCAGATGTGGCTCTGAATTTTTCTTGCAGACTTGTTCAGGATCTGCCTTAGAGACTTGTTGATCTCTGGATGAAGACTTCTCTTCTTCTTAGTTGTTAGTGCTCTCTCCTTTTGATGATAGAATATGTCTTTATATAGACTCCATCCGAGGTTACCGGCTGATCCGGTTCCTAACGGCCTTCTGACAGCTCTGACAGATGCAACTGCTTTGTTGGTCGTGACATCTGTCAAGTCTCTAGTTATGACATATGATACTTCATTGAACTTCAACTCAGCAGCATAGTGTCGAGACAATACTTCAAATGTGTCAACACAAGTAGATCATGTGTCGACACAATTATTGGTGATGTCGACATAGCTCACATAATGTCGACACAGCTCTTCTTTATCTTCTTGACACAGTTTCTGTGGAATGTGTCGACACAAGTCCTGTGTGTCGACACAATAACTCCTAGTCTTGACAAAGTTGATGTCGACAGAATTCTGGAGTGTGTCGGCACAAGTCATGTGTGCCGACACAATTGTCGTCGACAGAATTCTATGTGTCGACACAAGTCCTGTGTGTCGACACAATCTGACTCCTGGTGTCGACACAGCCTTTCCCAAGTGTCGACAAAATTCTTCTTAGGTGTCGACACTTGTACTTAGAAACTTTTTCTGCATTTCCTTAACCTACACACTGAAATTCAACACATCATCAAATACACATTGACGAATATCATTGTTAGGTGAGTCTTCTCCAAATCTGGTACACATTTTCCATTGTACCCAACAGGTTCCACCGCTTATTTGAGTCAAATAATTATCTTCATTGAACCTCTTAGATTGACTTACTCGGACTTATGGTTAAGAGATGACCTTTTTATAATTTCTTGCTTCTCGTTATAATGATTTGATTACCGAGATTATAAACACTTGCAAGAGGTCTATCACAATATTTATTAACCTCAATCGCTCGTGTTGGAGCGATTCTAGCTATCTATCGAGGTGGGACTGATTATTCTCAATTTTCAACCTCTTTAATTAATAAATGTTAAAAGCATTACACAAATCCAAAACATCAACTTGAGGTAGGAAATTGCCCTAACATTATCCCCAAAGATATGAGCTGGGTTTAATCCAAATTAATTTCTCGTCACGTGCAAACCCTCATATTTAAGTCCAAAAAAACTTTTTAGATAACCAAAATTTCAAGATTTTGTTGAGGGTTAGAATTACCATTCGGAGCATTTTTAAATATTCCCAAATTTTATATTAATTTTCTCAATCATTTATGTCACAACCCGCATTTTCACCGCATAAAATAACTTATCAGAGTAAGGAAAAATACGCGCCATGATGCCACGTCAGCAGCGGATAACTGCGGACGCTCAGGCAGACTCCTACTAAAACATGAAGAAAGATTCCTTCAGTTATTTTAAGGAAAAAAATCAGCTAAATGCAAAGGTTAGCTGTATCCCTCGGCTTGGTGGCTCACTTAGTCCACGAATCAAAATATAGTTATACGCTGCGGAAAAATACTTGTTTAGATTGACTCAAACATCCTACATGAGTATAAACGTCCCCAAAGGACAACTCATGGTATGCAAGACTCTAAATTTTTAATAGTAGTAAGGATAGCTTTTACGGTCGCCAAATATAACATACTAGAGTTTTTAAATTATGTTGTGCATGAAGTAGTAGTAATATATTTTATAGTTGAAAATACCTAACATGCATTCCTAGCATAAATCCTCCCAGAGAGTAAGTGGTACACATCCACATATAGAAAACTAAGCAGCTAGCAAGTTTCTAAAAGTAACAATATTGTGGGCGTCAACAAACTGACACGAACCCATATACAGAAAAGTATGTCTGAACCAGTAACTAAAAAAAACAACAAACTACCTCGTTGAGATGAGGTAACAACCGCAGCCAACACTGCCGCCCAGAAACTCCAAAACTAGCTCTGCTATCTGCTACTGCTCTGAACCTGAGGTATTCCGAAAACAGAATACCTCGGCAAGAAGGAACAAATGGTGGCAGAAATTAATAAGCCCAAATAAACAAAGGTCAAAGGGGTACCAACCCAAGATCAACAGTACTGAAATAAAGCACAAAAAGAGTAACAAGTCATCATCATGAAAAAGAACTCTTACGTGATTCGTCACGTACAATAATAGTACACCAGAGCACGAGGCTATAAGGTGACAACATGAATAATTCGTAAGGAAGAAGTACAAATCCTTTATTAGGCACCTGTGGTCGACTTTACCCAAAAACACGAGCGTGGTGGTCACTCGTGGACACACCACCCAAAAAAAACGGGCGAGGTGGTCACTCTTGGACACACCACCCAAAAATACAGATATAAAATCCGTCTAACTGCGAGGGAGTCTCATACTCTCCACCATACACCGCAGACATCCAAAAGCCGGGTAGACTTCCACAGATCACTAATGAAGGAAACAAAAACTGCGGAGGTGGAATCGTCCACTAACTCCCGCAATCAAGAAAACCACCCAGAAAACACCACATATCTCAAGATTTGGCGCGTCAGATTCTACTTGACATTACTATATACAAGACATGGCTGATCAACCCTTAGGAACGATTTACATACATAATTAAACTCTAATACGTTCAATAATGATAAATAAGGAAATTAAAGCCAATACTATAAACATTTTATCAAACCTTTATGAATTTACCAGATTCAGTTAACAAAACAAGATTTAGAAATTCTCAAGTGATCGAAAGATTAGACATAGCTATAACTTGGAAAGAAGATAAAGGAACAAAACTCATTCGTTACCATTAAATCGGGCAAGGGGAAACGAGGGGAAACCACCACTTGCCTTGGTTTTATCGGAAAAGTCCTCTGAAGCACTCCACGTCGTAGATCGGGGCAAGAGAATGCGGGAGGAGATGAAATCTAGACAAAAATGGCCGAAATGGAGGTTAGGACCGAAAAATCCTAACGCGAAATCTCAAGAAATGGGGAAGATATTACCACGATGGCGTAGCTCTCGGCGAGAGCTTTCCGAATCTATGTTCGGATGAAGATTTCGGGCACCGGAGCACCGTCGGCGGCCACCGGAAGATTCACGAAAAAGAAACTCTCTCTCTCTCGCTCGCTGCTCTGGTTCGGTAGAAAAGATATCGGAGAAGATAAAGTTCGGTTCTAAAACCTAAGCCTAAGAATATATATATATATATATATATATATATATATATATATATATATATATATATATATATATATATATATATATATACTGTTTATAAAAAGTTTTGTCAAAAACAGATTATTTCGAGCAGTTTCGCAGGAACACATAATAGAGGCCTAGGATTACTCCAAATCGAAACTTGTCCAACATGAAAGTTGTAGATCTCGTCGAGAAGAACAAATTTCATGTTAACGAGTTTTCCAAACGACATCATTTTGACCCTTAAAAAGGCATCCGAACGTAAACAATAACGGACTACACGAGAACAAGCCTACGGGTACTCGAGAGGTAGAAAACGACTACTCGAGTAGTTCAGAAAGGATACTTGAGTAGTTCAAAATGACTACTCGAGTAGTTCAGAAAGGCTACTCGAGTAGTTCAAAATGACTACTCGAGTAGTTCAGAAAGGCTACTCGAGTAGTTCAAATGACTACTCGAGTAGTTCAGAAAGGCTACTCGAGTAGTTCAAATGACTACTCGAGTAGTTCAGAACGGCTACTTGAGTAGTTCAAATGACTACTCGAGTAGTTCAGAAAGGCTACTCGAGTAGTTCAGAATGACTACTCGAGTAGTACCAGAAACTTCACTCGTGCAGAAAGAATAATCACTCGAGTAGGCAGACAAAGACTACTCGTGTATATATAAAAAATATCACTCGAGTAATAAAATCACTCGAGTATGATAGAAGAATCTCTCGAGTATATACTGACAATTCACTCGTGTAATTAACTGACCACTCGGGTAAAGAAAATGAAATTTACATAAATCCATAAATTATTTACAAATATATCCCGGAAATTAAACTATATCAATGAATAGTGTTTTTAATTTTTGAATAGTACTTGTTGGGTATATTGGAAAATGTGTACCAGATTTGAAGAAGCCTCACCTTACTCAATGATATGCATCAAGGTGTATTTGATGTTATTTTGAGTTTATATGTGCATGTTAAGAAAATGCAGGAATGCAGGAAAAAGTTTCTAAGTCCATGACTCGACACCAGAGAAACTGTGTCGACACTTATGAAGGCTTGTGTCGACACTGGAGAAATGTTGTGTTGAAACCTGGAGTCAATTGTGTCGACACTTGGAAAGGCTGTGTCGACACCAGAAGAAACTGTGTCGACACACAGAGGCAGTGTCGACACACAGAAAAGCTTAGTCGACATCAACTGTGTCAACATGCAGAGATAGTGTCGACACACAGAAAAGTTTAGTCGACAACAACTATGTCGACAAACAGAGGCAGTGTCGACACACAGAAAACTTTGTCGACATCAACTGTGTCGACACACAGGACTTGTTTCGACACATAGCAGAGTTTTAACAAAGTTAATTTTTGTGAAGAAAAGAAGTGACTGTGTCGACACAACATAACTAGTGTCGACACATTCTACAGAAGCTGTGTCGAGAAGTAGTGTCAACACAAAGGGAGCTGTGTCGACACCACCAAGGCTTGTGTCGACACTTAGTCTACTTGTGTCGACACATGATGAAGTTCAGTCTCGACACTTTGCTGACAGAGACAGAGTTTCAAGAAGTGACTGGAAGACTTGATAGCTGCCATAACCAACCGGTCTACTGCAACTGTCAGAGCTGTTAGAAGTTTGTTAGAAACCGGATCAACCGGTTACCATGGAGAAAGTCTATATAAGGACATTCTTTATCAACTGAAGAAGAATTGAATAACAAATATAGAGATACATACAAACTAAAGAAGATTTTCAACAGAAGATCTAAGAAGACATTCTCAAGTGGTGATCTACTCAGAGTTTGTCAAGAGAATTCAAAGAAGAATTCAAAAGAATCTTCAGAAAAATTTGGAGAGAGAGAGCTCCATCTATTCAAGTGAAGAAAGGGACTTACATCAACAAGTCTCTTAAGTGCAGATTCTGAACCAATCTGCCAAGAAGAATTCAGATTGATTTCTGAAATTCAAGAAAGAAGCTGATTGAAGATCGAATTCAAAGGAAATCAACCCTACTGTGTTCAGATTCAAGAAGCTTTGAAGAAAGCTAAGACAGGTTGATCTCTATCATCAGATTCGTTCAAGAACTGATCAAGAAACCATTCATCCTTTCTCTCTCAACCAGGGTGATGGTAGATTTCAAATTTACATCTATTTGCTGTAGGATCTTTTTAACATCTGAGTTGTAAGCCTGATTTATAAAGGCTGAGTTGTAGGAGATAAGTTCTCTGAGTGGTAGGCTGTTGAAGGCTGAGGTAGGGCTGTGAGCCTGAGTTGTAGGAGATTGTTATCTCTGAGTTGTAGGCCTTGTTGAAGGCTGAGGTAGGGAAGATTGCCTGAGCTGTAGGAGTATGGACTCACTCTGAGTTGTAGGAACCTTGTTTGGGTTCTGATCTGTAAGATCTGAGGATCTGAGGAGAAGGAAAGAAGTTAGGCCGAATATAGCACACTGCTAGATAGTCGAAGGGGGAAAGTGGATGTAACCAGACCTTGGAGAACCACTATAAATTAGTGTGCAATCTGTGAATGTGTGTGGTATTATTATTTTTGTGCTGTGATAGCTGTAGAACTATCTGATTTTATTAATTAACTGAATTAAAAGTTCTGTCTTAGAAGAAAAAGGAATTACACCTATTCACCCCCCCCCCCCTCTAGGTGTTTAGGAACCAATTCTTTCAAGTGGTATCAGAGGGAGGTTACTTAAAGAAAGACTTAACAGTCTAAGTAAGATCTGTAAGGCAGTAATAAGTTAAAGAAGATGGGTTCAGGAGAAAACCATAAAGAACTTGGTTCAATGAAGTTGCCTATCTACAGGAAGGAAATCTTTGGAATTTGGAAGGAAAGGGTCAGACTATTTATGGAGGCATCTGATCCTAGAATTTATATAACAGTTCATGAAGGACCATATATTCCAATAAACGTTTCTGTTCTTGATGCTAATCAAAGGACTCCTAAGGATTTTTCAGAAATGACAAAAGATGAGATCATCTTGGCTATAATGGATAAAAGAGCACAGAATATTATAGTGAGTGACATAGATGATTCAACATTCCAGAATCTGATTCACTGCCAAACTTCCAAGGAGATGTGGGACACTTTGGTTGTCTACATGGAGGGTTCTGAAGAGGTTAGGCAAGATAGAAAGTCTATGCTTAATCAAGAGTATGTGAGTTTCAGACAAGCCAAGTCTGATAGTATAACTGAATGTTATAAGAAGTTCTACAGAATTGTAAATGAATTAATATCCTATGGAAGAATCTTCAGTACATATGAGCTGAATGACAAATTCCTTTGGTCTTTGACTAAGGATTGGGATACAAAGATCTGTGCCATAAGGGAAGTGGCCAGACTAGCAGAGATTTCACCTCCAACACTGTTTGGTAAATTGCTGTCTTATGAGATGCAGCTGTTGGCCAGGAAGGAGGAAGAGAAAAATACAAAGGGTGACCATAGAGACAAGTCAGTGGCCTTCAAGGTAGAAGCCACAAGGAAGAATAGGAGAATGTCTCCATCTTCTCCTAAGAAAGATGCAGAAGTGAACTCAGAAAATTCTGATAATCCCAGTTCAGACAGCAGTAATTCAGATGAAGATTTTGCTGCTTTCACTAGGCTGTTTCAGAGATTCTTAAATAAGAAGCCGTGGAAATCTAAGCCATCATCATCTCAGTCCAAGGATGACTATTATCAGAAGAGAAAATCATCTAGGAAGGACAAGAGTGGGACAAAGCCTAGCAAGTCAACTACATCAAAGATCATTTGTTATTGCTGCAATAGACCTGGACATGTTGTGGCTGACTGTCCAGACAAAAGGAAGGAGTTTACTGATAAGAAGAAGTCTCAGCACAAGAGCAAGAAGTAGAAATCCTTGGTAGCTAAGAAAGAGAAAAGTTGGACAGATCAATCAACTTCAGAGTCTGAATTTGAGGCTGAGGCCTATATTGGTCTGTTTGCAACAGAAGAAGAGGATGAGTTCTTGAGATTACTGGACTCTATATATGAACAAGAAGACCATCAGTGCAAAGGACTGATGGCTATGTCTAAAGAATACCAGTGACAGGATCAACCTGACCCCAATAAGGTAAAAAGTTCATCTGTAGATTCTAATTACTTCACTGGATCAGAATCAGATGCATCTGCATCAATAGATGTGGATGGGTCTGAATATGAAGGAGATATTTATCAACTGATAGATGAATATGGGGATTTGTTGCAGACACTCAAGAGAAGCAAAAACCTGGCCAAAATCTGGCTAAGGAAATTGCAGCTCTTAAGTTGGTTGCATCTGATTCAGATAAGCTGCTGGATCAGAAGATGAATGAGATTGCCAGGCTGAAAAACATAACTGTTATTCAGATGGGTACAATCATATTCAAAAATGATCAGATCAAAAGTCTGGAAAACAGACTTCAGAAAGAGAAGGAGATAGTGGCTAATTTCTCTAAGCCAAAATCTGTCCTACCCCTAATTGATGACTTTGTGTCTCAAAAGGGTAAGGCAGGATTAGGCTTTAAGGGAACTACATGGGCTGCCCAGTTCAATAATAAAGGCAAAGCCCTAACACAAAATAAAAGAGCTGCTGCCAACAATACAGCTAATATTGTACCTAAAAAGAGGTATAATAAGTATGAGTGCTGGTGTTGTGGCAAGATATGCCATTATGCCTTAGACTGTTGGCACAATACCATTGTCAGAAAGGATAGCAGTCTACCTATTAGAAGTGCTGCAGGCAGATTTGTCAAGTTTCAGGCTAACTTGAACCAAGGACCCAAAAGTTATTTGGGTTCTAAGGTTAAGTAATCTTTGTTGCAGGTGAGTCCAAGTTTCCATACCCCTATATGGTACTTGGACGGTGGATGTTCCAGGCACATGAATGGAACAAGAGGATTGCTGAAGCACTACTCACCAATACTGAATAGGCCTAAATTAATCTTTGGTGGTTCTGAAAAAGGAGTCATCAAAGGGTTTGGTAACATCTCTACCAACTCAATCACTATCACTCAAGTGGCTTATGTGAAGGGTTTGAAACACAACCTAATAAGCATAAGCCAGCTGAGTGATCTTGGATATGACATTTCATTTATCAAAAATGGGTGTCATTTCAAGAGATCTAGCGATCAAAAAGTCATATTGACTGGCTATAGAAATAGAAATATATATTGCCTAAATTTTGAGTGTGAGAATAAAAATTCTCCTATCTGTCTTGTGGTTGATGAGAAAGCCTCTTATTGTGTCAAATGGCACAAGAGGCTAGCTTATCTTAACTACAAGAATATTGACCAACTCTTTAGTAAAGAGTTAGTGAGGAATGGTCCTTAAGTTAAGTACTATAAGGATGAGATATGCTCAGCTTGTCAAAAAGGCAAGCAGACCAGATCCTCCTTTCATAGCCTAGAAACCAAAGACTCTGTGAGGTGCTTATACCTCTTGCATATGGATTTATTTGGTCCTATGCCAGTTCATAGTCTAGGTAGGAAGGTCTATACTTTTGTGGTAGTAGATGACTATCCTAGATTTTCATGGGTATTCTTTCTGAGACAGAAATCTGAAACCCCAAATGTCTTCTGCAATTTTGTCAAACAAATTCAGAATGAATTAGATAGTTCAGTGGTCAAAATCAGAAGTGACCATGGAACTGAATTCCAATCTGAAAGTATGACAAGGTTGTGTGAAGAATTTGGGATTCATCAGGAATTCTCCTCACCTAGAACACCTCAGAAAAATGACATTGCTGAAAGAAATAATAGGACATTGATTGAGGCTGGAAGAACACTATTGAGTGATACTACTCTCCCAGAATATTTTTGGGCTGAGGTAGTAAACACTGCATGTCATGTGCTCAATAGGGCTTCCATCACCAAAAGCCACAAAAAGACACCCTATGAGGTTATGAAGGGCAAAAAACCAAACTTATCCTATTTTAGGATCTTTGGTTACAAGTGCTATGTGCTTAACAATGGCAAGTCTCACCTAACTAAGTTTGCTGCCAAATCCCAAGATGGGATATTTGTTGGGTACAACAACAATAGTAAGGCTTATAGGGTCTACAATTTGGCTACTCAAGTTGTAGAAGAGTCAGTTCATGTCATATTTGATGAATGTAGACTTATTAACAGTGAGTTGCCTAGTTGTTCTTGTAGCTCCACAGGTATACAACAGAAGATGGACCAACTTACTATCAGAGAAGATCCAACTGCAAAGCAGGATGAGGAAAATGATAGTTGTTGTCCAGGAGGAGTACAAGACACTCAAGAGAAAAATAAAGACCATGAGGTGCAGCATAATGAAGAGATTGAAGAAGGTCAAACTGTTGATAGATTACCTCCGACAGTTAGACATTTAAAGGATCATCCTGCACACCAGATCATTGGTGATCCAAGATATGGAGTACAAACAAGGAGCAGGAACTTAAATACACCTCTTTGCTCAAGCTTCTTATCTCAATTGGAACCCAAGAGATTTGAAGAAGATATACATGACCCACACTGGATTGATGCTATGCATGGGGAGTTAAATCAATTCAGAAGGTGCAAGGTCTGGGAGTTGATTCAAATACCAAAGGGCCACAATATCATATGGACAAAGTAGATTTATAGAAACAAGCTTGATGAGAGTGAGATCATAGTGAAGAACAAGGAAAGACTAGTTGCCAAAGGATACAGGCAGGAAGAGGTCATTGACTTTGATCAGACTTTTGCTCCAGTGGCAAGGTTGGAAGCAATCAGGCTATTCCTTTCCTATGCAGCATATTAAAGCTTCAAAGTATTCCAAATGGATGTTAAGTCAGCATTCTTAAATGGAGACTTAAAAGAGGGGGTTTATGTAGAACAACCCTCAGGTTTTGTTGATCCACTCAAACATAATTATGTTTATAGACTTAGGAAAGCTTTATATGGGTTGAAACAAGCCCCAAGGGCTTGGTATGAAACCTTATCTAATTTCCTCATTGAGAACAAATTCTCAAGGGGGAAAATAGATAAGACTCTATTACTTAGAGAATCCAAAGGAAAGATCATCCTAGTCCAAATATATGTTGATGACATAATATTTGGTTCTACTGAAAATAACCTTTGTAGAAAGTTTGCAAAACTTATGCAAGAGAAATTTGAAATGAGCAGTATGAGAGAACTTAAGTTCTTCTTGGGACTCCAAGTAAGACAGACTGATGATGACCTGTCCATATCTCAGTCTAAGTTCACCCTAGAGTTAATTAAGAAGTATGGTATGGAGTCATCCACTACCATGAGAACTCCAATGAGGACAAGTATGTCTCTAAGCAAAGATGATGCAGGGAAACCTGTAGATGAGTCTTTGTATAGAGGAATAGTTGGCTCCCTCCTATATCTGACTACTAGTAGACCAGATATCATGTATGCTACATGTATCTGTGCTAGGTACCAATCCTGTCCTAAAGAATCTCATTATACTGCTGTCAAAAGGATTTTGAGATATCTTAAGGGCACACCTAATCTAGGCCTTTGGTATCCTAGGAATAGAGATTTTCTACTAATGGGCTATTCAGATGCAGACTTTGCAGGTTGCAAAGTAGATAGGAAAAGCACAACAGGCACCTGTCAATTTCTAGGAGGAAGACTAGTGTCATGGAGCTGTAAGAAGCAGACTAGTGTGGCAATTTCCACAGCTGAGTCTGAGTATGTTGCTGCAGGAAGTTGCTGTGCACAGCTGTTGTGGATACATCATCAGTTAGAAGATTATGGTATTCAGGTAAGTAGAACTCCATTATTACGTGATTCTACTAGTGCTATTTCTATTGCTCATAATTCTATTTCACATAATAGAACAAAGCATATAGAAATAAGATACCATTTTCTTAGAGATCATGTAGAGAAAGAAGATATTTCATTAGAATTTGTTAATACTGATTTACAAATTGCTGACATGTTCACAAAGCCTTTAGATGAAACTAAATTCAATAATTTCAAAATTGAATTAGGAATGTTGAACATAAATTAGTTTAACAAATTTGGCGAAGTAAAATTGTGTCGACACAAAAAGTTGTCTGTGTCGACACATAGTAGTTGGTGTCGACACTCCAGGGAAGTGATGTCGACACATCCGGAAAATTGGTGTCGACACTTCAGAGAAGTAGTGTCGACACATCCAGAAGTGGTGTCGACACTTAGAATCAACACACAGATTTCGTCGAGCGCAGAATCTACTGATCGTCGAGTGCAGAATGGACACATATCGTCGAGCGCAGATTCAACAACACTTCGTCGACCTCAAATCGTCGACTTCACGGGCTCTTCGTCGAACTCGACCAAGACAAATAGAATTGGTGTCGACATATAAAAGTCAACACTCAGTCGAGACATTAGAAGTCTGTGTCGACACATTTCAACTGTGTCGACACATTAAGAGAATCTTGACGCGCCTTTTGAACTTCATTATTTAGAAGGGTATAAATAGGTCAACAACATATACTGTCGACACACTCTCCATCTTTTTGATACCAAAACCCTGTGTCGACAAATTCTCTCTTCTCAATCCAAGCTTTCACTCAACCCCAATGACACCAAAGCTTGAAGATAACGTCAACGAAGGCTATGAGCTGGTTCACAATGCTTTTGATAATGCAGAACCCGAGATTAAAGCAGTAGTAACCCTAATTGCAGAAAATGGGTTGGAATTTCTGGTATCTGAACCTACAAAGATATGAAAAAAAGAAATATTGGAATTCTTTGGTGTAGCTACTTTAGATTCGACTGGACTTAAGATCTAATCTACAATTCAGGGATCTAAAGTTAAATTTACCTTGAAGAGCTTGAGGAAAACCTTTCAACTCCCAAGAACTCAAGAAGAAGAAGTTCCCTCTACCAAGACTAGGGAAGCACTTCAGTGGTGTGGATTGGATCCCACCATGAAGATTGGATCTACAATGAACAGAAAAGGGATGAATCTGCAAGGAAAATTCCTTTTTGAGGTGGTTGGAAAGGTCATTCTCTCCAAGCCTGGGGGACATGATAGGGTTTCAGCCTATATGTTCAGCCTGATGACCAGGATTATCTTCAGACTGAACACAGATTGGTCTGCAGTAATCTTTGAAAAGATTAAGGAAGACATTAAGAAGTCAAATCTAGGTAGAATCATGAGTCTATACTTGGCTGGAACAATTCCAGAAGTAATGGAACAGACTGCTGGTTCTAAGATCAACCACATGAGAAGAATGAATATCAGGATAATCTCTAGATGAGACAGAGTCCTAACAAAGGACATGCCTGATGAAGAGAGGCCAGAGATTCCTGAAAAATCACCTGCTCAAGACATTACAGATGGTGCTCAGGTGCAGGGGGAGCCTCATCTTGAGGAAGAGCCAACACACTTGGAAAGTGAAATGGCTACACAAACTATACTTGAGGTAATCCATGAAGTCAATCAATCAATTTTCAATAATGAGGATGAATCACTAACTGTGTCTTTGGTTGATGTTGACCAGACCACTCAACTAAACAGTCAAGCACAGGATATTATCATAGAGGATACATCTACAGCTGCTGATGCTCCAGAGATAAGAGTATCTCCAGTTCATACTCAACAAGAGTTTACCCTAGAAGAGTTGTTCACTGATATGGAGCAAGGGACTCAGGGGGAGAAAGCAAGAACTGAGGGGGAGCAAGCTAACATTGAGGGGGAGCAACCTAGGACTGAACAGGAATTGCCTCCTTGCCCTAAGGAAAGAGTTGATATTGCAAGTACCTCAGCTTCTGAAGATGAAGCAGAAATTCAAGCCAAAAAGAGAAAGCTGATGGTTTTCAAAAGGAGAAGCCAAAGCTATAAAAGGGCATTGCAAACTACTCCACAACCTGCCCCAGCCACTGATTATAGTTCTTTGTTGGTATCTTTGCAAGTGAAGTTAGATGAACAAAGGATAGCCATGGAGAAATATATGGATGAGACTCATAAAGATCTGCAATTCTCCTGGGCTCAAGATATCAAATCCATAAGATTTGAAGTAAATCAGAATAAGAAGGAAATGACAGATTGTTTCCACAAAGGTGGCAATGTTGTAGTCTATCTAGCCAAACAATAAGTAGGCATAAAGACTCAAGTTGATGATATAGCTGTTAAGCAAGGCTATGTCCTTGAAAATCAACTAAGGATTAATGACAATCTGACTGAATCACATAATGTGATTGTTACAGAGTTAAAGAATACCGCTGTTGCCCAGACTGAGGCAAGTGCTAAAGCCAAGTCAGATTTTGACAAATAATTGCATGAAGAACTAGCTGCTGTCCAAACAGCTATTAAGACTTCACAAAAGATCATTTCTGATCAGCTACTTAAAATAAAGTCACTTATAAAGATGGTGTTAATTATCTAGATGAACAAGTAAGATTTCAGAAAGATGACCTCAGAGATCATATTGAAAGAGAAGTCATAAAGGGGGAGAGAGTATTAGTCAAAGCAGGCTCAGATCATGCTAAATGGATATCTAATAGCATCAGAGCCACCCTTGGATATCCACCCTCAATGATGATGATAATGTAGCTGAGTCAGGTGTGCAACCTGCTTATTTAGAAGGTGATCAACTTGAAGTTGCTCAGGTTATTTACCCTCCAGCAGATTTTGAGATGATTTAGCAAGAAGTACAATCAATGTACAGCCCTCCAGAGGGTACTAAAAATGTTATCCTTGAGAAGGTAGAAATGTTAGAGGCAGCTGTGAATAAGGAGCAAGAAGCTCAACTTTCGAAGAAGAGATTCAGAGAACAGACTGAGTTGAAGCCTGATTTTGAGCAGTGGAGCGCAACATCCAGGAATATTATCTTGACTGCCTGGAAAGCTGTGAAGGACAAGACCCATGATAGGGGTAAATGGTACACAGTGCAAGAATGACAAAAACATGAAGCTAGGCAGGAAGCCATTCTGCAATATAGAAGAAAGGCAAAAGCTGGGAGGCTACCTCCTAATGCTCAGGAGCCTAGCAAGTATTTCCGAAAGCCTTTTCACTATTTGGAAAGGCAAAGAATAAGGGCTGAAGAACAAAAGAAGAAAGATCTGAAGGGCAAGAAGCCAGCTGAAGATACTGATGCTCCAGTACAAGCCAAGATCCAATCAGGAAAATGAATAGTCATCAAGGAGCCTGTGCAGCCTTAGGATAGATTAACTAGATGTTACAACATTGTAATCTTTAGTTTTAAAAATCTATGTAAACAATTAAGAAACTTTTGAAAGTTTAAACAAAACAATGATTAATGTTTATTATATTTGCATCATTATTCTGTGATGTCATTTTATTCATGTTTTGTTTATAAGTTACCCTGTCATATAATGTTCTTATACATTATAATATGTGTTTATTATGAATGGTGTATATCATTGACTAAGAGTTATGACTTCTCCAAGTAGGGGGAGATTGTTGGGTACATTGGAAAATGTGTACCAAATTTGAAGAAGCCTCACCTTACTCAATGATATGCATCAATGTGTATTTGATGTTATTTTGAGTTTATATGTGCAGGTTAATAAAATGCAGAAATGCAGGAAAAAGTTTCTAAGTCCATGAGTCGACACCAGAGAAGCTGTGTCGACACTTTTGAAGGCTTGTGTCGACACTAGCTAAATGCTGTGTCGACACCTGGAGTTAATTATGTCGACAATTGGAAAGGCTGTGTCGACACCAGAAGAAACTGTGTCGACACACAGAGGCAGTGTCGACACACAGAAAAGCTTAGTCGACATCAACTGTGTCGACATACAGAGACAGTGTCGACACACATAAAAGCTTAGTCGACAATAATTGTGTCGACATACAGAGACAGTGTCAACATACAGAAGACTTTGTCGACATCAACTGTGTCGACACACAGGACTTGTGTCGACACATAACAGAGTTTCAACAAAGTTAATTTTTGTGAAGAAAAGAAGTGACTGTGTCGACACAACAGAACTAGTGTCAACACATTCTACAGAAGCTGTGTCGAGAAGCAGTGTCAACACAAAGAGAGTTGTGTCGACACCACCAAGGCTTGTGTCGACACTTAGTCTACTTGTGTCGACACATGATGAAGTTCAGTCTCGACACTTTCTGACAAAGACAGAGTTTCAAGAAGTGACTGGAAGACTTGACAGCTGCTATAACCAACCGGTCTACTGCAACTGTCAGAGCTGTCAGAAGTTTGTTAGAAACCGGATCAGTCGGTTACCATGGAGAAAGTCTATATAAGGACATTCTCTATCAACTGAAGAAGAATTGAATAACACACATAGAGATACATACAAACTAAAGAAGATTTTCAACAGAAGATCTAAGAAGACATTCTCAAGTGGTGATCTACTCAGAGTTTTTCAAGAGAATTCAAAGAAGAATTCAGAAGAATCTTCAGAAGAATTTGGAGAGAGAGAGCTCCATCTATTCAAGTGAAGAAAGGGACTTACATCAACAAGTCTCTTAAGTGCAGATTGTGAACTAGTCTGCCAAGAAGAATTCAGATTGATTTCTGAAATTCAAGAAAGAACCTGATTGAAGATCGACTACAAAGGAGATCAACCCTACTGTGTTCAGATTCAAGAAGCTTTGAATAAAGCTAAGACATGTTGATCTCTATCATCAGATTCGTTCAAGAACTGATCAAGAAACCATTCATCCTTTCTCTCTCAACCAGGGTGGTGGTAGATTTCAAATTTAAATCTATTTGTTGTAGGATCTTTTAAAGATCTGAGTTGTAAGCCTGATTTATAAAGGTTGAGTTGTAGGAGATAAGTTCTCTGAGTGGTAGGCCTTGTTGAAGGCTGAGGTAGGGCTGTGAGCCTGAGTTGTAGGAGATTGTTATCTCTGAGTTGTAGGCCTTGTTGAAGGCTGAGGTAGGACAGATTGCCTGAGCTGTAGGAGTGTGGACTCACTTTTAGTTGTAGAAACCTTGTTTGGGTTCTGAGCTGTAAGATCTGAGGATCCGAGGAGAAGGAAAGAAGTTAGGCCGAATCTAGCATACTGCTAGATAGGCGAAGGGGGAAAGTGGATGTACCCAGACCTTGGGGAATCACTATAAATCAGTGTGCAATCTGTGAATGTGTGTGATATTATTATTTCTGTGCTGTGATAACTGTAGAACTATCTGATTTTGTTAATTAACTGAATTAAAAGTTCTGCCTTAGAAGAAAAAGGAATTACACCTATTCACCCCCCCTCTAGGTGTTTAGGAACCAATTCTTTCAGTACTTTAATATTAAAATATTCATATTTTATATATTTTGAATAAGAAAACACGAGTTCAAAACGGAAGCCCAAACGCGCGCCGAATTGAATGAAAATCGCACCGTAGACGAACACTGACACTACGAACACAACAGCGAATTCAAAGCCAAAATCCGACGAGCCATACTCGAGATATAAATTTTTCAAAGCTTACGACAAATATAAATTGCATAAACGTTCGGAAAATCGCCGAGGCCCAAATATCACTCGGATCGCGACGAAACTTGACGAGCAAGTCCAAAATCACTTAACTTAGATTCCAAATGCAAAATTTTTTTATCATTACAACAAGAATTCGGCCGACTCGATCGCAAAGACGCGAAAATGCCTTAACGGCATTGCGTCATCAACTCGATGTTAAAAGTAACGCCACGACGTCATAAATCTGACGTCGCCCAATCAAATAAAATCATCGAAAAATCGGGGGCGTTACAGTCACTCCCCTTTAAAAGAAGTTTTGTCCCGAAACTTAACACAACTCCCAAAACCAAATCAAAACGATAGAATCAAACATAACTGAAAACATAACGACATACCCGAAACTAAGAGATGAGGTGCGGATAAGATTCTCTCATTGCTGATTCCAATTCCCACGTCGCGCTCTCTCCGTCCTGGTTTTTCCAAAGAACCTCGACCATAGGAATGGTATTTCTCCGCAACATACGCTCTTGAGAATCCAGAATACGAATAGGTTCTTCCACATACGTAAGGTTGGGTTGAATCTAGGCTATCGAGTCGAGGACTTGACGAACATTACGAACACACTTCCGCAACTGGCTCACATGGAACACATCATGGACACCAGGGAAGGTTGCAAGCAACTCCAACCTATAAGCTGACACTCCGATGCGCTCAAGAATCTAGAAAGGTCCCACATACAGGGGGTCTAACTTGTGGTTCCTTCCAAACCTTTTAACGCCAGACATCGGAGAAACCTTCAGAAAAACCAAGTCTCCAACGACAAACTCCAGATCTACCCTTCGCTGATTAACATACTTCTCATAGCGCTCCTGAGCCACACAGAGCTTTTCTTGAATATGAGTCACAACACAATTCATCTCCTCAAGGGCTTCCGGACCTAGCAACGGTCTTTCACCAACTTCAGCCCAAAACAAAGGAGTTCTACAACGCCGCCCATATAAGGCCTCAAACGGGGCCATCTGCAGACTCTCTTGATAACTATTATTGTATGCAAACTACATGAGTCTGATACGCTCATCCCAAGCACCACCAAACAATTTGCTTTAGATCCTTATACATCTTAGTGGAACCAGGGTGGTAGGATACACTGGAACCATGAGCTTCAACATAGATCTTAGCCCGAATATCGCCAAAGGCGGGGACGCAAAATCTACTCCGATACTTCAAGGTATCGAACTCATCAAAAGAGAAGTCAGGTAGCTCTCCCTTCATGGTTCTATTCCTGAGGTGCAACAAATCAGGATCATCCTTCTGATCTGCCCGAGTAAGGGAAATCCAAGAGGGTTCTTCCGCTTCCAAACTAGTAGGCACAGTACGAATCCCAACCTCAATGTCCATCAACAAAAATTCTTCTACCAAGGACTGTACCGACAGATTAAAAATTTTAGCAGTCTTTCTACTCAAAGCATCGGATACTACATTAGCCTTTCCAGGATGATAAAGAATTTCCACTTCATAATCAGCCACATATTCTAACCACCGACGCTGGCGCATATTTAGTTCTTTCTGAGTGAAGACATACTTCAAACTCTTATGGTCCGTATAGATCTTGCACAACGCGCCATACAATAAGTGTCGCCACAGTTTTCGCGCATAAATTACGGTAGAAAACTCCAAATCGTGCGTAGGATAGTTTCTCTCGTGAATATTAAGTTGCCTCGATCCATACGCGATCACTTTACCATCTTGCATTAAAACACAGCCAAGTCCGATGTGTGATGCATCAACATACACAGCATACTCAACTCCTTCAGTAGGTAAGGTTAAAATTGGGGCAGTACATAATCTCTTCTTCAGTTCTTGGAAAACCTCTTCACACTTATCACTCCAAATGAATGCAGTATTCTTCTGAGTAAGTCTAGTTAGAGGAGCAGATAACACCGAAGATCCTTCCACGAATCTTCTATAATAGCCAGCCAGGCCTAAGAAGCTCCTAATCTCCTTAGGTGTAGACGGTCTCTCCCATTCCATCACGACAGAAATCTTGGTCGGATCTACAGAAATACCGTCCTTGCTTACTACATGACCCTGAAAGGACACCTGAGGTAGCCAGAACTCACACTTGCTCAACTTCGCATATAAGTTATGCTCCCTCAGGGTTGACAAAACCAAACGCAAATGCTGAGTATGCTCCTCAACATTGCGGGAATACACCAGGACATCATCTATAAACACAATAACGAATCGGTCCAAGAAATCCTTAAACACCCTATTCATCAAATCCATGAAAGCAGAGGGTGTATTGGTTAAATCAAAATACATCACCAAAAACTCATAGTGTCCATGCCGCGAATGAAAAGAGGTTTGGGAAATATATGCCTCACGAATCCTCAACTGGTGGTAGCCTGAGCGAAGATCGATCTTTGAAAATACCGAGCTACCATGCAACTGATCGAACAGATCATCAATCCTTGGCAGGGGATATCTATTCTTAATGGTTACCTTGTTCAATTCCCTATAATCAATGCAAAGCCTCATCGATCCATCTTTCTTCTTGACGAACAAAACAGGAGAACCCCACGGAGAAGAATTTGTTCTAATAAAACCACACCTCAGCAACTCATCGAGTTGAGTATGCAACTCATCCAACTCACGCAGAGCCATACAGTACGGTGCTTTGGCAATTGGACGAGTACCTGGCTCGAGATCTATCACAAACTCTATCTCCCTTTCAGGAGGAAGTCCTGGAAGGCTATCAGGAAAGACATCTGGAAACTCTCGCACCACTGAGACATCCTCAAGACGTGGCATAACAAAAGCTGTTTCCAGAGCAGAAATAGAAACCAAAAATGCCTCGCAACCAGACTCTATAGCACGACAAGCACGTGCCGCGGAGATGACAGGGGAAACAATGTCCTGAAATCCATAGACGCTCATAGGTTGTCCGCCGTCCATCCTGAAATCCAGTCGCTTAGCCTTGCACTGGATGACCGCATCATACTTGGATAACTAGTCCATGCCCAAAATCACGTCGAAATCAGCCAGATCTAAAATCATCAGATCCGCAAAGGCTAGAAAATTGCCCAGATAAATAGGACATCTCAGAACTCCTTGATTAGATATCACCGAATCACCTGAAGGGAGCTTGATATTGAAGGAGTCTCCTAATTGATCCACACCCAGGAGATGTTTATCAACAAACCTCCGGGCCACAAAGGAATGGGTGGCACCCGAATCGAAAAGAACACGCGCCCACCTATTCTGCACCTTAAAATCCCCTAAAACCGTAGCATACATAACTAAACGAACGACAACTAGGGCAACAATGACAAATAATAAAGATAAACTAAACTGGGATTAACCTGATATCACTTGCGTAGAGGTTTGAGCTTCCTCACTGGTCATCACGTTCAGCTTTCCTTTTCCTTTATCCACGTTCGGTGGCGGCGGCAGAGCTCGAAGTGGAGCAGGCTGTAGTGGGGGCAGAGCCTGGGGGCACGAAGACTTCTAGTGTTCCTTTTGCCCGCATTGGAAGCAAATCCTTTCTTTCATCCAGCACTGACTCACATCATGACCTTTCCTTGCACAGAACGAGCACACTAGCTCTCCCTTGGGTGCACCTTGGATGGCGTGCACTTGCTGCTGCTTCAGGGTGGCAGTCCTCTTGAAACACCTTTTGTAAGGGTGGCCAGGATGACCACAGAAACTACACACTTCCTTACTTTTCTTCTTGGACGAAGGGCCAGATGCCCTGAAGCTACCATCCTCAACACCCTTCCTTTTCTCTTTCCTCGGCGCAGCATCGCGGTTCTTAGCATTGTCAATCGCCTCCACTTTCAAAGCGTCTTCTACTGCTTGAGCCTAACTTTCAGCCCGGTAAGCGCATGCCAACTGCTGGACATCGCTTCTTAATCCTCCCAAGAAACGTTTCACCCTACCCTCCTCAGAAGCTACCACATCAGGAGCAAACCTACTAAGTTTGCTAAACTCAATCTCATACTCACTCACGGTGAGCTGTCTCTGCTTCAGATGCAAGAAGTTATTCATCAGGCGGTCTTGCTCGACCGAGGGCAGAAACTTCTTCAGCAATATCTTCTTAAAAGATTCTCAGGAACATCCTTCCTTCAGACTCTCTCTTTCATGAATCCACCAACTCTTAGCCAGGCCTTTTAACTGATAGGCTGCAATCATCACCTTCTGGGCTTCCAGAATCCCGGAATACAAAAACATCTCCTCGGTGGAGATGATCCAATCGTCTATAATCAGAAAGTCAGCACTCCCGTCGTAGGTAGGGGGTCCCAATCGTTGGAAGTGCGATATGAAATTCATTTCTGGTGGTATCGCCATCGGGGGAACCAGAGGAACAGGGGTATCGGGCACGGCTTAGCCCAAGGCAGGCTCTTGTACCAAAGGTTGCTGCGCGGGAGCGGCAGACAATAAAGACTGAATTTGCGATTGCATTGCAATCAGTTGCCTTGACAGTGCCTCATTGCTCTGACGCAGACTCTCGATAATCGCATCACTT
Organism: Platanthera guangdongensis; assembly: GCA_039583875.1. Lineage (NCBI taxonomy): Eukaryota > Viridiplantae > Streptophyta > Magnoliopsida > Asparagales > Orchidaceae > Platanthera > Platanthera guangdongensis. The sequence continues at coordinate 19,462,709 of CM077149.1, forward strand.
TGCGCACCTGATGACTCACCCTCCGACTGGGGAGTCGACCTTGTCACAGGACGCTTTGGCGGCATTTCTAAAAAAAAAAGTAAACGGACAACTCATCAAAATCCTAGCTTACAACAAAGCCACACGACTAGTTCAGACCATACTTAAAAGACACTTGCTTGCGCTACAACTTGCTCTGGAATTTTATAATGATGTTATGTCCTACTTATGATGATATCCTCTCATCCCATTGACACTTTTGCATATGACATGAATGCATGGATTCTTTATTCTTATTTAAAATCATGTGTGTACATGTGTCATCATGTAAACCTTAACTTAACACGCGTGCTTATGCAATGATATGCAATGTATGTAGTTATATGCATTCTATAAAGGCCCTAATGCATGTTATGAGCAGCGTACACATGAAATGTTATGCATCCCATACTACTTAACATCGCATGAAATGAGAAAAGAAAACGTGCTAATGGGCACCCATGTGATGGTGGTTATGCATCCCATACTACATAACCGTCACATGTTGTCTCTTATGGTGGATCCATATACAAACACATATTATGCATCCCATACTACATAATATGCCCCGTATACTTCTTATCATGCTATGAGTGTAGTGACTATGCTTCGGCTAAGACGTACTGATGACACATCAGTGCGTGTATGAAATGTCACTAAACAACTAACACTAACAAGGGAAGGTTGCCCGACCAATTGTCAAGCAACCTCCCTCTGATACCAACTGTCACAACCCGCATTTTCACAGCATAAAATAACTTATCAAAGTAAGGGAAAATGCGCGTCATGATGACACGTCAGCAGGGGATAACTACGAACGCTCAGGCAGACACCTACTAAAACATGAAGAAAGATTCCTTCAGTTATTTTAAGGAAAAAATCAGCTAAATGCAAAGGTTAGCCGTATCCCTCGGCTTGGTGGCTCACTTAGTCCACGAATCAAAATATAGTTATACGCTGCGGAAAAATACTTGTTTAGATTGACTCAAATATCCTACATGAGTATAGACGTCACCAAAAGACAACTCATGGTATGCAAGACTCTAAATTTATAATAGTAGTAAGGATAGCTTTTACGGTCGCCAAATATAACATGCTAGAGTTTTAAAATTATGCAGTGCATGAAGTAGTAGTAATAGATTTTATAGTTGAAAATACCTAACATGCTTTCCTAGTATAAATCCTCCCAGAGAGCAAGTGGTACACATCCACATATAGAAAACTAAGCAGCTAGCAAGTTTCTAAAAGTAACAATATTGTGGGCGTCAACAAACTGACATGAACCCACATACAAAAAAGTATGTCTGAACCAGTAACTAAAAAAACAACAAACTACCTCGTTGAGACGAGGTAACAACCACAGCCAACACTACCGCCCAGAAACTCCAAAACTAGCCATGTTATCTGCTACTGCTCTGAACCTGAGGCATTCCGAAGATAGAACACCTCAGCAAGAAGGAACAAATGGTGGCAGAAATTAATAAGCCTAAATAAACAAAGGTCAAAGAGGTACCAACCCAAGACCAACAGTACTGAAATAAAGCACAAAAAGAGGAACAAGTCATCATCATGAAAAAGAACTCTTACGTGATTCGTCACGTACAACAATAGTACACCAGACGCACGAGGCTATAAGGTGACAACATGAATAATTCGTAAGGAAGAAGTACAAATCCTTTATTAGGAACCTGTGGTCGACTTTACCCAAAAACACGGGTGTGGTGGTCACTTGTGGACACACCACCCAAAAAAAACGGGCGAGGTGGTCACTCTTAGACACACCACCCAAAAATACGAATATAAAATCCGTCTAATTGCGAGGGAGTCTCATACTCTCCACCATACACCGCAGACATCCAAAAGCCGGGTAGACTTCCACATGGCACTAATGAAGGAAACAAACACTATGGAGGTGGAATCGTACACTAACTCCCGCAATCAAGAAAACCACCCAGAAAACAGCACATATCTCAAGATTTAGCTCGTCAGATTCTACTTGACATTACTATATACAGAACTTGGTTGAACAACCCTTAGGAACGATTTACAGACCTAATTAAACTCTAATATGTTCAATAACGATAAATAAGGCAATTAAAGCCAATACTAGAAACATTTTATCAAACCTATATAAAGTTACCAGATTCAGTTAATAAAACAAGATTTAGAAATTCTCAAGTGATCGAAAGATTAGACATAGCTATAACTTGGAAAGAAGAAAAAGGAACAAAACTCATTCGTTACCATTAAATCGTACAAGGGGAAACGAGGGGAAACCACCACTTGCCTTGGTTTTACCGGAAAAGTCCTCTGAAACACTCCACGTCGTAGATCGGGGCAAGAGAATGCGGGAGGAGATGAAATGTAGACAAAAACGGCCGAAATAGAGGTTAGGGCCGAAAAACCCTAACGTGAAATCTCAAGAAACGGGGAAGATATTACCACGATGGCGTAGCTCTCGGCGAGAGCTTTCCGAATCTATGTTCGGATGAATATTTCGGGTACCGGAGCACCGTCGGCGGCCAACGGAAGATTCACGAAAAAGAAACTCTCTCTCTCGCTCGCTGCTCTGGTTCAGGAGAAAAGATATCGGAGAAGATAAAGTTCGGTTCTAAAACCTAAGTCTAAGAATATATATGTATACTGTTTATAAAAAGTTTTGTCAAAAACAGATTATTTCGAGCAGTTTCGCAGGAACCCAAAATAGAGACCTAGAACTACTCCAAATCGAAAAGTGTCCAAAATGACAGTTGTAGAGCTCGTCGAGGCGAACAAATGTTATGTTAACCATTTTTCCAAACGACGTCATTTTGACCCTGAAAAAGGCATCTGAACGTAAACAACAACGGACTACACGAGAACAAGCCTACGAGTACTCGAGAGGTAGAAAACGGCTACTCGAGTAGTTCAAAATGACTACTCGAGTAGTTCAGAAAGGCTACTCGAGTAGTTCAAAATGACTACTCGAGTAGTTCAGAAAGGCTACTCGAGTAGTTCAAAATGACTACTCGAGTAGTTCAGAAAGGCTACTCGAGTAGTTCAAATGACTACTCGAGTAGTTCAGAAAGGCTACTCTAGTAGTTCAGAATAACTACTCGAGTAGTTCAGAATTACTACTCGAGTAGGACCAGAAACTTCACTCGTGTAGGAAGAATAATCACTCGAGTAGGCTGACAAAGACTACTCGTGTATATATAAAAAATATCACTCGAGTATGACAGAAGAATCTCTGAGTATATACTGACGATTCTCTCGTGTAATTAACTGACCACTCGGGTAAAGAAAATTAAATTTGCATAAATCCATAAATTCTTTACAAATATATCCCGAAAATTAAACTATATGAATGAATAGTGTTTTTCATTTTTGAATAGTACTTTAATATTAAAATATTCATATTTAATATATTTTGAATAAGAAAACACGAGTTCAAAACGGAGGCCCAAACGAGCGCCGAATTGAACGAAAATCACACCGTAGGCGAACACTGACGCTACGAACACAACAGCGAATTCAAAACCAAAATCCGACGAGCCATACTCTAGATATAAATTTTTCAAAGCTTTCGATAAACATAAATTTCACAAAACCGGAAACCGGCCTCTTGTGGAGTTCGACCCTTGGGGAAGGGGTGGTCTCGCGCCTACTTTGCTCCTGCAAGAAAAACAACATAAGAGACAAGAAAGAACAGACCCAAGGGCTTGGCAGGGAGGTCCCACCACAAACCCGGAAGATCTCTGAGCGCTTCCCCTCCTTAGCCAGAAGCCGAGCTGAGGTACTCTCACAGAACACTGGAGAATGAGAGTAAGGAGACACTGAAAGCGTGTCCTCTGAGGTACCCCTTGGGTCTTATTTATAGCTTTTTGGAATCTGAACTGCCAATAACCAAAATAACTGACCTGAAAATACCAAAAGGCCCTTAGCTGGGTCTGCCAACAGCCAAACTCCGCTGTTCTGATGGGCTATGCGCAGTCCAACCTGGTCTGCCAACAGCGAGACTCCGCTGTCCTGAGGGGCTATCCGCAGTCCTGGGGAGTCAACTCGCCTCCAATCCTTCTTCGCGGGAGGCGGGCGCGACCTGACTTCAGCTGCCCGCCCATGCTCCCTGGGCGAGCGCGAGCCGGGGGCGCGACCTGCCTTGCTTCTGCCGGGGCGGACCGGCGGCCAGGTCGCGTGACGAGGCGGACCGGCGGCCACTGCGACTCTCGATCGGCTCGCCGGTCGTGGGTCGCCAAACTCGTCTGCTTTGGCCAAGGACTCTTTGCGCGACCCGCTCGCTTGCCTCGTCGGCTCGCTCGCCTGAAATGGGCGGGAGCGGGCCAGCCCTTCTGCCGCATATCTGTTTGCCGCTCGGATGCGGGCCGCGGGGCAAGGTCTGCTCGCCTCCCTGGTGGGACCCACTCGCCGGACACGGGGTTGTACACAATCCCCTCTCTTTTTGAGCTTGATTCAAGCTCGGAAAGAATCATCCAACCCGCGTGTTCGGCGAGTGCTTGTGCTGAGCTGGCAGGGAATCTTCTGGTGGGCCCCCACTGTCCGGCTATAAATATACCGCTGAGCCCAGGAGGGGGGGCTCCCAAGATCCCCTCATTTTTCTTGAACAGACTGATCTCTTGATGCCGGTCAGCGAAGAGGTGCGAGCTCGCCTGGCGGCAGCGGGCCTGAAGACTCAGGAGGAGGCACTCGAGGCCGCCCCTTGGCTAGCGCGTGGGTCTCCCGGCCCTCTCTTTAGGCCGGCGAAGGGAAAGATCGTTATGCGGTCTCTAGCGGGGGAATTTCCGGGCTCCAGCTCGGCGGCGGCTGTTGAGGTCATCCCTGGGGTACGTGACCTTCCGCGGATTATCGTTGTACCTCTGACCTTTTGTTTTGCAGGCGATTCCTCGTGAAGAGGCGGGGAACGGGGGAGAGGATCGCCCCCCTTGCTTGTCGCCTGAGAAGGTCGCTAGTTCCCCAGGTCCGGACCGTCCACCTCCGGAAACCCCCCGCCCGCCGGCTTCCCACGGACTGGGAAACTCTCTTGAGACCATCGAGGGAGAAACCTTTCAGGGTCGGCCGGGCTCCTCTCGCCCATCCGTCGGTGCGGGCGACGTGCCAACCCCTGGTGAGCTGATATTTACCGTTGGCTTTGTCCTTGTTCGCTCCTTCTGACTCGCCCGTTTGTAGGCTATAACAGGGCCTACTCCGAAACTGAGACGAGCGAAGGGTATTCGCCCCCGCCCGATGTGGATAGTGTCTCTGATTACCTGGGCGACCCGACCGATGCTGCGGGGATGAAGAGGCAGGTGACGCGGCTGTTCCAGAAACACACGTTGTTGATCTAGGAGCTCGCGAAGAGGGTCGATGAAGACAAGGCCGAGACCGCGGCCTGGCTCGCGGCCTTGGAGGGACCTCCGCGCGCAGCGGAAGACGACGATGTCACTTCACCGAGCGTGCATATTGCGCGAGCCGAGGGGCATCTCAGGAGCGCTAAAGAGCAGATCGGCCTGGCTGAGCGGGAGCTGGTGGCGGTTCGCGATTACCACGACCCTCGCGTGCCGCCGCGATCGGGAACGAAGCGGCGGCACAGGTGGAAGTGGGTCGAGTACTGATCCAGCCTTCTGCCCCCCCGCTAGCGGGATACCGCGGGGTTGCTGTTATTTCCAAGTTATCTTGCATTTGTAACCACTTGCGACTCTTTTTGCCCGCCTATGGGCCTAACTTGTTACTGCTGAGGCTCATTGAAAATATCATGTTGTTTCTATTGCTTTCTGTGGGCGGGTTAAGGGAAAGGTCCGTTCTTCCCCTCGCGTTGATCGGGGCGAGGGCGAGCCGAGGAGCTTGCCAGACGGGAGTCTCCCGTCTCGCGCGGAACCCCGTACAGGTGCGGGTCGAGACTCGCCCGCTCAGGTCTTCCGCGGACGCGGCCGGGCGAGACCCGCGCCGGATCGGTCTTTGGGGTGCGGTTGCGCGCGGGGAAGTCGAACTGTCGGACTGATTTTTGCTATCTGCACCCCCTCTTTCAGCGGGAAGTTTCCTGCCCTTTCTCTTTCCCTATAAATAGGCCTTGCCGGCTCTTATTTCCTCACCGATTCCAAACATCCTCTCGCTTCCTTTTTCCCGCGAAGTACGATTCGTGCTCGCCTTCTGGATCTGTCTCGCACGTTCGGCGGCGACTCGATGGGAATGGGTGGAGGCGGCGGCGACGTGGACGGACGAAGTAAGTGTGCCTGGACCTTCTCAGAGCACGACTTTCCTCACATTGTCATCTCTGAGCGCGAGTACTTGGATTCTCTTAGCGACCACGTGCCGCCGAGCTTTTCTGCGAGACGGCCCGGGGATGGGGAAAAGATCAATGACTTATCCAGGGATGAGCTTGCCATCCCGCTAGCTCACTTTGAGGTGGGCCTGCGACTCCCCCTGTGGCCCGAGGTGCGCCAGGTGCTGAAATACTTCGGGGTCGTCCTGGGTCAGATGACCCCGAACTCCATAGCCGTCATGGTGGGGTTCGCCTGCTTCCTGCGAGAGGAGCGGGTGGAGTTCAGCCTCGCCGTTTTTCGGAAGCTGTTCTCCTTCCGGGCGAATCGGGACGGGACCGCCTACTTCTCCAGCGCCCACCTCAAGGTGTGGGAGACAGTCAATAAGAGCCACAATTGGCTCAAGAAGTTCCTGTTCGTCAAAGGGGACTTCGGCAACGTCCCCTTCTCGCCGGTGCAGCTTAGCGAGGCGAGCTACCGGCCGCCCAGCATAGGCGGTCATAAAGCCGACTTGTGCGCGTTCTTCGCTGGGAAGAATTTTGAGGTCGCGTACCTGCGCTGCCATCTTGACGACCTCGCCGTCGTCCCGCCAGGGGGAGGTTTGCCACTCGCCGCTGTTATGCCTTACCTTCCCATTTTTCCTTCATCTCACCCCTCCTTCTTCGCAGGTGAACGCGACATCCCTCTTCACCCCCCTTATGAGAGCGCTAGGATCCCCTCCGGGGTTCTTGCCCTAGCTCAAGCTGCGGATGCCGCTCAGCGCGACATCCCGTCAGTCCCGGCCAAGAAGCGGCCGGGTGGCGGACAGCCTGCCCCTCCTCCGAAGGTGGCGAAGACCGCGGATCAGCAACCCCCCGCGAGCCAAAGGAAGGGCAAGGCCCCTGCGGTCCTACTGGCCGAGGGCCCTTCACCCCCGCTGGTTGCTTCGACCAGCAACTCCCCGGGCGGGGCGGCGGGCACCTCCGCGCCGCCGGACGGGTCTCAAGCTGCCGCGAAGCCGGTGCCGAGGGGTCACCACAACTTCGGCTACGGCGAGAGGTATCTGGACGAGCTCGGCGCTCCGCTCCTTTCGTGGGACAAGGAGTCAAATCGCGCCGCGATCTCGACATTGCTGCCGAGCTGGATGGAGCAGGACACCATCGGCGGGGAGGCCTACAACTTCTCGTTCGGCCTGTACTCGCGAGAAGACGCCGCCATCTACGATAAAGAGGCGACGCGAGTATTGGTTCACGAAAGCGCGCCGGCCCAGCTACGCGGCCTGGAGCTAGCTCACATGGTAGGGCGGCGCTGCACTCAGCTGGAGCGGAACGCCACCTCCCTGAAGAAGCTGGCGGACGAGAGGGAGGAGGCCCAGAAGCTCGCTCAGGAGGACGCAAGCCTTCAGAGGAGGCGGGCCGACGCGGCAGAGGAGACCCTCGCGCAGTACCTGGGCGGGGTGGTACGTACTCACCCTGAACTACCGCCCCTTCTTGCGAATACAGCTCACGATTCTCCTCCTTCCTTTTCCCAGGATGCGGCGACGGCGAGCCGAATGGGTGCCGAGATCGCCACCCTTGGTCAGGACAAAGCGGCATTGGAGGCGCGGGTATGCGAGCTGGAGGCCGCCGCCGCTGTCCCTCCTCTAGACAGCAGGGCCTGTCCGCTCGAGCACCACTCCGACTACGACTTGGTAGTGCTGATGCAGAAGAACGCCGCCAGCACCGCGAAGTATACGATACAAATGCTGCGACGCGCGGATCTCCTTACGAGCGAGGCGGCGGGACTCTCGGCGGAAGACGTGGTGCCGGCGCTATTTCTCCCCGTGCCGGACCCTGGGGATAAAGCCTTCCAGCCCATTTAGGACTCCTCGCCCCGGATCTCGCGTCTCCCCTGACTTTTGACATTTATTTTTTTAGATGTATATTATCATGTATGTTTGCTCGCTTTGAGATGTACGCGCGGGCTACGCCTATACTTTGTGTTTTTCAGCTATTGTTGCTTTTATAAATGTTCTCTCGCCCGGCTTATTTATACATTTGCTATTGTCGTGCGACGCGACCTGCCCCTGTGACCCGGCCCCGATGAGGCGGCTGCTCGCCCGCCGAGCGAGGCGAGCCGGCTCTTCACTTGTCTGTATTGCCTAATTTCTTGCGGAGTCTCGCCCGGGTTCTCGCCTCCACTCGACCGCCTTTCCTGGGGCTGGGGGGGCTATGTTAGACCCCTCCCCTTTTTGATTTAACTTTTGTGATTCCGTCCTGTTGTTAACATTGTTTGAGTAGTTCCCGGCCTCTCCGGCTAGGTGGGAGCCCGGCAGCGCGATTCGTTCTCGGTCGCAAGTTATTGCTATTGAGTGACTCCCGCCCTCGCCAGCCAGGTGAGAGCCTGGCAGCGGGATCTTCTCGAGGCTAGGGATGACCCCGAGTGACTTCCGGCCCTGCCAGCTAGGTGAGAGCCTGGCAGCGGGATCTTCTCGGGGTCCAAACTCATTCCATCGAGTGACTTCCGGCCCCGCCAGCTAGATGGGAGCCTGGCAGCGGGATCTTCTCGAGGCTAGGGATGACACCGAGTGACTTCCGGCCCTGCCAGCTAGGTGAGAGCCTGGCAGCGGGATCTTCTCGGGGTCCAAATTCATTCCATCGAGTGACTTCCGGCCCTGCCAGCTAGGTGGGAGCCTGATAGCGGGATCTTCTCGAGGCTAGGGATGACACCGAGTGACTTCCGGCCCTGCCAGCTAGGTGAGAGCCTGGCAGCGGGATCTTCTCGGGGTCCAAACTCATTCCATCGAGTGACTTCCGGCCCTGCCAGCTAGGTGGGAGCCTGGCAGCGGGATCTTCTTGAGGCTAGGGATGACACCGAGTGACTTCCGGTCCTGCCAGCTAGGTGAGAGCCTGGCAGCGGGATCTTCTCGGGGTCCAAACTCATTCCATCGAGTGACTTTCGGCCCTGCCAGCTAGGTGGGAGCCTGGCAGCGGGATCTTCTCGAGGCTAGGGATGACACCGAGTGACTTCCGGCCCTGCCAGCTAGGTGGGAGCCTGGCAGCGGGATCTTCTCGGGGTCCAAACTCATTCCAATCCTCTGTGCAAGCTGGCTATGGCAATTGTGGGGGGGGGGGAGAAAAAGGAGTTCATTATACCAAATCGTGTTGCTTACAGGTGCTTAAGGAAAAAACCTCTTCAGGTCGTCTCCACTCCAGGTGAGACTCAGGGTCTCGCCATCTACATTTTAGAGCCGATAGCCCCCTAACTTCAAAGCTTCCTTCACAATGAATGGCCCCTCCCAGCTGGGGTTGAGCTTTCCAATGGATGCTGACCTTCCTGTCGCGTCCACCTTCTTCAGCACCAGGCTTCCTTCCGCGAACTGCTTGACCCTGACATGTTTGTCAAAGTATTTTGCCATCCTCCTTTTGACCTCCTCCTGCCGGACGGCCGAAAGGTCCCTCAACTCCTCCACCATGTCAAGGGAGAGTCTCAGCTCCCCCTCGTTCTCGGCCCGCCATTCCTCTCGGCCCTCTCTGGCCGCCCCGACTCGTGGCGTTTGGACTTCAAATTCTATGGGGAGCACCGCCTCGCACCCATGGGAGAGCTTGAAGGGGGTCTCCCCCGTGGCCGTGTTAGAGGTGGTTCTTAGGGCCCAAAGAACTGCGGGGAGCTGCTCCACCCAGCTCCCCCTCAAGTTTTCCACCTTCTTCTTGAGGAGATTGACGATGATCTTGTTCGCGGCCTCCACCTGCCCGTTGCTCCTGGGGTGGTGGATCGAGGCGAACCTGAGGTCGATTCCAAGCTGCTCGCAGAAGCTGGTGAACTCGGCATTGGCGAACTGGGGTCCGTTGTCGGTGACGATGGCCTGGGGTAGCCCATGGCGACAGATGATCTCCCCCCAGACACAGTTCCTGATCACTTGGGAGGTCACCTTGGCCAACGCCTTCACCTCCATCCACTTCGAGAAGTAGTCGATCATCACCAATTGAAAGTGCAACTAGATCTGATATACTCTAGAGGGGGGTGAATAGAGTATATGGTGCTTTAAAAACTTTTACAGGCTTTTACAACAATCTTTGTAATATGTGTGAGCAGGGAAGCAATAAAAAATCTAATCACAATACTAAGCTATGCAAAGACTAAGCACAAAAAAAATCTAGGCCAGAAATAAAAAGTAAACAAGCAGAACCAGAGGACACAAGGAAATATAGTGGTTCCCCAAACTTGGGTACATCCACTCTTCTACCACCCTAGGTAGGAATCCACTACAGGATGAGTTGATCAGGTGTCCTGGGCACCAATGAGCTTTTGATAAGGTGCTCAAAAACCAAAGCAGATTTTTTGATCAGGTGTCTTGCCACCAATGAGCTTTTGACAAGGTGCTCAAAAACCAGATTCAAACTTTTGAAGGGAGTTTGAGAAACCCTTTACAGAGTGGGGGTGAGAGAGTGATGGCAGTCTTCTCTTTCTCAAACAACTGAGAAGACTATGTGGATTGATGTCAAAGCTCCCCCTGAATCCTTGAAATCTTCAGGAAGAAAAGTTTTGCTGAGGGTGATAGGCCTTCAAAGGTAGAACTCCAGCAATGGATGATTTCAGCAATGGCTGAAATGTTGAGTGTCTGGAGTCTTGAAATGATGTTGTCCTTGAACACTTTGAGAGCTGAAGAGATCTGAAGATTTGAAAACTAGATCTCCTTGGATGAGTGTTCTTCAGAATTCTTTTTGATAGAAGATTTTGAATGAGTCTCTGTGATCTGTAGTGTGTGTTCTCTTCTTGTTAATCTCTATGAATTCAAAAAACATTCTATCTCATATTCTCTGTTCCAGAATAGAATATCATTCTCTGTCAAAGATAGTCGTTGGTCTGCATTGATTGCATCCTTAATTGCATAATCTCTTCTAGAGGAAAGTCCACAGAATTATTCCTTGAAAGATCCCTTGAAACTTGATCCAGAAATAAATGAAAACGGCTAGCAAATCTCTGAATTAATTGCAGAATAACTCCTGTCTGATTTGAATTTGAATTCTGGAAGTTATCTGAAATCGTCGAACTGAGCTCTGCTATCGTCGAGCTGAGCTCAGCGAACTGGAAAACTCAAGCAGCAAAATAATCGTCGATCTGAGCTCAAAGATCGTCGAACTGAGCTCAGAGATAAAGATCCAAAGCAGAGTCAAAATTGTCGAACTGAGCTCACCGATCGTCGAATGGAGTTCGACGATAGTATGAAGTTGAGCTCAGCGATCGTCGAGTGGAGCTCGACGATCTGTCTAAGTTGAGCTCGACGATCAGACTTAGTCTCCAGTCTGAAAAACTTGGTCTTCAGGGCAGCTTCCAATCCTAGACTTCTAACCCTTAGACTCAATTCTAAATGACCTATTAAGCTATACAGAAGGTCAAATAAAGGTTCCTAGAGACAGAGTGATCCTGACCCAAATTAGTAATAGGGTGTTCCAACAATCTCCCCCTATTTGGGTTAGGATTACTATTTACAGACTTTGGAAAATCAAATAACAACATATAATTAGAAAAGCATAAAAACAACAGCTAGACATTGCAGAAACATCACAGATATATATATATGGCATCCAGATAGCAGTCAGAAAATCCAAAGATTGTCACCTTACAAAGTCACTTCTTCTCTTTGCCTTTAACCATCTTGATTTCTCTGTTAGGGTTTTGGGCTTCCTTGTTGGACCTGGTGTCATCTGCTGCACCCAAGTAAGTTTGCTTTGCAGGCCTGGGAACCACAGCAGCAGGATGCAATTCCATATATCTGTCTGCATCAAAGAATTTGCTGGAAGCATATCTCTCTAACTCCTTTTGTCTTTGCTCTGACATAGTAGAAATATTGGAAGTGTCTAGCCCTTGTTCTTTGGCCTTCTTTATCTGATCTAATGCAGCCATTTCCTTCATCCTAGCAGTCCAAGCAGATGGATTCTTTTCAGGGTCCTCAAATGGTACAGGTGGCTCATACCTGTTGGAAGAATTGTCTTGAGGAGGCCTGGCAGACACTGTCTCTTTGAGCTTGTAGGGGAATGGACCAGAAGTAGTATCAGAAGAACCATGTCCTCCCCTGGAGTATGGGTGCTGCCTGGAATACCCTTTAGAATAAACTTGAAAATCTCTTTGATTTCCCCTATATCCTCCTCTCCTAGAATAAGAACCCCTAGACTGGCTTTCCCTTTGGTAGGATCTGGCATGGGGTTGATAGGGAGCCTGGCTTCTAGCTGGGGATTGACTTGCAGAGCTGCCACCTGCACCTGCATCAGGAGGAGGTGGTGGAGGAGGATGAGGGTGCTGGAACTGGGAGGAGCCCTTTTCATACTTTCTCTTCTTCTTCATGGCCTTCAACTGGTTTTTGGAATACTGCATCCAATGTTCAGTAATTTGGCAGTTATGCAGAATATAATAAGGAATATCATTATTATCCTTGACTTTTGCAGGAGGAACCCTTTTCATTGCCTTGCTCCTAGCTTTCCTTTTCCTTGCAATAGTAGCAGCTGAATCATCAGAGTCTGTTTTGAATTCATCAGACTCAGAACTCTGGTCATCATATATATCATCTATCTTCTTCATAAGATCTTTCTTTAATTGAACAGAGGCAGAAGAGGCAGAAGCTGAACCAGCAGCAGCAGGGACAGTAGCAGAGACAGGAGCAGATACAGCAGCAAATACAGGAGGAGAAGCAGAAACAATAACAGCAATAGCAGAAGTGGTGACAGCAGCAGTAACATTATCAAAATCTGCAGCAGGCTCAAAAACAGTGACCTCTGTCATCAGAAAATCCTTGGATATTGGCTCATCAGAAACAATTGGGATTTCAGCAGCAGTGAGAACATCTTCAGCAGTATCAACAATTTCAGAAGCAAAGGCAGTCTTTTCTTTAACAGCAGCAGCAACAACAACATCTTCAGAAGGAGCAAACACTGATTGTACAAATGCAGAGATAATGCTAGGGTTACAGCAAGAGACAGGCACCAGTGCCTTGGACAAATCTTCTGGGGGCTGGACAGCATTAACCTCTGGGAGATAGCTGAAGAAGGCAGGATCAAAGGCAGAAAGCAAAGACCTTAGGTCTATTGCAAGAACTGCAGTAGGAGCCTGACATTCTGGAGGCACAGCAACAGTAGCAGAAGAGGCAGCAGACACAGAAATCTCAGCAGCAGCAGCAGCATGAAGGCTTGCTTCATATGGCATCTCCCCCTGCCTAGATGCAGATACATCTGTATCAAGGCACACTGCTGGAGGTGCTGCCTGAGGAAGGAGGGAGGAAAGCCTGGCAGAGAGAGCTTCCACTGACAGTTGTAGAGGAGCAAAAGAGGTCTCTAAGAGCAGAGAGAGCCTGGGGGCAATGAGCTCATACAACTTGTCAGCCAGGGCTGAGAGGTCTACATGCTCAACAACAGGAGCAGAGGTAGATGGAATAGGGATAGCTGAGGATACTGGAAGTGGAGGGCTGGAGAGTGGAGGGATGGATGGCTGAGGTGTGGGGATGGTGGATATGGAGGACAAGGGGATGGATATGGATGGAGTGAATGTTGGTTGGTCAATGATGTGGAGGAAGAGATCTTGAAAAGATGTGGAGGAGGAGGGTAACTCAGGAGGAGATGAGGGGGAATCATCCATGTAGGAGTCATCCAGAAGGGTGAAAGATGGTATGGATGGTGATGATGTGATATCTGGTGGGGGGTAAGAAAACAATGGGTGGAAGTGGTCTGCAGGTGGAGGTAGAATTGGGTCTGGAGATGGAGTTGAGGTTGGAGATGGGCTGGATATGGAAATGGGGGATGAAGCTGGAATGGTGGATGGAAGAGGTAGGGTTGGAATTGGAGGAGGAGAAGAGGCAGCAACAGCAGCAGCCAGGACTTTTGCAGGAGCAGAGACCTGTGGGAGAGTGACTCTTTGAGTCCTGGTGCCTGAAGGAGCACTAGAGGAGGGCCTGCTTGGCTTGCTGATGTGCCTGTCCCACTTGCCAAAGAGGGCACATGTGAGTCTCTTGGAGGCATTTATGTGCACTCCAGAGGAGACCAGCAAGGCAGGGCACCTGTTTTGCAGGAAGACTCCAAGAATCCTTCCAAAGTTAACAAAGCTTTTGTTTATCTTCTTCTTTATGAGGTCAAAGAAGACCTCTCCCCAGTTCAAACTTCTCTTATCCACCAGAGCTCCCATGAGGCAGAGCTGGTATCTGGATATGGTATCATGTGCAGAGTGCTTTGCCAGCAGCACTTTCCCTACCACATCTGCTAGGAATCTGTACTCAACAGATAGATTCCTCTTGAATAGCTTGCTAGGGTTTCCCTCTGGATGACCCATCCTGGCAAGTATGTCAGAAAACTCCTCTCCAGATAACTCAGCAGTATCATCTCCATTCCTTAGTCCAAAAACCTCTGTTAAAATGGTGGGGGTCAGAGGTACCTGAGTTCCAGCAATGGACCCAACTATTGTGGAGTTGTCTTGATTATGAGCAGTGTAAACCCATTCCTTGATTTCATCTGAGGCCAGCTTTATCCTGGTGGTCATGAGGGCAGACAAGTTCTGATCCTTGAATAAACTCAGAATTTCTTGGAAGATTTGATCAGTAGTGTTGAAAGATTCCATATCAATGTCGAATCCAGCATCGAACTTCATTGCGGCTAGAACTGCAACGGACACAGCCATTGTACCTGCAAAAATTCAACAAACAAAACGACCAAGCGTAGAACTGTTTGGAGGGAAAGAAAATCCTTGCAGAGAAATCGAAAGCGCAAGAGAGAACGACGGCGAAAAATGAGTTTTATATTAGGGTTCGACGCAGAATTGGAAAGATCGTTGAACTCAGTTCGACGATCGAGGCTTCTAAAGGAATCTGAAGAGACTCCAACATCGTCGATCTCCGTTCGACGATCTTGGAAAGCGTCGAGCTCCGTTCGACGATCGTTTAGTGAACAAAATCGCCGAGCGCCGTTCGACGATCGTTGACCGCAAGAGATAGTTCATACTATCTGAGAGGCGCTGAACTCAGTTCGACGATTTCTGGAAATCGTCGATCTCCGTTCGACGATCTTAGGGGAAATCGTCGAGCGCAGTTCAGAGATCAGAAAAATTCTAGACACTAAGAAAAATCAGAATTTTTGCTTAGTCTTGGTCAATTTTTAGCTTTCAAAATCTTGGATATTATTTAAGACTTCCTCCATCTAACATTCCTAACTGATTTAGGAAGAAAGTGTGTTTCTTTTCATCCAAAGGCTTGGTGAAAATATCTCCCCTTTGTAAATCAGTTAGGATATATTGTAATTCAATTTTATTCTTTTCAACATTATCCCTTAAGAAATGATGCCTAATCTCTATGTGTTTTGTCCTACTATGGAGGACTGGATTTTGAGCTATAGAAATAGCACTTGTATTGTCACAAAAGATTTTAGACTTCTCTAAGTTGTAACCATAGTCTAGGAGTTGATTTTGAATCCACAGTATTTGTGAACAACAACTGCCTGCAGCCATATATTCAGCTTCAGCAGTTGAAGTTGACACAGATGTTTGTTTCTTACAAAACCAAGAGACAAGTCTATCACCAAGGAACTGACAAGTTCCACTGGTGCTTTTCCTGTCAATTCTGCATCCAGCATAATCAGCATCAGAGAATCCAGTTAACTCAAATGCTGAATCTTTTGGATACCAGAGGCCTAGATTTGGACAACTTTTAACATACTTAAGAATCCTCTTTACTAAAGTGAGGTGTGACTCTCTAGGGATAACTTGGAACCTAGCACATATACATGTAACAAAAATTATATCTGGCCTACTAGTTGTAAGATACAATAAAGAGCCAATCATTGCTCTATATGTTGTCTGATCAACAGGTTTCCCATGTTCATCAGCATCCAGTACAGCATTGGTAGGCATGGGTGTTTTCATACAAGCTGCCTCAGACATACCAAATTTCTTAACCAATTCATTAGCATATTTGGTTTGAGAAATAAAGATGCCTTCAGCATGTTGTTTGACTTGCAATCCCAGGAAGAAGGATAGCTCACCCATGCTACTCATCTCAAATTTAGAATGCATTAGGTTGCAAAACCTTCTGCACAATTTTGAGTCAGTAGAACCAAAAATGATATCGTCTACATAAATTTGTACTAGTAGGGTATGGGACTTATGAGTTCTAATAAAAAGAGTTTGGTCTACTCTACCCCTTATAAAACCATTTTCCAAGAGAAAGCATGTTAAGGTCTCATACCATGCTCTAGGAGCTTGCTTGAGACCATATAATGCTTTATTTAATCTAAAAACATAATCAGGAAAAGTTGGAGAGATAAAACCTGGAGGTTGTCTGACATAGACTTCCTCTTTGATATCTCCATTTAAGAAAGCACTTTTGACATCCATCTGATAGACTTTGAAGCCTTTGTGAGCTGCATAAGCTAGAAATATCCTGATGGCTTCCAATCTTGCAACATGTGCAAAAGTCTGGTCGTAGTCAATTCCTTCTTCTTGAGAATATCCCCGAGCAACTAGCATTGCCTTGTTCCTTATAATTACTCCTTGATCATCCAGTTTGTTTCTGAATACCCATTTTGTTCCAACAATGAAATGATCCTTAGGCTTTGGCACTAGTTCCCATACTTTGTTCCTCTCAAATTGATGCAACTCCTCTTGCATTGCAATGATCCAGTGTGGATCTTGCTCTGCATCTTGAATGGACTGAGGTTCAATTTGAGATAGGAAACAGGTGTGCAACAGGTTTTGGTTGACCTGATTTCTGGTTTGCACACCAGCTGAGATTTCTCCAATTATTTGGGAAATTGGATGGTCTCTTGATGTTACTAAATCAACAGGGGGTGTTGATTGTTCACCAACTTGTGTTGTTGTTTCCTCTTGTGGTACAACAACTGGCTCTTCAGGTGGTGGTTCAATATGTTGAGCATTCCCTTCATCTTCACTGCTTTCATCCTCTTGAGCAACCTGTAGCTTGTTCATATCTTCAACTAGAGAGTGTTCCTGCAAAGGTTCTATGGTAGAAGAACTCTTCTCCTTGAAAGACATGTTAGTTTCATCAAATGAAATATGAACATATTCCTCAATTTTTAAAGATGATTTATTATACACCCTATAGGCCTTGCTGATCATGGAGTATCCCAGAAACACTCCTTCATCAGCTTTGGCTTGAAATTTTGCTAAGTATTTCTTGTCATTATTGTGAATATAGCAAATGCAACCAAAAATTCTAAAATAGTCAACTTTAGGTTTCTTCCCTTTGAGTAATTCATAGGGAGTCTTTCCCTTCAGTTTATGTATCAGACTTCTGTTCAGCACATAGTTGGAGGTGTTCACTGCCTCTGCCCAAAAGGATAGAGGTAGATGAGCATCTGACAACAATGTAGTGGCAGATTCAATAAGGGTTCTATTTTTCCTTTCAGCTACCCCATTCTGTTGAGGAGTTCTAGGAGCTGAGAAAGTATGTCTGATCCCTTCACTCTAACAGAACTCTTGCATAAGAAGAGAATCAAACTCTGTCCCATGATCACTTCTGATCAGGGCAATGTGAGTATTGAACTCAATCTGTATACATTTGAGAAACTCTGTCAGACACTTAAAGTTATCAGACTTCTTCCTTAGAAAGAACACCCAAGTGAATCTAGAGAAGTCATCTACAACTACTAAAGTGTAGGATTTCCCTCCTAGGCTTTGTACTGTGATGGGTCCAAATAGATCCATGTGTAACAGATACAATATCCTAGGTGAATCACTCTTATTAAGTGACTTAAAACTGTTTTTAGTTTGTTTGCCTAATTGACAAGCCTTGCAGAGTCCTTCCTTCTTGTAGGGGCCAGAAGGTAGTCCTCTAACAAGGTTGTCCTTGGATAGCCTAGTAATAGTTCTAAAGTTTAGGTGTCCTAGTCTCTTATTCCATAAAACATTTGGTCTACAGACTGAATTAAACAAGCAGATATCTATATCAGTTGAAAGGAAATCTACTAAGTAGATGTTACCTTTCCTTATACCTGTCAACACTGTTGTGTTGTCCTCTGACTTGATTTTGCATAAGTTCTTGCTGAAGGTCACCTGGTAGCCTTCATCACACAGCTGACTGATGCTGATCAGGTTGTGCTTCAGTCCTTCCACATATGCTACCTTCTTGAAGGTTACTGATCCAATCTGTACTGCACCATATCCCTTAGTTTGTCCAAAGTTGGAATCACCAAAGATAACTTTGGGTCCAAGCTTGGCTCTGAAGGATGTGAGGTTGTCCTTGTTGCCTGTCATGTGCTTAGAGCACCCACTATCCAAATACCATTGCTGGTTAGATGTTGGATAGGTCTTCTCCTGCACATAAAACAATTCATTTGTTTTTGACACAGTTTACCTTGGGCCTAGGTTGATAACCTCTAAATTCAGAAATGAAGGACATCCTTGGCTGACTCTTATATCCTTCAGGATGATATCTCCTTGGAGGTAGAATCCATTCAGTATAAGGGTTAAAGGTTTGGGATGAAGAACCCTTAGGATTCAATTTTGATTTGCCTTTGAAAATGTTTCCAGAGCTATGACCTCTGTTCGACGATCTTGGAGCTGCGTTCGACGATCTTGGGTCAGATCGTCGAGCTCCGTTCGACGGTCGACAATGGGTGAGGTCAGGTATATGAGATCGTCGACCTGCGTTCGACGACTCTGGCTGAGATCGTCGATCTGCGTTCGACGATTTTTGCTGAGATCGTCGAGCTGCGTTCGGCGATCGTCGATCTTCATTCGGCGATCGTCGAGCTCCGTTCGACGATTTCTGCTGGGACTTAAATTTCTGAGGCAGATCAGAATTTTTCCTGGCAACCTCTACAACTCCCTTTCCCTTGTTAGAAATAAACTTGATGGGAGTTGTTAGGACTATAGGTTGGCTGGATGAAGCACCCAAGCCCAGTGTACTGTTGAATCTAGAGTTCACTGTGCTTGTGATGTCCATCAGCTTGATGCTTCTCCCATTAAGGGATTCTTCAAGCTTCTTGGCCTCAGAGAGCTCACTTTTCAGTGTAGCTATCTGTTCCCTACAGTTCTCCAACTCCTGAGAGAGTTTGAGGTTTTCTGACTGTAAACCATTGTGTTCAGATAATTGATTTCTGAGAGAGATGATCTCTTTCTCAGACTTTAGCAGGTCTAAACATAGTGCTTTAAATTCAGATTTAAAATCTTCTGAAGTAAAATCAAAAGAACTAATTACCTGATCTTCTTCAGGTTGAGTTTCTGAGTCTGACTCTGACTCTTCTTCCTCTGAATTGTGCTGTGAGGCATTAATTGCCATCATGCAGAATTCCTTTTCTTCTGCATCATCCTCATCATCACTTGAGCTAGATGAGGCTTCTGACTCCTCTTCTGTCTCACTCCAGGATTCAGCAACAAAACCTTTTCTTGTATGCTTATTTTTACTTGAAGAAGGTTTGCCACTTCCATTCCTTTTGGAGTCTTTCTCCTTTCTTCTTTCTTTTCTGTCCCTTCTGTCCTTGATCTTGTTCTCTGGACAGTCAGGAACTATGTGCCCTGGTTTCCTGCAACCAAAGCAGATAATATCTTTATTGTTGCTAATGGACTTGTCATACCTTGGCTTGTCCTGCTCCTTGTATGATCTTCTTCTGAAGTCCTTCCTGACCATCTTGTAGAATCTTTTGGCCAACAAGCTGAGTAGTTCATCATTGCCTGTGCTCTTATCTTCAAGCAGATCCTCAGTTGCCTTAAAGGCTATGGTCTTCTCTTTCCTTGTGGCTGGTGAAGCAGCCTTCTGTTCTTCCTCTCTATTCTTGATAAGTAGCTCATAAGATTTGAGCTTACCCAACAAGGCTTCAGTGGCGATTTCATTTACACTTCTAGCATCTTTAATTGGCCAGATTCTTGAATCCCAAGTGCTGGGGAAGCACATTAGGATCTTGTCATTGAGTTCTGTCAGAGAAATCTCTTTGTCTAATGTCCTTAGTTCACTGACAATTAGACTCAATCTGTTGTACATGTCTCCCACTGACTCAGTCTCTCCCTTCTTGAAGTTCTCATATTAGGAGATGAGATGGGATCTTCTGTCCTTTCTCTCATCAGCTGAGCCTGAGACAATTTCTGAGAGCTTGTCCCAAATCTCCTTGGCTGAATTACATTCAGCTACCTTTTGGAATATGTCATCTGACATTGTCTGGGCTAGGATGTTCATAGCCTTGGCATTAACTACTTTCCATTTTTTGATGTCAGCATCTGTTCCTGATGGAGGTGGAACAACATTTGTACTGATGCTCTCTGGGGGTCTTGGACACACTGTCAAAACAGAATTAAATATATCTTCGTCAATAGAATTCATGTAAAGTCTAATCCTTGCTTTCCAAAGTGCAAACTTTGACAGATTGCACACTGGAGGTCTGGTGCTAGCATAATCTTTGTTTTGGGCCATGATTTGTGCACACAAAATCTAATAATAAAATACAAAAGAAAAACAGATCTAGTTTGGGATCTTAGGGTTCAGGTGTTAGCCTGTACAACCAATCAGATATGGTATGTTTAACCAACCTGGCTCTGATACCAATTGAAAGTGCAACTAGATCTGATATACTCTAGAGGGGGGTGAATAGAGTATATGGTGCTTTAAAAACTTTTACAGGCTTTTACAACAATTGTTGTAATATGTGTGAGCAGGGAAGCAATAAAAAATCTAATCACAATACTAAGCTATGCAAAGACTAAGCACAAAAAAAATCTAGGCCAGAAACAAAAAGTAAACAAGCAGAACCAGAGGACACAAGAAAATATAGTGGTTCCCCAAACTTGGGTACATCCACTCTTCTACCACCCTAGGTAGGAATCCACTTCAGGATGAGTTGATCAGGTGTCCTGGGCACCAATGAGCTTTTGACAAGATGCTCAAAAACCAAAGCAGATTTTTTGATCAGGTGTCTTGCCACCAATGAGCTTTTGACAAGGTGCTCAAAAACCAGATTCAAACTTTTGAAGGGAGTTTGAGAAACCCTTTACAGAGTGGGGGTGAGAGAGTGATGGCAGTCTTCTCTTTCTCAAACAACTGAGAAGACTATGTGGATTGATGTCAAAGCTCCCCCTGAATCCTTGAAATCTTCAGGAAGAAAAGCTTTGCTGAGGGTGATAGGCCTTCAAAGGTAGAACTCCAGCAATGGATGATTTCAGCAATGGCTGAAATGTTGAGTGTCTGGAGTCTTGAAATGATGTTGGTCTTGAACACTTTGAGAGCTGAAGAGATCTGAAGATTTGAAAACTAGATCTCCTTGGATGAGTGTTCTTCAGAATTCTTTTTGACAGAAGATTTTGAATGAGTCTCTGTGATCTGTAGTGTGTGTTCTCTTCTTGTTAATCTCTATGAATTCAAAAAACATTCTATCTCATATTCTCTGTTCCAGAATAGAATATCATTCTCTGTCAAAGATAGCTGTTGGTCTGCATTGATTGCATCCTTAATTGCATAATCTCTTCTAGAGGAAAGTCCACAGAATTATTCCTTGAAAGATCCCTTGAAACTTGGTCCAGAAATAAATGAAAACGGCTAGCAAATCTCTGAATTAATTGCAGAATAACTCCTGTCTGATTTGAATTTGAATTCTGGAAGTTATCTGAAATCGTCGAACTGAGCTCTGCTATCGTCGAGCTGAGCTCAGCGAACTGGAAAACTCAAGCAGCAAAATAATCGTCGATCTGAGCTCAAAGATCGTCGAACTGAGCTCAGAGATAAAGATCCAAAGCATAGTCAAAATCGTCGAACTGAGCTCACCGATCGTCGAATGGAGTTCGACGATAGTATGAAGTTGAGCTCAGCGATCGTCGAGTGGAGCTCGACGATCTGTCGAAGTTGAGCTCGACGATCAGACTTAGTCTCCAGTCTGAAAAACTTGGTCTTCAGGGCAGCTTCCAATCCTAGACTTCTAACCCTTAGACTCAATTTTAAATGACCTATTAAGCTATACAGAAGGTCAAATAAAGGTTCCTAGAGACATAGTGATCCTGACCCAAATTAGTAATAGGGTGTTCCAACAAGGAGGAACCTTCTCTGACCGCTGGCCTGGGGAAACGGCCCAACCAAATCCATTCCCCAGATTGCAAAGGGCCAGGGGGCCGTGATACTCTTGAGCTGTTTGGCCGGCTGTAGCTGGAGGGGGGCAAACAGCTGGCACTTATGACATCTCCTTGCGAACTCCGCGACGTCTCGACACAGGGTGGGCCAGAAATATCCTTGCCTGACTATCCTACCCTCCAGGGTCCGACTCCCGGAATGACTCCCGCACTCCCCGGAGTGGACTTCTTCTAAGATCCTCTGCGCCTCACCCTCGGCTACGCAGCGAGCCAGCATCCCGGAGAGGGTCTTCCTGTATAGCTGCCTGTCTTTAAGGAGGTAGTAAGCGGACTTATGCCTCAGCTTCTTCCTGTCTACTCCCTCCGGATACTCTCCTGTGGAGAGGAAAACTACTACTGGATCCATCCACGAAGGCTGCTGATCGATCTCCATGAGCTCCCCTTCTTCGATGGAGGGGCGGAACAGGTCGGTGATGGTGCCCCCCACCCGGGGGCCATGCTTTGCTAGCTGGTCGGCCTGGTCATTCTCTCCCCTTGGCACGTGTCGGATGGAGAAGGTCTGGAATGTCCCTATGACCCCCTTCACTTTGGCCAAGTATAACTTCAGGGCGGGCTCCCTTGCTTCGAACTCCCCGTTGATCTGGGAAGCCACCACCATGGAGTCGGTTAGGACCTCCACATCCAGCACCCCTAACTCCCTGGCCAGGCGCAGCCCCGCTATCACTGCTTCGTACTCGGCCTGGTTGTTGGTAATGGGAAAATGCACCACCACCGTCTGCTCAATCTGAGTCCCTTGAGGGCTCTCCAGAACCACTCCTACTCCAAGGGAATGCCTTCCTTAGGCTCCATCCACCCTCACCTTCCAAGGAGTCGGGCGGGTGAGCTCCTCCTACGCTACTTCTACCACGTAGTCGGCCAGGAAGTCGGCCATCGCCTGGGCTTTGATTGAGAGCCGCGGAACGAAGGAGACATCGAACTCGCTCAGCTCCACCGACCACTTGGCCAGCCGGCCTGAATGCTCCACCCCCTCGAAGATGTTACGGAGAGGGTGGTCGGTCACCACTCGGATCGAGTGTGCCTGGAAGTAAGGTCGTAGCCTCCGAGCCGAGATGATTAGGGTGAATGCAAGTCTCTCCAAGATCGGATACCGGAGCTCAGCCTTCCTCAGGACCCGGCTGACGTAATAGACAGGGAGTTGTCTCTTTCCTTCTTCACGCACCAAGACGGAGCTCAAGGCCTCTGCCCCGACCCCGAGATATAAGAACAAATCCTCACCCTCCTTCGGCCCTTGGAGCAGCGGAGCCTGCGTCAACTGTGCCTTGATGGTCTGGAACGCCTCCTCGCATTCCCTGGTCCATTCGAACCTCTGGCCTCCCCTCAGCGTTTTGAAGAAGGGGGAGCACTTCTCCCCTGCCCGAGAAAGGAAGCGACTCAGCCCTGCTAGCTTCCCTGTCAACCGTTGGACCTCCTTTGCATTCCGCGGGGACCCTAGCTCCAAGATAGCCTTGACCTTGTCTGGATTCGGCTCGACCCCTGCGGGGGTGAGGAGATGCCCTAGGAACTTCCCCCGGCCGGCCCCAAAGACACACTTAAGGGGATTCAACCGCATCTTGTATCTGCGTAGGGTGGCGAAGGTCTCCTCCAAGTCCCGGAGGTGGGAGTCCACATCCCGGCTTTTGATCATGAGGTCGTCCACGTATACCTCCAAGTTCCTTCCCCTTTGCTCCTTGAAGACCCTGTCCATAATTTTTTGGTAGGTGGCCCCGGCGTTCTTCAGCCCGAATGACATCATCTTGTAGCAGTAGCAGCCGTCCCCTGTGATGAATGAGACATCCTTGATGTCCGGGGGGTGCATCCTAATCTGATGGTAACCTGAAAAGGCATCTAAAAAACTCATTACAGAAAAGCCGACGGCTGAGTCAACCAGCGCATCGATCCGAGGCAAAGGATAACAGTCCTTAGGACAAGCTTTATTAAGAAGGGAAAAATTGATACACAATCGCCAACGGCCGTCTCCTTTTTTGACCATCACAACGTTGGAGACCCAGCCGGGGTACTGAATTTCGGACACGAAGCCAGCCTTGAGATGCTTCGCCACCTCCTCCCTGATGGGTTCTGCCAGCTTGTCTGCCGTGGATCTCTTTTTCTGCTGAACGGGGCGTGTCCCCGGGTCCAAGTTGAGGCGGTGGCAGGCCACATCCGTGACAACCCCCGGCATCTCCGCGGCGTTCCAAGCGAAGATGTCCACATTCTTCCGGATGCACTCCAACATCCTGCCTTGGTCCTCCGGGGTCAGCCCTCCGCTGACGCGGATCTTCTCCATCCTTCCTCCCCGGGTGAGCACCTCCAGCTCCACCACTTCTTCCGCCGCCTCCAGCCTGGACCGCTCCCCCCATCCTTCGGCGTCCCCTTCCTCCGGAACGGGGACCTCTACCTCCATTTCTCCTCCTACGGCCCTTACTTCAGCCACCTCCTCCAGGTCTCCTCCTGCCGCCTTCTCTGCGCAGTCCTTCACTCCCTGCTCTTCCCCTCCTGCTCCCTGCTCGACCTCCTCCATCCTCCGCCCATCTCCTCGGCTCCCTCCTGCCAAGAGATGGTGTTCACCGCAGTGACATAGCACTCCCGTGCCACCTTTGGGTCCCCCCTAACCCTGACCTGCACCCCCTCAATGTTGAACTTCAAGCACTGGTGGAATGATGAGGGGACGCAGCGGAAGGCGCTGATCAGGGGCCTCCAGAAGATTGCGCTGTAGCTGCTGGGGGCATCCACAATGACGAACTTGCAGTTTCGGGACTGCCCCCCCCCAGGGTGACATGAAGGCCGACTCCTCCCTCTACTTCCTTCCTTTCTCCCGAGAACCCGAACAAGGGCCCGTCCGAGGCCAGCACCCTCTTAGCCTCAACCTGCATCGCGTCAAACGCCTTTTTGAAGACGACGTTCACGGAGCTCCCATTGTCCACGATGATCCGAGAGACAGTGAAATTCTCGATGGCGGCCTTGATGACCAGCGCATCACAGAACGGATCCTCGTGGTCGGGCATATCACTTCTGGAGAAGGTGATCCTCTCCTCCGGCGGCGGGGTTTGGGATGTAGAGGCGACGCTCCGCCGGTACATGGTGTGGAGGCTTGCCTTGCGGGAAGCCTCGATCCCCACTCCCCCGTGGATCACTCCGATCCCTCCTCGGGTCCCGACATCGACCCGGTCCTCGCAACGATCCTCCTCTGCCTGAGGCAGGACCTCCTCGATCCTCACTTCTTGTCGTGCCTCCTCCTGCTGCTGCTGCCGCCCCCTATTCCCTCTCATCTCCAAGAATTCCGGGCACGTGGCTGTTGCGTGCCCTTCTTCCTGATAGAAGTCACAATAGGGCAGCTCCACCCTGAACTCCCTTCTCCTCCTTCTCATGATTCCCCTCCTTGCTCCCAAAGCTATGGCCATGGCCTCCTCCTGATCGGGGAGCCGGGGCCGGTGACCCTGCCTCCAGCCCGGTGGGTGGAACTGGTCCTGCCTCCCCTGATAGTGACCCCTTCCGAAGTACCCTCTCTGTGGCCCCTGCCCCTACCACTCTGGTCTCCAACCCAGCCGACGGTCGGGCTCCTGACGCCCCCACCCCGGCTGCTGTCCTTGGAGCTGCCTCTGCTCCCTCTGCCTGGGCTCCCCTCTTCTCTCCTCCTGCGCTCTTCCTCCCTTCGACTCCTTCTCTTCCTCGGTGGCCCATCTGGCTAGCTTCCTTGCGAACTCCGGATTCGACGCCTCCCCGTCGACTTCTCTAGCCGCCCTCTCCATCAACTCCTCGTAGGAGAGAAGGGGAACTCTCTTCTGCTCCATTCGGAAGAACCCCTGCTGCAGGCCCAGGGTGAAAGCCATCATCAGACTATGGCCTGGCATCTCCTGGACCTGGGTAACCTCCTCCTGGAATCGATCCACGTAGCTCCCCAACGTCTCGTTCACTCCTTGCTTAATGTGGAACAAGGACTCAGACTCCTTCTTCCTCTTCTTCGAAGTAGTGAACCTCAGCATGAATCCTCGGCGCAGGTCTTCAAAACAGTAGATGGAGCTAGCCGGGAGCTGGTGGAACCACTCCCTTGCCTTCTCTCGGAGGGTGATGGCGAAGAGACGGCACTTGAATCCGTCTGACATCTGACATCTGACGGATGGAGACCACGTCTTCGAACCATTGGACGTGCTGGACCGGGTCTCCCTTCCCGGTGTAGTAGGACATCTCGGGCTCCCTGAACCCTTCTGGCACTGGTGCTGAGGAGACCAGCTCGCTGAACGGACTGCCTCCCCCCACCGGGCGAGCCGGCGAATCTCGCGGGCCCAGCTCGCCGAACCTGCCTCGGCTTGCCGAACCGGGGAAAAGCTCGCGCCCCGGGAGCTCGCATCCTCGGCCTTCCTCGGCCACTTCCTTCCCAGCTCGCCGGCCAAGGGCGTCCTCGCCCAAAGAGGGGGCGGCCGCGATCTGGGCTGCCGGTGTCGAGTACTCGGCCTGCGCGCCGAGTGCAATCCTGACGAGGCCCAGCACCTCGTTCCTGAAGTCCTCCAACATCCCTACTGTTGCGAGAAGCGGAGGGGGCGGCGAATCCTGCCTGTCAGATCCTTGTCCTCCCGTCATTGAGCTCGCCGAAGCTTTTCTGCACTGACCACTCTCCACGCTCACCGCACCAAGATGTTGAAATCGGAAACCGGCCTCTTATGGAGTTCGACCCTTGGGGAAGGGGTGGTCTCGCGCCTACTTTGCTCCTGCAAGAAAAATAACAAAAGAGACAAGAAAGAACAGACCCAAGGGCTCGGCAGGGAGGTCCCACCACAAACCCGGAAGATCTCTGAGTGCTTCCCCTCCTTAGCCAGAAGCCGAGCTGAGGTACTCTCAGAGAACACTGGAGAATGAGAGTAAGGAGGCACTGAAAGCGTGTCCTCTGAGGTACCCCTTGGGTCTTATTTATAGCTTTTTGTAACCTGAACTGCCAATAACCAAAATAACTGACCTGAAAATACCAAAAGGCCCTTAGCTGGGTCTGCCAACAGCCAAACTCCGCTGTTCTGATGGGCTATGCGCAGTCCAACATGGTCTGCCAACAGCGAGACTCCGCTGTCCTGAGGGGCTATCCGCAGTCCTGGGGAGTCAACTCGCCTCCAATCCTTCTTCGCGGGAGGCGGGCGCGACCTGACTTCAGCTGCCCGCCCATGCTCCCTGGGCGAGCGCGAGCCGGGGGCGCGACCTGCCTTGCTTCTGCCGGGGCGGACCGGCGGCCAGGTCGCGTGACGAGGCGGACCGGCGGCCACTGCGACTCTCGATCGGCTCGCCGGTCGCGGGTCGCCAAACTCGTCTGCTTTGGTCAAGGACTCTTCGCGCGACCCGCTCGCTTGCCTCGTCGGCTCGCTCGCCTGAAATGGGCGGGAGCGGGCCAGCCCTTCTGCCGCATATCTGTTTGCCGCTCGGATGCGGGCCGCGGGGCAAGGTCTGCTCGCCTCCCTGGTGGGACCCACTCGTCGGACACGGGGTTGTACACCAAATATCGCTCGGATCGCGACGAAACTTGACGAGCAAGTCCAAAATCACTTAACTTAGATTCCAAATGCAAAATTTTTTCTCATTACAACAAGAATTCGGCCGACTCGACCGCAAAGACGCGAAAATGCCTTAACGGCATTGCGTCGTCAACTCGACATTAAAAGTAACGCCATGACGTCATAAATCTGACATCGCTCAATCAAATAAAATCATCGAAAAATCAAGGGCGTTACAATTTAGGTCCCCTAATAATTCTTGAAAAGTGAATTTACCAAAAATCTAATTCTTAAAATATCAGGTATGACAACTAAATTCTAATAATATTCCAAAGGATAAGCCTCCCCTTAATATACCACATATACATTTTCCAGACATTTTGATCTTGTAAATCACTTTTTAGAAATTTATTTTCTAAAAGGATTGTTTTCTTATTTAAATTAGTAGAAATAGTATAGCATCCCAAAAAAATTCCCAAGTATTTATGGGGAGTGTGTTTGAAGCTCTCGACATACCTCCAAATTTTTTATGGGGAGTGTGTTCGAAGCTCTCCACATACCTCCAAATTTTTCCAATTAAATTCCTCAGATTTATTAGGCTGTGTTTGTCACGACTTATTTGTCTGAGTGAGATTGGACAAAAATGTCATTATCATTTCAAATTTTTTGTCTCAAACTACTTTCTTTTTTACAACATTTGGGATACCAAACATACATTTTATGACAATGACGTTTTTGTACAATCTCATCGGAGCAAATAATCTACGATAAGCCACGCCAAACGCAATCTTAAGCTCTCTGTTAATTTTTCTCCAAAATTAAGGATTTCAAATTCAAATCCTTTATGGTCCCTTCGTTTTCACGCAATTGAACTTCTTGAATTGGAAATGAAGGTCTAATTTCAATTCCGTCATTTGTTTGCACGTTTGATGTTGAAATTTGAATTTTAATGAATTTCGTGGAATTCATTTTGACCTAAAGACATTTTTTTTCAACCTTCATAAGAATTGAACAATTTTGGTGGAGAAACATTTTTAAGTTAATCGTGCGATTTTTTCGCCCGTGAGCGCGTGCTGTCGCACGGGTGCGCGATTTTCGCCCGCGAGCGTATTTTTTGCTGAGTCGAGCATTTTTCGTCAAAGCGACATATTTCGCCCTGGCGCAGGTTTTTTCACCCGTGAGTGGTTTTTTTGCCCGGATGCAATTTTTTCGCCCAGGCGCGAATATTTCGCCCGGGTGTGAATTTTTTCGCACGAGCGCGATTTTTCGCCGTGGCACGATTTTTCTCCTGCACGCGATTTTTCTCCCCAGGAGAGTTTTTTTCGCACGGGAGAGTTATTTGCCCGGACACGATTTTTTCGCCCGAGCGCAAAATTTTCTCTGATGCGTGCATTTTTCTTCAGAGCGATGTATTTTGCCCTGGCTCACGTTTTTCACCCGGGCGTGATTTTTTCGCAAGGACGCGCTTTTTTCGCACGACCGCGATTTTATTCCCCGAGAGCAATTTTTTCACCCGGTTTCGATTTATTCGCCCGGTCTCGTTTTTTCGACCGGGCGCGATTTTTTCGCACGGCCGGGATTTTTTCACCATGCATAGAATTTTTCGCCCAACAATGTTTTTTTCCGCCCGAGCGCGATTTTTTGGCCAGGCCGCACATTTTTCGCCGGAGCACGGATTTTTCGCACAAGCGCAAATTTTTCGCCCTGCCTCGAATTTTTCCCCCGGTCGTGTTTTTTTCGCTCAGGTGCGATTTTTTCGCCCGGGCGCGATTTTTTCACCCGTGTGCGTTTTTTCTCCCGAGAGCGATTTTTTCGTCCGGGCTCGATTTCTTTGCCCGGGCGCGAATTTAAAAGCCCGGACGCTATTTTTCCGCCCTGCCGTGTTTTTTACTACTGAGCACAATTTTTTTGTTTGAGCTCGATTTTTTCGCCGGGCAGCAAAATTTTTCGCCCGACCACGTTTTTTTTCGCTCGTGAACGATTTTTTGCTAGGGTGCGATTTTTTTCTCCCGGGTGTAATTTTTCGATTGAGCGCGTTTTTTTGCCCGCACGAGTTTTTTTCGCCCGAGCGAGATTTTTTCGCACGAGCGACAAAAACAGGCTCAAGCGACAAAATCGCGCCCGAGCGAAAAAAGCAACCGGGCCAAAAAATCGTGGCCACGTGAAAAAATCGCGCCCGTGATAAAAAAACACGGCTG
Organism: Platanthera guangdongensis; assembly: GCA_039583875.1. Taxonomy (NCBI): domain Eukaryota; kingdom Viridiplantae; phylum Streptophyta; class Magnoliopsida; order Asparagales; family Orchidaceae; genus Platanthera; species Platanthera guangdongensis. The sequence continues at coordinate 19,492,667 of CM077149.1, forward strand.
GGGGAAAAAAAATCTCGCCCGGGCGAAAGAATCGCGTCGGGGCGAAAAAATCGCGCCCGGGCGAAAAAATCGCGCATGGGCGAAAAAACTCGTTCCTGAGCGAAATATTCGCGAACATAACGCACTTTTATTTATATTAGTTTTTTTGTAATATTTTTCAATTCTTATATTGAATTTTAATTTACAAAATCTAATTTCTTAATATTGAATGATGAAATTGGAATTAGTCACCGATATTTAATTTCATAATATTCACCAATATTCAATTCCAATATGAAATTCTAATTCCGTGTAAAAATTCTAGAATTCTGAAGATCTGGAGCAAAAATTCTACAGGGCGTATCACCCTCTTACACACCATATATAAAAATTTGGGGTTTCAATTAGGGGAATTTTCTTTGAAATTTTCTCAGTGAAATTAACTAATTTTGATCAAGCCCTTAAAAATAGTAAAAGATTAATAAAAATTCTCAAATTAATTTAGAGGGTGTAAAGGTGCTCTGCATATGTCTCTTAATTTGTTCGAAATTTTTAGATCAGTTTTGAACCCGATGAGTAGGCATATACAGATAATTCCCTTTCTTTTAATTAATCAAAATACTAATTAATCCGCAAAAATTCTCATATTTTTTACAGGAGATAGCCTCTGCGGTGGGTTTTATTTCTTATGTTCATCATAATTTGTTTTGAGCAATTAGGAGTTGGCAAAAAAAATCAAACAAATTATTCTTTTTAAAAAATTGAAAGATAAATTTATGACTAATGAATCATCTAAGGGATGAATAAATGTCTTTTAAATTTCTTTGTTACTTATACTAAAGATACAGCAGAATTTTGAAAATAAACATTCACAAGCACACAGCACAAGCAATCCACAAAGTACACCGAAATTTTATAGTGATTCTCATATCTAGGGTACATCCACTTTCCCCCTTCTTCCTCACTAACAATGTACTAGATAAGGTTATATCTCCTACTCTTCAACTCAGATCAACAGGTCTTATAGGCTCAGTTTCTATTAAGAAACCTACAACTCAGACCAACATGTCCTACCTCAGATATCCACCCAATCTCCTACCTCAGGTCGCTCAAGAACCCTACCTCAACGTTTATAACACAGACTTACACCTCAGTAATCCCACACAAATCACCTACTTCAGGTCCCTCAAGAACCCTACCTCATCCTTTATAAATCAGGCTTACAACTCAGAGAATTTATCTCATACCCACACAGATCTCAAAAAGATCTTACAAAATTAAGAGGTAAATAAGAATGAAAATAATATAAGAAAACAACAATTCTGTAATCTGACTTATCTAAGAATTCAAATTCTTCAATTCACCAGCACAAGATAGATTCTTGATAAGCAGACTGACTAAAATGATTTTTCTCTAGATCTGTAATGTTGTAGATGTAACGTCCCGATTCGCACTAGGCCCCTCGTGCGCGTTTTTGAGTCAGGGGTGCTGACTTGGGTTCGGAGAAGTGCTGGCAGCTGGGCTGCACTTGTAAATGGGAGGAGAAATCAGTACAAAATAGGACACGGGTAGAGACACGGGCATGTCCCTACCCGTGTGGGAGAGGCCAGCTCTCGAGTCGACGACTTGAGTGTGTCCAGAGAAGGACACGGGTAGTGACACGGGCGTGTCACTACCCGTGTGAAGTGACACGGGTAGAGACACGGGCGTGTCCCTACCCGTGTGAAGTGACACGGGTAGACACATGGGTGTGTCCATACCCGTGTGTGTCGAGTTGAACTCGACGAAGTGTGTCAAGATCGACGAAGTGTGTCGAGATCGACGAAGTGTGTCGAGATCGACGAAGTGTGTCGAGATCGACGAAGTGTGTCGAGATCGACGAAGTGTGTCGAGATCGACGAAGAGTACCCGAGAAGGACACGGGTAGAGACACGGGCGTGTCCTTACCCGTGTGTGTCGAGTGGAGTTCGTCGAGACGTGTCCAGATAAGGACACGACTAGAGAACTCGACCGTGTCATGTGGACACGAGTCGGGACACGGGCATGTCCTTACCCGTGTCGAGTATTGAACTGACACTTAAACTGTCGTTGACGCTTTGCCCGAGCAGGACACGGGTAAGGACATGGGTGTGTCCCTACCCGTGTCACGTTTCACATATAAGGGTTGTGAAAACCCTAGCTGTTTTCACTCCTCATTCCAGCCATTTTTCCTGAGAGAAACTTTTGTAGAGAGGGAAAACTGCTGGAGCAACTCCTAGAGGAGAAGATCCGCCGCCGCCGTGAAAGAGAAGATGCAGCCGAGAAGAGTCACAAGATCCATGGATGGAAATAGTGGAAACACCGAAAATGAGGTGAGCTTCCTCCCCTCTCCCTCGGTGCTTTTCAAATAAACATGAAAGTTGAATTACTTGAAAATACCTTTCCAACGAGTGGTTGCACGACTTCAGGCGAAGTCTGTAGCCACGAGAAAGTCTGAACGAAAATGACATCTGATAAATCCTGCATGCAGAAATTGTGTTCTGTACGCAGCGGATTTCAAGGCTGATTTCATGTATGATACTATTGAATATGGGTTGTGGTATGAACATAAAAATTGTAGCCCATGGAAAGACATTTCCATCGGGGTGTTACACGTCTTCACCGGATTCCTGTAGCTTCGGAAATCTCCGGTTGAAGTTGCTGTCTAGATTTATCCTGTACTTAAATTCTGGGTTGGAATAATATTGAATTTGGACTCGGTAGAGATAATGTTGCAATTAAGTTGAGGCTTGGTGAACCTTTTTACGTTAACCATCTTAGTCCAATGAATGATGATATTTATTAATTGGATTCCACATAGTTGATTTGTGAAGCGAAGCATACATAAACGAAACGATTTGATAGAAATTGGTAGACTATTATAAATGCACATCATAATAATAACATGTTGGATCATTTGGGATGAAAGGTAGGATGATAACTTATGGCCATGTGTATAATTGTTTAACAGATTGAATTTAGTGTCCAATGCTTAGAGTGTCGTCTCCCTACGGGTAGCATTGTGAAGGGATGTAAGTGTGGTGTTGACCGTCACTTGTTGGGATGGCAATGAGATAAGTCAAAGTTGGACGGTTGGGCTTGGTCCTCGGTGCTCATTTCCCGGGGCTCCTTCCGTGCCGAGAGGATGGTTGGGCTTGGTCCTCGTTCTTTCTCCGAGGCTCCTTCCATGCTACGGTGATGTGGAATTGCACGAGGTGTGAGTTGACACGCGGTGTCGTAATCCTGGGTTAAGATAGTGTGGGAGGTCTACGGGCTCGCCGATCGTCACACCGACGGGAGTTGACAGTTAGACTTTGGGTGGTCAGGCTTGGTCCTCAGTGTTCACGTCCTGGGGCTCCTTCCATGCCAAGTGAACGGTTGGTCTGGGTCCTCATGCTTATTTCCGAGGCCCCTTCCGGGTAGCACAAGGCCAGTTCGGGACTTGGTTCTCGATGCACATCTACCCGAGAACCCCACTGGGCCATAGTACGCATGGGCTCCGCTGTTGTGTTCTTAGCATTGAGGCGTACGGAGGCCTAAGTGAAGTAGTGTGGATAACCGCCTAGTAGTAGAGATACCCGCTCTACTGTCACCGCCTGGCCACGTCGGTTGATGCCTGAGAGGTTAGCTACCTGCTCGAAAAGTGGGAATTACAAGTCTGTGTCGACATAGCGGTTGCATGTGTGTGATCATAGGTGAGTCATTGCATAGTATGCATACCATTACATAACATTGCACAAACAAGACCCTCATCGTATAAATTTGTATGAGCGCGCTTATACGATGAGTTACTTTATGTAAACTGATCCTTAACTTATAAGCTTGTATGAGCATCCTTATAAGTTAAGTTACTTTCCTGCTGTAGATACTTATACTTGATGGTTCGTTATTGATTTGTAGAACTGCTATATTATATTACTGTTAATCTTATCATTATTACCACCTGCTTGTGCCTCTTTATACTATTTATTATACTTGTACCCTTGCTCTTTTCTCCGCCCGGTGCCGAGGATTCGCCGGGCGAGCGGATGTGAAGCCACTTAGTTTTTTCGACTAACAGTTGCTACGTCTTCCTTTTTAGGAGGTCACCCCACAGGTAGAGCAGCCGCAGACTATGCAGCAGTACAGCCAGGACAGGACGACAGGGCCTGAAGTGACGGTGATGTCATTACCGTCGATTACTGATGTTAGTGTTGAGCGACTCTGATGTAGCCCCGTTGGGCATTTATTTGCTGTACTCTGATATTGTAGAAGCATGTTTTAGCTACTTTATTTGATGTACTTTGGACTTATATGCTTGGTGTGGATTTTACTTCTCTTATATATTTTGGTTGGGTTGACATATTTATTGATATTGGTGGTAGCCGGCAGAATAGGCATCTTGTAATACAGGTTAACCTGTGTGCTAATGATACCGTAAGGCGGCTGTTCTGGGCATAAGACCACCCTTCGTGCCGTGTTTTGGGATCCGGGAGGGGGGGGGTCTTAAAAATGGTATCAATTTGACACGATCCTCAACTAAAGAAGTCATTCAACAATGGTACCACCCCCGTTCGATTAGTCATTTTGTGGACAAACTGACTTAGCAGAAGCAGTGGTGTGCCCATATGTAATTCACACTAAGTATGTCCAACTTTGAACTTTGGATTAGCTAACTTGACCATACGTTTGTATGCTACGTGTAGATTCCAACGCACGTTGAGCCGATGGGGGGCACTCCTGCCCCTTCGATACCCACTCAGTTCCAACAATCTGAGTTAGGGCAGACGCTCACCGCCATCCTGGATGCCTTTAGGGCGCATCAACCTCCAGTGCAACAACATGCTCCGGGCTCTAACTAGCTGAGCACCTTCCGGGCTCTCTCCCCTCCCGCCTACCTTGGGACAGAGTCGGCTGCACGCACTGAAGAATGGCTCGATACAGTGCAGGAGCTATTGGCGGGGATCCGTTGCCCAGCCAACATGGCTGTAACATTGGTGGTGTCCGTATTGGAACTACATGCTAAGAGGTGGTGGAAGTACCTCATGGGCTCCACCTTCCAAGGGCGAGTCTATACAGAGATAAGTTGGAGCGAGTTCTCGGGTGTCTTCTTGGAGCAGTTCATCCCCTCATCCGCTCGAGATGAACTCGAAGAGAGGTTTCTTCTGTTGAAGCAAGGATCAAAGATGGTTGCGGAATATCAGCGAGAGTTCCAACATCTCGCGAGGTTCACGGAGTCATATGATCTAGATGATAGAGGATATGCCAAGCACTTCTACAAAGAGCTGTGAGATCCCCTAAGGCAGGCCCTATTGTTTATAGCAGACGCTAGCTTGACGGAGATTATCGACATGGCGAAGAGATTGGAAGCGGACCACTTGGGAAGTGGTTGGAGGCCTGCGGAGGGCATAATGGAAGCTGGCCCAAGCAACAGAAGGAGACAGGACTTTAGAATGGGAAGGGGACATCAAAGAGGTGGAGGACATTTCCATCGAGATTTTAGAGTGGAGCATCCGGTCCCGCAGCCACCCGCGTTGCCTCCACCACCACAGCCTCAACAATTTCAGCAACCTGAGGGGCGTCGTGGGATGGTGTGTTTTGAATGCAACCAATCGGGCTAGATTCGATATATCTGCCCGCAGTTGTTTAGGAACGTCCCTCCTGCTCTCCCTCCGGCAGCTCCTCGAGGACAGGGTTACATGTGTGGTCGAGGACGAGGGCCGCGAGGAGGAAACCCCGGTCCTGCCCGGGATCAAGTGTACGCGCTGGACATGGTGCAAGAACGGAATCCACATGATGTTATTGCAGGTATGTTGCAGTTAGCCTTCTCATTTTTATTGTTTAAGTTAAGTTGCTTAAGACATATTAGACACCTACTGTTGAGTTTTGGTTTTTGTTACTTAGGCACCGTGGTAGTCGGCGGGAAGACGGCCTATACGCTGTTCGATACCGGTGCCTCATACTCTTTTGTGTCTGAGGACTTCATTAAAGACATAGAAGGTGTATAATACTTTACTGGTATAGCTCGATGAGTATGCCTCCCGGATGGCTCTGAGATGACCGCAACCGCTAAGTGTGAGCAAGAGATATTCATTGGGGGAAAGGCCTTTGATATGCCTGCCACGGTCTTGAGAATACCGAAATTTGACATCATTTTGGGCATGACGTGGTTGTACTGGAACTTCGCTAGGATCGACTGCGCGGAGAAGCGAATCTCTTTGAGACATGGAGACACCGACGTCATCTTTCAAGGTATTAACTTCACACCTCGTATGTTGTTATCTTCAGTTCAGGCTGTAAAAGCCCATATGAAGGGGGATGAAGTCTTCATGATTTGTTTCGAGTTGAAGGATATGGCGTTGGATATGAAAGATGTACGGGTAGTACGGGACTTCCCCGAGGTATTTTCTGAGAAACTGCCAAGATTACCCCTGCATAGAGAGGTTTATTTTCAAATTAATTTAGTACCGAGTGCTAAGCCTGTATCCAGGGCCCCTTACCGAATGGCCCCGAAGGAACTCGCTGAGTTTAGAGTTAAACTGCAAGAACTGGTGGAGTCAGGGTTCGTTCGCCCCAGCTCGTCACCCTAGGGAGCCCCTGTATTATTTGTCAAGAAGAAGGATGGAACCCTGCGTTTGTATATAGACTACCAGGAGCTCAATCGACTGACGGTGCAGAACACTTATCCGCTACCCCGGATCGACGAGCTGTTCGATCAACTGGTGGGAGCGCATTGGTTTTCTAAGTTGGATTTGCGCTCAGGATATTATCAGTTAAGGATATGAGAGGAGGACATCCAGAACACGGCCTTTAGTTCAAGATATTGACTGTACGAGTTCACTATAATGCTATTTGGGCTCACAAATGCCCCTTCGGCCTTCATGAGCCTAATGAACAAGGTGTTTGAACCTTATTTGGACATCTTCATCATTATTTTCATCGACGACATCTTGGTCTACTCAAATACGGAGGAGGAGCATATTGAGCACTTGACCTTGGTATTGAAGAAATTAAAAGAGCACGCATTGTTCGCCAAGTTCAGTAAGTGCGAATTCTGGCTTAAAGAGGTTGCTTTCTTGGGGCGTGTGATAAATGTAGCAGGACTAGCGGTGGATTCGGCCAACGTGCGTGCCGTGAAGGAGTGGTCGCCCTTGAAGTCGGCGGCCGATGTGCGGAGCTTCCTTGGATTTGCCGGGTATTACCGCAAGTTCGTAAAAGGATTCTCAAAGATTGCCCTCCCTCTTACTTTCTTGACAAAGAAAGGTGTTCCATTTGAGTGGACACCCCAATGTGAAGCGGCGTTCCAAGTGCTGAAGGATAGACTTACCTCCTCCCCCATCCTAGCACTTCCGTCTGGGAAGGAAGAATTTCAAGTTTACACCGATGCGTCATATTAAGGGATGAGAGCGGTATTGATGCAGCACGACCATGTAATTGCCTACACCTCAAGACAGCTGAAGAAGCATGAGATAAATTATCCGGTTCGTGATTTGGGGTTGGGAGCAGTGGTTTTCGACTTGAAGGTTTGGAGGCGCTATCTATATGGCGTCCACTGCGAGATCTTTTCAGACCATAAAAACCTAAGGTATGTTCACACACAGAAGGAACTGAACCTGAGACAATGGCGATGGTTAGAGTTTCTGTGCGATTATGAGTTCACAATGAACTATCATCCCGGAAAGGCGAACTCGGTAGCCGATGCATTGTGCAGAAAGGTACCAGACTCGAGCCCAGAGTCTCGGTTGATGAGTATGGTGTTGGCTTGGATGATTGAAGAGATGGATATCACTTTGGTATTTAAGGCTCCTTCGGCAGAGTATACGAAGTACTTGGCAACCATGAGCATAGTTTGTGATATCCGGGACCGAATCCGGGCAGAGCAAGGAAGGGATGCGGCTCTGGCCCCGGCAATCAAGGCAATCGAAGATGGGACTACTGATGAGTATACACTAAAAGACGGCCTCGTTTATTTCCGCGGCCGGCTCTACATTCCCAAGGGTGTTAAAATCTAGGAGGATATCTTGAGAGAGGCTCATTGCTCTCAGTATTCAGAGCACCCGGGTATTGCCAAGATGTACGTCGGCCTACAGAAGACCATGTGTTGGTCGGGAATGAATAAGGATATCATGTATTTTGTTAAACATTGCGAAGCCTGTCAAAGGGTGAAGGCGGAATGCAAGAGCCCTGGTGGTTTGCTACAGTCGTTGCCCATCCCTGAGTGGAAGTTCGAGGATATCTCCATGGACTTTGTCCATGGGTTACCTCGATCACGCTCAGGGATTGATTCGGTGTGGGTGATCGTGGATCGACTGACAAAAGTAGCCCGGTTCATCCCTATGAAGAAAGAGGCTCATGTGGATGTCTTGGTACGTCTCTTTGTGGAGCAGTTTGTACAGTATCATGGCGAGCCTAAGACAATCGTTTCTAACCGGGATGGTCGTTTCACCTCAAAGGAGTGGAAGGTGGTACAGGCATATTTGGGCTCGCGCCTTACCTTTAGCACCGCGTTTCATCCTTAGACAGACAGGCAGTCTGAGAGGACCATCAGAACACTGGAAGATTTATTGAGATTATGTGTGTTGGATAAAAGAGAGTCGTGGGAAAGGCTCCTACCACTGGTAGAATTCTCCTACAACAACAGTCATCAAGCTAGCATCGGTATGGCGCCCAATGAAGCTCTTTACGGAAGAAGGTGTAGAACCCCCTTGTCTTGGGTGCAAGATGAAGACCCGAAGGCTTTGGGAATTGAGTATATTGATGATATCGATCCGGTGGTTAGACTAATACGGGATCACATGTTGGAGGCTCAAAGTTGGCAGGCAAAGTATTACAATGCAAAGCACAGGATGGTGGAATTTCAAGTGGGTGATAAAGCATTTCTGAAGATCCGGCCTATACATGGAGTGTCACGGGTGCGTGGGGTGAAAAAGCTCAGCCCAAGGTACGTTGGGACATACACTATATTGGAAAGGATTGGCCCGTTGGCCTATCGGTTGGAGTTACCGCCAGAGCTAGAGAATCTCCACGACGTGTTGCATGTGTCGTCGCATCGAAAGGCATTGTTGCAGCCCGATCAATATATCCCCACTACTGATGGTGCAGTAGCGACTGATAGGTCTGTGCAACTGAAGCAGGTGCTGATCGTAGACAATGAGACAAGAATATTATGTAGCAAAAGTGTTCCTTTGGTAAAGGTGCTATGGTTTAATCATGGGAAGGAGGAGTATACATGGGAGACGGTGGACTTGATGCAAAAACGCTACCCGGAATTATTTCCTCGAGATAATTTTGTTTAAAAGAATATTTTATCTTCTGTTATGCTTTTCTCCCATAGCCTTAGCCTGATTTCAGGTACTAAATCTTTTATTTTGTTTATAGGATTTGTAACGTCCCGATTTGCACTAGGCCCCCTCGTGCGCGTTTTTGAGTCAGGGGTGCTGACTTGGGTTCGGAGAAGTGCTGGCAGTTGGGATGCACTTGTAAATGGGAGGAGAAATCAGTACAAAATAGGACACGGGTAGAGACAAGGGCGTGTCCCTACCCGTGTTGGAGAGGCCAGCTCTCGAGTCGACGACTCGAGTATGTCCAGAGAAGGACACGGGTAGTGACACGGGCGTGTCACTACCCGTATGAAGTGACACGGGTAGAGACACGGGCATGTCCTTACCCGTGTGAAGTGACACGGGCGTGTCCCTACCCGTGTGTGTCAAGTTGAACTCGACGAAGCGTGTCGAGATTGACGAAGCATGTCGAGATCGACGAAGAGTACCCGAGAAGGGCACGGGTAGAGACACGGGCGTGTTCCTACCTGTGTGTGTCGAGTTGAGTTCGTCGAGACGTGTCCAGAGAAGTGTTGAAGTTGGTGACCTGGCGGTCTGTCTTGGCGGGTTGAACATCGCGCGGTCTGGCGGTTTCCCTTCAGTGGTTTGGTTGCTATGTTGTTGCTGTCTTGAGTCCGAGCGGTCTAGTGGCTTGCCTCTAGAGACTTGGAGACCGGGTGGTCTAGCGGTCTCCCATAGTGATCTCTCCCTCTCTCTGGTGGTAACCAAGCGGTTAGCACTTCTGTCTAACCACGCAACTTGTGCGAGTTGTTTTGTATTAGTCCGCTTAGTCCTGTAAATTTTTAGTCCCACATCTCTTATTTGTATTCTCTCATCTCTCCTCCATTCTATATAAGGGAGGCCATACCTTTGTAATAGATACCTTTTTGGGATAATAAAGTTTCTGTTAAACCAATTCCGGTTTGTTTTTGTTCGTTTTTAACAAGAAGGACATGGCCAGAGAACACGGTCGTGTCATGTGGACACGGGTAGGGACACGGGCATGTCCCTACCCGTGTCGAGTATTGAACCGACACTTAAACTGTCATTGACTCTTCGCCCGAGCAGGACACGAGTAAGGACACGGGCGTGTCCCTACCCGTGTCACGTTTCACATATAAGGGTTGTGAAAACCCTAGCCATTTTCACTCCTCATTCCAGCCATTTTTCCTGAGAGAAACTTATGTAGAGAGGGAAAACTGCCGGAGCAAGTCCTAGAGGAGAAGATCCGCCGCCGCCGTGAAAGAGAAGATGTCGCCGTGAAAGAGTCATAAGATCCATGGCCGGAGATAGTGGAAATGCCGAAAATGAGGTGAGCTTCCTCCCCTCTCCCTTGGTGCTAGATCTGTAGTTATCTAGGCGAGATGTCGACTCAAAAGAGTCTTGACTAGCGAGATGGTGATTTCTCTAGGAAGAGGCCGTTATAGGGCTTGTGCTCTAAGGCTTGTTGTGTCTTCAACCTCTCCAACCTTCTATGTGAATATGGGGGATGGTTTCGTGAAGAGTCATGGCCTCATGAGTGTGAATAAGGGAGGAGGAATCTCTGGTGTGATTTGCGAAGATCGGCTTGAGGAGGAAGATGAACCGATGCCGTTCATTCTGCCTTTAAGATGCGTGCAGAATCGGTGTTCAGTGTACAGTGATCATCTTGGCTATTTTCTGATGAGCTATTTCCAGATCTGGGCTTTTAACTAAACACAAAAGTTGAAGTCCTTGAAAATACCTTTCCAACGAGTAGTTGCACGACTTCAGGCAAAGTCTGTAGCCATGAGAAAGTCTGAACGAAAATGACGTCCGATAAATCCTGCATGCAGAAATCGTGTTCTGTACGCATTGGACTTCAAGGCTGATTTTATGTATGGTAATATTGAATCTGGGTCTTGGTATGAACATAAACATTGTAGCCCATGGAAAGACCTTTCCATCGATGGGTTACACGTCTTCACCAGATTCTTGTAGCTTCAGGAATCTCCAGTTGAAGTTACTGTCTAGATTTATCCTGTACTTAAATTCTGGGTTGGAATAATATTGAATTTGGACTCGGTAGAGATAATGTTGCAATTAACTTGAGGCTTGGTGAACCATTTTATGATAACCATCTTAGTCCAATGAATGATGATGATTATTAATTGGATTTCATATAGTTGATTTGTGAAGCGAAGCATACTTAAACGAAACGATTTGATAGAAATTGGTAGACTATTATAAATGCGCATCATAATAATATGTTGAATCATTTGGGATGAAAGGTAGGATGATAACTTATGGTCATGTGTATAATTGTTTAACGAATTGAATTTAGTGTCCAATGCTTAGAGTGTCATCTCCCTACGGTAGCATTGATAATGGATGTAAGTGCGGTGTTGACCGTCACTAGTTCGGATGGCAATGAGATGAGTCAAAGTCGGACGGTTGGGCTTGGTCCTCAGTGCTCATTTCCCGGGGCTCCTTCCGTGATGAGAGGATGGTTGCGCTTGGTCCTCATGCTTTCTCTGAGGCTCCTTCCATTCTACAGTGATGTGGAATTGCATGCGGTGTGAGCCGACACGCGGTGTCGTAATCCTGGGTTAAGGATAGTGTTGAAGGTCTACGGGCTTGCCGATCGTCATACCGATGGGAGTTGACAGTTAGATTTTGGGTGGTTGGGCTTGGTACTCATTGTTCACGTCCCGGGGCTCCTTCCATGCCAAGTGAATGGTTGGGCTGGGTCCTCATGCTTATTTCCGAGGCACCTTCCGGGTCACACAAGGCTAGTTCGGGACTTGGTTCTCGGTGCACATCTACCCGAGAACCCCACTGGGCCATAGTATGCATGGGCTCCGCTGTTGTGTTCTTAGCATTGAGGCGTACGAAGGCCTAGGTGAAGTAGTGTGGATACCCGCCTAGTAGTAGAGATACCCGCTCTACTGTCACCGTCTGGCCACGACGGTTGATGCCTGAGAGGTTAGCTACCTGCTCGAAAAGTGGGAATTACAAGTCTGTGTCGACATAGCGGTTGCATGTGTGTGATCATGGGTGAGTTATTGCATAACATACATACCGTTACATAACATTGCACAAACAAGACCCTCATCGTATAAGTTTGCATGGGTACTCTTATACGATGAGTTATTTTATGTAAACTGATCCTTAACTTATAAGCTTGTATGAGCATCCTTATAAGTTAAGTTACTTTCCTGTTGTAGATACTTATACTTGATGGTTCGTTTTTGCTTTGTAGAACTGCTAGATTATACTACTGTTAATCTTATCAATATTACCACCTGCTTGTGCCTGTTTATACTATTTATTATACTTGTACCCTTGCTCTTTTCTCCGCCCGGTGCCGAGGAGTCGCCGGGGGAGCGGATGTGAAGCCACTTAGTCTTTTTGACTAACAGTTGCTACGTCTTCCTTTTTAGGCGATCACCCCACAGGTAGAGCAGCCGCATACTATGCAGCAGGACAGCCAGGCCAGGACGACAGGGCCTGAAGTGACGGTGCTGTCATTATCGTCGGTTACTGATGTGAGTGTTGAGCGACTCTGATGTAGCCCCGTTGGGCGTTTATTTGCTGTACTCTGATATTGTAGAAGCATGTTTTAGCTTCTTTATTTGATGTACTTTGGACTTATATGCTTGGTGTGGATTTGACTTCTCTTATATATTTTGGTTGGGTTGGCATATTTATTGATATTGGTTGTAGCCGGCAGAATAGACGTCTTGTGGTACAGGTTAGCCCGTGGGCTAATGCTACCGCAAGGTGGCTGTTCTGGGCATAAGACCCCCCTTCATGCCGTGTTTTGTGATATGGGAGGGAGGGGGGGTCTTACAGTAGATGATGATCGGCTTGATTTCCTTGAAAAACTTATAGAACAGATCCACCTTAATCCTCTGATCAATTTGTTGAAAGGATCAAAAGATTTTCTTGAGCACCTTCGTCTTCCTTCTTCTTGGGGTTCTCGCCCTCCTCTGACTTAGGATAAATCAGAATGAGAGAAATGATTGATTGTGTGATTCTTCTAATTATTCTATTCTATGTAGACGACCCCTCTATTTATAGCCTTCACGGGTTATTGGCTTCTGATTGATGACGTCATCATTACGCCATCATACTTCAAGTTCTCCTTCAAATAGTTTCTGATGAGATATCACGTTACTGTAGCTGATGTGACATTTCTGACTTAACTTGACACTTCTGTGTTGACTCTGTATATCTTCAGAATCACAAGTGTAGAGATGTGCCAAGTGTTTCGACACAATAATACTTAGTGTAAACTACAAAGTATCGAGACATCTTAACAGTCTCGACATAACTGTCTGCTGGGTGTCGACATCTTAATTCGTCACTTCAGTTCTTCATTATGTCGAGACAGTTGTATTGTCTTGACACTACTGTCCCGAGCTTTAAGGTGTCGAGATATTTGACTTGTCTCGACACTGCTGACTTAATCTTCAAGGCATCGAGATAACTGAATTGTCTAGACACAGCTGACTTGATCCTTCAAGGTGTCGAGATAACTGACTTATTTCGACACTGCTATCTTGAATTTTCATGGTTTGAGATAATTGAATTATCTCGACACAGCTGATTTGATCTGTCGATACTTCTCCTACAAAGGTTTCGACATAGTTGTGAAGTGTGTCGACACTTTTGTACTTGGTCATTTTTTGCTTTAACTGTCCTGACTTCACTCAGCACTAATAACTGTATGGCGTTGGGTGAACTGACTTAACTCGACACCTGTGGACTTAGTCAATTTTCTTTATTGTCTTTCCAGTCAACTTTTATGAGTCCACCTGTCAATGTCACTTGGACCACCTGTCCAATCAACATGACATAGACTAACCTGCATGCATAAACTGAAATATACATCAAATACAAACTTATTTATATCATTGAGTTGAAAGGACTTCTTCAAATCAAGTACATTATTTCCAATGTACCCAACAATCTTCCCCTATTTGGAGAAGTCATAACCACAATTCAATGATATACACCACAATACCAAAATATAATAATTATGATGTAGATGAGAAGTACTGAACAAAATTATAAAGAAAACAACAATAATAAGACAGATATAACAAAGTGCAACCATACTTTTTCATTCCAATTTGTTCAAAGATTATACTTTTCTGTTTTTACAATGTTCTTAAAACAAAATTACATAGTTTCTAGAAAAGAAAAATAATCTAAGATTGTTCTGGTTCTTTGATGACAATGCCTTTTCCTGATTGAACTTTGACTTTGACTTTAGGCAGCTTATCATCAGCAACCTTCTTCTTTCCCTTGACATCTTTGGCCTTCAAGATCTCTTCTCCCTTAAGCTTTTGCCTTTCAAAATAATGATAGAACTTAGGGAAATACTTGCTGGGTTCAATAGAATCAGCTGGGATCTTCCATGCCTTTAGATCTTTTCTGAATTTATAGATGATTTCCTGCTGCTATGTATGCTTGACCATTCTTATTCTGAATACCATTTTCCCCTGTTTGCTATATTGTTATTGTCTGCTATCCATGTAGTGAGTATAAAAGATCTGGAAGTTGAACTCCACTGCTTAAAATCTGGCTTTGCTTCAGCCTGCTCCCTGAATCTCTTCTTAGATATATGAGCTTCTTTTTCTTTGAGCAATACAGAAGCAGCCATCTCCACTTGCTCATATACTACATTCTGAATCTATGGTGGAGGACTATAGATAGACCGTACTGCAATTTGAATCGCCTCAAAATGAGATGGTTGGCAGTCAGACTCAGCAGTTTGATCTTCATAATACCTTAAGGGAGGAAAGCCTAGAGTCTCTTTGATGCCATTGGAGGTCCAAATAACATGCTCAGAGCTTGACTTTATCATTACTCCCTCCCCCTTTATGAATTATCTCTTAATATGATCTCTTAGGTCATTTTTATGAGATTTGATTTGTCCTTCTAGATGATTAATCCATGAGGACAAAATATTCTTCACTTTGAGCAAATGAACATCTAGTTCTTTGCTAGAAGACTTGAATTCCTTAACCAAAGAGTCTGCATGCATAAATAGCTGAGATTCAACAACTGTAGAGGTAGAACTTATCTTTGTTTCCAGAGCTATAGTTTGCTCAGCTATCTTTATTAATGAAGTATCATGCATTACAATCATGTTTTCATTCATTATAGTCTGGTTTTCAAGGACATTATAACACCCCCTATTCGTCGCATAGTATATAACAGTAAGTCCGACCGGGACCCGACGCCATATAGCACAGATAGACCGGGTGGTTACTCAATAGAATACCATCCAACTAATAACCAACGTCCTACACAGAGTCATTTTAGCGGAAGCAATTTAATAGTTACAAATTTAGAACCCAACATAAGCATGAATGTCCACTACTAAAACCAACAGGAATGAACGTACAATACACAAGTACAATGGCCTTAAGGCCTTACAATTGTTTACTCAAATAAAATGTGTCTTCCATACCACGACACGCAGGCCGGTCACACATGAATAAAACAAGTAAACACTCAAAATATGGCCTTCGAGGGCCGGCTCAGTAACTTGGGCTTCAGCCCGCAATTTACCGCTCGGCTCCGCAACACCTGCAAGCAACAATCCACCGTAACAGTGGCAAACAAAAATAACGGTCAGCTATGCTGACCAAATTATAACGATCCCGCCACCATAATCGGGGCGGCGATGTTCTTTACCTACACTTTGTTAGCATAACCAAGCAATATAGTGAATAAACACTTCATCACAGGTATGGGCACACACGGCCTCATACCCCGTGCTCTCAGGGCCCATTCTCGGTGAACCGGTCCACGTCACGTCAATTTAAGCCATAGACATTTCGGTCTCACCACCGCCACTTGGACGGCCAACCTCGTGAGCATTTAGATCCTTCCGGCCGATGTCACGTCAGTTTAAGCCATAGACAACCTGAGACCTACTATCTATGCCAACAGCAAGTCCTACGTAGCTTTAGGTCGCTTGAACCGAATGACAAAGGCCATGCACGGTTCCGCTTAACCCGTTGCTCACACTGCAACGTCAATTTAAGATATATGCGCGGGTTAGCTCCCCGAGTCCCAAATCGTTTACACACATCACATAACCCAGTTATGTTCAAGTTGGCTCCCAGGCCACCATGTTGGCAGAATCACACATTTGCCCAGATTTATGGGTGCACCTTGGAGTTAATCCCCAAGGCTCCTTGTTTCAATCTACCGCGTAGAAAACTCGAAAAACAATCATTCGCGCGGAGTCTTCTCCGGCCATTCATGCAATATAACATCACCGATCCAGACCAACTTGTCCGGGTAGGCTTCACACGTCATGCCTATATCCGTTCTCGAATACAGACTCTATATGCTAAACAACGGGGACTATTCATGTCTACCCGAAGGAACGCCTCAAACTCACCACAAACTCGCAAGAGCAGACATCCTATGTAAAGAAAAGAGGACTTCACATGTCCTAGGATGAGAATCATTACCCTAGCATTTCTCCTTGGCGCCATGGAAATGTATGCGGAAAAAATGCACCGCAATCTCCTCGACTCCGTAGATCTGAAGTCGGCTTGCGATTTGGAGCTCCGAAGCTCCGCCGGTGACCGGATCTAGCCTCCTTCTTTTTCCTTGCTCTCCCCTCTCTCTAGAACTTTGGAAAGAGATTGAGTAAGAGAAATGAGGGCTTTGAAACCCTATTCTCGGGTATATCCCAGCAGGAATAACCCCCAGCCATCGGATCCCAAAATAAGGAAATGAACAGCCACGATTCGCCATTAAAATCCAAAATCTAGGCCGAATACGGCCTGTGACATGCCCGTGTACAGGGCCGTGTTCCCCATTCGCCGTCGAAACCGACGCATCCCGAAAAGAACACGGGCACCTGACATGCCCGTGTTAAACTTGACACGCCTGTGTCATACAGAACACGGTCGTGTACTATGCCATGTTACTCCATCGACACTGGACCAACACCAACCCGAGAAGAACACGGGTCTTGGACATGCTCGTGTCCCATTTGACACGCCGGTGTCTACCTGACATGGCCCGTGTGCCGACCCCGTGTATCAACCACTCCACAGCCCGGCTTTAATCCATGGAGGACAAGGCCTGGGACACACCCGCGTCTCAGGTCGTGTTCGCTGCTCGACGAACGTCGACTCAAAAATTCGTCGACCTCTTGGCCAGATCGTCGACCCGAGCATGACACACCCTGGGACATGCCCGTGTACCAGGCCGTGTGACCCCTGCCAAGTTCCAAACTTTGCTCAAAACGCCACTCGTTGCTCTTTTGAGTTTCGGGGCGTTACAACTCTCTCCCTCTTAAAAGAATTTCGTCCTGAAATTACATAAAGGAAAGATAAACACAAAACTTAAACGGTACCTGAGTTGAATAACTACGGGTACTCCTCAAGCATGGTCTGCTCTCGCTCCCACGAGAGCTCTTCCTGATCGCAGTTGTCCCAACGGACCTTGACCATCATGATCTCTTTGTTACGTAGCCGCTTGACTTCCGAGTCCTCAATGCGTATGGGCTTGACCTTCGTCGTCAACTCATTATCGACCGACACTTGATCCACCACAATCACTTGTGAAGGCTTCTGCACCGCCTTCCGCAGCACCGATATGTGCAATACATCGTGTAGGCCACTAAGCTCCACTGATAGCCTCAATCGATAAGCTGCTTCGCCAATCCACTCCAGAACCTCAAACGGTCCAAGGTATCTCGGGCTTAGCTTCTTCAAGTGCCGCACCCACGAGACACCCTTGAACGACTTGATCTTCAAGTACACCCAGTCGCTGACAGCGAACCCCACGTTCCTATGCTTGGCATTATAGTACTTAGCTTGCCGGTCCTGCGCGATTAGCAACCTCTCTCGAATCATTCGAACCAACGACGTTGCATCTTCCACCTCTTAGCGCTTGTACAACTTTGACTCACCCGTTTCCAACCAAGACAACGGCGTGCGATATCTTCTACCATAAAGGGCCTCGAAGGGCGGCATTTGTATGCTCGCCTGGTAGCTGTTGTTGTATGCAAATTCCACCAAGTATAGCTGGTCTTCCCACTGCTTCCCAAAATCCAGGACGCACATGCGAAGCATATCTTCCATCGTCCTCATGACACTCTCGGCCTTCCCATCCATTTGCAGATGAAAGGCTGTGCTGAAACTCAGTTTTGTTCCCAACATCTGTTGGACCAACCTCCAATCATTGGACGTGAATCGCCCATCTCGGTCACTCACAATGCTGCGGGGCACACCGTGAAGCCGTACTATGTTATCCACATATAACTTTGCCAGTTTCTCCACGGAATCATCCTTCCTATGCGGAATGAAGTATGACACCTTCGTCAAATGATCTACGACCACCCAGATGACGTCATTACCCTTCTAAGACCTTGTCAAACCATGCACAAAGTTCATAGTAATGTCGTCGAACTTCCACTCCGGAATAGGCAAGGATTTCAAAAATCCTCCCGGCTTTTGGCAATCCGCCTTCACCAAGGCACATGTTTGACACTTTGCCACGTACAGTTGAAAGAATTAGTGCCTAACCACCTAGAGGGGGGGGGGGTGAATAGGTGTAATTCCTGTTTTTCTTTTAAGGCAGAAAATCTGTTCAGTTAACTAATAATAAACTGCAAATTCTACAGCTACCACAACACAACAATCACAGAAACATTCAACACAAATTGCACACAGATTTTTATAGTGGTTCCCCAAGGTCTTGGTACATCCACTTTCCCCCTTCGCCTATCTAGCAGTGTGCTAGATTCGGCCTAACTTCTTCACTTCACCTCAGATCCTCAGATCTTACAACTCAGAGCCCAACAAGGCTCCTACAGCTCAGGCAATCTGCCCTACCCCAGCCTTCAACAAGGCCTACACTCAGAGATCACAATCTCCTACAACTCAGGCTCACGGCCCTACCTCAGCCTTCAACAAGGCCTACCACTCAGAGAATTTACTCTCCTACACTCAGCCTTTATAAAACAAGCTTACTGCTCAGATCTAGAATAGATCCTACAGAATTTGATTTAACAAAGTAATTAACCACCACCCAGATAGAGAGAGATGGGATGGATGGCTTCTTGAACAGTTCTTGGAAGAACTTGATGGCAAAGAACAACCTCTCTTAGCTTTCTTCAAAGATTCTTGAATATGAACTCAGTAGGGTTGAACTCTTGAGAAGTTGATCTTCAATCAGCTTCTGACTTGAGATTCAGATCTCAATCTGAATCTTTCTTGGCAGCCTGGTTCAGCAACTACACTTCTTAGATGGAGCTCTCTCTCTCCAAATTCTTAGATCTTCTGTCGAAGGTCTTCTTCTTTTTGTGTTGATAGATATCTGTGTAAGATCTTCAATTGTAGTTGTAATCATCACTTTCTGTTGAAGGAGAAAGCCTTTATATAGTCTTCCTCCATGGTAACCGGCTGATCCGGTTTCTAACAAACTTCTGACAGCTTTGACAGTTGCAGTAGACCGGTTAGAAATGACAGCTGTCAAGTCATCCAGTCACTTCTTGAAATACTGTCTCTGTCTGAAAGTGTCGATACTAATCTTCATCATGTGTCGACACAAGTAGACTAAGTGTCGACATAAGTGGACTAAGTGTCGACACAAGCCTTGGTGGTGTCGACACATCTCCTTTGTTGTTGTTAATACTTCTCGACACAGCCTTCTGTTGAATGTGTTGACACTGATTCTGTGTGTCGACACAAATACTTCTTCTTTAACATAGTTAAAACTTTGTTGTGTGTCGACACAAGTCCTGTGTGTCGACACAGTTGATGTTGACAAAGTCTTCTGTGTGTCGACACTGTCTCTTGGTGTCGACACAGTTGATGCCGACAAAGTCTTCTCAAGTGTCGACACAATCTACTCCAAGTGTCGACACAGCTTTTCTCCAGTGTCGACATAAGCCTTCATAAGTGTCGACACAGCTTCTCTAGGTGTCGACACATGGACTTAGAAAATTTTCTGCATTCCTGCATTTACTTAACCTGCACATATAAACTCAAAACACATCAAATACACCTTGATGCATATCATTGAGTAGGGTGAGGCTTCTTCAAATCTAGTAGACATTTTCCAATGTACCCAACAATCTCCCCCTATTTGGAGAAGTCATAACCCTTAGTCAATGATATACACTATACATAACAAATACACATTATGATGTATAAAAATATTATATGACAGGGTAACTACTTAAAACAAAACATATATAAGATATATCATCACAGAAAATAATGCTAACACAATGAGCATTCATTCTAGTTTTGTTTAAACTTCAAAAGTTTCTTTAACAGAAGTTTATATAGATTTAAACACTAAAGTTTACAATATGATAAAATCTAGTAAATCTAATCTAAAGCTGCTCTAGCTCCTTGATGACAATTCTTTTGCCTGATTGGACCTTGGCTTGTACAGGAATATCAGTGTCATCAGCAGGCTTCTTGCCCTTTAGATCTTTCTTCTTCAGCTCTTCAGCCCTTATTTTTTGCCTAGGCTTAGAGAAATATTTGCTAGGCTCCTGAGCATTAAGAGGTAGCTTCCCTACTTTTGTCTTTCTTCTATACTGAACTATGACTTCTTGCCTGGCCTCATGCTTTTGCCATTCTTGTGCAGAGTACCATTTACCCATATCTAGGGTATTGTCCTTCACAGCTTTCCAATCAGTCAGGATGATATTCCTAGATGTTGGGCTCCACTGCTCAAAATCTGGCTTTAACTCTACCTATTATCTGAATCTCTTTTTGGACAAAAGAGTTTCTTTCTCTTTCAATACTACCTCTGACACAAGCTTATCTACTTTCTCAAGAATAATATTTTTATTACCCTCAGGAGGGTTGTACATAGATTGTACTTCTTGATGAATCATCTCAAAATTTGCTGGAGGATAGATTACTTGAGCAACTTCAGCTTGCTCACCTCCAAAAACAGCAGGGTGTATTCCAGATTCAGCCACATTGTCATCATCACAAAGGGGTGGATATCCAAGTGTGGCTCTGATGCTATTGGAAATCCATTTAGCATGGTCAGATATAGCTTTGACTAATACTCTCTCCCCCTTTATGACTTCTCTGGCAATATGATCTCTGAGATCATCCTTCTGAAATCTGATTTGTTCATCCAGAAAATTAACACCATCCTTATAAAATCCCTTTAACTTTAGCAGCAGTCCAGAAATAGTCTTTTGAGACAGCTCAATAGCTGTTTTGACAGCAGTTATGCCTTCCTGGAAGTCCTTATCAAACTTATCCTTATCAAACTCTGGCTTGGCTTTAGACTTATCAGCAGGCTAGGCTGTTGCAACATTTTTCAGTTCTGTAACAATTGCATTATGTGATGTAGTCAGATTATCATTCATCCTAATCTGATTTTCTAAGATATAGCCTTGCTTAAGAGCTATATCATCAACTTGTGTCTTGATTTTCTCTTGGTGTGTGGCTAGGAAAACCACGACATTTCCACCCTTGTGGAAACAATCAGTCATCTCCTTCTTATGCTGATTAACTTCAAACCTTATAGATTTTATATCTGTAGCCAAGGAGAGTTGTAAATCTTTGTGTGTCTCATCCATATACTTCTCCATCGCAAACCTTTGCTTATCCAACTTCACTTGCATGGATACTAACAAAGAACTATAATCAATTGTTGGGGCAGGCTGTAGAGCAATAGTTTGTAGTGCCTTCTTGTAGCTTTGGCTTCTTCTTTTAAAGACTATTAGCTTCCTTTTCTTAGCTTGAACCTCAGCAGCATCCTCAGAATCAGAGGTACTGGCTATATAAATTCTATCTTTAGGACTAGGAGGCAAGTCCTGTGCAGTTCTAGGTTGCTCCCCCGAGTCCTTTGCTCCTCAGTTTCAGTTCTAATTTGCTCCTCCTCATTTCTTGCAGTCTCCCCCTGAGTTTCTACTTGCTCCCCCTCAAAAGCAGTTTTCTCCCCCTCAAATCTTTCTGTCTCCCCATAAGTCTCTTGCTCCATAGTAGTGAACAACTCATATAGGGTAAACTCTTGTTGGGAAGGAACTGGAGATACTCTCATCTCTGGAACATCAGCAATAGCAGATGTATCCTCCATTACAACATCTTGAGCTTGACTGTTTAATTGAGTTGGCTGGTCAACATCAATCAAATATTCAGTTAATAGTTCATCTTCATTATTGAAATTTGATTGATTTACTTCATGTATTACCTCAAGTATAGTTTGGGTTGCCATTTCGCTGTCCAAGTGAGTAGGCACTTCCTCATGTTGAGGCTTCCCCTAGAGTGGATCCAGGTGAATGGGGCTAGCAGATGGTTGCTCCCCCTGCCTCTGTGCATCTTCATTTCTTATAGGTGACCTTCCAGCATTATCAGCTTCTTCCTCATTAGAACTAGAAGCTGCTTGCTCCTATGAACTACTGGAAGGTGCAGGAGCCCTTTTGGCTTTCTTCAGCTTCCTCTGTGGAGGTGTTTCCTTCTCTAGAGTAGGCATGTCATTAGCTAACACCCTCTCCCACCTTGAGATAATCCTGATGTCCATCCTTCTCATGTGATTAATTTTAGAACCAGCTGCTTATTCCATGACTTCTGGAATAAATCCAGCTAAGTACAGACTCATTATCCTTCCTAGGTTGGGCTTCTTAATACTTTCCTTAACCTTTTCAAAAATCACTGCTGACCAATCAGTGTTGAGTCTGTAGATGATCCTTGTCATCAGGCTGAACATGTAGGCAAAAATCCTATCATGTCCCCCTGGCTTGCAGAGGATGACTTTGCCAACTATTTCTGAAAGAAATTTGCCTTGCTGATTCATTCCTTTTCTGTTCATGGCAGCTCCAATCTTCAAGGTGGGATCCAATCCACACCATTGAAGTGCTTCCCTTGTCTTAGATGCAGGTACATCTTCCTCTTCTTAAGTTCATGGTAGGTGAAGAGTTTTTCTCAAGCTTTTCAAAGTAAGTTTGACTTTAGCTCCCTGAACTATTGATTTGATCTTTAATACAGTCGAATCTAAAGTTGCAGCTCCATAGAATTCTAGGATTGCCTTCTTCCAAATCTTTGTTGGTTCAGAGACTAGAAACTCCAACCCATTCTCAGCAACTAGGGTTACTACAACTTGAATTTCAGAATCCGCATGGTCAAAGGCGTTGCGTACCAGCTCATAGCCTTCATTGACATTCTCTTCAAGCTTGGGCGCCATTAGGGTTTAGAGAAATCTTGAATGTAGATGAGAGAATTTGTCGACACAAAGTTTTGGTCTCGAAACAATGGAGAGCGTGTCGACAGACAATGTTGGGGACCTATTTATACCTTTCTAAAAACGAAGTTGAAAAGGCACGTTATAATACTCTAAATGTGTCGACACTATTGAAAAGTGTCGACACAGACTTCTAATGTCTCGACATAAGTGTTGACTTCTATGTGTCGAGACTTATGCATCTGCGCTCGATGCTTAGTCGATACTCCACTCGACGAAATCTGTGTTGAACCTAAGTGTCGACACCATCTCTGGATGTGTCTACACCTACTTGGGATGTGTCGACACTATTTTTCTGAAGTGTCGACACCAATTTTCTAGATGTGTCGACATCATTTCTCTGGAATGTCGACACCACTTCTATGTATCGATACAAACAATTCCGTGTGTCGACATTATTTTACTGAGCCAATTTTGTTAAACTAATCTATGTTCAACATTCCTAATTCAATTTTAAACTTATTGAATTTAGTTTCATCTAGAGGCTTAGTAAACATATCTGCAATTTGATAATCTGTTTTAACAAATTCTAATGAGATGTCCTCTTTCTCTACATGTTCTCTAAGAAAATGGTATCTAATTTCTATATGCTTAGTCCTACTATGTGAAACAGGATTATTAGCAATAGAAATTGCACTTGTAGAATCACAAAATAAAGATGTTCTACTTACTTGAATACCATAGTCTTCTAGCTGGTGTTGAATCCACAATAGCTGTGCACAGCAACTTCCTGCTGCTACATATTCGGACTCAGCAGTGGATATTGCCACACTAGTCTGCTTCTTACTGCTCCAAGGCACCAATCTTCCTCCTAGAAATTGACAGGTGCCTGTAGTACGTTTTCTATCTTCTTTGCAACCTGCAAAATCTATATCTAAATAGCCTGTCAATAGAAAATCTCCATTCCTAGGGTACCAAAGGCCTAGATTAGGTGTGCTCTTAAGATATCTCAAAATCCTTTTTATTGCAGTCAAATGAGATTCTTTAGGGCAGGATTGGTACCTAGCACAGACACATGTAGCATACATGATATCTGGTCTACTAGCAGTCAGAAATAGAAGGGAGCCAACTATCCCTCTATACAAAGTTTCATCTACAGGTTTCCCTGCATCATCTTTGCTAAGAGACATACTTGATCCCATAGGAGTTCTCATGGTAGTGGATGATTCCATACCATACTTCTTTATTAACTCCAGGGTGAACTTAGACTGAGTTATGGATAAGCCATCTTCAGTCTGTCTTACTTGGAGACCCAAGAAAAACTTAAGTTCTCCCATATTGCTCATTTCAAATTTTTCTTACATAAGTTTTGCAAACTTTCTGCAAAGATTACTTTCAGTAGACCCAAATATTATGTCATCAACATATATTTGGATTAGAATAATCTTTCTTTTGGATTCCCTTAGGAATAGAGTCTTGTCTATTTTCCCCCTTGAGAATTTGTTTTCAATGAGAAAACTAGACAGGGTTTCATACCAAGCCCTTGGGGCTTATTTCAACCCATACAAAGCTTTCCTAAGTCTATAAACATAATCAGGTTTGAGATGATCAACAAAACCTAAGGGCTGCTCTACAAAGACTTCTTCCTTTAGATTTCCATTTAGGAATGCTGACTTTACATCCATTTGAAATACCTTAAAGCCTTGATATGTTGTATAAGCAAGGAACATCCTAATTGCTTCCAGTCTTGCTACTGGGGCAAAGGTTTGATCAAAGTCAATACCTTCTTCCTGCATATATCCTTTTGCAACAAGTCTTGCTTTATTCTTCACAATGATCCCATTCTCATCCAATTTGTTCCTAAAGATCCACTTTGTTCCAATGATATTATGGTATTTTGGTTTAGGAACTAGCTTCCAGACCTTGCATCTTCTGAACTGATTCAGCTCCTCTTGCATGGCATCAATCCAATGTGGGTCTAGAATAACTTCTTCAAATTTCTTTGGTTCCACTTGAGATAGAAAGCTGGAGCAAAGAACTGTGCTAAGATTCCTGCTTCTTTTTTGCACTCCTTGTCTTGGATCACCAATTATCTGATTTGCTGGATGATCCTTTAAGTGTCTATTAGCTGGAGGTAGTCTATCTTCAGGTTGTACACCTCCAGCCTCTTCACTATGCTGCACCTCTTGGTTTTCATCAGCATCTGGAGAGTCTTGTACTCCCCCTAGACAGCAGCCACCATTTTCCACTTCCTGATTTGCAGTTGAATCTTCTGTAATGGTAAGCTTGTCCATTCTCTCATTTATACCTGTAGAACTACAAGAACTACTTGACAATTCACTGTTAATGAGTCTTGTTTCATCAAAGACAACATGTATTGACTCTTCTATAACTTGAGTAATCAAGTTGTAGACCCTATAAGACTTACTATTGTTGCTGTACCCAACAAATATCCCCTCTTGGGATTTGACAGCAAACTTAGTTAGATAAGACTTGTCATTGTTAAGTATATAGCACTTGCAACCAAAGATTATAAAATAGGATAAGTTTGGTTTTTTGCCCTTCACAATCTCATAGGGAGTCTTTTTGTGGCTCTTGGTGATAGTAGCCCTAATAATCACATGACATGCAGTGTTTACTGCCTCAGCCCAGAAATATTCTGGGAGAGAAGTGTCACTCAATAGAGTTCTACCAGCATCAATCAGTGTTCTATTCTTCCTTTCAGCAATACCATTTTGCTGTGGTGTTCTAGGTGAGGAAAATTCTTGAAAAATCCCAAATTCTTCACACAGTCTTGTCATACTCTCAGATTGAAATTCAGTGCCATGGTCACTTCTGATTTTGACCACTATACTGTCCAACTCATTCTGAATTTGTTTAACAAAACTATATAAGACACTTGGGGTTTCATATTTTTGTCTTATAAAGAACACCCAGGAATATCTAGAATAGTCATCTACCACCACAAAAGTGTAGACCTTCCTACCTAGACTATGAACTGACATATGACCAAATATATCCATATGCAAGAGGTAAAGGCACCTCACTGAATACTTGTTTTCAAGGATATGAAAGGAGGATTTGGTCTGCTTGCCTTTTTGACAAGCTGAGCATATCCCATCCTTTATACACTTAACTTGAGGACCATTCCTCACTAACTCTTTGCTAAAGAGTTGGCCAATAGTATTGTAGTTAATATGAGCCAGCCTCTTGTGCTATTTAACGCAATGTGAGACTCTCTCATCAGCTACATGACAAATAGGAGAAACATTGTTCTCACACTCAAAGTTAAGACAGTACACATTTCTCTTTCTATATCCTGTCAATATGACCTTTTGATCACTTGACCTTTTGATATGACATCCATTCTTAATAAATGAAATGTCATATCCTAAATCACTCAACTGACTTATACTTATAAGGTTATATTTCAAAGCCTTCACATATGCCACTTGAGAGAGTGTAATTTGGTTATTAGAAATGTTACCAAATCCTTTAATGATTCTTTTTTAGAACCACCAAAGGTTACTTTAGGGTCATCCATGATAGGTGTGTAGTCCTTCAACAACCCCCTTATTCCAGTCATGTGCCTGGAACATCCACTATCTAAGTACCATATAGGGGCATGGCCACTTGGACTCACCTGTAATAAAGACTACTTAACCTTAGAACCCAAATGAGTTTTGGGTCCTTGATTCATGTTAGCCTGAAATTTAACAAATCTACCTGTAGCTCTTCTAGCAGGCAGACTGCTACTCTCCTAGACACTGGAATTATGCCAACAATCTAAGGCAAAGTGGCCTACCTTGCCACAACACCAGCACTCAAACTTGTTGTACCTTTGTTTAGGTACAACCCTAGCTGAATTGTCTACAGCAGGCTTCTTATTTTGTGTTGGGGCTTTACCTTTAGATTTGGACCTAACAGTCCATGCAGTTTCTTAAACCCTAACCCAGCCTTACCCTTTTGAGGTACAAACTCATCAATCAAGGGTAATACAGATTTAGGTTTAGAAAAACTAGCTACAATCTCTTTCTCTTTCTGAAGTCTAACCTCTAGATTTCTAATCTGATCATTCTTGAATGTGATAGTACCCATCTGAATAATATTAATGTTTTTCAGTCTGGCTATCTCATTTAACTTCTGATCCAGCAATTTCTCTGAATCAGATGCAGCCATCTTAAGAACTGCAATTTCCTTAGCCAGATTTTTGGCCAGGTTTTTGCTCTTCTTAAGTGCCTGCAACATATCTCCATATTCATCTATCAGTTGATGAATATCACCTTCAGACTCAGACCCATCCACATCACTTGATGCAGATGTTGCTGACTCTGACTCAGTACTGTAATATGAATTTCTAGAAAGACATTGTACCTTACTAGGACCAGGCTGATCCTGACACTTGTCTTCTTCTGACACAACCATCAGCCCCTTGCACTGATGGTCTTCTTGTTCATATATAGAGTTCAGCACCTAGAGAAACTCTTCTTCTATATCTGCTGCATATAGACCAATGTATGCCTTAGCTTCAGATTCTGACTCTGAAGTAGATTGGTTTGTCAAGCTCTTCTCCTTCTTAGAAACAAAGGATTTCTCCTTCTTGCTCTGGTGTTGACTCTTCTTTTTATCCGCAGTCTCTTTTCTTTTATCTGGACACTCAGCCACAACATGTCCAGACCTATTACATCAGTAGCAAACTATCTTTGATGTTGTAGATTTGTTTGGCTTAGACCTGCTCTTGTCCTTCATGGATGACTTCCTCTTTTGATAATACTCATCCTTAGGCTGAGATGTGGAAGGATTAGACTTCCACTGCTTCTTCTTCAGGAATCTCTGAAACTGTCTTGTAAATGCTGCAAAATCTTCATCTGAGTCACTGCTGTCTGAATTCTGATTGTCTGAATTATCTAAAGTAGTTTTAGCAACAATCTTAGGAGATGATGTAGACATTCTCCTATTTTTCTTAGTGGCTTAAACCTTGAAGGCCACAGACTTTTTCTCTATGCACACCTTTTGCACTTTTCTCTTCCTCTTTCCTTGCCATTAGCTGCATCTCATATGACAGCAGTTTTCCAAACAAGGTTGGTGGAGAGATATCTGCAAGTTTGGCCACTTCCCTAATGGCACAAATCTTAGTGTCCCAATACTTTGTCAAGGATCTTAGGAATGTATCATTCAGTTCATAGGTACTGAAGATTCTTCTATAGGACATCAACTCATTAACTATTCTATAGAACTTTTTATAACATTCAGTTATACTGTCAGACTTTCCTTGTCTGAAACTCTCAAATTCCTGGTTTAGCATAGATTTTCTATCTTGTCTTACTTCTTCAGAACCCTCCATATAGACTATTAAAGTATCCCACATTTCCTTGGAGGTCTTGCAGTGAATCAATTTTTGAGAAGTTTCATCATCTATGACACTAACTATGATATTTTGGGCTCTCTTATCCATAGTTTCCAAGATGATCTCATCCTTGGTCATCTCTGAATAATCCTTGGGAATTCTCTGGTTTGCATCTAGAACTGACACCTTCATTGGAATATAAGGACCTTCCTTTACTGTGATGTAGATCCTTGGATCAGAAGCCTCCATAAATAGCCTGACCCTTTCTTTCCAGATGCCAAATATCTCCTTTCTACATATGGGTAATTTCATAGACCCTAGCTCCTTATGATTTTCACCTGAACCCATTTTCTTGATTCTTGAATCTGCCTTATGGATCTCACTCAGACTGTTAAGTCCTTCTTTGAGTAACCTCCCTCTGATACCACTTGAAAGAATTAGTGCCTAACCACCTAGAGAGGGGGGGGGGGTGAATATGTGTAATTCCTGTTTTTATTTTAAGGCAGAAAATCTGTTCAGTTAACTAATAATAAACTGCAAATTCTATAGCTACCATAGCACAACAATCACAGAAACATTCAACACAGATTGCACACAGATTTTTATAGTGGTTCCCCAAGGTCTGGGTACATCCACTTTCCCCCTTCGACTATCTAGCAGTGTACTAGATTCGGCCTAACTTCTTCACTTCACCTCAGATCCTCAGATCTTGCAACTCAGAGCCCAACAAGGCTCCTACAGCTAAGGCAATCTGCCCTACCTCAGCCTTCAACAAGGCCTACACTCAGAGATCACAATCTCCAACAACTCAGGCTCACGAACCTACCTCAGCCTTAAACAAGGCCTACCACTCAGAGAATTTACTCTCCTACACTCAGCCTTTACAAAACAGGCTTACAGCTCAGATATAGAATAGATCCTATAGAATTTAATTTAACAAAGTAATTAACCACCACCCAGATAGAGAGAGAAGGGATGGATGACTTCTTGAACAGTTCTTGGAAGAACTTGATGGCAGAGAACAACCTCTCTTAGCGTTCTTAAAAGCTTCTTGAATCTGAACTCAGTAGGGTTGAACTCTTGAAAAGTTGATCTTCAATCAGCTTCTGACTTGAGATTCAGATATCAATCTGAATCTTTCTTGGCAGCTTGGTTCAGCAACTGCACTTCTTAGATGGAGCTCTCTCTCTCCAACTTCTTAGATCTTCTGTCGAAGGTCTTCTTCTTTTTGTGTTGATAGATATATGTGTAAGATCTTCAATTGTAGTTGTAATCATCACTTTCTGTTGAAGGAGAAAACCTTTATATAGTCTTCCTCCATGTTAACCGGCTGATCCGGTTTCTAACAAACTTCTGACAGCTTTGACAGTTGCAGTAGACCGGTTAGAAATGACAGCTGTCAAGTCATCCAGTCACTTCTTGAAATACTGTCTCTGTCTGAAAGTGTCGAGACTGATATTCATCATGTGTCGACATAAGTAGACTAAGTGTCGACACAAGTGGACTAAGTGTCGACACAAGCCTTGGTGGTGTCAACACATCTCCTTTGTTGTTGTTAATACTTCTCGACATAGCCTTCTGTTGAATGTGTCGACACTGATTCTGTGTGTCGACACAAATACTTCTTCTTTAACATAGTTGAAACTTTGTTATGTGTCGACACAGTTGATGTCGACAAAGTCTTCCGTGTGTCGACACTGCCTCTTGGTGTCGACACAGTTGATGTCGACAAAGTCTTCTCAAGTGTCGACATAATCTACTCCAAGTGTCGACACAGCTTTTCTCCAGTGTCGACATAAGCCTTCATAAGTGTCGACACAGCCTCTCTAGGTGTCGACACATGGACTTAGGAATTTTTCTGCATTCCTGCATTTACTTAACCTGCACATATAAACTCAAAACACATCAAATACACCTTGATGCATATCATTGAGTAGGGTGAGGCTTCTTCAAATATGGTACACATTTTCCAATGTACCCAACAACAGTTCCACATCCTACTTAAGTCCTGGCCACCAGAACAATTTCTTCACGTCGCGGTACATCTTCATGCTCCCCGGGTGAATTGAGTACTTGGTGTGATGCGCCTCGTACAACAATTCCACCCGTAGATTTCCCACATTTGGGACGCATAGACGACCGTCTTTCCAAAGCAATCCATCCTCAACAACAAATTGGGAATTTGACCCATCCAAAGCCTCCATCATGAGTTGCTTCATGCGGCCATCCAAATCCAAAGCCTGCCGAATCCGATCAGCCAGGTCACACTGAACCTCCGTCCAGTTCAATAGTGCTTCAACACTTGACTGCTTGTCTATGCAAGAAATCTCCAACGCCTCCAACTCCCGAACTAACCGCTCGTCATGGACCGACAACCAATTGGTTTGAGCTGGGGCCCTGCAACCCAACGCGTCCGGAACCGCATTGCCTTTCCCAGGCACATAGTGAATTTTGAACGTGTAGTCCCCATGGAACTCCATCCATCTCCTCTATCGCATGTTTAGATCTTTCTGATCCAACAAGTATTTCAGGCTCTTATGGTCGGTATAGATATCGACCTTCACCCCGTACAAGTAATGTCTCTAGAGCTTCAAGGCAAAAATCACGGCAGCTAACTCCAAGTCATGGACAGGATAATTCCTCTCGTGCACTTTCTGCTGTCTCGAGCCATACGCTATCACACTTCCATGCTGCAGTAGTACACAACCCAAGCCACTTCCAGAAGCATCGCTGTAGATTTCAAAGCCTTTGGTCCCACTCGGCGAACTCAGTATAGGCGCCGTGGTCAGCCGACTCTTCAACTCCTCAAAAGCTCGTGCGCACTCCGGCGTCCAAATGAACTTCTGCTCTTTTCTCGTCAAAGTCGTGATGGGTAACGCTATCCGCGAGAAGTTCTCCACGAAGCTCCTGTAATAGCCGGCAAGCCCCAAAAAACTCCAGAATTCCACTACCGTAGACAGCATAGGCCACTCTCATATCGCAACAATCTTCGTCGGATCCACCACAATTCCCTCTCCACTAACTATGTGACCAAGAAACGCCATCGAGGATAACCAAAACTCGCATTTGGAGGCCTAGGCGTACAATTGATTCCTCCTCAGCGTCTCCAGCACCAAATGCAGATGCTTAAAGTGATCCTCCTCACTTTGCGAGTACACCAAAATGTCGTCGATGAAGACGATCACAAAGTGGTCTAAGTACTCCATGAAAGTCTTGTTCATCAAATCCATGAACACCGACGGCGCATTCGTCAGCCCAAACGGCATGACCGTAAACTCATAATGGCCGTATCTCGTACTAAAGCTGTTTTGGGGATATCACTCTCCCTTATCCTCAGTTGATAGTAATAGTACTTAAGATCCAATTTAGAGTACACCGATGACCCGACTAACTGATCGAATAGATCGTCAATCGTTGGGATCAGGTACTTGTTCTTCTCTGTTAGCTTGTTCAACTCCTGATAATCAATACAAAGTCTCAAGCTTCCGTCCTTCTTCTTAACAAAGAGGACTGGTGCGCTTCAAGGTGACGAACTTGGACACACATACCCCTGCTCCAACAACTCTTGCAGTTGAACCTTTGTAATGCCCCGAAAATCGTTATCGAGCTAGTCGCGTCCAAAAGTAATTTTGGTGCCTGCATAGGGGTACACGGCCTAGGACACGGGCGTGTCCAAGGCCGTGTCTGGCATGGTGTTTTGGCCGATTTTATCCCGAGAAGGACACGGCAAGAAACACGGCTGAATGACACGGGCGTGTCATTTGACACGGGCATGTGCCTACCCGTGTCAGTACCCGTGTTCCATAGAGTCGTGACGGTTGGCATGATGGTTATTCGTGACACGCCTCCGGTCACGGGCGTGTCTAAGACACGACACGGGCGTGGCAGGTTGGGACACGGGCGTGTTTTGCCCGTGTGGTTTTTCTGTGTTCGACGATCGTGCTAGGATCGAGGCACATGGCCTGGGACACGGCCGTATACGAGGCCGTGTTTGGCCCAGGTTTGAGGATTTCTGTGCAGATTTGAGCCGTTAGTTTTCTTTAATTAAGATCTGACGGCCCAGGCATGTTCCTACTCTGTTAAGGCCAGGAATGGTGCTTTAGCTCCTCAGTTCTCCCTTAAGATTTCTCTTTCCAAGGATTTAGAGCAAGGAGGAAGAAGGAGGATGATTCCGGCCGCCGGTGGAGCACCGTTTAGAGAACCGAGAGCGGATCTGTGGAGGAAATCCCGTTGCAAAGACTTCTATCCGTGTACTTTTCCCATGACGCAAAAGCGTACTACAAGGGTAACGATTCTCTTCTTGAGCATGTGAAGCTCTCTTCCTTTTTGCATAGGGAAACCCTCTCCCACGAGTGTGCGGCGAGTGTGCGATGTTCCTTGGGGTTGACGGGAATAGTCCCCCTTGTGTTGCATATAGAGTCCGGAATCGAAGTACGGGAATAGGCATTATGTGTGAAGCCTACCCGGACATGTTGGTCTGGATCGGTGATGTTGCATTTGTTATGATTTGCCGGAGAAGACTCCGTGCTTTGGGTTTTCGGGTTTTTATGCGGTAGATTGCAGCAGGGATCCTTAAGAATTAACTCTAAGGCGCACCCGAAAAACTGAGCTGAATAGTTGTTCTGCTAACTTGGCGGTCTGGGAACCGGCCTTGAACATAACTGTGTTATGTGATTGTTTGGAAATGACAGGATCCGAGAGAAGCTTGGCTCGTACGTACGTCTTAAGGTGTACTACGCGTTGTGAGCAACGGGCAAGTGGAATCGGACCTGGGCTATGTGGTTCGGTGCGAGAGACCCGAAAAGGGGACTGGCCGTTGGCATAGTCGGGAGCCTTAGATAGTGGTCAGAAAGGCTAAAATGCTCACGTTGTTGCCATCCCAGGGGTGGTGGTGAAGACGCTGAAGTGTCATGATTCACCGATAATGTGCCCTGAGTGCACGGGGTGTTTGGTCGTGCGAGCCTACACCTGTGGCTATCATGTTTGTACTATATTATTTTAGCTGGGCTAATGAATTGCAGGGAAGGAGCACCGCCGTACCGAGTTAGGGGCGGGGTCGTTATAATTTGGTCGGCTTTTGGCTGACCGTTGTTTGTTTGCCACCGTGCGGTGGAATGTTGCTTGTAGGTGCTGCGAAGCCGAGTACCAAATAGCGGGCTGGAGCTAATGTTGTTGTGCTGGCCCTAGAAGGCCAAAGCGAATAGTTATACTTTTTTATGTCATGTGTGGCCGGCCTGCGAGCCGATGTATGGAAAACATTATTTAATTAAGTGAACCTCTATATGACCATAAGGCCGTGTACCTTTCAGTGTATTTGTTTTCATTCCAGTTGTAGTGGTGTTGGACATTCATGATTATTGGATACAATTATGGGTTCTCTCAACTGTTTAAAAGCTTCCGCTAGGATGCTCTGTGTTAGGACGAGTAGTCTTAATTGGATAGTTTGGTTATTCATACGTAACCCTTCCGACTGTCCGTGGTATATGGTGTCGGGTTCCAGCTGGACCTTCTAATATATGCCATACGACGGATGGGGGTGTTACAACCTTCAGCTCCGCCATTTCCTTAGGCGCTAGCCGATACCGAGAGCGTGATACAGGTTTAGCACCTGACACTAGCTCGATGGTGGAATCAATCTCCCGTTGAGGCGGGGCTCCAGGAAGATTGCCAGGGAACGCATCAGGGTACTTGGATACCACTGAAATACTGTCCAACGTAGGCTTAGGCTTTGCAACCTCCACTAGCATAAATAATAGCTCTGCACCTGCACGAACCGCCTTCACCACATGAAGAGCAGACATCAAAGTCTTGCTCGACCTTTTCAGGCCCGTAAAAGTCGTCTCACGATCTGTTCCCAACTTGACTTCCTTACGATCGCAATCAATAAAAGCTTGCTGCTCGGAGAGCCAGTCCATGCAAAATATAACGTCGAACTCCACCAGCGGTTGTAATGATGCTTACAAATTGAACTCTTGACTCCCAATATGAATCTTTATGCCACAGATTCTATCTACTCGCTTCGAACACCCATTCGACAACAACACATCCAGTTTGTCCTTCTCCATCGAAGAAGGTACTCCGATGCGCGATATGAATCCTTCGGACAAAAAGGAGTGTGAAGCTCCCATATCGAAGAGTGCTCTCGCCAGATTCTCACAAATCAAAACAAATCCAATACAAGCAGTGGTAAGGTAACACGCGCATAACAAGTATTTAAAAATTAACTTGCTATAAATTTAAACAGTACATGTCACTACATCCGCTTGAATAATGACCTCTTGCTGGCCAAGATTGTAAACTCTAGGTTGAGCCGGAGCATAATGGGGTGCGGTTGACTCCATCGCCTTGCCCTTTTCTTCATATGTTATTCCTGGATTCCTTTCGGACTTGGGACGTCCGCTCCAGTAGTCACGGGCAAAGTGCCCCGGCTTCCCACAAGTAAAGCATGCTCCCAGGGTTCGACCCGTAGTCGCCCCAGAAGCACCAGAAGAAGGAGCTGGCCCGAAGTCCTAGCCTTCTTATGAAACTTACGGTATCCAGACTTCGAGGTAGTCGGCACCTTGAACTCTATCTTCTTATTACCAGTGTCTTTCTTTGCTTGCACATTCTTCAGAACTATTTCCAAAGAGTGCGTCGTATTGACCAGGGTCAAGAATCCCTACGTCATAGGCCCTGAGAGCAGTAGCCTCAGGTCGTCCCTCAGACCCTCGTATAATCGGTTCATCTTACGCTCCTTATCTGTAAATGTAGAGCTAGCGTACCGACCCAATCGAGTAAACTCGTGGAGATACTCATCCACGCTACTCTCTCCTTGTGCCAGCCTCTGAAACTCATTCTCCATTGTAGTCCTCTGAGTCGAAGGAAGGTACCTTGCCAAGAACAGTCCCGAAAACTCTTCCATCGGGATGTCCGTGAGTTGCCTCCCTCTCAAGTGATGGAGCTCCAAACCTTCCCACCACAACCTAGCATCACCGTCCAGAAGGAACGTAGCTATAGTGGTCATCTGCCACTCCTCCGTTTCAGTAGTTGTCGGGACTCTCTTCACTCGGGAGAGCCAGTCTTCAGCTTGAGATGGGGTTCCCAACCCCGAGAACACAGGAGGATTAAAGCTCATAACATGTTTTAGTTGCATTTTAGTTGCTCTCCTCGGCACCAAAGGCTCCACCACTACCTGATCCACCCTTCTTAGTTCATCCCTTTGAAGCGGTACCTGCTCCATTGTAGGAGCGGGCTGCTGCATTTGCCTTGCAGGCTGCGCATTGATTATGGCAAACACTACTTCGGCAGCCAATCATATGGTTTCAGCTGAGGGAGGTGTTGCAGGAGCATTATTCGGTGCACTGCTAGCCTCAGAAACTGGGCGTTCTGACGGCCCTGCATCGCTTCTGG
The DNA here is from genome assembly GCA_039583875.1 of Platanthera guangdongensis. Lineage (NCBI taxonomy): Eukaryota > Viridiplantae > Streptophyta > Magnoliopsida > Asparagales > Orchidaceae > Platanthera > Platanthera guangdongensis. The sequence goes on from CM077149.1 coordinate 19,528,859, forward strand.
TCACCTATAGTTGTACAAAATACCATTAAGAGACCAAACAAAATTGCAAAAAGCAATTATAGGAACACATAGGTTCCTCAAACACATGTATTTTCATTCCTAAGTGGACATTAATGGGTTCTTTTGATGTTATAACGATGACGCACACACATGTGCTTACCACCCCTTAAAAGAATTCGCCCATGAATTCATTTAAGCCTGACCGAAACCCGTAGTATGATACCAAATTATAACACCCCCTATCCGTCGCATATCATATAGCAGCAGGTCCGGCCGGGGCCCGACGCCATATACCACAGATAGACCGGGTGGTTACTCAATGGAATACCATCCAACTAATAACCAACGTCCTACATAGAGTCATTCTAGCGGAAGCAATTTTAATAGTTACAAATTTAGAACTCAGCATAAGTATGAATGTCCACTACTCAAACCAACAGGAATGAACGTACAATACACAAGTGCAATGGCCTTAAGGCCTTACAATTGTTTACTCAAATAAAATTTGTCTTCCATACCACGACACGCAGGCCGGTCACACATGAATAAAACAAGTAAACACTCAAAATTTAGCCTTCGAGGGCCGGCTCAGCAACTTGGGCTTTAGCCCGCTATTTACTGCTCAGCTCCGCAGCATCTGCAAGAAACAATCCACCGTAACGGTGGCAAACAAAAGCAACGGTCAGCTATGCTGAGCAAATTATAATGATCCTGCCCCCATAATCGGGGCGACGATGCTCTTTCCCTGCACTTTGTTAGCATAACCAAGCAGTATAGTGAATAAACACTTCATCACAGGCATGGGCACACACGACCACACACCCCGTGCTCTCAGGGCACATTCTCGGTGAACCGGTCAATGTCACGTCAATTTAAGCCATAGACATTTCAGTCTCACCACCGCCACTTAGACGGCCAATCTCGTGAGCATTTAGGTCCTTCCGGGCGATGTCATGTCATTTTAAGCCATAGACAACCCGAGACCTACTATCTATGCCAACGGTAAGTCCCGCGTAGCTTTAGGTCACTTGTACCAAACTATATAGATCGGGCACGGTTCCGCTTAACCCGTTTCTCACACCGCAACATCAATTTAAGCCACATGCATGAGTTAGCTCCCCGAGTCCCAAATCGTTTACACACATCACATAACCCAGTTATGTTCAAGTTGGCTCCCAGGCCACCATGTTGGCAGAATCACGCATCTGTCCAGATTTTCGGGTGCACCTTGAAGTTAATACCCAAGGCTTCCTGTTGCAATCTAACGCGTAGAAAAACCGAAAAACAATCATTCGCATGGAGTCTTCTCCGACCATTCATGCAATGCAACATCACCGATCCAGAGCAATTTTTCCGGGTAGGCTTTACACATCATGCCTATATCCATTCTCGATTACGGACTCTACATGCTAAACAATAGGGACTATTCATGTCTACCAGAAGGAACGCCTCAAACTCACCGTAAACTCTCGAGAACGGGCTTCCTACGCAAAGAAAAGAGAACTTCACATGTCCTAGGATGAGAATCATTACCCTAGCATTTTTCCTTGGCGCCAAGGAAATGTATGCGGATAAAAAGAACCGCAATCTCCTCGCCTCCATAGACCCGAAGTCGGCTTACGATTTGGAGCTCCGAAGCTCCGCCGGTGACCGGATCTAGCCTCCTTCTTCTTCGTTGCTCTCCCCTCTCTCTAGAACTTTAAAAAGAGATTGAGTAAGAGAAATGAGAGATTTGAAACCCTATTCCCGGGTATATTCCAGCAGGAACAACCCCCAGCCGACGGATCCCAAAATAAGGAAACGAACGGCCACGATTCGCCAATGAAATCCAAAATCTGGGCCGAACACGGCCTGTGACACGCCCGTGTCCAGGGCCGTGTTCCCCATTCTCCGTCGAAACCGACGCGTCTCGAAAAGAACATGGGCACTAGACACGCCCGTGTCATCCAGAACACGGCCGTGTACTGTGCCGTGTTACTCCATCGACACAGGACTAACAAAAACCCGAGAAAAACACGGGTCTTGGACACGCCCGTGTCCTATTTGACACTCCCGTATCTACCTGACACGGCCCGTGTGCCGACCCCGTGTATCAACCATGCCACAACCCGAATTTAACCCATGAAGGACACGGCCTGAGAAACGCCCGTGTCTTAGGCCGTGTTCGCTGTTTGACGATCGTCGACTCCAAAATTCGTCGACCTCTCGGCCAGATCGTCGACCCGAGCACGACATGCCCTGGGATACGCCCGTATCCCAGGCCGTGTGACCCCTGCTAATTTCTGAATTTGGCTCAAAACGCCACCCGTTGCTCTTTTGAGTTTCGGGGCGTTACAGACATATCATTGTGAAAGTCTTGTTTTCAAGGTCAGCTAAAAACCTAGGGGGTGAATAGGTTTTTTTTCTTACTTCAAGACTTTTTAACTTTAATCCTATAGCTGTACTTAGTGATTAGGTTATTTTTATCTTTCAAGATAAATTAAAGACGACACAGCTGTTTATAGTAGTTCCCCGATCTTGGGTACGTCCACTATCCCTCTACGCCTTTCTAACAGTGTGTTAGATCAAGCTCTTCCCCCAAAAATCGGCCCCTTGTGAGCTTATAACTCGATCCTATAGGAGCACTAAGTCTCTTCCTATTGGGTCCATTGTTCCCAATATCCCTGATTTGTGAGAAGTCAAACAGGTTAATGTCACACACATTAATTATATTTGATGTGTATTTGTTGTCTTGAGTGCAGGTTAGTCCATATCACATTGATTGAATAAACGAAGCCAAGGCTTAATTTGCCTAAGATGCTACAGAGGCAGAAAATTGGATAAGCCAAAAAACGTTGAGTAATGAAGAAACACTCAATGCTCTCAACGCCAGAGAAGCAGGAAGATTTTGTTAAGACAAAAAGCGTTGAGTGAGGCGAGCTCACTCAATGCTCTCAATGCCTTGACGCAGAAATATTTGCTAAGGCAAATAGCGTTGAGTGAGGCGAGCTATCTCAACGCTCTCAACGCCTTGGCTCAGAAAATTTAGCTAATTCCAAATGCAACGATAGATTTTACTTTTTTCGACCTGAGCTCTAAGTTCGTCAAACTGAGCTTTCACTTTTCGTCGAGCTAAGATCTGCGTTTGTCGAACTGAGCTCTAAGTTCGTCGAACTGAGTTTTCACTTTTCGTTGAGCTGAGCTCTGAGTTCGTCAAACTGAGCTCTAAATTCGTCGAACTAAGCTTTCATTTTTTCGTCGAGCTGAACTCTGAGGTCGTCTAACTGAGTTCTGCGTTTGTCGAAGTTTTTTGGCATTGAGTGATGGTCATTCACTCAACGCTTTTGATTCTAATGCTTGAATTTTGTACAAGTCCACAGATGCTGAGTCATGCTAACGTCAGCAAAGTCAAAAAGCCAACCAAAATTTAAATATTGCAGAAATGTTGCCAGAGACGCTGGCGGCTAGCTGTCATCATCCTCTGCACTTTCCAAGAAATATTTTCATCTTTAAGTGTTGGGGCCCACACAGAACAAAGAGCCATTGAATCAAGAGTAATTGGAAAACATGTGCTGAATGGCTAAATCTCAGCCATCAATCCTGGTGGTGGGCCCACTGCTCGATTGGCCGTCAGAGAATAAACGAAGCAAATCAGCCAGAGCAAACAATCGAATCCTTGTCTAGGTTTTCTAAAAACGAAAGTGCGGCCGAACTTCAATCTTCTTTCTTGCCTTTCTTGTCAAGCCTAAAGAAGCTGTTCTGCACAGTTAACCTAGCTGAGTAAAGAGATAGTTGAAGAAATCACCATCTGCAACAGTAGGTTCGGAAGCAATTTTGAGGAAGCAGATCAACAAGCTCTATAAAGAATAGATAGCTATTTGAAGAAAGATTCAACTGCTGACTTCATTGTCTTCAATAACAAAAGCTTGGGTTGATATCTGCTCAGTCCAAGAAGAAGTAGACACAGAGATCTTGCCCTGGTGTTTAATCAAATCACCTATTAATTCTTCTATAAAGATTCTTTGTGAGTCTGAAGTTGTAAGCCTGTGTTATAAAGGCTAAGGTCTCAATGATCTGTATTTGACTTAGTGCTGGGTGAAAGGTCTTTATGACCTTTGGTTTGGCTTAGTGCCTAAGTGGTAGGTCTGTGTGACCTGTGAGGTCCTGCGGGATCTGTGCTGTAAGCTCTTAAGGAGTTGAGTGTTGGGGGAAGAGCCTAGTCTAACACATTGTTAGAAAGGCGCAGAGGGACAGTAGATGTACCTAAGATTGGCGAACCACTATAAAATTGCTGTGTTGTCTGTGAATGATCTTGATAGCTAAAATCTAATCTAATCACAAGGCATAAAAATCAGCTAACTAGTAAGAAAATTAAAATAGAGACAAAAACCTATTCACCCCCTCTAGGTGTTTAGCTAGCCTTGAAAACATGACTTTAAGTTGTATCAGAGGGAGGTTACTCTTTAAAGGCATAACAGTCTGAGTAGATCTCCAAGGTTAGCTAGAAGTCTGTCTCTATGGGTTCAGTAATGAACAATAAGGAGCTGAATGTTGTGAGGCTTCTAATCTGTAGGAAGAAAGAATTCAGCATCTGGAAAGCAAGGGTGAGGCAGTTCATGGAAGTTGCTGACCCTAGGATGTATACTACAGTCGAAGAGGGACCATTCATCCCAATGAAGGTCTCTACACTGGATGCAAATATCCAGACAACCAAGACTTATGATGAGATGACTAAGGATGAGTTGGCCCTATCCTCAATAGACAAGAGAGCAAAGAATATAATTATCAGTATTATTGATGACTCTACACTTCAGAACCTGATCCATTGCACAATAACAAAGGAAATGTCGGGCACACTGGTGATCTACATGGAGGGGACAAATGAAGTTCGAGATGATAGGAAGTTGAAGGATGGTATGAAAGATACCACTCCTGGTTAGACTGTTTAACTCTAGAGGGGGGGGGGGTGAATAGAGTATTTTAAAATCTTTTTAGATCTTTATTGCATAAGTAAAATAATGATACTTATAAGTGGAATCAGAGAGTGCATAAATAAAACTAAGCTAATCAGTAATAAGCACACATAAAGAAATAAGATAACATCACAGACGACACAAGAAATTTATAGTGGTTCCCCTAAAACTTGGGTACATCCACTCTTCTACTACCCTGGTAGGAATCCACTCAAGTTTTTGATCAGGTGCCCTGTCACCAATCAGGTTTTTGCTCAGGTGTCAATCACCACAAGATCTGCTTTAGGTAGATCAGGAAACCCTTCAGGCTTTTGATTAGATGCCTAAAAACCAAATCAAGTCTTTTGATCAGGAGACTTGCAACCAAGTGTTTAAATTTTGAAGGGACCTAGAACCCTGTGTACAGTGGGGTAAAACAAATAAAAATAGATGTTATCTTCTCTTTTCTGAAGGCAACAGAGAAGACTTGTGGATCCTTGATGGTGTCAAAGCTCCCCCTAAGATGAAGTTCTATTCAGGAAGATTGAGAGCCTTGCAGGGTGAGTATGTCTTCTTGAAAAGTTCTCTAGAAAGCTGTAGACAGATAGAAGTTGATTGTCTCTAGAAAGCTTGTGGGAGGATGAACAATTGATGTAGACAAATTAGAAATTTTCTTTGTGTATATCAGTTCTGTCTTATTCTCTATTGTGTTCTCTATGTGCTCTATTCTTCTCTAGTCTCTCTGTCGACTGAAAGAGAAAATTCTTTTATATATCTCTGTCTAATTCTCCTTTGAATTTCGAAATGCTTTTTGCATTAAATGCTGACTGCCTAGAGAATGGAAATGCGGCTGAAGAGAATATAACATTAATGAATTTCTCCAACTGTCCTATTAAAAATGGCAAGTAATATTCCTGATGAAGAGCATAATCAATGCTTCCACTAACAGCTATAATCAAAGAATATAAGAATTGATTATTCAGGAATTACTGCAAGAGAATAAGGACAAAATGAGGGAAAATTCCAAGTTTGGAACTGCACAACAATCATCGACCAGAGAATAGATTTCGTCGACCTAAGATCAAAGATCGTCGACCAGAGAAATCGTGTTCGTCGACCTGGGGAATCTTGTTCGTCGACCTGAGAACCAAGTTCGTTGACCTGAGATCAGCTAACTGTATTCTGTGAAAAACTTCCCAACTCTGTGCTCTAAGTTCGCCGAGCTGATAATATAACTTCGTCGACTTGAGTAAAGAGAAAGTATTTTGGACTAAATGAGTTGAAGTTGAACGTCAAGAATTCGTCGACCTGAGCTCGAATATCGTCGAGCTGAGCTCAGAGAATTTACTCTAAGTTCGTCAAGCGGAGCACGACTATCATCGAGCTGAGTACAACGAACGTCAAATTCACTTTCTGAACTGATTTTCTTCTAAGTCTTTGAGTCTTCTGCGATTTTCAGTTGGCTAGTCCATGTGTGGTTGATACTAAGAACTTAGCCTAAACTCTACGACACAAACATGACCCTTGCTATACATGGTGGGTCAAATATCCAAGTTAATGAACCTACCCCAAATCAAACTATGGATCCAACAGAAATCCATGCTCAACCAAGAGTGTGAGGATTGTGAATGAAAAGTTCTTTAGGATTGTGAATGAACTGAAAAATTCTGGAAGGATATTCAGTCACTATGAACTGAATGACAAGTTCCTTAGATCTCTCACTAGAGAGTGAGACACAAAGATCTGTGCCATTAGAGAAGTGTCAAAGCTGGGTGACACTCCTCCTCATACCCTCTTTGGGAAGCTGCTGTCATATGAGATGCAGCTGACTGCTAGGAAAGAAGAGGACCATAACAAGTCTCAAGCAAGAGACAAGACTGTAGCATTCAAAGCTAAAGGCTCCAACAAAATAAGAAGTCTCCCACTCCACCAAGGAGAGATGTTGAATCTGATTCTGGAAGATCAGAGAAAAGCACATCAGACTGCCAATGGTTTGATGAATATTTTGTTGCCTTCACCAGGAAATTCCAGAAGTTCATGAAGAAGAGCACTGGAGAGGCCGACCTTCCTCCTCTCTTCACAAGGATGACTACTATAAGGGCAGGAGGAAATCCTCTAAGGAGGACATGTATGGTTCCAAAACTAGTAAACAGGTTTCATCTAATATGACTTGTTATCAATGCAGAAAGCCTGGGCATGTAACAGCCAACTGCCCAATCAAAAGAAGGGAACATGGTAAGAAAAAGGACCACCAGCAAAAGGGAAAGAAGGAGAAATCCCTCATTGTTAAGAAGCAAAGAAGCTGGACTGACACCTTCTCATCAGAGTCATAGTCAGAAGAAGAAGAAGCCTACATAGGGTTGCACTCTACTGAAGATGGAGACGTAGAAGCAGACTGCATTAAAAGGCTAGCTGCTATAGAAGAAGAAGCTGAGAAGGTTCTTTATGATGCTAGGGTTGAAGTCAGGGCCCCTCTATCACAATTTAATGGTGATTCAGAGGTGGATTATGAAAAAGACGGCTGTTGCCTTGGGCTGATGGCTAGGTCTAATGAAGAAATCAGCCAGGATCAGCCTGGTCCAAGAAAGGTAACCTCTGTTACCAGCTCTTCTGGTTCATATTATGAATCAATTCCAAATTCTTATGCCTCTGCATCAAATGATGATGATGGCTCAGAATCTGAAGGGGACATCAAAAAATTGATTGACAACTATGGTGCACTTCTGCATGCTCTAAAGAAAAGCAAGCTCCTGGCCAAACAACAGGCTTAGGAAATTGCTTATACGTAGCTTGTTGTTTCAGAATCAGCAAAACTGCTGGAACTGAATATGCAGGAAGTCAACAAACTGGAGAATGTGAAAATCAGCTAGATGAGCACCATAACCATGAAGAATAACCATATCAGGAATCTTGAAGGAAAGCTCCAAAAAGAGAGGGAACTAGTTGCCAACTACTCCAAGCCTAGCACAGAGATGCCCTTGATAGACTCCTTCTCCTCCCAAAGGGAAAGAAAGGGTTGGGTTTCAAGGGAAGGATAAGAGATGCCAATCCCAAGGGAAAGGGCAAAGCTTAAGTGCAACCACTAACCTCTAAGCCTCCTGTTAAATTCAATAAAGTGCAACTACCTTCTAACAGGCATGACCATGAGAGTATTTATGGTCACTGAAATAATGCTAGACCCTCTTGTGTGACAAAGATGCTCCACAATATGGTGTTAGATACAACAAGGGTGCAAGTCCCTTTAAGGCAGCCTATGAGGAAATCCAAATGTCCCATCATGGACCATTTGTGTTTGGTGCAACAACCCCTTCAGTTAAGGGTAATGCTGCTGGCTGTTATCCAAATCTTCCAGCCCGTTCTAAGACAAAGGGCAAGGCTATCAGTAGACCAGACCTAGGCATCTCTGAGGCCATCAAGAGTATGCTTTCTGAAAAGGAAGCAGCTGCTAGAAGGGCTTAAGATATCCCAAGCACTTATACAGCTAGACCCGCCACTTGTCGGACTAGGGCTGGGAAACTAAAGAACAGGACTACTGCTACCCATTCTAGATTGAGAGCAGCTATTAACACAACCACTAGACCTGCTATGAAAAGAAGGTATAACATTCATGAGTGTTGGTGTTGTGGCAAGGTAGGCCATTTTGCTATTGATTGCTGGCATAATCATAGTGTGCAGAGAGCCAATGTTAGCTTGCCTATCAGAAAAGATGCAGGAAGGCAGAGCCATTTTCAGTCTAACATGCACTATTGACCTATTAAAAATTGGAGTCCTAAGGTTAACTGATTTGTGTCTTGCAGGTTAGTCTAAGTGCCCATACCCCTATATGGTACTTAGACAGTGGATGTTCCAGGCACATAACTGGAACAATGAGCATGCTGAAGGATTATGCTCCAATAAGGAATGGACCAAAGGTTATCTTTGGTGGGTCAGAAAAGGGGTGACTAGAGGTTATGGTAAGATCTCTAATGGCATATTCACTATCACTAGAGTAGCCTATATGGAAGGGTTGCAAAACAACCTGATAAGTATTAGCCAACTATCTGATATTGACTATGACATAGTATTCCATAAGGATGAGTGTAAAATTAGGAGATTAAGTGACCAATAGGTCATCTTAACAAACACTAGGAGTGGAATTGTTTACTGTTTAGATTTTATATGCTTAAGCAAAGACTGACCTATATGCCTAGTTGCTGATGAGAAAGCCTCTTCCTATGTCCAGTGGCACAAGAGGCTAGCCCATCTAAATTATAGGCCATAGGCAATGAAAGATATTGTACCTAATCACCTAGAGGGGGGGGGGGGGGTGAATAGGTGACTTAAATCCTTTTGACTTTTTAGGCAGAATTCAACTTATAACACAGAATTAAATCTACTTTATCACAGCACAAATCAGCAATCACAGAATTCCACAAGCACATAGTAGACACACAGTTTTATAGTGGTTCCCCAAGGTTTGGGTACATCCACTTTCCCCCTTCGCCTATCTAGCAGTGTACTAGATTCGGCCAAACTCCTCCACTAGCTCAGAACCCCAAAACAGGTTCCTACACCTCAGGCCCAAGGCCCTACAACTCAACTTCTTCTCAAAGCCTACACTCAGCCACCAAGGACTACACTCAGCCACCAAGGCCTATACTCAGAGATTCAAATCTCCTACACTCAGGCACTCAAGCCCTACACTCAGCCTTTATAATTACAGGCTTACAAAGACTCAGATCCCTAAGGATCCTACAAGATAATATGAATACAAAAATTGTAACTCAACAACTCAGAGAAAAGAGAGAAGAGTTGTGAGTTTCTTGATGAGTTCTTGGAAGAACTCAGCTGAAATCAATCTGACTTGGCTTTCTTCAAAGCTTCTTGAATGTAGAACACAATAAGATTGACGTCTTCTGTAGTTGATCCTTGATCTCTGCTACTTAAGATTCAGAATAAATCTGAACCCTTCTTCTCAGCCTGGTTCCAACGGCTGACTTCTTGGATGGAGCTCCCTCTCTCCAACTACTTGGATCTTCACTTGATAGCTAGATCTTCTTTGTATTACTTGATGTGTTGATCTTCTAATCAATTGAACAACCGTTTCTGTAGACAGTGTAAGCCTATTTATAGGCCTTCTTCATGGTAACCGGCTGGTCCGGTTCATAACTGATTTCTGACAACTCTGACAGGTGCAGTAGACCGGCTGGAATGGCAGCTGTCAAGTCATCCAGTCAGTTCTTGAAAATTCTGTAACTGTCTGTAAGTGTCGAGATTGTCTGTCTTTAAGTGTCGACACTTATAGACTAAGTGTCGACACAGGTTGACTGAGTGTCGACACTAGCTTACAAGGTGTCGACAAAACTCCTTGTGTTGTAGATTTTATATCTCGACACTGCTTCTTCTTCATGTGTCGACACTGATAATGTGTTTCGACACAAGTACTTGTACTTCAGTATATTGCTGAATTCTTGTAAGTGTCGACACATCTCCTTTGCGTCGACACATCTTCATGTGTTGAACTTGTCCAGTGTCGACACAACTTCTTGGTGTCGACATAAGCCTTCTGTATTGATACTTGCTGAGTGTCGACACTGCTCCTTGTGTCGACACATTCTTCTTCTGTTGAGACTCTGGCTGAGTGTCGACACATCTCCTTTGTGTCGACACTTGTACTTAGAATATTCTTGAACTTTGCTGAGTGTCGACACAGCTCCTTGTGTCGAAACTTTCTTCAAGTGTTGAGTATTCAGCTGAGTGTCGACACATTCTTTCTTGTGTCGACACTTTCTTCAAGTGTTGACTCTTCTGCTGAGTGTCGACACATTGTTCTAGGTGTCGACACTTATACTTAGACTCTGCTGACATTTGCTGAGTGTCGACACAGCCTCCAAGTGTCGATACTTTCTGATGTAGACATAGTTTCACTGGGTGTCGACACAACTGCTAAGTGTCGACACTGCTTCACTGCACTTTTCTTCACTGAGTGTCGACACAGCTCCTTGTGTCGACACTTTCTGTCTGGTGTCGACTCTGCATCCCTGGTGTCGACACAATGACTCTAAGTGTCGACACTGCTTGCCTGGGTGTCGACACAAGTCTTCTTAAGTGTCGACACTTTCCCTTTGGGTGTCGACACATGCACTTAGAAACTTTTTCTTCTTTCCTGTAAATACTTAACCCGCATAACTAAACTCAAAACACATCAAATACATTTTGATGTATATCATTGAGTAGGGTGAGGCTTCTTCAAATCAGGTATATTTGAACTAATGTACCCAACAAACTCCCCCTATTTGGAGAAGTCATAACCCTTAGTCAATGATATACACCATTCATAATAAAATTACAAATTGATGTAAAGCAGGATTATATATCAGGAAAACACATAACATGTATTAATCAAACATGTATACATAGACATTTTCTCAGAACAATTATGAAATAAATTTATCACATAGCAAATTTATCACACAGCATATTGTTCTAACAGCTTTGTCATATTCATATTTCAAAAGTTTACAGAATGTTTAACATCAAAAGATTACATAGTAAACTTAAGAAAATTTCTATTCTATTTTTGATCAGCATCTTTGATCACTATCCCTTTTCTAGACTGAATCTTGGCTTGCATAGGAGCTTCAGCAGCTTCAGTGTCAGCAGGCTTCTTGCCTTTCAGATCCTTTTTCTTTTGCTCTTCAGCTTTAATCTTTTGCCTTTCAAAATAATGATATGGCTTGGGAAAGTATTTGCTAGGCTCCTGGGTAGTAGGAGGTAGCTTTCCCATCTTGGCCTTTCTTCTATATTGGACTATGGCTTCTTGCCTTGTCTCATGTTTTCTCCATTCCAATTCAGAAAACCATTTATTTCTGTATTGTATATTATCTTTTGCAGCTTTCCATGCAGTTAAGATAATATTTCTTGAAGTGGGGCTCCACTGCTCAAAGTCTGGTCTTTGTTCAGCTTGCTCCCTGAACCTCTTCTTAGACAATCTATTTTCTTCTTCTTTCTGCATAGCTTCTTGCATAGCTTCAGAGACTGGCTGAACCACCTTTTCTATGATAACATTTTTCTTATCCTCAGGTGGGCTATACATTGTCTGGATATCAGCATGTATCATATCAAAATCTGGAGGAAGGTAGATGACTTGAGCCACTTCAGGTTGCTCCCCTCCTAGATATGCAGGGTTAATGCCAGATTCTGCCACATTATCATCATAATAAAGAGGAGGATATCCAAGAGTAGCTCTGATAGAATTAGAAATCCATTTAGCATGATCAGAGCTGGCTTTGACTAACACTCTCTCCCCCTTTATGACTTCTCTAACCATGTGATCCCTCAGATCATCCTTTTGAAATCTGATTTGGGCATCCAAATAGTTGACTCCATCTTTAAAGTAAGGTTTCAACCTTTGGAGTTTGTCAGTTATGATCTTCTGAGAGTCTTGTATGGCAGTCTTAACAGCAGTTATTACTTCTTGGAAGGCTTTGTCAAAGTCTGCCATAGCAGTAGCAGTAGAAGTTGTCAGGCCAGCAGCAATGTTCTTCATCTCTGTGACAATAGCATTGTGAGATTCTGTCAAATTGTCATTCATTCTGATTTGGTTCTCTAGAACATACCCCTGCTTCAGTGCTATGTCATCTACTTGAGCCTTGATTTTCTCTTGATGAGAAGCTAAGTAGACTACTGCATTCCCTCCCTTGTGGAAGCAGTCAGTCATCTCTTTCTTATTAAGATTCATTTCAAATCTAATAGACTTTATTTCTTGGTCTAAATCAAATCGGAGGGATTTATGACCCTCATCCACATATGTCTCTAAAGCTTTCCTGTGCTCATCGAGCTTGATTTGCAGAGCAACCATTAGAGCACTGTAATCTACAGTTGGAGTTGGCTGTAGTGCTGGCTGTGGTGCTATGGTTTGCAATGCCTTTTTATAACTCTGGCTCCTTCTTTTGAATACTTGAAACTTTTTTTTCTTAGCCCTGGTAGCCTCCTCATCTTCAGAAGCTGAGGTGCTAGCTATGTCTACCCTCTCCTTAGGTAGCTCCTCAACAGCTAGTTGTTTCTCAGGCTCTTGCCTTGCAGGTTCTTCAAGAATTACCACTTGCTCCCCCTCAACTGGAGCATTCTCCCCCTCAACAGCAGTGTCTTTGTCAAAATCAGTTTGATCCAGGTTAAGGAACAAATCTTCCATTGTATATTCTTATGGAGAATGGGCTGGAGAAACTCTTGGCTCATCTACCACTGGATCAGATACAACTTGAACTTCAACAAATGTGTCTTCCATGACAACATCTGGGAGTTGGCTATCCAGCTGAGTTTGCTGATTAACATTACTTAATGGATCAGATAAAACAGTATCCACTTTAAGGAAATCTAAAGCATTAAGCTCAGTGATTACCTCAAGGATGATGTTTGTAGCTTGCTCACTTTCCAGTGGAGTTGGCTCTTCCACTATTATTGACTCCACCTGGACTGAATCTTGGTGTAAGGGGCTAACTTGTGGTAGCTCCCCCTGCTTCTCTGCAGCATCTTGTTGACTGTAGATTTCTCAGCATTTCCTTCTGCATTCTCATCAGGTGTGAAGACAACTTGCTCTTCACTACCAGAGCTGCTAGTTGACTCTTGAGCCACTGGGGTTATTTTCTTCTTCTTCTTCAGTGGAGTTTCCTTCTCAGAAGTTATTTTCTCAGGGGTTGGCATCTCCTTTGACAAAACCCTATCCCATCTAGAGAATATCCTCAAGTCCATCTTTCTCATATGGTTGATTTTACTGCCAGCAGCTTGACCCATAACCTCTGGTATACTACCAGCTAGGTATAAACTTAAGATCCTACCCAAGTTGGGTTTCTTCAGACTTTCTTTGATCTTTTCAAAGACTATAACAGACCAATCTGTTTTCAAAGTGAAGATTATCCTTGTCATAATACTGAACATATGGGCTGATACCCTATCATGCCCTCCAGGCTTACTTAAGATTACCTTGCCAACAATTTCAGAAAGGAATTTCCCCTGGCTGTTCATGCCCTTTCTATTAAACACTGATCCAATTTTCATTTTAGAATCCAGACCACACCATGCCAATGCATCTCTGGTCCTGGAAGCAGTAACCTCTTCTTCTTCCTTAGTTCTTGGTAACTGAAGGACTTTCCTCAAACTTTTTGGTGAAACCTTAACCTTTTCACCATGAACCCTAGACTTGATCTTGAGTCCAGAGTCGTCTACTTTAACTCCATTTAGGAATTCTAAGACTTCTTTCTTCCAGATCTTTGTGGGCTATGAAACAAGAAATTCTAACCCCGAGTCTGCAACTAGGGTTATCACATTCTTGATTTCCGGGTGTGCATCCTCAAATGCATCGCGCACCAGTTCATAGCCTTCATTGACGTTCTCCCCAAGCTTTGGCGCCATTAGGGTTTGAAGAATTTGAATTGAGAGAAGAGAGGTGTCGACATACAAGTTTGGTCTCGAAACTTTTGAAAGCGTGTCGACAGACTAAGGCAAAATCCTATTTATACCTTTCTAGGTTTGAAGATGAAAAGGCGGGTCAGCTAACTTAAATTGTGTCGACACTGTCGATAAGTGTCGACACTGACTGATAATGTCTCGACACACTGTGTCGACACAAGTTTAGTCGACAGATAATATGTGTCGACACTTGTTTATGTGTCGACACCACTTAACTCGACACATAGTTGAGTCTTTACTTAGAGAATTCTGAGTAATCACTAAGTGTTGACACCACCTTGGATGTGTCGACATCTACTTGTCATGTGTCGACACTAATTTTCTGAAGTATCGACACCAACTTCCTAGATGTGTCGACACCTTTTCACTGAAGTTTCGACACCAATTTTCTGTGTCGACACAGATATCTCTGTGTGTCGACACCTTTTTACTTAGCCATTTCTATAAACTTATTCTAAGTTTATCATACCTAGTTCAATTTTAAACCTATTGAACTTAGTTTCTTATAGGGGCTTAGTATACATATCAGCTAGTTGACTATCTGTTCTAACATATTCCAGTAAAATATCTTCTTTCTCTATATGCTCCCTAAGAAAATGATATTTTATTTCAATATGTTTAGTTCTACTATGGGAAACAGGATTATGTGCAATTGATATAGCACTTGTAGAATCACAAAAGAGTGGAGTTCTACTTACCTGAAATCCATAATCCTCAAGCTGATGTTGTATCCATAGAAGTTGAGCACAGCAACTTCCTGCAGCCACATATTCTGATTCTGCAGTGGAGATAGCCACACTTGTTTGCTCTTTGCTACTCCAAGAAATCAGTCTTCCACCTAGGAATTGACAGGTTCCAGTTGTGCTTTTTCTGTCTTCTTTGCATCCTGCAAAGTCTGCATCTGAATAACCTGTTAGTTCAAAATCCCCATTTCTAGGGTACCAGAGGCCTAGATAAGGAGTGCCCTTTAGATATCTCAATATCCTTTTGACTGCTGTCAAATGAGACTCCTTAGGGCATGCTTGATACCTTGCACAGACACATGTAGCATACATGATATCTGGTCTACTTGCAGTCAAATATAATAGGGAGCCAACTATCCCTCTATACAAAGACTCATCTACAGGTTTTCCTGCATCATCCTTGCTAAGAGACATACTTGACCCCATAGGAGTCTTCATGGTACTGGATGAATCCATACCATACTTCCTTATGAGTTCTAGGGTGAACTTAGACTGGCATATGGATAAACCATTCTCAGTCTGTCTTACTTGGAGACCCAAGAAGAACTTAAGCTCTCCCATACTACTTATCTCAAATTGTCCTTGCATTAGTTTTGCAAACTTTTTGCAAAGACTACTTTCAGTATACCCAAATATTATGTCATCTACATATATTTGGACTAGTATTACTTTGCCTCTGGATTCCCTAAGGAATAGAGTCTTGTCTATTTCCCCCCTTATGAACTTATTCTCAATAAGGAAACTAGATAGGGTTTCATACTAAGCACTAGGGGCTTGCTTTAACCCATATAATGCTTTCCTAAGTCTATAGACATGATTAGGTAGATTTGAATCAACAAAACCTGATGGCTGTTCCACATAGACTTCCTCTTTAAGATTACCATTCAAAAATGCTGACTTAACATCCATTTGGTAAACTTTAAATCCTTGAAAGGTTGCATAGGCCAGGAACATCCTTATGGCTTCCAGTCTGGCTACTGGAGCAAAGGTTTGATCAAAGTCAATACCTTCTTCCTGCCTATATCCTTTAGCAACCAATCTTGCTTTGTTCTTAATGATGACTCCATGTTCATCCATCTTGTTCCTAAAGATCCACTTGGTCCCAATTATGTTGTGGTCTTTTGGTTTAGGAACAAGCTCCCAGACCTTGCATCTCTTGAACTGATTCAGCTCTTCTTGCATTGCCTCAATTCAATGAGGGTCTAGGATGGCTTCTTCAAACTTCTTTGGTTCAACTTGGGATAGGAAACTGGAGAAGAGCACTGCATTCAGATTTCTGCTCCTTGTTTGTACCCTTTGTCTTGGATCACCAATGATTTGTTCTGCTAGATGATCTCTAAGATGCCTATTGGCTGGAGGCATCCTAACTTCAGGTTGAACTTCTTCAGTTTCTTCATCTTACTGTACTCCTTGAACTTCTTCTTCATTAGGGACATGTAGTACTCCCCCTGGACAACAACCACTGTCTTCTACTTGCTGTCTTGCAGTAGGTTCTTCTTCTATAGTGAGCTTGTCCATCTTCTTTATTATACCTGTGGGGCTGCATACACTACTAGACAACTCATTGTTAATAAGTCTAGTTTCATCAAATACTACATGTACAGATTCTTCTACAACTTGTGTAGATAAGTTGTAGACTCTATAAGCCTTACTATTGTTGCTGTACCCAACAAAAATTCCCTCTTGGGACTTGACAGCAAACTTAGTCAAGTAAGACTTTCCATTATTAAGTATAAAGCACTTACAACCAAAGATCCTGAAGTAGGATAGGTTTGGTTTCCTGCCTTTCACAACCTCAAAGGGGGTCTTGTTGTGGCTTTTAGTAATGGTAGCCCTATTAATAACATGGCATGCAGTATTGACTGCTTCAGCCCAGAAATATTCTGGTAGTGATGTATCACTTAATAGGGTCCTACCAGCCTCAATCAAGGTTCTATTCTTCCTCTCAGCAATGTCATTTTGCTGAGGTGTCCTTGGTGAAGAAAACTCTTGAAATATCCCAAATTCTTCACATAGTTTTGTCATACTATCAGACTGAAATTCAGTGTCATGGTCACTTCTTATTTTGACCACTGTACTATCTAGTTCATTCTGAATTTGTTTGACAAAGCTATAGAAGACAGTAGGTGTTTCAGATTTCTGTCTAAGGAAGAACACCCAGGAAAACTTTGAGTAGTCATCTACAATTACAAAGGTATAGACCTTCCTACCTAGGCTGTGAACTGGCATTGGACCAAAGAGATCCATATGCAAGAGGTATAAACACCTCACAGCATCTTTGTTTTCAATGGTTCTAAAGGTGGATCTAGTCTGCTTGCCCTTTTGACAAGCTGAGCAAATACCATCTTTAATACACTTAACTTGAGGACCATTCCTCACCAGCTCTTTACTAAAGAGTTTGCCAATTGTCTTATAGTTGAGATGGGCTAGTCTCTTGTGCCATTTTACATAATGAGAGGCTGTCTCATCAGCTACAAGACACACTGGAGAACCATGGTTCTCAACCATAATGTCTAAGCAATAGACATTCCTTTTTCTATAACCAGTCAAAATGATCTCTTGATCATTTGACCTCCTGATATGACAACCATCTTTCACAAATGAGATGTCATATCCTACATCACTCAATTGACTTATACTAATATTGTTATGTTTCAAACCTTTAACATATGCCACTTGAGTAATTGTAATAAAGGAGTTAGATATGTTACCAAAACCCTTGATGATCCCTTTTTCAGAACCACCAAAGGTGACTTTTGGACCATCCTTGATGGGTGTGTAGTCCTTTAGTAAACCCCTTGTTCCAGTCATATGTCTGGAACATCCACTGTCCAAGTACCATATTGGGGCATGGTCACTTGGACTTACCTGCAAAACAGATTAGTGAACCTTAGAACCCAAAGAATTCTTGGGTCCTTGGTACTGGTTAGTTTGCTTCCTAACAAAGCTACCTGCAGGTTTTCCAACAGGCAGTTTGCTACTTACTTTGGCACTAGCATTGTGCCAACAGTCCATTGCAAAGTGGCCTACCTTGCCACAGCACCAACACTCAAACTTATTGTACCTTTACTTAGGTACAGTCTTAGCTGTTTTATCTACAGCTGACTTGTTGAGAGTTGTGGCTTTGCCCTTGGACTTGGACTGAACAGTCCTTGCAGGTTTAGTAAAACCCAGTCCAGCTTTACCTTTGTGATGAACAAATTCATCAATTAAGGGTAGAACTGACTTAGGTTTAGAAAACCCAGCAACTAAATCTCTCTCCTTCTGAAGACTAATCTCCAGACTCTTGATTTGATCATTCTTATATGTTATAGTCCCCATTTGAATCATAGTTATGTGCTTCATTCTGGCTATCTCATTAAGTTTTTGATCAAACATCTTCTCATAATCAGTTGCAGCCATTTTGAGACTTGCAATCTCCTTAGCTTGACTCTTGGCCAAGGATTTGCATTTCTTAAATGCTTGCAACAGAACATTATATTCATCTATCAATTGATGAATATCCTCTTCAGACTCAGATGCACTCTCATCACTTGATGATGATGAATCTGATTCTGTACTAGCACAAGAAATTGAACTTAAAGAACAATGTTGTACCTTACTAGGTCCTGGCTGCTCCAGGATTTTGTCACTTTCTGTCAATGCCATTAGCCCTTGGCACTGACTGTCCTCTTGTTCATATATAGAGTTCATGATCTGAATGAACTCTTCTTCTTCTTCCTCAGCAAGTAGTCCTATGTATGCCTCAGCATCTGACTCAGTTTCTGTTGAAGAAATGTCTGACAGGCTCTTGTCCTTTTTGGCAACAAAAGACTTTTCCTTCTTGCCCTTGTATTGAGTCTTTTTCTTGTCATTAGACTCCTTCCTTTTCTCTGGACAGTCTGCAACAACATGTCCTTGTCTATTACAGCAATAACATACAATTTTTGATAGTGTTGCTTTGCTAGACTTGGTCTTTTTCCTGTCTTTCTTTGAAGACTTTTTATTCTGATAATAGTCTTCTTTACCCTGTGGAGTAGATGGCCTTGTCCTCCACTGTTTCTTCTTTAAGAACTTCTGAAAATATCTTGTGAAGGCAGCAAAGTCCTCATCACTTTCACTGCTTTCAGACTTTCTGCTGGCTGACTCATCTGATTCAGTTTCAGCAACTTTTGGTGGTGGAGTTGGTGACTTACTTCTGTACTTTCTGGGGGCTTCTGTTTTGAAGGCCACTGTCCTTTCTTTATGTTCACTTCTTGTTGATTTCTCCTCTTCTTTCCTCACCATTAACTGCATTTCATAGGACAGCAGTTTGCCAAACAGTGTTGGTGGAGGAATTTCTGCCAACTTTGCCATTTCCCTAATGGCACAGATCTTGGTGTCCCAATCTTTTGTTAGGGACCTTAGAAACTTATCATTGACCTCATAATTACTGAACTCTCTGCCATAGGACATTAGCTCATTCACAATCCTATAGAACTTCTTATAGCATTCAGTTATGCTCTCAGCTTTACCTTGTCTAAAGCTTTCATACTCTTGGTTTAGCAAATATTTTCTATCTTGCCTCACTTCTTCAGAACCCTCCATGTACACAATAAGAGTATCCCACATTTCCTTGGATGTCTTGCAGTGTATCAGATTCTGAAAGGTAGCATCATCTATAGCACTCACAATGATGTTCTAAGCCCTTTTGTCCATTGTGGCTAGAACAATCTCATCCTTTGTCATTTCAGAGAATTCCTTTGGTGTTCTCTGATTTGCATCTAAGACTGACACCTTCATGGGCACATATGGCCCTTCTTTCACTGTGATATAAATCCTAGGGTCTGAGGCTTTCATAAACAGTCTCACCCTTTCCTTCCAAATGCCAAAGATTTCCTTTCTGCAAATGGGTAGCTTCATGGATCCCAATTCCTTATGATTCTCAGTGGAACCCATGGTTCTTGATTCTGTAATTTGACTTAGACTGAATCTGCCAACAGGATCTACTCAGACAGTTATGTCCCTTTTTGAGTAACCTCCCTCTGATACCACTTGAAAGATATTGTACCTAATCACCTAGAGGGGGGGGGGGGGATGAATAGGTGACTTAAATCTTTTTGACTTTTTAGGCAGAATTTAACTTATAACACAGAATTAAATCTACTTTATCACAACACAAATCAGCAATCACAGAATTCCACAAGCACACAGTAGACACATAGTTTTATAGTGGTTCCCCAAGGTTTGGGTACATCCACTTTCCCCCTTCGCCTATCTAGCACTAGATTCGGCCAAACTCCTCCACTAGCTCAGAACCCCAAAACAGGTTCCTACACCTCAGGCCCAAGGCCCTACAACTCAGCTTCTTCTCAAAGCCTACCCTCAGCCACCAAGGCCTACACTCAGCCACCAAGGCCTACACTCAGAGATTCAAACCTCCTATACTCACGCACTCAAGCCCTACACTCAGCCTTTATAATTACAGGCTTACAAAGACTCAGATCCCTAAGGATCCTACAAGATAATATGAATACAAAAATTGTAACTCAACAACTCAGAGAAAAGAGAGAAGAGTTGTGAGTTTCTTGATGAGTTATTGGAAGAACTCAGCTGAAATCAATCTGACTTGGCTTTCTTCAAAGCTTCTTGAATGTAGAACACAATAAGATTGACCTCTTCTGCAGTTGATCCTTGATCTCTGCTACTTAAGATTCAGAATAAATCTGAACCCTTCTTCTCAGCCTGGTTCCAACGGCTGACTTCTTGGATGGAGCTCCCTCTCTCCAACTACTTGGATCTTCACTTGATAGCTAGATCTTCTTTGTATTACTTGATGTGTTGATCTTCTAATCAATTGAACAACAGTTTCTGTAGACAGTGTAAGCTTATTTATAGGCCTTCTTCATGGTAACCGACTGGTCCGGTTCATAACTGATTTCTGACAACTCTGACAGGTGCAGTAGACCGGCTGGAATGACAGCTGTCAAGTCATCCAGTCAGTTCTTGAAAATTCTATAACTGTCTGTAAGTGTCGAGACTGTCTGTCTGTAAGTGTCGACACTTATAGACTAATAATGTGTGTCGACACTAGCCTACAAGGTGTCGACACAACTCCTTGTGTTGTAGATTTTATATCTCGACACTGCATCTTCTTCATGTGTCGACACTGATAATGTGTGTCGACACAAGTACTTGTACTTTAGTATATTGCTGAATTCTTGTAAGTGTCGACACATCTCCTTTGTGTCGACACATCTTCATGTGTTGAACTTGTCCAGTGTCGACACAACTTCTTGGTGTCGACACAAGCCTTCTGTGTTGATACTTGCTGAGTGTCGACACTGCTCCTTGTGTCGACAAATTCTTCTTCTGTTGAGACTCTGGCTGAGTGTCGACACATCTCCTTTGTTTCGACACTTGCACTTAGAATATTCTTGAACTTTGCTAAGTGTCGACACAGCTCCTTGTGTCGACACTTTCTTCAAGTGTTGAGTCTTCAACTGAGTGTCGACACATTCTTTCTTGTGTCGACACTTTCTTCAAGTGTTGACTCTTCTGCTGAGTGTCGACACATTGTTCTGGGTGTCGACACTTATACTTAGACTCTACTGACATTTGCTGAGTGTCGACACAGCCTCCAAGTGTCGACACTTTCTGATGTAGACACAGTGTCACTGGGTGTCGACACAACTGCTAAGTGTCGACACTGCTTCACTGCACTTTTCTTCACTGAGTGTCGACACAGCTCCTTGTGTCGACACTTTCTGTCTGGTGTCGACTCTACATCCCTGGTGTCGACACAATGACTCCAAGTGTCGACACTGCTTACCTGGGTGTCGACACAAGTCTTCTTAAGTGTCGACACTTTCCCTCTGGGTGTCGACACATGGGCTTAGAAACTTTTTCTTCTTTCCTGTAAATACTTAACCTGCATAACTAAACTCAAAACACATCAAATACATTTTGATGTATATCATTGAGTAGGGTGAGGCTTCTTCAAATCAGGTACATTTGAACTAATGTACCCAACAGGCAAGCTGTTCAACAATGAGCTTGTTAGGAATGTCCCTAAGTCTATATGCACTAAGGAGGGTATCTGCTTTGCATGCCAAAAGGGAAAAAGGACTAAGACCTCCTTCAAGATAATTAGCACCAAAGACTCAGTATGGTTCTTATACCTCATGCATATGGATCTGTTTGGTCCTATGCCAATTCAATGTCAAGGTAGGAAAGTCGACATCCTTGTGGTTGTTGATGACTTTTCCATATTTGCTTGGGAGTTTTTCTTAAGGAAGAAATCTGAAACCCCTGATGTCTTTCAGACATTTGTCAAGCAAATTCAGAATGAATTCAACAGTACTGTGGTCAAAATCAGAAGTGACCATGAGACTAAGTTTCAGTCTGAGTGCTTGACAAGGTTCTGTAAGAGCAAGGGATTCATCAAGAATTCTCCTCTCCTAAAACACCGCAACAAAATGGAATTGCTGAGGGGAAAAATAGGACTCTCATAGAGGCTGGTAGAACCTTGTTAAGTGACTCATCCCTCCCAGAATACTTCTGGGCTGAGGCAGTTAACACTGCATACTATGTCCTTAATAGGGCTTCTGAAAGATATGGTATACCACTGATACCAATAAAAAGATAAGGGGATAGATCTGATTACTCTAGAGGGGGGGGGGGGTGAATAGAGTAATCTAAAACTTTTAGTTGTTTTGAGAATTTATCAAAGTAATAAAATAGGTGATAATTATAGTACTATAAAAGGAAATGCAACCTAAATAAAATTATACTATCACAGCACAGTAAGAACAAAAAGAAAATAGGCAACCAGACAAAACAAGAATTTTATAGTGGTTCCCTAAACTGGGTACATCCACTCTTCTACCACCCTGGTAGGAATCCTCTATCAGGTTTTTGATCAGGTGACTGCCGCCATAAGATCTATTTCCAGGGAGATCTCACAACCCTTTAGGCTTTTGATCAGGTGTCCAAAAACCAAGAATAAACTTTTGAAGGGAATTAATAAACCATTTTACAGGAGTTTGAGAGAGTTGATGTTGTCTTCTCGTTTCTCTGTACAACAGAGAAGACTCCTGGATTGCTGGTGTCAAAGCTCCTTCTGAAATGACTTGGAGCCTTACTCAGGGTGTAGGTCTTCAATCTTGACTTGAAGTGATCCAAGAATTTCTGACTGATTTAAATTTGTTGTCCTTGAATGTTCTTAGAGTAGAAGTTGAAGAAGACTCTTGATGTTTGATTGTTGTTCTTCTTCAGTCTTCAGAAAGTACAAGGGGAAAACAAAGTGTTTTCTGAACAGGGAGAGAGTTCTGTATCGTTTCTCTGCATGCTCTTTCTTGTGTTGAATGATCAATCTGTTCTCTTCTTCTTGTTCTTACGACTCCTTGTCTAGGAAGAGAAAAATCTCTTTTATATTCTGCTGTCAAAATTCTCCTCTGAAAATTTGAATTCCAAGCATTAATTGCTAATTGTTCTGGAGAATGAAACGGCTGGAATATTCATTAAAGAGTTTCCCCAACTATCCCAACAAATTAAGCAAGTAATTAACCCTGATGAAGACCATAATTAATGCTAGCAATAACGGCTATATTCAGGGGAATATAAGCATTAATTACTCAGAGAATTACAGCTAAATAATATAAGAAATAAAGACAGGAAAAGGAAAACTTCTAAATCTGGATTCAGACAGAATTCGTCAAGCTCTGAACAGAATTCATCTACTGGAGTTCCAAGTTCGTCGAGCTGATAATTCCTATTCGTCGACCAGAGCTCAGCTAACTTCATTTTGGAAATAACTAGCCAATTCTGCGCTCTAAGTTCATCGAGCTAAGAATCTGTCTTCGTCGAGCTAAGAATCTGTCTTCGTCGAGCAGAGTTCAGAGAAACTAAACTGGAAAGAGTCTATTGAAGTTGAACTCCAGAATTCATCGAGCAGAGAATCTGTCTTAGTGAAGAGATCGTAGACCTGAGCTCGAATATTATTGAGCTCAACTCAGAGAATTAACTCTGAGTTCGTCGATCTGCGATCAACGATCGTCGAGCTGAGTTGAAAGAATTTTGAACTGACAAATTTTAACTCTGAATTCTTCTAAGTCTGGGTCAACTGAGGTCCTCTGCTAGCTTGTCCATGAAGGTTGAACCTAGTGACTAGCCTAAACTCTAGGACTCATAGACTTGACCCTGACTATACAATGTGGGTCAAACTTATACTAATTAGTGAACCTATCCCAAATCTAAACTTGGGATCCAACAGCTTCTTTCACCAAGAGCCACAAGAAGACTCCCTATGAGATCGGGAAGGGCAGAAAACCAAACCTGATCTATTTCAGGATCTTTGGTTGTAAGTGCTATGTGCTTAACAATGGAAATGTCCATTTGACTAAGTTTGCTGCCAAGTCCCATGAAGGGATCTTTGTTGGGCACAACCCTCATAGTAAGGTATATAGAATCTACAATTTAACAAGCCAAGGTGTAGAAGAGTCAATGCATATTGTTTTTGATGAATACAACATGGTTAATTGTGAGCTGTCTAGCTCCTCCTCTTATAATATTGCAGGTGCAGAGTAGATGATGGACAAGCTAACCATAAAGGAAGCTACCCCCACAGTCCAAGATGATGATGGACTGTCCATTCTATGAGAAGGGCAACACATACCTGAAGAAATTGAAGACCAGCTAGCTGAAAACCCAGAAGATCAACAAGCTGTAGTTAGATTGACTCTAGCTACTAGTCATCTAAGGGACCATCCAGCACACCAAATCATTGGTAATGTAATTCATGGAATCAAGACTAGATGTAGTAGCATGAATACAACTCTCTACTCAAGCTTTCTATCTCAAGGAGAGCCCAAGAAGTTTAAACAAGCAATCAAGGACCAGTTTTGGATTGGATCAATGCAAGAAGAACTGGACCAATTTAAGAGATGTAAGGTGTGGAAGTTAGTTCCCAGACCACAAGAACAAAATTTCATAGGGACCAAGTGGATCTATAGGAACAAGTTGGATCAAGATGGCATTATTGTTAAGAATAAAGCTAGACTGGTGGTTAAAGGCTACATGTAAGAAGAAGGCATAAACTTTGACCAGACCTTTACCCCTATAGCCAGATTGGAAGCAATAAGAATATTCCTTGCATTTGCTACCTATCAGGGATTTAGAATCTACCAGATGGATGTTAAGTCAGCGTTCCAGAATGTGTACCTAAAAGAGGAAGTATATGTGGATCATGTACCAGGTTTTGTAAATCCTAACTCTCCAAATTTTGTCTATAAGCTTAGGAAAGCTCTATATGGGCTAAAGAAAGTCCCTAGGGCTTGGTGTGAAACCTTGTCCAGCTTCCTCATTGAGAAAACATTATCAAGGGGGAAGATAGACAAGACCCTATTCCTAAGGGAATAAAAGTGCAAGCTTATCCTAGTCCTGATATATGTCGATGACATTATCTTTGGATCTACTGATGACAAACTTTGCAGGAAGTTTGTTAAACTTATGCAAGGGAAGTTTGAAATGAGTATTATGTGTGAGCTGAAGTTCTTCTTGGGTCTCAAAGTAAGACAGACTAATGATGCCTTGTCCATATCCCAGTCCAAGTTCACCAGGGAGCTAATCAAAAAATATGGTATGAAGAATGCCTCCACCATGAGAACTCCCATGGTGTCAAGTATTCCTATAAGCAAAGATGAGGCAGGGAAACCTGTTGATAAGTATTTGTATAGAGGGATAATTGGCTCTCTTCTATACCTGATTGCTAATAGGCCTGACATCATGTATGCTACATGTGTGTGTGCTAGGTATCAGGCCAGCCCTAAAGAATCTCATTACTCCGCTGTAAAAAGAATCTTGAGGTATCTTAAGGGCACACCAGATCTTGGTCTATGATACCCTAGAAATAGGGATTTTGATCTAACAAGATTTTCAGACGCAGATTTTGCAGGTTGCAAAGAAGGCAGGAAAAGTAGTACCGGAACCTGTCAGTTCTTAGGAAAAAGGATAGTTTCTTGGAGAAGCAAGAAGCAAACTAGTGTGGCAATATACACTATTAAGTCAGAGTACATATCAGCAGGCCGCTGATATGCTCAGCTGCTGTGGATCCAACATTAACTCTAGGATTATAACCTTCAGGTAAGTAGAACTCCTCTATACTGTGATTATACAAGTGCTATTTCTATTGTTAGGAATCCTGTCTCATATAGCAGGACTAAGCACATAGAAATTAGATATCATTTTATTAGGGAGAATGTGGAGAAGAAAGACATCAGTCTTGAGTTTGTACCCACAGACAAGCAAGTGGTTGATATCTTCACTAAGCCATTAGATGAAGTAAAGTTCAACACCCTCAAATTTGATTTGGGTATATTAAACTTAGCCTTGCTTCAGGCACTCCCTTTTGCATTTTTTGTTGTGGTGCATGTATTTTTCCTCTTGCTTGAAGACTCCCTAGTGGTATCAGTTCACTGATGCTTCTATTCCGAGGGAGTAAGCTACTCTGGAAGGGCCAGCCCCTATCTGCCTATTTTATAGAAGTCAAAAAGGGGGAGAGAAGAGATAAGGTCTTAGCAAGGGGGAGAGATAGCAAGTGGGAAAGATTGCGAGGGGGAGAGAAGGACATATCCAGTAGATGATCACTATCATACAACAAACCTAAGGGGAGAAAGAGTTGTTCCCATACAGGGGAGAAAGTGATCAAGACACTCAAGTAAGAACAAACACCTTACAACAAAATAGGGGGAGTAGGTGATGCTCACCATACAGGCAGGAAATGAGATACACTTCGTTATTGCATGTCAGAATTCAATATTTATTTTGTTGTATAGGTTGTGTGTGTCATTGACCAAGGAAAGAAAACAATTTGAATAAGGGTTTTGATACCTTCAGATAGGGGGAGATTGTTGGGTCCATTGTTCCTAATGTCCCTGATTTGTGTGAAGTCAAACAGGTCAATGTCACACACATCAATTGTATTTGATGTGAATTTAAGGTCTTGAGTGCAGGTTAGTCCATATCACATTGATTGGACAAGTGGACACAACAATTGGTTGTTAGACATAGCAAAAATCTACTAAGTCCACAGACGTTGAGTGGAGCAAGCTCACTCAATGCCAGAGGTAAGGATTCTATTTTGTCTAGCTATAAATTTGCTTAAGTCCATAGGCATTGAGTGAGGACAACTCACTCAACGCCATATAACAAATAGCATTGAGTTTATCTCATCCTAACTGATAAATAGCCAAAAATATGGCTAAGTACAAAAGCGTTGAGCGTAGTCTACTCACTCAATGCCATACAACAAAAAAGCTGTGAGTCAGGCTGAGTCAGTCAATGCCTAGAGAAATAGGCTGAAACTGTGGCTAAGTCCACAGACGTTGAGTGTAGTCTACTCACTCAACGTCATACAACATAAAGTTGTGAGTCAGGCTGAGTCAGTAAAAGCCTAGAGAAATAGGGTGAAAGTGTGGTTAACTCCACATGCGTTGAGTGTAGCTTACTCAATCAATGCCATATAACAAAGAAATTTTGTTAAGTAGTGTGGCATTAAGTGGATCTCAAAAATATTTGCTAAGGCAAATAGCGTTGAGTGAGGCGAGCTCACTCAACGCTCTCAACGCCTAAGATGCTGCAGAGAAAGAAAATTGGCTAAGGCAAAAAGCGTTGAGTGATGAAGACACACTCAACGCTCTCAACACAAAAGAAGCAGGAAGATTTTGCAAAGGCAAAAACCATTGAGTGAGACGAGCTCACTCAGCGCTCTCAATGCCTTGACGTGGAAATATTTGCTAAGGCAAATAGCTTTGAGTGAGGATAACACACTCAACGCTCTCAACGCCATGGCTCAAAAAATTTGGCTAAGTCCAAATGCATTTATAGCTCTTACTTTCGTCGAGCTGAGCTCTGCGTTCGTCGAATTAAGCTCTAAGTTTGTCGAATTGAGCTTTCACTTTTCGTCGAGCTGAGCTCTGTGTTCGTCAAACTGAGCTCTAAGTTCGCCGAACTGAGTTTTCACTTTTCATCGAGCTGAGCTCTGAGTTCATCGAACTGAGCTCTAAGTTCGTCGAACTGAGCTCTAAGTTCGTCAAACTAAGCTTTCGTTTTTTGTCGAGCTGAACTCCGAGTTTGCCGAACTGAGTTCTGTGTTCGTCAAAGTCTTTTGGTGCTGAGTGATGGTCATTCACTCAACACCTTTGCTTCTAATGCTTGAATTTTTTCCAAGTCCATAGATGCTGAGTCATGCTGACGTCAACAAAGTCTAAAAGTCAACCAAAAGTCAAATATTGTGGAAATGCTGCCAGAGACGCTGACGGCCAGCTGTCATCATCCTCTGCACTTTCTAAGAAATATTTTCATCTTTAAGTGCTGGGGCCCACACACAAAAAAGATCCGTTGAATCAAGAGTAATTGGAAAGCATGTGCTGAATGGCTAAATCTTATCCATCAATCCTGATGGTCGGCCCACTGCTGGATTGGCCGTCAGAGAATAAAAAGAAGCAAATCGGCCAGAGCAAAGAATCGAATCCTTGTCTAGGTTTTCTGAAAACGAAAGTGCGACCGAACTTCAATCTTCTTCCACGCCTTTCTTGTCAAGCTTGAAGAAGCTGTTTTGCACAGTTAACCTAGCTAAGGAAAGAGATAGCGGAAGCAATCACCATCTGCAACAGCAGGTTCAGATTCAATTCTAAGGAAGCAGATCAACAAGTTCTATAAATAAAAGATAGTTGTTTGAAGAAAGATTCAACTGTCGACTTCATTATCTTAAATAGCAAAAGCTTGGGCTGATATCTTCTCAGTTCAGGAAGAAGTAGACACAAAAATCTCACTCTAGTGTCTAATCAAATCACTTGTTAATTCTTTTGTAAAGATTCTTTGTGAGTCTGAAGTTGTAAGCCTGTGTTATAAAGGATAAGTTTTCAGTGACCTGTGGTTTGGCTTAGTGCCAGGTGAAAGGTCTTTGTGACCTGTGGTTTGACTTAGTGCTTAAGTGGTAGGTCTGTGTGACCTGTGAGGTCCTGCGGGATCTATGCTGTAAGATCTTAAGGAGCTGAGTTTTGGTGGAAGTGCCTAGTCTAACACACTGTTAGAAAGGCGCAGAGGAAAAGTGGATGTACCCAAGATTAGAGAACCACTATAAAATTGCTGTGTCGTCTGTGAATGATCTTGACAGCTAAAATCAAACCTAATCACAAAGCACATAAATTGGCTAACTAGTAAGAAAATTGAAATAGAGACAAAAACCTATTCACCCCCCCTCTAGGTATTTAGATAGCCTTAAAAACAGGGCTTTCACATCTAAGACTTACTCCTCAGGCACAAGGCCATACAACTCAGTGGCTAAACAACCACCTACCTCAGGCCAACGACCCTACTACTCAGGATGGGAGGACAACCCTACACTCAGATCAAAAATGGATCCTACACTCAGCCTTTATAAAACAGGCTTTCCCACTCAGATTCCTCACTGAATCCTACTTCTTGGCCTTGATAAATTAGGCCTAAAACCTCAGACTCAGCACTGAATACTACCACTCGGCCTTATACAGAAAGGCTTACAACTCAGATCCTAGACAGGATCCTACAGAAAGATTAAAAGGTGTTTGTTTTGAATTTGACACCAAAGTAAGTACTCTGTGTCCACTTCTTCCTGGACTAGGCATATATCAATCCAAGATTTTGCTGATGAAGACACTGGATTTGACAGTTAGATACTTCTTCAGTCAACAACCTTCTCTTACAGAGCTTGCATGATATGCCTCCTCAGAATTCGCTTCTGAACCTACTATCATAGATGATGATTTCTACAGAAATCTCTTTTCGATTTTAGGTTGATTGAATTGAACAGGTCCTTCTGGCTCGGTAACGATGGAGAGGAAGAAGACGATGCTCAGTTGTAATTGCGAAATCAGAAAACCCTCATTTTTTTGTCGACTCAGCCACTTTCCCTTTTATTGCTCGTCAATCAACGACTATTTACGCTGAAGGGACCATCCATAATTGCCGATTTACCACCTTCCACTTGCAAAAGATGACAAAAGCTGGACACCAACGCCATCAATGGCTTACTCCATATTTCCCGCAATGATTTTGAATTGCGTTGACTTTGTTGACTTTTGTTGACTCATGCTGACATCAGCTATCGGCGGACTTAGACAAAATCAAACATTAGCATAGGCATTGAGTGAGTATGCTTCACTCAATTCCAAAACACTTAGACAAATTTTCTTTCATCAGGCATTGAGTGAGCAACCTTCACTCAACGCCAATACACTTAGAAAATATTTTTGTCTAAAAGTATTTAGTGCGCAACCTTCACTCAACGCCAAAACACTTAGAATAATGTTTCAATCATTAGATGTTGAGTGAACAACCTTCACTCAATGCCAAAATACTTAGAAAGTTATTCTAACTCCAAGCGTTGAGAGCGTTGAGTCCACTCAACGCTTTCTGCCTTAGCCAACTTTCTTTTACTAGGCGTTGAGAGCATTGAGTGTGTATTCATCACTCATCGTATTTTGCCTTAGCTAACTTTTTTGCTTCTTAGGCATTGAGTGAGCCTTCATCACTCAATGCCAAAGTACTTAGGTAGTTTTCTGCAACTTGGCGTTGAGTGAGTAAGCTTCAATCAACGACAAACTACTTAGCTGATTTACTTCAATTATCTGGCGTTGAATGAGTAAGATATACTCAACAAATTTGAACTTAGCCAATTTTTTGTGTCTAAAAACATTAACTCTGGTTGGATGAGCATCAGTCAATTCCTTTTATCACATGGCGTTGAGTGACTGAGATTCATTCAATGCCCGTGGACTAAGTCAAATATTTATATAGAATTTCTGTGGCTTTGACTGACTGAGCAATACTCAATGATTTTGATTCCATGCGTTGAGTGAGTGGACTTCACTCAACGCCTATGGACATAACCACTTCTCAGTCATTTTCTCTTAAGGCTTTGACTGTCTCAGCATGTCTCACAGCTTTTGGCTATATAGCGTTGAATGAGTAGACTGCACCCAACGAATGTCACCTGGGCCACTTTTTTTTGTTTCTTCTTAGGCCTTGCTTATGCCACATCCTTTTGCTGTAAGGCGTTTAGTGAGTAGACTACACTCAACGTCTGCGGCCTTAGGAACATTTTCAGCTAGCCAATTGTTAAACTTAGACT
The DNA here is from genome assembly GCA_039583875.1 of Platanthera guangdongensis. Lineage (NCBI taxonomy): Eukaryota > Viridiplantae > Streptophyta > Magnoliopsida > Asparagales > Orchidaceae > Platanthera > Platanthera guangdongensis. The sequence goes on from CM077149.1 coordinate 19,560,109, forward strand.
AACCTAGTTATACTCAACGATTTCACTTACCTGGCATTGAGTGACCAGACTTCACTAAACGCTTGTCGACCGTCGTATTGTCTTTTCTTGACATCAGGCGTTAAGTGAGCTAGCTTCACTCAACGCCTGTGGACTTAGAGTGTATTTTCTGTCCAACTTTCTTCCTTAATGCATCTGGCGTTGAGTGATCTTGCTTCACTCAATGTCTGTGGACTTAGGCAAATTCTTGCCTATCCACCAGCCTGCTTGGTGTCTACCTGCATACATAAACTCAAACACACATCAAATACAACTTGTGTGTGACATTGACTTGTATGACTTCTTACAAATATGGGCCATGTGGATCAATGGACCAAACAATCTCCCCCTATTTGAAAAAAGTTAAAACCCTTATTCAAATTTTTCACATTACTTAGTCAATGACACACACAACATATGCATCAATAACATGTATTATTCTAATAGAGCAGATCGGGGAAAGTCACCACATTTTCTGCCTGCTAACCCTGTTTTGCTACAAGTTGTATGAGACCACTTGAATGCTACATGAGAGCATTTCTTTCTCCTCCTTAATCTGATACCACTTGATCTGAGCAGCATCTCCCCCCTTGATTTAACACCACTTGATCAAGCTCTGATGCCACATTTGATTAATCATTGATCAAGCTCTGATGCCACATTTGATTAATCTTTGAAGCTTTTTGATGCCACTTAAAACATTTGATACCACTTGAATTTCTTCTTTCTTAGACTTGAATTTCTTCTCTCTTCCCATTTTTGACTTCTGAAGAATAGTCAGGGAAGAGCTACTTATTTTGATGTGCTTCTCCCCCTATCAGATTACAGTTGATGCCCTTAGTACAGTTGCTAGATGCCTCTTTATATGAGGCTGATTCCTCTCCTGCAGCTGCTTGACTTGCTCCCCCTCAATCAGAGACATATGAGGCTGATTCCTCTCCTGCAGCTGCTTGACTTGCTCCCCCTCAATCAGAGACACTTTTATATCAATTTTACTGCTGGTCACTTGCGCTTCTTACCACTTAAGGTCTTCATCTCCTACAAGAAAAACAAATCTGTTGGATCCCTAGTTGGATTTGGGCTAGGTTCACTAAACTAGGATGTTTGACCCAATATGTATAGCTAGGGTCATGTATGAGTCCTAGAGTATAGGCCATGTCCATAGAGTCAACACTACATGGACTAGCCATCAACATACTGCAAAATGCTCAAGACTTAGAGAAATTTCAAAGACTCAGAAAATGAGTGCGACGTTCGTCGAACTCAGGTCGACGAAAGTCGTGCTCAGCTTGACGAACTTAGAGACAATTCTCTGAGCTGGGCTCGCCGAACTTAGTTCTCAAGTATTCTAAGTCCAGGATCACACTCCAGTCGACGAACTCACCTTCTCAGCTTGACGAACTAAGACCACAGTCTTGGCAAAATTTTTCAAATTGCAGTTTGATGCTCTCAGCTCGACGAAACTAGTTCTCAGGTCGACGAACCCAGTTCTGAGGTCGACGATTTTTGGACACGTTACTTCAATATTCTTAAGTCCAAGAAACATGGAATTCTGAACTCCAGTCGATGAAGTTATACTCTCAGCTCGACGATCTTGATGCACAGAATTGGAAATGGTCTAGAGAAAGCTGTTATCTATTCTTAGGTCGATGATCTTGGATCTCAGCTCGACGAACAACTATTATCTGGTTGACGAAATTGACTTCTTAGCTCGACGAACTCTGGATCCAGGTCGACAAATTCTGTTCTCTGCTCAACAATTTCTGTGAAGTTCCAGACTTAGATATTTTCTTCCCTCTGTCCTTAATTTACTACAATAATTCCTGAGTAATCAATGTTAAATATTCTCTGAATATTACCGTCAGACGCAACATTGATTATGGATTTCATCAAGATTATTGTTTGTCATTTTTCCATGGGACAGTTGGGGAAATCAATCAATGCAAATATTCTCCAGGCCGTTAACACTAAATGATGGAAGAAATTCAAAATTCAGAAAAAAGATTTCACAGGAAATATAAACAGGATTTTTCTTCTTCCTTCCAGTAACACACACAAGACAGCAAGGGTTTTCATCCTTCTTCTCAGGAGAACGCGCAGAGCATAATAGAATAACAGCAATCATACATTAACAGAGAACAAGAAGCCATAGCCCTTGACCAGAGAAAGAACAGCAAGAAGAAGAAGAAGAAGAACAACCATTTAAATCAAGAGTCTTCTTCTGTCTTCATCCCAGGATTCTTCAAAGGACAACAATTACTATATAAGTCAAGAAGCACCTAGATACCTACTGGTCAAGGATAAAACATTGAAGGCCTACTCACCCTGAAGCAAAGCTCCATCCTTCCTGAACAAATCTATATCTCAGGGGGAGCTTTGTCAAAATCAAGATCCACTAAAGTCTTCTCAGTTGTATTTGAGAAAGAGAAGACATAATAACTCTCTCATCCCCCACTGTATAAAGGGTTCTTAACTGCCTTCAAAAGTTATTCCTATTGAAATATGTGAACTGGAAGTGGGTGATGAGCAGGCCGGGCGGTCTGAGCGGCCTGTGCGGACTGAGTCCGCGGCCTGGGCGGACTGCTGTCTGAGGACAGGGTGTTTGCTGTCTTGGTGGCTTGGCTGATTGAGGAGTGGCCTGAGCGGACAGAGTTTTGCGGGTTGTAGGCTATGCTCTCTTCAGCGGCCTTGTGTGTTACAATCTTGTACTAACCATGGGGTTATGTGCCTTATCCGCAGGAGGCTTGCGGACTGACGAGTCCGTGGTGTCCGCTGTTTTGGACTGGCCTTGGTGTTTGGCTGTGGCTCTTGCCGAGCTCTGTTGGTACAACAGGCGATGGTCTGCTGTAGAGGACTGTGCGGACTGGTGTTGGAGTCCGGCAAGTGTCCTTTGTAGAGAGCTATTCGGGTAGAGCTTGCGGACTCTGCCATTTTCAGTGCTTTGGCGTCTGCGGAGTCCGCATCTGTGTGGACGGTGCCTTGCTTCTTGCCGAGCTAACCATGATGAAGTGGATATTATCCATCCTGGGGCGGACTGTCCTGTTGGTTGGAGATCTGGAGCTTTTGTGACCACCATGCTTGCTCCAGTGCTTGGTGGGCTACTGGACTTGCTCATTTGCTATGACAAGTTCTCTGTGTCCGCAATGTTCGAAGAGTCTGCTGTTGACCAGACGGACTGCTTGTTGGTCGTAGACTCGGCGGGGTGGCATTGTTTGTCGAGCTCTGCGGATGGTCTCCTGAGTCCGCGTGAAATGGTATTGCGGGCTGTTGCAGCTTATGTTGCGGGGGTGTCCACGTGTTGTATTGGGTGGTGGTCTAGCTCTATTTGCCTTGGGCGGAATGGCTTTGTGCCAGTGATAGGCAGGTCGGCAGCATGTGAGTCCGCATAAAGGCGGACTGGCCTTTTCTGTTCTGGCTCCTGGAGGTTTGGTCAAGCCTGTGTGGACTTGGCGGACTGGATTCTATTCACTAGGGTGGTGACCACACTCCTCACTTTGCCTATAAATAGAACCCCCCCAACACTTCTACAGTAACAGAGTGAACAGTAAGTTGGTCTTGGGCAAGTGTTGCGGTCTGCGGTTTTCTGTCCGCGCGGGTTGAGTAGTGCTGACGGTGTGCTATGTGCAGGTCGCGCGGCTAGCTTCAAGGAGCCAGGAGTTGGGCACTAAAGTGTGTGGTCTCTACGGTCTCAGCTGGTTGCTTCGGCGGCTTGTCAGTTTTTCTGCTTCAACTTGATCAAGTTCCAATAACCTGTCCGCCAGTCTCAGGCGCTTAGGCGGTCTGTTCCTCAGTTCTTCGGCAGGAAGCGAATAACAGTGTGTCTGCTTGACCTCACGGTCTCGGCGGACTCCGTGTGCTATTCGGCTTGTAGCAGTTGCAACTTGGGCGGCTTGGGCGACCTTGGTGGACGAGGCGATCTCGGCGGTCTCCAGTGTTGTCTGCCCTGCTTGTTTTGTTCTTTCTAATTGTAGCTTGTGTACTAGCGAAATCATGTCTCGCTACGTATACCTCGCCATGTAAAGAAGTGTGAATGAATAAAAGACCTGCTTATTCTTCCATTTGTGGTTGGTGTTAAACTTGCTTCTTGGGCTTCCGCATGATCAAAGTGTGAACTGGGTTGTTCTGAGAATATTAATTTGGCTTTAGGCTACCTTGCTGACCGCTTTGAGAAAATTTAACATGGTATTAGAGCGAGGTTCAGTTGCTTGAGCGGTGTTCAACCAGTGTTGTTGCTCTGTGCTTGAGTGGTGATCAACCTGTGTTGGTACTCTGTGCTTCTAGAAGTTTGCTTAGCCAACAGTTGTTGCAATGGAAGTGAGTTACGTAAGAGGTCTTGGCATTGAACTCTTAACGCCGACTAACTTCAAGAAGTGGAAGTCGTGCATGAAGAGTTACCTTCTTGGTGAGGAGCTATGGGAGGTCGTCGGTGGTGACGACAGACATGATGTGACTGCTGCGTTTGGTACTACTGAGCAGGTGAGGGTCTGGAGAATAATAAATGCAAAGGCGGAGTTTGATCTCAAGAGAGCTGTTTCACTGGAGTTATTTGATCACATCATTGGATGTGAATCAACTACTGATATTTGGACAACCATTGATGAGTTATTCAATAGGAAGAATGTAGCAAGGCTATAATTCTTGGAGAATGAGTTGGCCAGGACAACTCAAGGAGACCGGACTATCTCTAAATACTTCTTGAAGATGAAGAGTCTGTGTGCAGAGATATCAGCGCTTGATCCTGATGAGCCTATCTCTGAGGCCAAGTTGAAAAGGCACATAATCCGCGGCTTGCGTAAGGAGTATGCTGCTTTTATGACATAATTTCAAGGCTGGGCTACTCAACCATCTTTGCTAGAGTTTGAGAATCTGCTTGCTTCACAGGAAAGCTTGGCAAGGCAGATGGCTGGAGTCACTATCTCTGAGGAGAGCAGTGAAGCACTCTTCACGGGCAAGAAGAAGAAGAGACGGGAAGGGAAGAAGAAGCAAGTCGCTGCTGAGAATGAGGCTTCAACTTCTTATCAGGCAGAGAGGAGGACTGCTCATAAGAAGGACTGGAAGAAGAACCTGAAGTGCTACAGGTGTCATCAGCGAGGACACTTCAAGCGTGACTGCAAGGTCAAACTGCAACCTGGGCATGTTGCTGGCAAAAAAGAAGCTTGCTCTAAAAGTGAGGAAGTTGAATGGGGCGGAGCCTTCATGACGGGCACTTGTGTCCATGCCTCGTCCACTGTCGACTTCAACGATAATTGGATCGTGGACTCCGGGTGTGGTCATCACCTCACCGGAGACAAGTCAAAGTTCTCTTCTCTGCAAGCGTACTCAGGTAATGAAGATATTATAACTGCTGATAATACTGTTTATGCAGTAGAGAAGGAGGGAGTTGTGTCGAGCTCTATGAGAAGGAAGGTATCAGGCACTGCTTCTCAGCTCCTAGAACTCCCCAACAAAATGAGGTAGCTGAAAGGAAGAGTAGAACCTTCATTGAAGCTGCAGACACATTACTTGTAGATGCTTACATGCCACTATCCTTTTGGGCAGAGGTTGTAAGCATAACAAATTATATACTAAACAGAAGTTTAATACATAAACTAAAGAATATGACTCCCTATGAATTACTTAAAGTGAAGAAACCTAAAATCACTTATTTTAAAGTATTTGGTTGCATATGCTATATACATAATAACAACAAGAAATATATTAGAAAGTTTGAAGCTAAGGCTGATGAGGGAATATTTCTAGGATATTCCCAAGTAAGCAAAGCTTATAGGGTGTTTAACAAATCTACCTTAAAAATTGAAGAATCAATTCATGTTACTTTTGATGAAACTAACATGTCTAATAAGGAGAAAGAGATTTCTACCAGTAACACTTTACAGGCACCTCACTTGTGTGAGAAAATGGGTGAATTAAACCTTCCACAAGAAGCTATAGCACCCTCTCCTCCACAAGATGTTGAAGACAGTGAAGATGAATCTTTGGAAGAGGCTGAACCTCATTCAACGGCAAACATAATTCCACAAGAGGAATTAAATCCAAATACTGTTGCTGAACCAACTCCACCCACTGATCTTGTCACAATAAGGGATTACCCTAGATCTCAAGTGATTGGAGACATAACAGTAGGTGTACAGACAAGACATCAACTAAATCAAGATGTGATGCATGTCTGTTTTCTCTCTCAAGTTGAACCTCAATCCATAAAAGATATTGAGCAAGATCACCACTGGATCAATGCAATGCAAGAGGAACTCAACTAGTTTGAGAGATGTAGAGATTGGGATTTGGTTCCAAGAACCAAAGACTACCCAGTCATTGGAACCAAATGGGTATATAGAAAAAAGCTTGATGCCCAAGGTACAATTATGAGGAATAAGGCTAGGCTTGTTGCTCAAGGTTATATGCAAGAAGAAGGCATAGACTATAATCAAACCTTTGCACCAGTTGCAAGGTTAGAAGCAATTAGAATCTTTCTTGCATATGCTGTCTAAAGGAAGTTTAAAGTCTACCAGATGGATGTGAAAAGTACCTTTCTAAATGTAGTACTAAAAGAAGAGGTTTAAGTTGAACAACCTCCAGGTTTTGTCTCTCCAACCCATCCTTCTTATGTATTTAGATTACATAAAGCCCTCTATGGTCTAAAGCAAGCTCCAAGAGCTTGGTATGAGACCTTAGCTATCTTTCTGATAGAGCATGAATTCACTAGAGTCATAGTAGATAAAACATTATTCACTAGGCACCATAAGAATAAAATCTTGTTAGTATAAATTTATGTGGATGACATCATATTTGGGTCTACTGACTTTAAACTATGCAAGAGGTTTTTTGACCTCATGCATTCTAAGTTTGAGATGAGTAGCATGAGTGAGCTCTCCTACTTCCTTGGTCTCCAAGTGAAGCAGCTACCTGATGGCATCTTCATCTGTCAGGCTAAGTATGCTAAAGAGCTTCTTAAAAAATTTGGGATGGCTGATGCCTCAGCAAAGAAAACACCTATGGCTACTAATGCTGTAATAGATTCTGATCCACATGGGAAACCTGTTGACCAGAAGTTATATAGGGGCATTGTTGGGTCCCTATTATATCTTACAACTAGTAGACCTGATATCATGTTTGCCACATGCCTTTGTGCTAGGTTCCAAGTGAACCCTAAAGAATCTCACCTAGTTTTTCTAAAAAGAATTTTGAGATATATAAAGAGTTGTCCTAGTCTAGGCCTATAGTATCCTATTAAGTCAGAATTTGATTTAACTGGATATTCAGATGCTGACTTTGCTGGATGCAAGGTCGACAGGAAAAGTACCTCAGGAACTTGCCAGTTCCTTGATATGAAACTAGTGTCTTGGTTCTGCAAAAAACAATCATCTGTGTCCACATTAATTGCTGAAGCAGAATACATTGCAGCTAGCAGTTGCTGTTCACAGATGTTGTGGATTCAAAACCAACTCCTAGACTATGGTTTCAACTTAAATAATTCAACTCTACTATACGATAACACAAGTGCTATATCCATAGAACAAAATCCAGTCCATCACAGTAGGACTAAGAATATGGACATTAGACATCATTTCATTAGAGAGTGTGTAGACAAAAACAAAATCAAACTTGTCTATATCTACACTGATTTACAAAGAGCTGATATTTTCATTAAACCCTTGGATGAAAGGAAACACTTATTCTTTATAAATCAGCTGGGTATGATCAATGGAGAAGCCTTAATTTAACTTCTGTCTGCACTCGATGAATTCTTCAAAGTTCGTCGAACGGAGCTCGATGAACTGGGGAAAGTTCTTGAGATATTCATCGAACGGAGGTCGACAAACTCTCTGTGAGTGAAGTTATTTTCGTCAAACGGGGATCGACGAATCTACTTAAGAAAACTTTCGTTGAACGGAGCTCGACAAAATATCTTCAAATCTTCAGACTGAGCTCGACGAATTATTTAACTACAAATTATTTCATCGATCTTAGATCGAAGAATTATTTATTTTTCATGGAACGGAGTTTGTTGATTCATATTCCAGAAAACTTTATATCTAGTTTTTCTTCGACCTCCGTCCCACGCTTTTAGTTCCCTTGCACTTGATCTTCGCTTTTCTCTTGCAGGTGAACTAATGGTGATTCCAGCGGGCAGTCTTGTAGCGATGAACTTCGATACAGGATTTGATGTGGACTTTGATTCCTTACAACATTCAGACCCTATCTTTTTGGACATCCTGCAACTCCTTGAAGACAACAGTTGAAGAATATGCTATCCACCATGATCAAGATATCTGATGCTGAGATTAGAGAGTGGGTCTATACTTCTTCCACCACAGATGAGAACTCTATGACTGACACAATCTCTGGTAATTCTGTTCCGCTTACTCCCACCATTCTAACAGAAATTTTTGGATTAATTAACGGTGAAGAAGAGTTAGAAATTGATACTGGTGAATTTGATGTGATGCTGAGTATGATGGGGTATACTGGAGAAACCCAAAATAAATTGCTGAAGAAACACCTGTCTGCCGAGTTCAAATTTCTAGCAGACATTCTGGGGAAAGTGTTGATGGGCAAACACACTGCACATGATTACATAACCAGGCACCAATTCCTGGTAATGTGTGTTGTGGTAAAAAAGAAGAAGGTGAACTGGGCTAAGATTCTGTTTGATATGATTAAGAAGAAAAATAATAAAAAGGAGGTATATTTTGGAAGAATTCGGGGGAATCTTCCTGAAGGAGAAGGCTGCTGAATCACTGGTCTCCCCGACCATATTCATCAATGCCTCCAAGAGGCTAACCTGTGCCCTCTTTGGCAAGTGGGAGAGGACCATCACTGTACAACCCATATTCGTCGAGAGTGGGCCCTACCACAGCCAGGTCAGCAGAAGTCAAGGTCAACAAGTCAAGGCAGGAGTCAAAGTCAGCATTCAAGATCGCGGAAGGCCTGTACGAGCATAGGCGAGCTCACCTCACATACTCGCCAGGTAGGCGACTAGGCGAGATACTCGCCCAGCCCGTGCAAGTTCCTCTAGAAGTCGCATGGTCGGCAAGTTGTGGGGTATAAATATGACCCCCCTCCCCTTGTATTTGCCTATAAATAGGACCCCAGGGGTACGAGGTAGAGCACTGGAAATCCTCGGCAGGATACGCGCGCGCTTCAGCTTCAGGATACTAGCTAGATATTTGGATTTCTTTTCCTTGGAGAGCAAGTCGTGACCTTGCAACCTCTCCAGCTAGCATCCCTCATACCAGTTCGGCCATCCTTGGTTGAGAAGGGGCTGCTCCTTTCGAGCATCCAGGTACATGGTGGGTCCTTCCTGCCGTAACATCTGGGGTCCTGTTTGACCTGTTTCTTCGTTCTAGTTATCTTTGTCGTCTGTCCCAACTTCTGAGCGAGTAACCTTAGGCGGATTTGGTCCGAATTCTGGGGTTGGGATTTTTCCTGGCTTCAACACTTGGTGCGGGGAGCGTGGATTGCAGCCAAGGAGGAAAGTTTGGAAGTTGAGTGATATGGACATTGGTGGCGAGTAAGGAGAGTTGGTCGGCAACTCGGCAGTAGGAGGAGACGCCGCGCGAGGTGGCGAGTTTGTAACAGTGGCCGCCTTTGAAGAGTTTGCGAGGAAGATCGAGCAAACCATTCTCACTGGTTTTGCTCAGTGCCCAGAGGTCACAACGACTTCTCCTCATCGCCTGACGCTGCTAGAAGAGGAAGCGTCGCCGAGGCGAGCTGGAAAGGAGCCCGCTTAGGAAAGGGAAGAGCGACCAATGCAGTCGCGACTTTATCCGGCAAGCATCCAGGGGGTCCGTTTTCGGGATCCAATGTCGCCGGCGAGGTTCAGAGATACTCGACATTATGGTGAGTACGACGTCTCCAGCGAGGATGAAACTCGTCACAGCCTTGGAGGGAGGAGCCCAATCTATGACGAGATCCTCGCCGCCCCAGTTCCAGAAGGGTTCAGGGAACCCGTTCTTACTTACTATTCCGGCATAGACGATCCTGTCAGACACCTCCAGTGGTTTGAAGACGTCGTCTCCATTCGCAACATGTCTGATGCCTTCAAGTGCAGCTTCTTCTCCATCACCCTCAAGGGAAATGCTCGGGATTGGTTCCATCAACTACCGGCAAGGTCCGTGTACTACTTCTCAGACCTGCGTCGGGGCCTCATGGCGAGCTTTGCGACATCAAAGAAGAGGAAGAAGGAAGCGACGACCCTCTTCAAAATCGTCTAAGGGCAACACGAGAGTTTGGGGCACTACATAGACCGCTTTCAGGAAGAGATTTTGGAGGTGTAAGAGGTGGGCAGCTTTACCCTGATGGTGGCCCTGAAGTTTGGGTTGAAGCAGGGACTCTTCAGTCTGGAGATGGGGTCCAATCCCCCGAGATATTTTGAAGAAATGATAGAGAAGGCGAACACGTTTTGTTTTAGGGGAGGAGAAAAACAAAGACTTCTTAGCGAGGCTGGATGGGGAGATAACGACGGAGAGGAGGGGAACAATACCTTTGGGGTCAAAGTCGAGGAGGACGCCAGAAAGGAAGGAGGAAAGGAAAGAGGAAAGGAAGAAGGAAGAGCCAAGGAGAGAAGAGAGAAGGAAGAGAGAGGAACCCAGAAGGGTTGAAGAAAGGAGGCTGGAGAGGCCTCAAAGACAGGAAGAGAGAAGGCCGACGGAAGTTCAGGAAGGAGGAAGGGAGGAAAGGCGGTTGCAGTATCCAGAGAATCGCCCCCAATGGAGACCAGTAAGGCAACAGTATCATGAAGAGAGGAGGAATGGAAATCGGCTGGAGGGAGGCCGAGGAGGAGGAAGAAGGGAGATAATGGCCATCGCTCACCAAGACAACAAGCGGCGTCTGAGTGAGCAGCGAGCGATGCGCCATGAGGCGGTGATTCCACCTTACTGTGATATTCATCGAGTAGAGGGGCACGAAACCTTGGCTTGCCCCGAGTTCTGGGAAGCAAGGAGGAGGCTGGAGGCAGGAGCGGTAGAAAGAGAATAACAGAGGCAGGAGGCCCCGGTGGGGCAGGTGGCATTCCAAGCTCCAGCAAGGATGAGGAACAAGGACTGAGTTCGATCTGGGGACTCGTGGGGAAGTAATACATGGCCCAGGAGGTGGGCATGTAGGTGTGATCAATGGAGGGGCCGGGATTGGAGCTTCCTGCAAGGGAAGTCTTCACCAAATCTATCGGAAAAATGTCGCTTCGACGTCGCAGACCCCGCCGCCATTAGAGGAGATCACCTTCTCGGAGGAAGATATGTTGGGAAATGAGAATCCCTTTCATGATGCCTTGGTCATTCAAGCCACCATCGAGGACTTCACTGTCGACCGAATCCTCACGGACAACGGTAGCTCGGTGAACGTCATCTTCAAAAGAACCTTCGTCGGGCTTCAGGTGGAAGCGTACCTGGTACAAGCTACAGATGGACCGCTCTTTGTCTTCTCAGGAGAGAAGAAAGAGGTGGAGGGAGCAGTGGAGCTACTGGTTACACTCGATGGGACGTCGATCCGATGTCGCTTCATCATCGTCGACGCGTCGAGCGGTTACAACGCCATCTTCGGGCGGCCTCTTATCAACTACTTCAGGGCCGTTCCGTCGTCGTACCACCAGTGCCTGAACTACTGCCTCGAAGATGTGCAGATCAGGATCAGGGGAGATCCCAAGGCTATCAGGGAGTGCTTGATAAGTTGTAAATATACCTACTTTTATGTACATTAAATATGTCGTTTTACTTTAATTTTATTATTTTTGTTTATTTTTCTTTATAAAAATGTTTCTTTTTTGTAAATAATGTTCAAACTTACTCTATTTTGATTTCCTAAAAAATTTCAGTAAAAGTCAACTTTTGCATAGTACACGCCCGTGTACTTTTGGTCACGCCCGTGACCAGGGCGTGATACGTCAAATTCCCGAGAAATGAACAAATTTTGAAGAAATAGCTTGACACGCCCGGTCAGACGCCCGTGACATGACCCGTGTCCAGCGCTCGACGATTTCCGCTCGACGATTTTCGCGCTCGCCGATTTCCGATCGACGATCGTCGAACACCCGTCACGCCCATGATCTGGGGCGTGACCACTACATCAAGCTCGACGAAATGTTCCACTCGATGATTCTCCGCTCGAAGACTTCCTACTCGACGATCGTCGAGCAACCTGACACGCCCAGCGTCACGCCCGTGACATGGGGCGTGACTTCTCCACCTGGCCCGATAAACTGCCGCCGGCGACTTTCGACACAGACGACACCCATTTCAACCTCACCGACACGCCTACCGTCACGCCCGTGATATGGGGCGTGACTTCCATGTGGAACTCCCCGAAGTCAACAACGCCATCAAATCGCCGGAAGAAGATGCTGAATTGTGCCGACACGCCCACCGTCACTCCCGTAATCGTGGGTGTGACCGCCGCATTTTCAGCCGCAATGTCAAATCACCGTAGACCACCGAAATCTGCTGATAAATTGTGCTGACACGCCCCCCCCCCCCCCCCCCCCCCCGACACGCCCGTGTCGGAGGGCGTGTACTTGTAAAGTTTTGCCTATAAAAGGGCAGCTGCTGTATGAGTTAAGGGTTCCAAATTTTTGAACCGTTTTGATGCTAAGGGCTGCTGTTTGGAGCTAGTTTTGGGGCTATGTAAGGATCTTTTCCCCTTCTTTTCAAGTTTGTTTAAGCATTGTAATCAACTTTTTTGTTAATAAAATCTTTTCTTTTCATCCTTATAATGCTTTGAAAAAACTCTGAAGACCTCCTTTTCATCAATCCTAAGTACTTTTATTTTCATTTTCATAATGCGTGTATGTGTTTATGAGCTTAAAAATTGCAAAATTTATACTTTCAAATGAAAAACCTTTTGATTCTTTCATTTTTATCAACATTTCTAGCCGTTTTTATAGCCATTTTTTTGTAATACTCTTTAGAATCGGTTTGACTTAGGGTTTTACTTTCATTTTTTTTGTTTTACACCTTTTAAACCCGCTTTACAAAGCTTTAAAACTGGATTAAGCGTTACTTTAAATTTTTCAACAACTATCATTTTTTTAATTACATAAAAATAATTTTGCTCGAACAATTTTTATTTCCACTTTTTATTCATTTCTGTCAAAATCTAACGGTAAAAATGCAAACGTTTTGAAAGTGCAGGTTAGATCTGAAATACTCTAGAGGGGGGGGGGTGAATAGAGTAGTGTGCTTTCTTAATACTTTTTACAACTTTTGTTGTATTATTAAGTGAACAGGGAAGCAAACAAAATAAATAAACACAGCAACCTAAACAATCATAGAACAACATAGAACAATCACAGAGCACAGCCAGAAAACAGAAGAAAAGAGCAACCAGACGACACAAGAATTTTATAGTGATTCCCTAACCTGGGTACATCCACTCTTCTACCACCTTGGTAGGAATCCACTCAGGTTTTTGATCAGGTGCCTGACACCAATGAGCTTTTGTTCAAGTGCTCAAAAACCAAACCTCAAGTCTTTTGGAAGGAGACTTGCAACCAGAATAATTTTGAAGGGATTTAAAACCCTGTACAGGAATTGGAAATAAGGTGATAGTGTCTTCTCTATCAACAATCAGAGAGAAGACTTGTGGATTGATTGTAGCAGATCTTGATCCCCCTGGGATCTTGAATTGGTCAGGAAAGCTGGAGCACTGCTTCAGGGTGATATGTCTTCAATGACCTAGAATGCCTGTACCAGAAATGCTTCAGGAACTTCTTTTGACAGATAAAGTTTTGTTGGCCTTTGAAGTTGTCCTGAGAATAGAGAGAAGAAGACTCTTGATTGAATTTGATTGTTCTTCTTCTTCTTCTTGAAAATGTTCTCTGATCAAGGCTGATTGCAGTCAAGAACTTTTGATTTGAGAATGATTGTTCTTCTCTGCAACCTCAGAGTGTCTGTCTGATTGTGTGTATTGCTTGCTGTACTGTGTTTCTATTACTCTATCACTGCTTGATCCTTTTTTTTCTCTTACTGTGTGTCTTCTTCTGACTGAGGAATATTCAAACTTTTGAATGTCGAGCAGTAATTGCAGTCGGCTTTGGAAAGAAGCGACAATCAATAATTTCCCTAACTGTCCCATAGAAAAATGGCATGTAATCGTCCATAGTCAATGCTCGTTCTAACGGTAACATTTTGAGAAGATCTGACATTAAATGTTCAGGAATGAGCGTCAAGAAACGGGACGGAAACTTAAAGAAAACCTAGTCTGCATTCGTCGAACGAAGAACATAATTCGTCGAACTGCACTTGTGTTCGTCGAGTTGATCTTGAGTTCGTCGACCAGACAATATTCATTCGTCAAACAGACAGTCTTCATTCGTCGAGCTGAGAATCAAATTCGTCGAGTTGAGAAAAGTTCTGGACTTGGGCAAAATATTCTGCATCTGCTGAAATGTTGTGTCGACATAAGTTGGTGTCGACAGATTGATCATGATGTTGACACAAATCCTCTGGTGTCGACATAAGCTAGTGTCGACTGATATCCTGGTGTCGACACAAATCCTCTGGTGTCGACATAAGCTGGTCTCGACACAAATTGTCTGGTGTTGACACAAACCCTAAGTGTCGACACAAATTCTCTGAGTCCAGAAATCGTCGAGTAGAGTACAACATTCGTCGACCTGAGAAGTTGACTTCGTCGACCTGAGAAACTGACAACTTGAGGTCCAGGTTTGTCGAGCTCAGAATATAATTCATCGACCGAAGCTTGAAGCTGGACTTAGAAAAATTTGAAGTTCTCCTGACTTTGGCTTGATGTAGAAACTGAGTCTTCGTCGAACAGAGAACACAGATCGTCTAGCTCAGCACTAAGAATAGTCTCACGATCGTCGAGCGTAGAACTCCTTTCGTTGAGCCGAGTTCGACGAACGTCAAACTCACTTTACTTAGTCTTGAAAACTTGTTAGACTGGAGTCTCTGATGGTCTTGTTGAAATCTGGTCCATCTGGAGTTGAGCCTAAGGGCTTGACCTAGACTCTAGGACACAACTTGACCCTGGCTATACATGATGGGTCACATCCTAAGTCAGTGAACCTAGCCCAAATTAACTAGGGATCCAACAATCTCCCCCTATTTGGGTGAGGTCACTAACAGAGACTCAAATCAGAAAAACAAAGCAAGAAAAGAGATATATCTGGCAGAGAATTATAACACATGCAACAGATATATATATACACAACTTTGTTTAAACAGATAACATGGTTTGAAAAACAAAAACAGACAGAAAATGAAACAACACAAAAAGATTACTTCTTTGGCTTCTTCTGCATTGATTTGTCTTATGTTTTCTTTTCTCCTGGCTTCTGGAAGATAATTTCTCTCTTAGGATCCAGAGCCTGAGCCCTTGTCATAGTCATATCAACTGCCCCAATAATATTCAATGATGTTGCTCTGGGGACAACTGCTTCTGGATGAAGTTTCATATAATCATCAACATTAAAAAATTTGTTGCCTTTGTCAAACCTTTTCAGCTCTTCCTTTTTATACTTTGACATGATTGTAAGTCCTGATGTATCTTTTCCTTCAGCCTTAGCTTTATTTATCAAAGATAGTCCAATCAATTCCTGGTATCTAGCCATTATTGCTGTATTTGCAGTTTCAGGATCTTCAAAAGGGATTGGAGGAGAGAGAGGTTTCTTTGGACTTTCAGCTTTTTGAACTTCAGAACTTTGTTGTTGCTGCTGCTGCTTATGCTATTGACTTTGACTTCCTGAGGAGGATGGCCTCTGCTGGCTTCTTCCAGAAGATCTCCCTGACCGTCTCTGATAAGTTTGCATTGGGGCAGATCTATGGGAGCTAGAGCCACTGGCACCAGCTGCTGGAGGAGGAGGATCTTTCCTATATCTGTGCACTGGAGGAGGGGAATATCTCCTGCTTCTCTTTCTTTCCTTTTGTTGGTTCTTGGATAGCCACATCAATGCTGGCATTCCCTTATATGGAGCAATATTGTGCAGAATATAATAAGGAGTGTCTGCAGTGGGATTTGGCTTGGGAGCTGGAGGAGGAGCCTTCTTCTTCTTTGACAACAATCACTTTTTCTTACTTGCAGTATCTTCATCAGAGTCATCATCATCATCTTCTTCAGAATCAGAACCTTGAAGGATGTCATAAAGAGCATCCAAAGCTTTCAAAGCTTTATCAAAAATAACTGTCTTTTCTGGAGGAGGGGCAGAAGGTTCAGGGACTGGAATATCAGCAATAGGAGAGGAGGGAGTTGTACAGGAAACAGAAATAATAGGGATAGAGCTTTCAGCTACTGTCCTGTTTTCTTCTTCAATGTCAGCCTGAATAAGCTAATCCAAATCTGGCAGGGGAGAGTCATCCATAACAAAGTCTGGTGCTGAAACTGGCACTGAAGTATCTTCTGGAATGACCTCTAGGCTAGAAGCTGAGATGGAGGCTAAAGCTGAGAGAGCAAAATTGTCACAGAGTTGCTTAGCAACTGCTGGACTAGCTGGAGAGGTATAAGGTACAATAGCCAAACTTGGCTTAGAAAAATCTGCTGGAAAGAATTACATATGTGCAGTATCAAAATTACTCAACAAAACAGATAAATTAACTGTGAGATTTAAATAGAAATCACCAACAGATGTTACTTGTTCAACTAACTCATCCAAATCAATGTCAGTATCCATAAATTGAATTAACTCAATCATTTCAGAATCAAAATCTGTCAAAATTGCTGTATCCTCATCTGAATCTGCATCTGCTGGAGAGGGATCTGCTGCAACTTCATCACTGAGCATATCCCCCTGCCTGGGTTCAGGAATACCTGGAGCCAGGCCCCTGAGTGAAGAGGGGGCAGTAGATAGGATAGAGATCTGGACAAATAAGGAATTGATGGAGGTCACAAGAGGTGTAATGGCCTCTTAGATGAGAGATTTGATGAGAGGAGTGAGCAAGGAGATGATGGTAGATGGATCAAATGGGGAAGTGGAAGAGAATGGAATGGGAGGAGGAATAACAGATGGAGTGGGGGCATCTGGCATGATTGTGTCTGAGGGTATGTTGTAAGACAGAATGGTGGATAAGTGTGGGGGAAGAGGAGACTGAGGAGGTGTAGGAATTTGTGAATGAGTTGAAGCTGGAGGAGTGGGTTGATGATTAACTTGCAGAGGTGAAGATGGAGGTGGAGAGAGATTTGGATGTGGAGTTGGAATGTTTGTAATGTCAAGTGGTGGAGATGAAGGATGGGTAGGCACATGAGGAGGCTTCTTTGGAGGAAGGGGTGCTGGAAGAGATGGATGAGATGGAGGGACCTCTTCAGCAGGGAGGGGAGTGGCCTTTACAACCCTTGTGCTCTCAGAAGGTGGGATGGAAGAGGAAGAACCCTTGGAGGGTTTGGAGATAGTGCTCTCCCACCTGCCAAACAGAGCGCATGTGAGGCGCTTGCTGGCGTTTATGGAGATGGTCGGGGAGATCATACAGTCAGCAACCTTCTCTTGAAGAAAAATTCCGAAAATTCTGCCAAAGCAGACTTCCTTCTTGCTGTTCTTCTTCTTGATCAAATCAAAGAAAACCTTACTCCAATTTACAGAGCGCTTGTTCACCACTACGCACATGATCAGAAATTGATGCTGGGTGATGTAGTCATGCGGTGAGTGCTTTACCATTAGCACTTTCCCTACAATGTCTGCCAAAAATTGGTACGCGGCAGACAGTTGCTTCTTCAGTAGTTTGTTAGGGTTGCTACCTGAAAAACCCATTAGTTTCAGCATATCACCAAACTCTTCAGAATCCATTTCTATATTGTCTTCTCCATTCACCAAACCAAAAATCTCAGACAGAATTGCGAGAGAGAGGGAAACAGCAGTATTCCCGATATTGCCTGTCAAAACATCATCCTCACAAATAGTAGATGTATATACCCATTCTCTTATTTCAGTTCCATGTAGTTTAATGCGCCTGGTCATGAAATCCTTTAGATTAAGTTCTTCCAGTAATTCCAAGATATACAAAAAGATGGGTCAGAATGTTGAAAAGACTCAAAATCCATGTCGAATCCAGTATCAAACTTCATCACAACCAAAGCTCCTGTGGGAATCACCATTAATGACCTGCAAGAAAAATACAGAGAGAAACGGTGATCAAGAGCAAAGGAACTGAAGGCGCGGGACGGAGGTCGAAGAAAACCTAGATATAAGATTTTCAGAATATGAATCGACAAACTCCGTTCCACGAAAAAGTGAAATTCTTTGAACTAAGCTCGACGAAATAAATTATAGACAGATAATTCGTCGATCTCATCCAGAAGAATCAAAAATAGTTCGTCGAACTCCGTTCGATGAAATGTCTTCTGAAGCAAAGTTCGTCGATCTCCGGTCGACGAAAATTGTTTCCACACACAGAGAATTTGTCGATCTCCGTTCGAAGAGAATCTCTCAAACTTTCCCTAAGTCGTCGAACTCCGTTCGACGAACTCTAGAAACTTCGTCGAATGCAGACAGAAACTAGTTTGACTCTTCTCCATTAATCATTCCCAGTTGATTTATAAAGAACATATGAGTTTTCTCATCCAATGGCTTGGTGAAAATGTCTGCTCTCTGTAGATCAGTAGGAATATGGATCAGGTTAATCTTCTTTTTATCCACATTATCTCTAATGAAATGATATCTTATTTCAATATGTTTAGTCCTATAATGGTGAACTGGATCCTGTGCTATAGCAATAGCTCTAGTATTATCACAAAATAGTGTTGAATTATTTAAGTTGACACCATAGTCTAAGAGTTGGTTTGGTATCCATAACATCTGTGAACAGCAGCTGCCAGCAGCCATGTATTCTGCTTCTGCAGTTGATGTAGACACAGATGTCTGCTTTTTACAAAACCAGGAGACAAGTCTCATACCAATGAACTGGCAAGTTCTAGAGGTACTTTTCCTGTCCACTCTACATCCAGCATATTCAGCATCTGAGTATCCAGTTAACTCAAACTCTGACTCTGCAGGATACCAAAGTCCTAGAGTAGGGCAACTCTTTATATATCTCAAAATTCTTTTTAGGAAAATAAGGTGAGATTCTTTAGGGTTCACTTGGAACCTAGCACAAAGGCATGTGGCAAACATTATATCAGGTCTGCTAGCTGTTAGGTATAATAAGGATCCAACAATTGCCTTATAATTTTTCTGATCCACATGTTTCCCTGCTGCATCAGAATCCACAACAGCATTTGTAGCTATAGGGGGTTTCATCCCTGAAGCATCACCCATCCCAAATTTTTTGATAAGCTCTTTAGCATACTTAGCTTGGGAGAGGAAGATACCATCTGGGAGCTGCTGCACTTGGAGACCAAGGAAGTAGGAAAGCTCACCCATGCTACTCATCTCAAATTTAGAATGCATGAGGTCAACAAACCTCTTGCACAATTTGGGATCAATAGACCCAAAAATAATGTCATCCACATATATTTGTACTAACAATATTTGGTCCTTATGATGTCAAGTGAAAAGTCTTTTATCTATGATTCCTCTTGTAAATTTATGCTCTAAAAGAAAGCTTGCTAGGGTCTCATACCAAGCTCTTGGAGCTTGCTTTAAACCATAGAGAGCTTTATGCAATTTAAAAACAAGAGAGGGTTGAGTTGGAGAGATAAAACCTGGAGGTTGTTTTACATAAACCTCTTCTTGAAGTACTCCATTCAGAAATGCACTCTTGACATCCATTTGGTAGACCTTGAATCTCTTGTGAGCTGCATAGGCAAGGAATATCCTAATGGCCTCTAACCTTGCAATAGGGGCAAAGGTCTGGTCATAGTCTATTACTTCCTCTTGTCTGTAGCCTTGAGCAACAAGCCTAGCCTTGTTCCTCACTATGTTGCCTTGAGCATCCAACTTGTTCCTGTAGACCCATTTGGTTCCAATAACTGGGTAGTTATGGGGTCTTAGAACCAAATCCCAAACTCTACATCTCTCAAACTGATTTAGTTCCTCTTGCATTGCAATGATCTAGTGGGGATCTTGCTCTGCCTCTTGAATGGTGAGAGGTTCAATTTGAGAGAGAAAACAGGCATGCATCAAGTCTTGGTTGAGTTGATGCCTTGTCTGTACACCTGCTGAAATGTATCCAATCACTTGAGATCTGGGGTGATCTCTAAGTGTGACAAGATCAGTTGGTGGAGTTGGTTGGGCAACAGCTTTTGTGTTTAATTCCTCTTGGGGAATGATACTAGCTGTTGAGGGAAGTTCAGCCACTTCCTCTTGACTTTCCTCTTCACTATCTTCAGCAACATGTGGAGTAGGATGGTTTGATACCTCTTGGGTAAGGTTCAGTCCATCCATAAACTCACACAGTGGTGGAACCTGCAAAGAGCTTATGGTAGAAATCTCTTTCTCCTTATATGACATGTTAGCCTCATCAAAAGTTACATGAATAGATTCTTCAATTTTAAGAGTTGATTTATTGAACACCATATAGGCCTTGCTTACTTGGGAATATCCTAGAAAAATCCCTTCTTCAGCCTTGGCCTCAAACTTTCTAATGTATCTCTTGTTATTTGTGTGAATGTAACAAATGCAACCAAAAACTTTAAAATATGTGATTTTAGGTTTCTTCCCTTTAAGTAATTCATAGGGGGTCTTGTTCTTCAGTTTATGTATAAGGCTTCTATTCAGGACATAATTAGCAGTGTTTACAGCTTCTGCCCAAAAGGATAGAGGCATGTAAGCATCTGCCAATAATGTGCCTGCAGATTCAATGATTGTCCTATTTTTCCTTTCAGCAGCCCCATTTTGTTGGGGAGTTTAAAGAGCTGAGAAGCACTGCCTGATACCTTCCTTCTCACAAAACTCATGCATAAGAAGAGACTCAAACTCTGTGCCATGATCACTTCTGATCAATGCAACATGAGTAGAGAACTCAATCTGTATGGTCCTGAGAAAATCTGTAAGAACCTTGAATGTATCTGACTTAGCTCTCAGAAAGGCTACCCAACTGAATATAGAGAAGTCATCAACAATCACTAAAGTATAAGACTTCCCTCCTAGGCTTTGTACTGCAATGGGTCCAAATAGATCCACATGAAGCAAGTACAATATCCTAGGTGAATCACTTTTATTAATGGATTTAAAGCTAGTTTTGGTTTGCTTGCCTAATTGACAAGCACTGCATATGCTTTCCTTCTTGTAGGGGCCAGAAGGTGAGCCTCTAACAAGGTTGTCTTTAGATAACCTAGATATATTCTTAAGGTTTACATGTCCTAATCTTTTATACCATAACTCATTTTGATTACTAGTAACATTCAGTAAGCAGATATCAGTTGTGGCAGAAATAAAATCTAGTAAATATATGTTATCTTGTCTAAGTCCAATTAAAACAGTTTTGTTTTTATTATCAATAATAGAACAGGAAGTAGAGTTAAAATATAACTGATAACCTTCATCACATAATTGACTTATGGATATAAGGTTATGTTTAAGTTCTCTTACATAAGTTACTTTCCTGAAGGTCACTGCTCCAATCTTCACTGTCCCATATCCTTCTGATTGACCACTGTTGGAATCTCCAAAAATCACCTTTGGTCCTAGCTTGGGCTTGTAGTTGGATAAATTGCCCTTGCTGCCTGTCATGTGTTTGGAGCAACCACTGTCCAAGTACCAGGTCTGACTCACCCTTGGACAGCTCTTCACCTGTACCTGCAAAGAAAAACAAAATTCAATTGTTCTTGACCCAGGTTACCTTGGGTCCTTGATTTGGTTGGAATGAAAAGCTAGATATAACTGATAGAGCAGGTTGTGATTTATACCCTAAGGGGTGATATCTCCTAGGTGGAATTACCCAATTAGCTACTGGATTAAATGTCTTATTAGTTGGCTTAAGATTTTTGTAAGAGAAATGATTTGAGTTTGGTCTTTCTGGGTTCGACGAATTGTTTCAAGTTCGTCGACCAGAGTTCGACGAATAGGGCTGAGATCATCGATCTCTGCTCAGAGAATGACAATAGTCATTGTCTGCGTCCCAAGTTCGTTGACCTCTGATCGACGAATCATACACAGTTCATCGATCGCAGTTAGACGAATTATTATATCTAAAGTTTGCGTTCAGCGTTCGTCGATCTGTGTTCGACGAACTGACCACATTTCGTCGATCTGCATTCGACGAATGCTGCTGAACTTTGTTTTTATTTGCTGTTTTTAGATTTTTGTTTCTCTTGTCTATAGGTTTAGGAGTGTTTTCAGACAATGATTTGTTTATAATCTTTTCCTTTCCCTTAGCAGAGATAAATTTGATGGGGGTTGAAAGAATATTTTTCTTTATTATGGGGGGTAAACTTGATGAAGCACCCAAGCCCAGCTTGCCATTTAATCTGGCATTCACTATGCTTGTGATGTCCATCAGCTTGAGGCTTCTCCCATTGAGAGATTGCTCAAGTTGTTTGGCCTCACATAATTCAGATTTTAATTTAATTATTTGTTCATTTGCTAGGGTTAATTGGTCTGTTAGCTTAATGTTTTCTGAATTAACTGATTCTAGACTTCCTAATCTCTCTCTAAGAGTTTTTATTTCTTTTTCTGAGTTGATTAAGTCTAAGCACATTGTTTTGAATTTAGTTTTAAATAAATCAGAACTAAAGTCAAAGTAAGAAATAACCTGATCTGCCTCTGAGTCTGAGGCAGCTTCATCTTCTAATCCAAAATTGCTCCTGGAGGCATCAATTGACATAAGGCACACCTCCTTGGATCTGGCTTCTTCCTCTTCTTCTCTTGAACTGGAAGAGGATGTTTCTTCTTCAGTGTCACTCCAAGTCTCAGCAACAAATCCCTTGTCTTTCTGTTTATATTTGCTGGAAGTGGGTCTGCTGCTATGTTTTCTCCTGGAGTCCCTTTCTCTGCTCTTGTCCTTCTTCTGGTTTTCTGGACATTCTGAAATGTAGTGTCCAGGTTTTCTGCACCCAAAGCACACCACCTCCTTGGTTGGTGTCTTGTCAAACTTGGGCTTATCATCCTGTCTGGATGATTTCATTCTGAAATCATTCCTTACCATCTTGTAGAACCTTTTGGCAAAGAGGCTCATGAGCTCTGCATTGGAAGTTGATGTCTCACATTCTTCAGATGCTTTGAAGGATATGTTGTGCTCCTTTCTAACTATAGTTGTTGCCTTCTGTTCTGCTGCTTCTCTTGATTTGATTAGCTGCACATAGGATTTCAATTTGCCTAACAGAGACTCAGTTGATATCTCATTAAGGCTTCTGGCTTCTTTGATTGGCCAGATTCTGGAATCCCAAGAGCTAGGGAAGCACATCAGAATCTTATCATTAACCTCTGTCAAGGTGATGTCCTTATCCAGAGTTTTGAGCTCATTGATGATTGTGCTCAGCCTGTTGTACATGTCTGCCACTGATTCATTCTCATCCTTTTTAAAGTTCTCATACATGGATATGAGATTGGATCTTCTGTCCTTTCTTTCATCTGTAGAGGCAGCTACCATTTGGTTGAGGGAGTCCCAAATGGCCTTGGCTGAGGTGCACTCAGCCACCCTCTGGAATATATCATCTGACATAGTCTGGGCTAAGATATTCATTTCCTTAGCATCTGCCATCTTGGCTTTCTTGTATGCATCATTGTTTTCTGGAGGAGGCACTGCAGTCATGTTGGTAGAAGTGCTGGTAGGAGCTGCAGGTGCTGGAGGTACACCTGTCAAAATAACAAAAAAGATATCCTCATCAATAAAGTTCATGTATAATCTGATTCTCGCCTTCCAGATGGCAAACTTGTTAAGATTGCACACTGGAGGTCTGATGCTTGCATAGTCTTTGTTTTGGGCCATGTCTGTGAAGAAATAAATCTAATAACAAACTTAAAACAAATAGATCTAACTAGAGGGACCTGTGGGTTCAGGTGTTAGCCTGTACAACCACTAAGGTGTGATATTTTAACTAACCTCCCTCTGATAGCAATTGAAAGTGCAGGTTAGATCTGAAATACTCTAGAAGGGGGGGGGGGTGAATAGAGTATTGTGCTTTCTTAAAACTTTTTACAACTTTTGTTGTATTCCTAAGTGAACAGGGAAGCAAAAAAAATAAATAAACACAGCAACCTAAACAATCACAGAACAGCACAGAACAATCACAGAGCACAGCCAGAAAACAAAAGAAAAGAGCAACCAGACGACACAAGAATTTTATAGTGGTTTCCCAACCTTGGTACATCCACTCTTCTACCACCCTGGTAGGCATTCACTCGGGTTTTTGATCAGGTGTCTGACACCAATGAGCTTTTGTTCATGTGCTCAAAAACCAAACCTCAAGTATTTTGGAAGGAGACTTGCAACCAGAATAATTTTGAAGGTATTTAAAACCCTGTACAAGAATTGGAAAGAAGGTGATAGTGTCTTCTCTGTCAACAATCAGAGAGAAGACTTGTGGATTGATTGTAGCAGATCTTGCTCCCCCTGGGATCTTGAATTGGTCAGGAAAGCTGGAGCACTGCTTCAGGGTGATAGGTCTTCAATGACCTAGAATGCCTGGACCAGAAATGCTTCAGGAACTTTTTTTGACAGATAAAGTTTTGTTGCCCTTTGAAGTTGTCCTGAGAATAGAGAGAAGAAGACTCTTGATTGAATTTGATTGTTCTTCTTCTTCTTCTTGAAAATGTTCTCTGGTCAAGGCTGATTGCAGTCAAAAACTTTTGATTTGAGAATGATTGTTCTTCTCTGCAACCTCAGAGTGTCTGTCTGATTATGTGTATTGCTTGTTGTACTGTGTTTCTGTTACTCTATCACTGCTTGATCCTTTTTTCTCTTACTGTGTGTCTTCTTCTGACTGAGGAATATTCAAACTTTTGAATGACGAGCAGTAATTGCAGTCGGCTTTGGAAAGAAGCGACAATCAATAATTTCCCTAACTGTCCCATAGAAAAATGGCATGTAATCGTCCTTAGTCAATGCGCGTTCTAACGGTAACATTCTGAGAAGATCTGGAATTAAATGTTCAGGAATGAGTGCCAAGAAACGAGACGGGAAACTTAAAGAAAACCTAGTCTGCATTTGTTGAACGAAGAACACAATTCGTCGAGCTGCACTTGTGTTCGTCGAGCTGAGCTTGAGTTTGTCGACCAGATAATCTTCATTCATCGAACAGACAGTCTTCATTCGTCGAGCTGAGAATCAAATTCGTCGAGTTGAGAAAAGTTTTGGACTTGGGCAAAATATTCTGCATCTGCTGGAATGCTGTGTCGACATAAGTTAGTGTCGACAGATTGATCTTGGTGTTGACACAAATCCTCTGGTATCGACATAAGCTAGTGTCGACTGATATCCTGGTGTCGACACAAATCCTCTGGTGTCGACATAAGCTGGTGTCGACACAAATTGTCTGGTGTCGACACAAACCCTAAGTGTCGACACAAATTCTCTGAGTCCAGAAATCGTCGAGTAGAGTACAACATTCGTCGACCTGAGAAGCTGACTTCGTCGACCTGAGAAATTGACAGCTTGAGGTCCAAGTTCGTCGAGCTCAGAATATAATTCGTCCACCGAAGCTTGAAGCTGGACTTAGAAAAATTTGAAGTTCTCCTGACTTTGGCTTGATGTAGAAACTGAGTCTTCGTCGAACAGAGAACACAAATCGTCGAGCTCAGCACTAAGAATTGTCTCACGATCGTCGAGCGCAGAACTCCTTTCGTCGAGCTAAGTTCGACGAACGTCGAACTCACTTTACTTGGTCTTAAAAACTTGTTAGACTGGAGTCTCTGATGGTCTTGTTGAAAGCTGGTCCGTCTGGAGTTGAGCCTAAGGACTTGACCTAGACTCTAGGACACAACTTGACCCTGGCTATACATGATGGGTCACATCCTAAGTCAGTGAACATAGCCCAAATCAACTAGGGATCCAACACGTTTTAATTTTTCGGGCACTTGCTTTGTTCACTTTAATTTCAAAACTTTTTGCTCAAACAATTTTTATTTTGCCTTTTTATGCATTTCTACTGCATTCCAGCGGTAGAAATGCAGTCATTTTAGTTTTTCAATAACTTTGTTTTTCTCAATGTTTTTAGCACGAGTGTGTGCGTGTATGAGATATTTTTCATCTCCTAAGTTTAATTATGCAAGTGTGTGTGTGTTTACTTATGTCGAGTGCGTTCGTGTGTAGCTTTTATTTCTCCGCCTACTCACTTGAGTTAAATGGCTAGACTTCATTTCCCGCCTACTCGTTTGAGTAGGACTTGTAATTTTCATTCTTTATTTTTCCGCCTACTCACTTGAGTTAAATGGCTGGATTGTATTTTCAGTCCTACTCATTTGAGTGGGACTTGTAATTTTCAGCTTACTCATTTGAGTTAAATGGTTGGTATTGATTTTCCTCCTACTCATTTGAGTTAAATGGTTGGTATTGATTTTTCGCCTACTCGCTAGGAGTTAAATGTCCGGACTTTATTTTGATGTAAATATTTGAGAAAGTATTGTAATCCGCATTTATTTCCGCCTACTCGTTAAGAGTTAAATGGCGTGCTTTAATTTTTCACCTACTCATTTGAGTGGGATCTGTGTGTGTGTATTTCATTATGAGTGTGTGTTTTAATTTCAGTAGAGTGCGTGCGTGTGTAGCATTTATTTTCTCCTACTTGTTTGAGTAGGACTCGCTTTCATTTTAGTCCTACTCGTTTGAGTAGTACTTGCAATTTTCAGCTTTTATTTCCTGCCCCCACTTGTTTGAGTGGGACCTGCAAATTTCAATTATGCAATTTTCTCTTATGTGTAACTTAGTTTTATTTCTGTCTCTTGTTATATGTTTGAATGAGTGCGGGTGTGTTTATTTGTAATAACTTTTCTAATGTTAGGGTATTTTACTTTTCTTCTTATTTTCTTTATAACCTTTCAGCGAATAGTTTAGGACGCTCGCTTAACCAAACATATAAGCTATCCCCATTCCGATGAGTGGCTAATTGCTTTTAGCCCTCGGTATCGAAGAGCTTTGGGATATAAAATGTTTTAAATAACCAAATGTATAATTTTTCTATTTAATTAAAAAACTTAAGGTTTACCACGGGTTAACGACGCGTAGAACCACATATCGATGTGTGGGCTCTATTTCCGTTATCCATACGCTAGCTAGCCGAGAGGCCGTGTGTAACACCTCCCCTGTAATGGACGTATAATATGGGTCCGGCCGGGGCCCCACAACATACGAACGCCACAGCTTTAGTATTAAAAGTTGATATAGCTACCCACACTCAAAACACTTGCACAACACAGCGGAAAACCAAGCACAACTAGAAGTTATCCACTAACCAAAAGAGTAAACAAATGGCCTTAAGGCCTTACAACAAATGTCCAAAAGTAAACAGTACATCAAACATGAATGTGCCCAGCACTCCTAATCTACCTCGGCATGCAAGCCGGACAAAATAGCCACGAGCATACATCAATCAAAAGTAGTGCTACCAAAAGAGAAAACACTTCTTGGGCTTAGGCCTTTTTGGCCGGCGTGCTAGCTCCTGCGTGCGATCCTTGCCCTGTAAAAATTATTAGTAACGTGGGTCAGCAAAGGCTGACCTCAAACTGTGTAACAACACATCTCCTCCCGGCCGCCCCTAACGGACCCCGGGGAAACCCTCCAACCTGCAAGTCAGCACTTCATATGTAATATAAATTTCTATAACTAGAAAAGCATTAAAACAGGTTTGGATGTCTCAATCAACAAACATGTTCTCTACTGGTTGAGCATATAAAGAAAGGGCCTACTATGCAACATGAATGCAACACCCGGGCTTCACCCAAGGTACCCTACAGCGTATGCATCTAGCACAACATCACATCATTTGGGTACTCACATTTCCCCAATTGGCATAAAGCCGCAAAACATTGAGGGAGACACAACTCCCTCCCACGGCGCACAGGCCGCCACATGGAATTCTTGCCAAGGCCCCACCCGCTCGTGGGCTTAGCCCCGGGCTTGCCTGCAAGCTCTGACGTCTCATGTCAGGATTCCAACATCCACAGACTGACCGATTCTAAGAAGCCTTGCTGGACCCCACCCGCTCGTGGCCTCTTTGCCCGGGCTTGCCCCAAGCTTGACATTCTCGTCAGTCTCACAGAAGGGGACTAGTCTCGCCGGGACACTCTCCACACATGACGCACATGTAACGTCCCGAATCGCTCTAGCCCCCTAGTGTGTGTGTTTTGAGTCAGGAGGGTTGACTTGAGTCCTGAGAGTGCAGGGAATTGGACTGCACATGTGGAGAAGTGGAGAATCAGTGTAAAAAAGGAAGTGACACGGGTAGGGACACGGCCGTGTGCCTACCCGTGTGCGTCGAGTTGAGCTCGACGACCCGTGTCGAGATCGTCGAGCTGTGTCGACACCTAGGGACACGGGTAGGGACACGGCCGTGTGCCTACCCGTGTGCGTCGAGTTGAGCTCGACGACCCGTGTCGAGATCGTCGAGCTGTGTCGACACCTAGGGACACGGGTAGGGACACGCCGTGTGCCTACCCGTGTGCGTCGAGTTGAGCTCGACGACCCGTGTCGAGATCGTCGAGCTGTGTCGACACCAAGGGACACGGGTAGTGACACGGCCGTGTCCCTACCCGTGTGCGTCGAGTTGAGCTCGACGAGAAGTGTCGAGATGCAACCCGAGAAGTACACGGCCAATGACACGGCCAGGCACACGGCCGTGTCATGTGAACACGGGTAGGGACACGGGCATGTCCCTACCCGTGTCAAACATTGAACCGACATGGAAACCGCCACGGCCGTTTCGCGGAAGCGGGACACGGGTACGGACACGGCCGTGTCCCTACCCGTGTCATATTTTATTTATATAAGGGACAGAAAACCCTAGCCGTTTTCATGCTCTTTTCATCCCCTATTTCCAGTGAGAACCCCTGTGAGAGGGAAAAACTGCAGGAGCAAGTCCTACCGAAGGAGATCCGCCATCGCCGTGAAAGAGAAGATGCCGCCGAGGAGAACTACGCGATCCATGGCGAGAAATGGTGGTACCGCTGGAGCCAACGTGAGTTTCCTACCCTCTCCCTTGGTGCTAGATCTATAGTTATTTTCCTAGGCGAGACATCGACTCAAGAGAGTCTTGATGGTGAGGAGGAGTTTTCTAGGAAAGGTCATGCTAAGACTTGTGTCTTAGGTTTTAGATCTCTTCAACCACGCCCCTTTTTCAATGGATGATAAGGGATGGTTTCGTGAAGGGTTTTGGCCTCTTGAGGGTGAATAAGGAGGAGGTTTTCTGGAATGATTTTTGGAAGATCGCCTTGAGGAGGAAGATGAACCGATGCCGTTCATTCCGCCTTAAGATGCGTGCAGAATCTGTATTCTGCGCGCAGCGAACTTCGTGACCATTTTTAAGTGTATTATGGTCAGATCTGGGCTTTTGACTAAACACGAAAGTTGAAGCCCTTGAAAATACCTTTCCAACGAGTGGTTGCACGACTTCTAGCGAAGTCTGTAGCCACGGGAAAATCCAACGAAAATGGTGTTTAATAAATCCTGCATGCAGAAACTGTGTTCTGTACGCAGCGGACTTCAAGTCCGATTTCAAATAGGATAATGTCAAATCTGGGTTGAGCTCTGAATATGAAAGATGTAGTCCATGGAAATACCTTTCCATCGAGGGGTTACACAACTTCACCGGATTCCTGTAGCCTCGGGAATCTCCGGTCGAAGTTGCTGACCAGATTCAACCTGCGCCTAAATTCTGGGCTTAATGGAAAAATGGATTTTGTTTCGGTGAAATTATTAATGCAAGATACTTGTCTTGGATGAACCCTTATGATTAATCATTTGTTGTGTGATTGAAGTATCTTATTAATCATATTTCATATTACCAAATTGTGAAACAAACTTGTTTAAAAGAATCGAACTGGTAAGGATTGAAAGATTGAATATGGTGCACTTCATGTTTAAGTTATGATAGTACTAAAAAGGAAGATGTGATAGATCTTATATGCGCATTACGTTATTTTACATTGTCATCATTTGGGAAGTCATATAGATGAATAGATCATGGCCATGGATATGTTCGATTAATGAAATGAGTCTAGTGGACCAATACTTAGAGCGTTGTCTCCCTACGGGTAGTATTGTGAAGGGATGTAAGTGCGGGGTTGACCGCCACTTATTTTGGTTGTGTTGAGATAGGGTGCGGATGGATGGTTGGGCTGTGCCCTCGTGTTTACTTCCGAGGCCCTTCCATGTTGTGTTGATATGGTGTTTGCATGTGGTGTGAGTCGACACGCGGTGTCGTAATCCCGGGTTAAGGATAGTGTGGCAGGTCTACGGGCTCGCCAGTCGTCACACCGACGGGAGTTGGCAGTTAGACTTGGTCGGTTTGGGCTGTGTCCTCGGTGTTCACTTCCCGAGGCCCCTCCGACCATGTGAGCGGTTGGGCTGTGTCCTCGTGCTTTCTTCCGAGGCCCCTTCCGGGTCACGCAAGGCCAGTTCGGGCTGTGTTCTTGGTGCACATCTACCCAAGACCCCGCTGGGCCATAGTACGCATGGGCTCCGCTGTTGTGTTCTTAGCGTTGAGGCGTACGGAGGCCTAGGTGAAGTAGTGTGATACCCGCCTAGTAGTAGAAGTGCCCGTTCTACTGTCACCGCCCGGCCACGGCGGCTGATGCCTGAGAGGTTAGCTACCTGCTCGAAAAGTGGGAACTACAGTCTGTGTCGACATAGCAATTGCATGGGTGTACATGGGTGAGTCATTGCATAGCATTCATAGCATTTCATATCATTGCACAACAAGATCCTCATCGTATAAGTTTGTATGGGCACTCTTATACGATGAGTTACTTTATGTAACCCGATCCTTAACTTATAAGTTTGTATGGGCATTCTTATAAGTTAAGTTACTTTCCTGCTGTAGTTTTCTTACACTTGTTATTATACCTTGATAGCTTTGTAGAACTGCTAGTTATACATTGATACTCATGTACCTTGTCACCTGATTGTACTTTTATACTTACTGATATATATTATACCCTTGTTTCTCTTTCTCCGCCCGGTGCCGAGGAGTCGCCGGGGGAGCGGATGTGAAACCACTTAGTCGTTTCGACTAACGGTTGCTACGTCTTCCTTTTTAGGAGGTCACGCCACAGGTAGAGCAGCCGCAGACTACGCAGCAGGACAGCCAGGCCAGGACGACAGGGCCTGATGTGACGGTGCCGTCGATACCGTCTGTTACTGATGTTAGTTTTGATTACTCTGATGTAGCCCGTTTGGGCAAGGATTAGCTGTACTCTGATATATAGTAGAAGCATGTTTTAGCTTCTCTTTATTGATGTATTTGGACTTTATATAACTTAATGTGGA
This sequence comes from Platanthera guangdongensis, assembly GCA_039583875.1. Lineage (NCBI taxonomy): Eukaryota > Viridiplantae > Streptophyta > Magnoliopsida > Asparagales > Orchidaceae > Platanthera > Platanthera guangdongensis. Next base: position 19,591,362 of record CM077149.1, read on the forward strand.
TTTGACTTCTGTTTGGTTTACTTATTTGGTTGGGTTGGCATGTACATTGATATGGTTGTAGCCGGCGGGATAGGCGTCTTGTGGTACAGGTTAGCCCGTGTGCTAATGCTACCGCAAGGCGGCTGTTCCGGGCATAAGACTCCCCCTTCGTGCCGTGTTTTGGGATCCGGGGAGGGGGGGTCTTACAAATGGTATCAGTTTGCCACGATCCTCAACTAAGAAGTCATTCAACAATGGTGCCACCCCCGTTTGGTTAGTCAGTTTGGGGACAAACTGACTTAGCGGAAGCAGTGGTGTGCCCATATGTAATTCACATTAAGTTGTCCAACTTTGACCTTAAGCTTAGCCAACCTGACCACAAATTTGTCGTGTATGTGTAGGTTCCACTGCATGTTGAGCCGATGGGGGGTACTCTTACCCCTCCCATACCCACTCAGTTCCAACAGTCTGAGTTGGGGCAGACGCTCACCGCCATTCTTGATGCTTTTAAGGCACAGCAGGCTCCGGTGCAACAACAAGCTCCGAGCTCCAACTGGCTGAGCACCTTCCGGGCTCTCTCCCCTCCCGTCTACCTTGGGACGGAGTCAGCCATACGTACAGAGGAATGGCTAGACACGATAGAAGAGTTGCTGGCTGGTATCCGTTGCCCGGCCAACATGGCCGTGACATTGGCAGTGTCCGTCTTGGACTTACATGCGAAGAGGTGGTGGAAGTCCCTCATGGGCTCTACCTTCCAAGGCCGGATCTACACAGAGATAAGTTGGAGTGAATTCTCGGGTGTTTTCTTGGAGCACTTTATCCCTACATCGGCCCGAGATGAGCTTGAGCAGAGGTTCCTTCTATTAAAGCAGGGATCAAAGTCGGTTACAGAATACCAGCGGGAATTCCAGCATCTCGCAAGGTTTGCGGACTCTTATGAGTTGGATGACAGAGGTTATGCCAAGCGCTTCTATAAAGGGCTGCGAGATCCCTAAGGCAGTCCCTTTTGTTTATAGCGGATGGTAGCTTGGCGGAGATCATTGATATGGCGAAAAGATTGGAGGCGGACCACCTGGGATGTAGTAAGAGGCCTGCGGAGGACGTGATGGAAGTCGGCGGCTGATGTACGAAGCTTTCTTGGACTTGCTGGGTACTACCGCAAGTTCGTGAAAGGATTCTCCAAGATTGCCCTTCCTCTTACCTCCTGACGAAGAAGGGAGTGCCATTTGAGTGGACACCTCAATGTGAAGCGGCATTTCAAGAGCTGAAGGATAGGCTTACCTCCGCCCCCATCCTTGCACTTCCGTCGGGGAAGGAAGGATTTCAAGTTTACACGGACGCTTCATATCAAGGGATGGGAGCGGTATTGATGCAGCATGGGCACGTGATCGCATATGCTTCAAGGCAGTTAAAGAAACATGAAATTAATTACCCGGTTCATGATTTGGAGTTGGGAGCAGTGGTGTTCGCTTTGAAAGTCTGGAGGCATTATTTATATGGCGTGCACTGTGAGATCTTTTCCGATCACAAAAACTTGAAGTATGTTCACACTCAGAAGGAGTTGAACCTGAGGCAACGGCGGTGGTTGGAATTTCTATGCGACTACGAGTTCACCATGAACTACCACCCCGGGAAAGCGAACTCGGTAGCCGATGCCTTAAGTAGAAAAGTGCCAGGCTCTAGCCCAGAGTCTCGGCTGATGAGCATGGAGTTGGCTCGGATGATCGAGGAGATGGAAATTACTCTAGTATTCAAGGATCCTTCGGCAGAGTATGCGGAGTATTTGGCCAACATGAGCATAGTTTGTGATATCCGAGACCGGATTCGGGTGGAGCAAGGAATGGATGCGGCCTTGGCCCCGGCAATCAAGGCAATTGAAGATGGGACCACCGATGAGTACATACTCAAAGACGGCCTCATTTATTTTCGTGGCCGACTCTATATTCCCAAGGGCGGCAAAATTCGGGAAGATATATTGAGAGAGGCGCATTCCTCTCAATATTCAGTGCATCCTGGTATTGCTAAGATGTACGCCGGATTGCGAAAGACCATGTGTTGGCCGGGAATGAAGAAGGATGTTCGGTACTATGTTACACATTGCGAAGCTTGCCAAAGAGTGAAGGCTGAATGCAGGAGTCCCGGTGGTTTGTTGCAGTCATTGCCCATCCCCGAATGGAAGTTCGAGGATATCTCCATGGACTTTGTCCATGGGCTACCTCGCTCACGCTCCGGGAATGATTCAGTATGGGTTATTGTGGATCGACTGACAAAGGTGGCCCGGTTCATTCCAATGAAGAAGGAAGCACACGTGGATGTTTTGGTACGCCTTTTTGTGGAGCAATTTGTACGGTATCATGGCGTGCCCAAGACAATTGTTTCAGATCGGGATGGACGGTTTACATCCAATGAGTGGAAGGCGGTACAGGCGTATTTGGGCTCACGCCTAACCTTTAGTACCGCATTTCATCCACAGACGGACGGGCAGTCAGAGCGGACCATCAGAACACTGGAGGATTTATTGAGGTTATGTGTGTTGGACAGAGGAGAGCCATGGGAAAGGCTCTTGCCACTAGTGGAATTCTCCTATAATAATAGCCATCAGGCAAGCATCGGCATGGCGCCCCATGAAGCCCTTTACGGAAGAAGGTGCAGGACTCCCTTGTCTTGGGTGCAAGATGAAGATCCGAAGGCATTGGGGAACGAATATATAGATGATACTGATGCGGCGGTCAGATTGATACGGGATCGCATGTTGGAGGCTCAAAGTCGACAGGCGAAATATTATAATAAAAAGCACCGGATGGTGGAGTTCCAAGTGGGCGAAAAAGTGTTCCTTAAGATTCGGCCGATGCATGGAGTTTCGCGGGTGCGTGGAGTGAAAAAGCTCAGCCCGAGGTATGTTGGGCCTTATACTATATTGGAAAGGATTGGCCCGTTGGCCTATCGGTTGGAGTTGCCACCAGAACTAGAAAATCTCCACGACGTGTTCCATGTGTCGTCGCTTCGAAAAGCACTGTTGCGGCCCGACCAGTATATTCCCACTACTGATGGTGCAGTGGCATCAGATAGGTCTGTGCGACTCGAGCCGGTGCGGATTGTTGACAGCGAGACAAGGACTTTGCGCCGCAAAAGTGTTCCCTTAGTGAAGGTGCAATGGATGAATCATGGGAAGGAGGAGTACACTTGGGAGCCAATGGATTTAATGCGGCAACGCTACCCGGAGTTGTTTGCTCAAGGTAATTTTATTTAAAAGCATATGTTAAATTTCCTGTTATACACTTCTCCCCACAACCTAAGCCTGATTTCGGGGACGAAATCTTTTATTTTGTTTATAGGATTTGTAACGTCCCGAATCGCTCTAGCCCCCTAGTGTGTGTGTTTTGAGTCAGGAGGGTTGACTTGAGTCCTGAGAGTGCAGGGAATTGGACTGCACATGTGGAGAAGTGGAGAATCAGTGTAAAAAGGAAGTGACACGGGTAGGGACACGGCCGTGTGCCTACCCGTGTGCGTCGAGTTGAGCTCGACGACCCGTGTCGAGATCGTCGAGCTGTGTCGACACCTAGGGACACGGGTAGGGACACGGCCGTGTGCCTACCCGTGTGCGTCGAGTTGAGCTCGACGACCCGTGTCGAGATCGTCGAGCTGTGTCGACACCTAGGGACACGGGTAGGGACACGGCCGTGTGCCTACCCGTGTGCGTCGAGTTGAGCTCGACGACCCGTGTCGAGATCGTCGAGCTGTGTCGACACCAAGGGACACGGGTAGTGACACGGCCGTGTCCCTACCCGTGTGCGTCGAGTTGAGCTCGACGAGAAGTGTCGAGATGCAACCCGAGAAGTACACGGCCAATGACACGGCCAGGCACACGGCCGTGTCATGTGAACACGGGTAGGGACACGGGCATGTCCCTACCCGTGTCAAACATTGAACCGACATGGAAACCGCCACGGCCGTTTCGCGGAAGCGGGACACGGGTACGGACACGGCCGTGTCCCTACCCGTGTCATATTTTATTTATATAAGGGACAGAAAACCCTAGCCGTTTTCATGCTCTTTTCATCCCCTATTTCCAGTGAGAACCCCTGTGAGAGGGAAAAACTGCAGGAGCAAGTCCTACCGAAGGAGATCCGCCATCGCCGTGAAAGAGAAGATGCCGCCGAGGAGAACTACGCGATCCATGGCGAGAAATGGTGGTACCGCTGGAGCCAACGTGAGTTTCCTACCCTCTCCCTTGGTGCTAGATCTATAGTTATTTTCCTAGGCGAGACATCGACTCAAGAGAGTCTTGATGGTGAGGAGGAGTTTTCTAGGAAAGGTCATGCTAAGACTTGTGTCTTAGGTTTTAGATCTCTTCAACCACGCCCCTTTTTCAATGGATGATAAGGGATGGTTTCGTGAAGGGTTTTGGCCTCTTGAGGGTGAATAAGGGAGGAGGTTTTCTGGAATGATTTTTGGAAGATCGCCTTGAGGAGGAAGATGAACCGATGCCGTTCATTCCGCCTTAAGATGCGTGCAGAATCTGTATTCTGCGCGCAGCGAACTTCGTGACCATTTTTAAGTGTATTATGGTCAGATCTGGGCTTTTGACTAAACACGAAAGTTGAAGCCCTTGAAAATACCTTTCCAACGAGTGGTTGCACGACTTCTAGCGAAGTCTGTAGCCACGGGAAAATCCAAACGAAAATGGTGTTTAATAAATCCTGCATGCAGAAACTGTGTTCTGTACGCAGCGGACTTCAAGTCCGATTTCAAATAGGATAATGTCAAATCTGGGTTGAGCTCTGAATATGAAAGATGTAGTCCATGGAAATACCTTTCCATCGAGGGGTTACACAACTTCACCGGATTCCTGTAGCCTCGGGAATCTCCGGTCGAAGTTGCTGACCAGATTCAACCTGCGCCTAAATTCTGGGCTTAATGGAAAAATGGATTTTGTTTCGGTGAAATTATTAATGCAAGATACTTGTCTTGGATGAACCCTTATGATTAATCATTTGTTGTGTGATTGAAGTATCTTATTAATCATATTTCATATTACCAAATTGTGAAACAAACTTGTTTAAAAGAATCGAACTGGTAAGGATTGAAAGATTGAATATGGTGCACTTCATGTTTAAGTTATGATAGTACTAAAAAGGAAGATGTGATAGATCTTATATGCGCATTACGTTATTTTACATTGTCATCATTTGGGAAGTCATATAGATGAATAGATCATGGCCATGGATATGTTCGATTAATGAAATGAGTCTAGTGGACCAATACTTAGAGCGTTGTCTCCCTACGGGTAGTATTGTGAAGGGATGTAAGTGCGGGGTTGACCGCCACTTATTTTGGTTGTGTTGAGATAGGGTGCGGATGGATGGTTGGGCTGTGCCCTCGTGTTTACTTCCGAGGCCCCTTCCATGTTGTGTTGATATGGTGTTTGCATGTGGTGTGAGTCGACACGCGGTGTCGTAATCCCGGGTTAAGGATAGTGTGGCAGGTCTACGGGCTCGCCAGTCGTCACACCGACGGGAGTTGGCAGTTAGACTTGGTCGGTTTGGGCTGTGTCCTCGGTGTTCACTTCCCGAGGCCCCTCCGACCATGTGAGCGGTTGGGCTGTGTCCTCGTGCTTTCTTCCGAGGCCCCTTCCGGGTCACGCAAGGCCAGTTCGGGCTGTGTTCTTGGTGCACATCTACCCAAGACCCCGCTGGGCCATAGTACGCATGGGCTCCGCTGTTGTGTTCTTAGCGTTGAGGCGTACGGAGGCCTAGGTGAAGTAGTGTGATACCCGCCTAGTAGTAGAAGTGCCCGTTCTACTGTCACCGCCCGGCCACGGCGGCTGATGCCTGAGAGGTTAGCTACCTGCTCGAAAAGTGGGAACTACAGTCTGTGTCGACATAGCAATTGCATGGGTGTACATGGGTGAGTCATTGCATAGCATTCATAGCATTTCATATCATTGCACAACAAGATCCTCATCGTATAAGTTTGTATGGGCACTCTTATACGATGAGTTACTTTATGTAACCCGATCCTTAACTTATAAGTTTGTATGGGCATTCTTATAAGTTAAGTTACTTTCCTGCTGTAGTTTTCTTACACTTGTTATTATACCTTGATAGCTTTGTAGAACTGCTAGTTATACATTGATACTCATGTACCTTGTCACCTGATTGTACTTTTATACTTACTGATATATATTATACCCTTGTTTCTCTTTCTCCGCCCGGTGCCGAGGAGTCGCCGGGGGAGCGGATGTGAAACCACTTAGTCGTTTCGACTAACGGTTGCTACGTCTTCCTTTTTAGGAGGTCACGCCACAGGTAGAGCAGCCGCAGACTACGCAGCAGGACAGCCAGGCCAGGACGACAGGGCCTGATGTGACGGTGCCGTCGATACCGTCTGTTACTGATGTTAGTTTTGATTACTCTGATGTAGCCCGTTTGGGCAAGGATTAGCTGTACTCTGATATATAGTAGAAGCATGTTTTAGCTTCTCTTTATTCATGTATTTGGACTGTAATACTTAGTGTGGATTTTGACTTCTCTTGCTTACTTATTTGGTTGGGTTGGCATGTTATATTGATATGGTTGTAGCCGGCGGAATAGGCGTCTTGTGGTACAGGTTAGCCCGTGTGCTAATGCTACCGCAAGGCGGCTGTTCCGGGCATAAGACTCCCCCTTCGTGCCGTGTTTTGGGATCCGGGTGGGGGGGGTCTTACAACGCACATGTCACGGGATAGCCAGCCGACCACGGAGACATAGCCACGCCTTGGCACAACACAACCAAGACTAAACACATCGCAATCCCTCTTTGTACCGCAGCGTTCCCGCGCACCAAGGAAAACATCTCCAACTCGTGCGGAGCTAACCTTGTCCACCAAGGAAACCATCTCCATTCTCATACGGAGCTAACCTTGTCCCTCAAGGAAAACATCTACCGCCACGAGGAGCTAACCTTGTCCGGGTTCGACTACAAGTACCCTTTTCTAGCAAACGGGACAATCACCCCCACAACACAAACGACATCTTGCCGCAACGGAAATCTCTACGAATCCCTAAGTTCGTATGCAACATCACCGGGCCGGACTAACGGTCGCGACCACGGTTTCACCCATCATGCCTAATCCACTAACGAAGCGGATCTCTAATGCAAAAATATGCCGGGGACGGACTCAATCAACCCGGAGGTTCCTCTTGAACCTTGGCAAACCAAAGCCCCTCTCATTTGAGAGTTTGGTGCCCAAAAATCAAGAAGAAAAATGATGCTAAAAACGTGCATCCTAAAGACCGAGAGGAGAGATGTCGTTACCTTTCGACCTCTCTTCCTTGCCATGGCAAACTAGCCGGATGGAAAACTTCGCAACGCTCCAAGCTTCACGGATCCGGACTCGGCTCGCGATTTGGAGCTCCGAAACCCTTCCTACAGCCCAAGAGTTCTTCTTCTTCCTCCTTACTCTAGTTTCTCTCAAGAACTAAGAAAGAGAGGACTTGAAAAAGAATGAGGATCTGTAACCCTAAATTCGGACTTAACTTCCTAGGAGATGGCCTGAACCGTTAGATCCCAAAACCAGAAATAGACTGGCTGCGATTCGCCTGGAAAATAAAAGACCTGGGCCGAACACGGCCTGGCACACGCCCGTGTCCAGGGCCGTGTGCCTCATTCGCTGTCTCAAATCGACGCGCCTGGAATCAGACACGGGCATTCGACATGCCCGTGTTCGATTCGACACGCCCGTGTCCCCAGTGACACGGCCGTGTGGCCTGCCGTGTGTCTCCAACGACACGGCCACAACACCAACCCGAGAGGTGACACGGCCTGGGACACGCCCGTGTCCCACGCCGTGTGCCAAGTCTCGACACCTGTCGACAGGCTTTGTGTCGATACCACGGAAAAACGTCGAGCGAAGATCGTCGACCAAACGGGACACGCCCTGTGACACGCCCGTGTCACAGGCCGTGTGCCCCAGTCTCGACACACTGTCGAGCAAAAGTGTCGACACTTGGGCCGAGTGTCGACACGGCCTCGACACGCCCTGCGACACGCCCGTGTGCCCCACTCTCGACACTCTGTCGAGCACAAAGTGTCGACACTTGGGCCGAGTGTCGACACGGCCTCGACACGCCCTGCGACACGCCCGTGTCGTAGGCCGTGTGCCTCACTCTCGACACTTTGTCGAGCGAAAGTGTCGACACTTGGACCGAGTGTCGACACGGCCTCGACACGCCCTGCGACACGCCCGTGTCGCAGGCCGTGTGCCTCCTGCCAGAAACCCAAAAATTTTCCAGAACTGCAGACTGAACCTCTTGCAAAAATCTGGGGTGTTACAACTCTCCCCCTCTTAACAGAATTTCGTCCCGAAATTTCAAAACAAAAGAGGTACAAAAACTTAAATTATACCTGACGAAAATAGTTCTGGATAGTCTTCTAGCATGGTCTGTTCTCGCTCCCACGAGAACTCCTCACGACCGCAGTTGTCCCAACGAACTTTCACAAGTTTGACTTCTTTATTCCGCAACTGCCGAATCTCCGAATCTTCTATAGCGATTGGAAGGACTCGCGTCCTCAAGTCTTCCTCAATCGGCACCGATGCCGGCTCAATCACCACGCTAGCCTCCACCAAGGCTTTCCTCAACACGGAGACGTGGAAGACGTCATGTAATCCACTCAAACCTGCGGACAATGCCACCGATAGGCTGCTTCTCCTACCCGCTCAACAATTTCAAAAGGCCCCAAAAACCTTGGACTCAACTTCTTGAGTCGGCGAATCCGCGAGACGCCCTTGAACGGCTTGACCTTCAGATAAACCCAATCACCTACTGCAAATTCTAACTTCCGGTGACGAGCATTAAAATATTTTGCTTGTCTGTCTTGCGCCACCTTCATATGCTCTTGGATGGTCCGTACCATCTCACAAGCGTCAACCACCGCATCCTTTCCCAAAAGTTTGGTGTCTCCCGCCTCCGCCCAAGACATTGGCGTTCGACACCGCCTCCCATACAAAGCTTCGTATGGCGTCATCTTTATACTAGCTTGAAAACTGTTGTTGTACGCAAATTCTACCATGAAGAGGTGATCCTCCCACCTCTTGCCAAAATCAAGAACGCACATCCTCAACATGTCCTCCATAGTACGGTTCGTTCTCTCCGTTTGTCCATCAGTTTGAGGATGGAACGCCGTACTAAACTTTAGCTTCGTGCCCAAGCTCTTCTGAACCAGTCTCCAGTCCTTGGACGTAAACCGTCCATCGCGATCACTGACTATGCTCTTAGGAATTCCGTGCAGTCGCACAATGTTGCGAACATACAACTCCACCAGCTTCTCCACGCTGTCCTCTTTCCGGTTCGGGATGAAGTGAGCCACCTTGGTTAGGCGATCCACGATCACCCAAATAGCATCATTACCATGCTGCGATCTAGGCAAACCATGCACAAAGTCCATGGAAATGTCCTCAAATTTCCACTCAGGAATTGGAAGGGGCTTCAGGAACCCGCCCGGTTTCTGACATTCGGCCTTCACCAAGGCACATGTTTGGCAACGACTCACATACAAAGCCACATCTCGCTTCAACCACGGCCACCAAAAGGATTTCTTCATATCCAAGTACATCTTTGTACTGCCCGGGTGAATGGAGTACTTTGAGAAGTGAGCCTCAAACATCAACTCCTCACGGAGATTGCCAAACTGCGGTACACAAACCCTTCCATCCTTTCTTAAGATTCCCCCGATCATCTCCCAGGTGCTGCTCTCGCCCGTTTGAGCCTCCAACACAAAAGGTTGAAACTCCACATCTAATCGAGTCGCTTCCCGAATACGATCGGACAAATCGTTTTGCACTTCAATCCAGTTCAACCGAGCCACGCTAGACTCGCCTCTCGCAACACATTCCAACCCAAGGGACTCCCATTCCCATACCAACCGCTCATCATGAGCTTCGATCCAATTTCCTTGCCCCGAGTACTTTCTACTCAACGCATCCGCCACCACATTGGCTTTACCCGGCGTATATTGGATCGCCACTTCGTAGTCTCCCAGAAACTCAACCCATCTGCGTTGCCGCATGTTCAAGTCCTTTTGATCCAAGAGATACTTCAGGCTTTTATGGTCCGTGAAGATCTCCACCCTTGCGCCATACACATAGTGTCGCCAAATTTTCAATGCGAAGATTACCGCCGCCAACTCCAAATCATGGACGGGGTAATTCCTCTCATGAGGTTTCAGCTGTCTAGACCCAAAAGCTATCACCTTCCCATGTTGCACCAAAACGCAACCCAAACCGCATCCCGATGCGTCACTGAAAATTTGAAATCCATCGGTCCCTTGCGGTAAACTCAGGATCGGAGCCATCATAAGCCTCTCCTTCAGGGCCTCAAAAGCTTGACCGCACTCTTGGGTCCACACAAATTTATGGTCTTTGCGAGTGAGAGAGGTGAGGGGTAGAGCTATCTTCGAGAAATTCTCCACGAATCTCCTGTAATACCCGGCTAGTCCAAGAAAACTTCGGACTTCCGCCACGGTCCTCAACACCGGCCAATCTCTGATGGCCTCCACTTTTGCTGGATCCACTGCCACCCCATCACCGCTAATCACGTGGCCCAAAAATGCCACCTTCTCCAACCAGAACTCGCATTTGGAGAATTTTGCATACAACTCATTCTCCCTCAACACTTGCAAAACCATTCTTAAGTGGGTCTCATGTTCCACTTGCGATTTGGAATACACCAAAATGTCATCAATGAAAACAACCACAAAAGAATCCAAGTATTCCCGGAATACCCGATTCATCAGATCCATGAACACCGATGGTGCGTTCGTCAACCCGAACGACATCACCGTAAACTCAAAGTGTCCATACCTTGTACCAAAGGCAGTTTTGGGTATGTCCTCATCTCGAATTCGTAGTTGATAGTATCCCGACTTCAAGTCCAACTTCGAATATACCACTGACCCCACCAACTGGTCAAACAAATCGTCTATCCGAGGGATCAGATACTTATTCTTGACGGTCAACTTATTGAGCTCTCGGTAATCTATGCACAGGCGCATGCTACCGTCTTTCTTCTTTACAAACAACACCGGTGCGCTCCACGGTGAAGAACTGGGTCTAATATACCCTTGCTCCAACAGTTCCTGTAACTATACCTTAAGTTCCGCCAACTCCTTTGGTGCCATCCTAAATGGAGGACGTGACACTGGTCTAGCCTCCGGCACTAACTCGATCGAGAAGTCGATCTCCCGCCGAGGAGGCGCTCCAGGAAGTTCATCCGGAAACACATCCTTGAACTCTGCCACCACAAGCACTTCCTCAATAGTCAGTTGGGAGAGACGAACCTCCAATAACGCTACCAGCGCTACACCACCCCGGTTAACCGCCCGCACCAGCTGCATGACCGATATCAGGGAACAGGCCACTCCACCAAGGCCCTCAAACTTGACTTCTGTTTGCCCTTTACTCCTTAAGGTCACCTCCTTAGAAAGGCAATCAATACTGGCGCGCTGCTCTGCAAGCCAGTCCATGCCCAAAATGACATCGAACTCTACTAATGGTAACACTGCCGCTTCCAGAGCGAAGACAACTCCGTCAAGCTCCCAACAGATGCGCCCTTTAGCCCCGGTGGTCATAGATGACCCATTGGGCATGCGCACTTTCAGCTATGCTCCCGACGAGAAAGACTCAACTCCTATTCTCCGGATGAAGCTCTCCGCAAGAAAGGAGTGCGATGCTCCCGTATCAAACAATACCCTAGCGGGGTATCCGGAAACTAACACGAAGCCTACAACATAGACATTACACAAAAGTCTAAAAGGATGAAGCACAAAATTTGAACTTAAATTCTCTTCATACCTGTCACCACATCAGTCTGGCGGATCGCTTCTTGCTGTCCAAGGTTGTAAGCTCTTGGTTGCACCGGTTGGAACCGAGAAGCGCTCGACTCCGCCATCTTTCCTTTCTCTGCAGCACTGGGGCCCGAGCGCACAGACTGCTCCTGCTTTGACTCTTGCCCCGCTCCCCCTTGCTGACAAGCACGGGCTATATGCCCAACCTTCCCGCAGTTGTAGCACGTCGGCGGTCCCCTAGAGTGGGAACCCCCAGGCGTCCAGCTGCTCCTCTCTCCAGATCTGGGAGTGTGAGGTTTCTTCCTCCACCTACTCCCATCAGACTTACTATGAGATTGGGAAGGCTTCCCTTCCCCTTGCTTGGGAGTAAAACCCTTTCGGCGTTGGGTTCGCTCCAAATCATTCTCCAAACTCCTGGCGGCTTCAACTAGCTCATTAAATCCCGCCCTCTTCATGGAGATGAGGGGTTGTCTCAGATTCTCCCTCAAACCTTGGTAGAAGAGGTTATCCCTCTCTACATCATCTGCCATTGTCGTTCCCGCATAACGACCCAATCGGGTGAACTCTTGCATGTACTCATCCACTGTCTTGTCTCGCTGCATTAGATGCAGAAAATGCCTCTGCAGGGCCAACCGAGTTGAAACTGTGATATACCTCTTAAGAAAAGCGTCCCCGAACTCTTCCACTGACGGGGTGCGTCCCGGAAACTGGCGGCCGCTATGGCTCACCCACCACAACTTGGCGTCTCCTTCCAACATGAACGCCGCATACTCAGCTTTCTTTTCCTCTGGCGTCTCTGCCGCCCTTAGTAGTTCTTGAATACGAACCCACCAATCCTCTGCATCCGTTGGCGTTCCAACACCCTTGAAAGACGGGGGATGGAAACTCAGGAAATACTTCATGTGTCGGTCTCCATGTCCGACAACTACCCTCTCCGCCAAAGGCTCCACTCGCCTGGCTTCTGCTCCTGGCACGTCCGTTGCCGTATCTGGTGTGGCAGGGGCTTCCACCTGAGCCGCTGCTGCAGCTTGAGCTGCCACCATCGCTTCTGCAAGCATGCGACAGAAGTCGGCCGGGTCTACACCCGTGCCCAAAAGACCTGGAGCAGTAGCACTGCTCGCCGAGAGATCATCCCTTGCTCTTGAAGTGCCCGCCTCGTTGCTTGCACTCTTCAGGAAGACAAGAAATAAGGGATTAGTCTCCAATCTCAAGACTAAAACATAAGGACACTCATGGTCCCGCGTTACTCTTATGTGGATAACTGCTCTACGCACTGACCTTGAATCAAACCTCCCTCTGATACCAAATTGTAACACCTCCCCTGTAATGGACGTATAATATGGGTCCGGCCGGGGCCCCACAACATACGAACGCCACAGCTTTAGTATTAAAAGTTGATATAGCTACCCACACTCAAAACACTTGCACAACACAGCGGAAAACCAAGCACAACTAGAAGTTATCCACTAACCAAAAGAGTAAACAAATGGCCTTAAGGCCTTACAACAAATGTCCAAAAGTAAACAGTACATCAAACATGAATGTGCCCAGCACTCCTAATCTACCTCGGCATGCAAGCCGGACAAAATAGCCACGAGCATACATCAATCAAAAGTAGTGCTACCAAAAGAGAAAACACTTCTTGGGCTTAGGCCTTTTTGGCCAGCGTGCTAGCTCCTGCGTGCGATCCTTGCCCTGTAAAAATTATTAGTAACGTGGGTCAGCAAAGGCTGACCTCAAACTGTGTAACAACACATCTCCTCCCGGCCACCCCTAACGGACCCCGGGGAAACCCTCCAACCTGCAAGTCAGCACTTCATATGTAATATAAATTTCTATAACTAGAAAAGCATTAAAACAGGTTTGGATGTCTCAATCAACAAACATGTTCTCTACTGGTTGAGCATATAAAGAAAGGGCCTACTATGCAACATGAATGCAACACCCGGGCTTCACCCAAGGTACCCTACAGCGTATGCATCTAGCACAACATCACATCATTTGGGTACTCACATTTCCCCAATTGGCATAAAGCCGCAAACATTGAGGGAGACACAACTCCCTCCCACGGCGCACTGGCCGCCACATGGAATTCTTGCCAAGGCCCCACCCGCTCGTGGGCTTAGCCCCGGGCTTGCCTGCAAGCTCTGACGTCTCATGTCAGGATTCCAACATCCACAGACTGACCGATTCTAAGAAGCCTTGCTGGACCCCACCCGCTCGTGGCCTCTTTGCCCGGGCTTGCCCCAAGCTTGGCATTCTCGTCAGTCTCACAGAAGGGGACTAGTCTCGCCGGGACACTCTCCACACATGACGCACATGTCACGGGATAGCCAGCTGACCACGGAGACATAGCCACGCCTTGGCACAACACAACCAAGACTAAACACATCGCAATCCCTCTTTGTACCGCAGCGTTCCCGCGCACCAAGGAAAACATCTCCAACTCGTGCGGAGCTAACCTTGTCCACCAAGGAAACCATATCCATTCTCATACGGAGCTAACCTTGTCCCTCAAGGAAAACATCTACCGCCACGAGGAGCTAACCTTGTCCGGGTTCGACTACAAGTACCCTTTTCTAGTAAACGGGACAATCACCCCCACAACACAAACGACATCTTGCCGCAACGGAAATCTCTACGAATCCCTAAGTTCGTATGCAACATCACCGGGCCGGACTAACGGTCGCGACCACGGTTTCACCCATCATGCCTAATCCACTAACGAAGCGGATCTCTAATGCAAAAATATGCCGGGGACGGACTCAATCAACCCGGAGGTTCCTCTTGAACCTTGGCAAACCAAAGCCCCTCTCATTTGAGAGTTTGGTGCCCAAAAATCTAGAAGAAAAATGATGCTAAAAACGTGCATCCTAAAGACCGAGAGGAGAGATGTCGTTACCTTCCGACTCCTCTTCCTTGCCATGGCAAACTAGCCGGATGGAAAAACTTCGCAACGCTCCAAGCTTCACGGATCCAGACTCGGCTCGCGATTTGGAACTCCGAAACCCTTCCTACAGCCCAAGAGTTCTTCTTCTTCCTCCTTGCTCTAGTTTCTCTCAAGAACTAAGAAAGAGAGGACTTGAAAAAGAATGAGGATCTGTAACCCTAAATTCGGACTTAACTTCCTAGGAGATGGCCTGAACCGTTAGATCCCAAAACCAGAAAAAGACTGGCTGCGATTCGCCTGGAAAATAAAAGACCTGGGCCGAACACGGCCTGGCACACGCCCGTGTCCAGGGCCGTGTGCCTCATTCGCCGTCTCAAATCGACGCGCCTGGAATCAGACACGGGCATTCGACACGCCCGTGTTCGATTCGACACGCCCGTGTCCCCAGTGACACGGCCGTGTGGCCTGCCGTGTGTCTCCAACGACACGGCCCCAACACCAACCCGAGAGGTGACACGGCCTGGGACACGCCCGTGTCCCAAGCCGTGTGCCAAGTCTCGACACCTGTCGACAGGCTTTGTGTCGACACTACGGAAAAACGTCGAGCGAAGATCGTCGACCAAACGGGACACGCCCTGTGACACGCCCGTGTCACAGGCCGTGTGCCCCAGTCTCGACACACTGTCGAGCAAAAGTGTCGACACTTGGGCCGAGTGTCGACACGGCCTCGACACGCCCTGCGACACGCCCGTGTCGTAGGCCGTGTGCCCCACTCTCGACACTCTGTCGAGCATAAAGTGTCGACACTTGGGCCGAGTGTCGACACGGCCGCGACACGCCCTGCGACACGCCCGTGTCGCAGTCCGTGTGCCTCACTCTCGACACTTTCTCGAGCGAAAGTGTCGACACTTGGACCGAGTGTCGACACGGCCTCGACACGCCCTGCGACACGCCCGTGTCGCAGGCCGTGTGCCTCCTGCCAGAAACACAAAAATTTTCCAGAACTGCAGACTGAACCTCTTGCAAAAATCTGGGGTGTTACAACTGTTCACTTTTATTGTAACGCCCCTAGCCGATCCAACGTGACAGCGTCACGGCTCCGCTCCAGGCGACGCTACCGGGCTGCAGCCCAAGCACCCCAACCCCTCTCCAACCCACTGGCGGGTTGTTGGTGGCCACAGCCTCCCTTTGATGAGGCAAACTCGATAGTCAAGCCCGCACTACGGGGACTTCCCAGGAGGTCACCCATCCCAGTACTACTCCAGCCCGAGCACGCTTAACTATGGAGTTCTTTCAACTCTCATCACCAATTGAGCTGCAGCTCAATTGGTGATGAGAGTTGAAAGAACTCCATAGTTAAGCGTGCTCGGGCTGGAGTAGTACTGGGATGGGTGACCTCCTGGGAAGTCCCCGTAGTGCGGGCTTGACTATCGAGTTTGCCTCATCAAAGGGAGGCTGTGGCCACCAACAACCCGCCAGTGGGTTGGAGAGGGGTTGGGGTGCTTGGGCTGCAGCCCGGTAGCGTCGCCTGGAGCGGAGCCGTGACGCTGTCACGTTGGATCGGCTAGGGGCGTTACACCGTGCGTATGGACAGATCACCCCTGGGTAAATTGAGTTCCACACAAACCCTCGAGAGAGGAGGCGCGCTAACTCTACCGGATTGGGTTCCCCACCCAATAGCAGGGTTCTTAGCGTACTGCGAGCATTAAGGGGAATCCTCCGTCGGACGAGAGCCCGGTCGAATAGCCTTAATGTCCAGGTGAGTGATATTCCTAGAGATAGGTGAGCTCATTATTTTGAACCTCCACGGCCAAGTTTCCGCTTTAATTAAATTGAAACTTTAGATCTCTTGTTATTCAAATCTATTTTTAATCCTAACGTAATTCGATACCGGGAGTTATCTCTTCATCGACTATATTCTTAAATCTATTTTCGTCCTATTTTAATTAAAACCCTCAACTTACTATTTCGGTAAAATAATAGTGTTTTCGGAGCAGTAGGGGTAATCAACCCGTTCCCGAGAATAATACGACCTCGATATTCTCCCGAATATCGAGTACTACTTGTGATAGGTGCACTTGCCTCCCTTTGCAATCCCACGGAGATCGACTCATCGAACCAACCACAATAAGAGTCTGTTCGAGGGCCAATCAAGTTTTTGGCGCCGTTGCCGGGAAATTTCTTTGAGTTTTTATTCCGTATCCGAAGTCTATTACTTTTACCTTTATTTCTAAAAAAAGTAAAAAAAAAACTTAAAAACTTTTCTTCAAAATCCAAAAAAAGAAGTTAATTTTCTACTTTTTATTTTAGGGTGTATGACCCGTGGACAGCCTTCGGAGTCCGAAAATTTGGATTTCGATCCTGAGATCGAACGCTCGCTTGCGCGTATTCGGTCTCAACGCCGAAATCCCTCTTTGGATACCGAAGAATCCATCAGAGAACCCTCTGCCGTTGCTATGGCCGACCCCAATCCGAACTCGGCCGTAAAGCGTGCAATATCATATTACGCCTGGCGGAATTTGGACGATACTGGGTCCGGTATTTTTCGCCCGATGGTAGCGAACAATAATTTTGGGATCAAATCGAGCGTTATCCAAATGATCCAAAATGCTGTGCAGTTCGATGGACTTCCGGATGAGGACCCGAACGTTCATTTGTCAAGTTTTTTGGAAATTTGTGATACTTTTAAGATCAATGGCGTCACTGATGATGCCATTCGTTTGCGCCTTTTTCCATTCTCCCTCAGATCCAAAGCTAAGGCGTGGTTGAATTCCCTCCCCCGAGGATCTATCACCACCTGGGCCGAGCTTGCGGAGAGGTTCTTAACGAAGTATTTTCCGCCCGCCAAAACTGCAAAGTTGCGGGCGGACATTTCTTCGTTCGTGCAGAACGATTCTGAGTCTCTATTTGAGACTTGGGAGCGCTTTAAAGAATTCCTCCGCAAGTGTCCGCACCACGCGCTGCCTGCGTGGTTGCAGGTCCAAATCTTCTACAATGGGCTTAACTATCAGACGTGTCAAATGATTGACGCGGCTGCCGGGGGTACCTTGAATAATAAGACCCCCGAGGATGCCCAAGATCTTATTGAAGAGATGGCTATGAACGCCTATCAATGGAACGTCCTGTGGGGACGTCCCAAGCAGGCGGCCGGCCTCTTCGAAGTGGATGCCATTGCCCACTTAGCCCTTCAAGTTGAAAGGCTGACGAAGCAAGTGGCGGAGATGTCTGCTGCCTCCACCACTCCGTCTTGGGCGATTCCCCCTAATGCCGGTGTGGTCAATGAATTCGTAGGCTACGTGGGAAATGCTGGGCGACCTTCCTTCAACCCCAACAACAACCCTTATAGAAATAACTATAATCCGGGTTGGAGGAACCACCCCAACTTCTCATGGAGTAATGCGAATAATGCGTAGCGCCCGCCCAATTCTTTTGCGCCCGGATTTCTGCCGCCTCCCCCTCTTCCAAAACCCTCCCCGATGGAGGAGAATTTTTTAAAATATATCGCTTCCAACGAGTCAAATATCCGGAACATCACCAGATCACTAAAAAACTTAGAACTCCAGGTTGGACAGCTTGCGCGAATGATGTCCGAGCGCGCGCTCGGGGCACTGCCGGGAAACACGAAGCCCAATCCATGGGAGAATATCAACGCTATAACCCTCCGTAGCGGAAAGGAGGTGATCGATCCAAAACGGACCGATCCTCAGGTACATATTTAACCTCCGACCCCTCTTCCCCCTTCTTCGATTACGCCGCCTTTACAAATTTTAAATGAAAAAATTATTAAAACGCCCTTGCCATATCCACACAAGCTCGATCGTGAGCGTAAGGACGCGCAATATGAAAAATTTATTTTATTATTAAAACAAATTCATATTAATGTTCCCTTCTGCGAGGCAATCTCTCAGATGCCTAAATATGCGAAATACTTAAAACAACTTCTTTCCAATAAATAAAAATTAGAAAATATTTCGCATATTTCTCTGAATGCTGACTGCTCAGCGGCTCTTACTAATAAATTACCCCTAAAACGAAATGACCCGGGACGGTTCTCCATCCCGTGCCTTTTTGGCAATATATTAGTAAAATACGCTCTAGCAGATTTAGGCGCGAGCATTAACTTGATGTCGTTCTCGCTCTTTCAAAAATTAGGTTTGAGCACTCCGGCCCCTACTAAAATGCGAATCTAACTAGCGGATCGCTCGGTTAAGTTTCCCGTCGGGGTAGTGGAGGAAATACTTGTCCGAGTTAATAAGTTTATCTTTCCGGTAGACTTCGTCATCTTGGACATCGAGGAGGACACTGATGTACCAATTATACTCGGTCGCCCTTTTCTCGCTACCTCCCGCACATTAATTGATGTCAGTAACGGTCGTCTCCTCCTTCGGGTAGGAGATGACGAAGTTACTTTCTCTATTAATCTCTCCATAGGAGACTCGTCATTGAGCGATGAGTTTTGTTATAATTTAGACACATATCTCGGAGATTGTTCTTCCCCTATTTTTGAGTCTACTTTTTTAAACGACGATATTTATGCGCTCGAAAATTTTAACTGCGATGAGAATACCTCTATAGACTTGCCTTTCGAACTAATTGGTAAGAAAGACATAGGAATTAAAACCTCGTTAGAAGAACCGCCCTGCCTTGATCTCAAACCCCTACCCGATTCACTCAAATACGCCTTTTTGGGAAAAGATGATACCCTTCCCGTTAACATTTCTTCGCATTTGACCGAATCAGAGACTTCCGATTTATTGGGAGTTTTGTTTAAACATCGCCACGCAATTGGGTGGCAAATTTCTGATGTCAAAGGGATTAACCTGTCTTTCTGCACTCATAAGATTTTCCTTCTCGATAATTGCTGCAAAACTATTCAGCCACAGCGACGTCTTAACCCAAACATGAAAGACGTCGTTAAGGCCGAAATTATTAAATTATTAGATGCGGGGATTATTTATCCCATATCAGATAGTACGTGGGTTAGTCCCATTCACGTGGTGCCCAAAAAGGGCGGCCTTACCGTTGTGGAGAATGAGCACAATGAACTCGTCCCAACTCGTACTGTTACGGGTTGGCGGGTGTGCAACGATTATAGAAAACTAAATGACGTCACCCGTAAGGATCATTTCCCACTACCATTCTTAGACCAAATTTTAGAGCGTTTGTCCGGTCATCCGTATTTTTGTTTTCTTGATGGATTATCGGGGTTTTTCCAAATCCCCATTTCCCCCCATGACCAAGAGAAAACAACTTTTACCTGCCCTTTTGGTACCTTCGCATATCGAAGAATGCCATTTGGCCTCTACAACGCGCCCGCTACATTCCAAAGATGTATGCTGGCGATCTTTGGCGAGCTGGTAGGAGACATTATGGAAGTCTTTATGGATGACTTCTCTGTTTTAGGAAGCTCTTTCCCGTCCTGTCTTAGTAATTTAGATCGTGTCCTTCAGCGATGCGAGGACACGCATCTTGTTTTAAATTGGGAACAATGTAACTTTATGGTTCGAGAAGGTTTGGTTCTCGACCATATGATTTCGTCTAAGGGGATGGAGGTCGATAAGGCCAAAGTTGAAATTATCGTAAAACTTCCCCCGCCTACCAACGTTAAATCTATTAGGAGTTTCTTAGGGCACGCGGGCTTTTATAGGCGTTTTATTCAAGATTTTTCAAAAATAACAAAGCCGCTTACTCGGCTCTTGAAAAAGGAATCAAATTTTGTCTTTGATAGTGAATGCGAGTCTGTCTTTAATTTCATAAAACAAAAACTTACCAATTCACCCATTTTAGTGGTGCCCGATTGGACCCTTACGTTCGAAATTATGTGCGACGCTAGTGATATTGACGTAGACGCCGTTCTTGGCCAACGTATGAACAAATATTGTCATCCTATTTATTACGCTAGCAAGACACTCACATCCGTACAAGGAAATTACACTACAACGGAAAAGGAACTTTTAGCCGTCATATTTGCTTTCGATAAGTTTCGCTCGTATATCACGTTATCCAAAGTTATTGTATTTACCGACCATTCCGCCTTAAAATATTTGTTAGCGAAAACGGACGCCAAACCCCGCCTTCTTCGATGGATCCTCCTCTTGCAGGAGTTCGATTTAGAGATCCGGGATAAGAGGGGCGCGAACAATTTAGCCGCCGATCACCTCTCCCGCTTAGAAAATCCCGCTGCGGAAGTGCTCGTCGAATATGACATAAATGACAGATTCCCCAAGGAACGCCTCCTTGCCATAACTACTTGTTCATCTTCCACGCCTTGGTTCGCAGATTTTGCGAACTATTTAGTTGCGAGGGTGCTTCCAAAAGACATTTCGAGCCAGCAAAAGAAGAAATTCTTTTCTGACTTGAAATATTTCTTTTGGGAGGACCCTTTTCGTTTTCATATCTGCGCGGACCAAGCGGTCCGAAGATGTGTCGCGGGTGTGGAGTGCACGCAAATCCTTAGGCACTGCCACGAGGGTCCGGCTGGTGGGCAATATCAAGCTCTCCCCACCAACGATGAGCGAGTCGTCGTTACATTTCTTAAAAAAACTATTTTCTCGCTTCGGCACTCCGCGCGCTATTGTAAGCGATAGGGGGACGCATTTCTATAACACCCAGATGGCTAAGACGTTAGCTAGATACGACATCACGCACAAACTTGCCACCCCTACCACTCGCGAACTAGTGGCCAAATAGAGGTAGTAAATTGAGAGATAAAGCGCATATTAGAGAAAACCGTTTCACTTAATAGGATAGATTGGTTCATCAAACTCGACGATGCGTTGTGGGCTTATCGTACTGCATACAAAACCGAAATTGGTTGTACGTAGTATCGATTAGTCTACGGCAAAGCGTATCATCTCCCCGTATAATTAGAACATCGCGCACTTTGGGCTTTAAAACTCTTAAATCTCGACGCTCACTTAGCCGCCCAAAATAGAAAACTGCAACTAAACGAGCTCGATGAATGGCGTGCAAACGCTTACGAGAGCAATAAGTTCTATAAGGAGCGTTCTAAGTTTTATCACGACCGAAAACTCAAGCCCCGTAAAACTTTTTCTCCGGGCGATCTTGTCCTTCTTTATAATTCACGACTTAGACTTTTCCCCGGGAAACTTAGATCACGCTGGTCCGGCCCATTCAAAGTTGAAGAGGTTTGGCCATATGGGACCGTACTCGTCTCCCACCCGGATAAAGGCTCGTTTAAGGTGAACGGTCATCGCTTAAAATTATACATTGCAGGCGATCCTGTGGGCGGTAATTTCAAATCCATAACCCTCCTAGATATATAAACTGCCAAAATAGTCAAGCTACATGACTATAAACAAAGCGCTCCTGGGAGGCACCCCATGTTTATCTTTTTCGCTATTTCTTTACTTTTTCTTTGTTATTTTCTTCATAATGCAGGGTTCCTAAACTGCGCCTTCCCAACCTCCTTTCAGGGAAGCTTCTACCCCCCTCTCTTTATTTTCTTTGTACATATTGCATTTCGTATTTGTTCCGCATACTTACGTTACAACATTGGAGACAATGTTGGACTTAAGTATGTGGGTGTTTTCTCGCTTTATTTTTCGCACTTCTATTTTCTGCACTGTATTTCTATTTTCTGCACTAAAAAATTTGAAAATGACAATCCCACAATTTTTTTTCTTTTTATTACAAAAATTCCAAAAAATTATAAAAAAAAATTACAAAAAAAATTATTGAAAAAAAATTTCCAAAAAAAATTATAAAAAAAATTCCAAAAAAATTATAAAAAAAAGATTTCAAAAAAAAATACAAAACAAAAATTCCAAAAAAATTATAAAACAAAAATTCCAAAGCTATTTACTTTCATCTTGTAAAAATCTTTGTAAATATTTTTGTAAATAATCTTCTCTCTCTCCCCCTTCATTTTCACCAACATTCTTGTAAATAACGTCTCTTTTTCTCGCAATTTTCGCAAAAACTTAAAAATCTAAAAAAAATATAATAAGTTAAAAAAATTCAAAAAAAGCGGAAAACAAAAAAAATTCAAAAAAGAAAGATAATAGATAAAAAAACACAAAAAATGATAAAAACTCTAAAAAACCAAAAAAAATATATTTTGAAACAAATAAAGTAAATATACCATCCTTAATTTTCTTGTTATCCAAAAATTTTGTTTTAAGTTTATTTATATGTGAATTTTATTAATTCTTTGTTTTTTATTCGTTTGTTAATTATTGATTGAAAAATTTAAATATTCGGGATTAAGTTTTAAAGAATTCATTATGCTTTGTTAAAAATAGCGAACTCGTTTTAGGCACTACTTCTAATTTTTCATTGATAGGAGCAAGTCTATTATGTTAGAAAATTACGACTATACGATTCAATTATGTTTACTTTTAACTTTCTGAAAATTTGGAACTTACAATTTATTAAGGTTGCTCTCAAAATTATTTTTAATTCAAAATCTAGTTTTCTTTTCTCACCTTTCTTATCATGACCTACTTGGCATCATAAAATTATTATCCTTAAAAGATTCTATGTCAATGATAATAAGATTTCGTTCTGTAAACATAGACACCCAATAAATTAGAAAGATTATATGTTATGGAGTAAGAGGATAAAATTCATTACTCCTACACATATACATTGGGTTAAATTTTATTATAAAGTTGAAAAAAATTGATATTAGGAAAATAAGATTTCATTTTCCTAATAATCCAAAAAGAAAAAAATGGAGGTTCGAGAAAAAAATTACCTCACCTCAAATTTTAAATCCTCTTCATAAACCAACATCAACCCCCTTAGCCAATTTCACGATTCTAGATTTAATTCAAATTTTTTTTTTGAGAGCATAATTTGTAAATTGCATTATTTACATTAAAAGTCCTATAAGCTAAAAGTTCATATAATTCCAAACTATTCTTGTTAATCTAACCATTATAATTATTGCTTTTTATTTGATTATATTAAGAAGACTTTTGGCCAAAACTTTTGCGCTATTTAAATCATCTTCATAAATTTAGGACTTAACTCTTACACCCCGTTTATTTATTTAGATCTCTCTTATAATTGATTAAGCGGTAGCTAGACTTAGAGTATTTTCTATTCCTTATAAGTTTACCTCAAACTTTTGCTCTGTAATAACAAAAGCTTAAGTATGAGGGTAATTGGTAAGTTGTAAATATACCTACTTTTATGTACATTAAATATGTCGTTTTACTTTATTTTTGTTATTTTTATTTATTTTTCTTTATAAAAATGTTTCTTTTTTGTAAATAATGTTCTAACTTACTCTATTTTGATTTCCTAAAAAATTTCAGTAAAAGTCAACTTTTGCATAGTACACGCCCGTGTACTTTTGGTCACGCCCGTGACCAGGGCGTGATACGTCAAATTCCCGAGAAATGAACAAATTTTGAAGAAATAGCTTGACACGACCGGTCACACGCCCGTGATATGACCCGTGTCCAGCGCTCGACGATTTTCGCTCGATGATTTTCGCGCTCGTCGATTTCCGATCGATGATCGTCGAACACCCATCACGCCCGTGATCTGGGGCGTGACCACTACATCAAGCTCGACAAAATGTTCCGCTCGACGATTCTCCGCTCGACGAAATTCATGCTCGACGACTTCCCGCTCGACGATCGTCAAGCAACCCGACACGCCCAGCGTCACACCCGTGACCTGGGGTGTGACTTCTCCACCTGGCCCGACAAACTGTCGCCGGCGACTTTCGACACAGACGGTGCCCATTTCAACCTCCCCGACACGCCTACCGTCACGCCTGTGACTTGGGGCGTGACTGCCATGTGGACCTCCCCGAAGTCAGCAACTCCATCAAATCACCGGAAGAAGATGCTGAATTGTGCCGACACGCCCATCGTCACGCGCGTGATCGTGGGCATGACCGCCGCGTTTTCAGCCGCAATGTCAAATCACTGTAGACCACCGAAATCTGCTGATAAATTGTGCTGACACGCCCCCCCCCCCGACACGCCCGTGTCGGAGGTTGTGTACTTGTAAAGTTTTGCCTATAAAAGGGCAGCTGCTGTATGAGTTAAGGGTTCCAAATTTTTGAACCGTTTTGATGCTTAGGGCTGCTGTTTGGAGCTAGTTTTGGGGCTATGTAAGGATCTTTTCCCCTTCTTTTCAAGTTTGTTTAAGCATTGTAATCAACTTTTTTGTTAATAAAATCTTTTCTTTTCATCCTTATAATGCTTTGAAAAAACTCTGAAGGCCTCCTTTTCATCAATCCTAAGTACTTTTGTTTTCATTTTCATAATGCGTGTGTGTGTTTATGAGCTTAAAAATTGCAAAATTTATACTTTCAAATGAAAAACCTTTTGATTTACTTTCATTTTTATCAACATTTCTAGCTGTTATTATAGCCATTTTTTTGTAATACTCTTTAGAATCGGTTTGACTTAGGGTTTTACTTTCATTTTTTTTTGTTTTACACCTTTTTAACCCGTTTTACAAAGCTTTAAAACTAGATTATGCGTTACTTTAAATTTTTCAACAACTCTCATTTTTTTAATTACATAAAAATAATTTTGCTCGAACAATTTTTATTTCCACTTTTTATTCATTTCTGTCAAAATCTAACGGTAAAAATGCAAACGTTTTAATTTTTCGGGCACTTGCTTTGTTCACTTTAATTTCAAAACTTTTTGCTCCAACAATTTTTATTTTGCCTTTTTATGCATTTCTACTGCATTCCAGCGGTAGAAATGCAATCATTTTAGTTTTTCAATAACTTTGTTTTTCTCAATTTTTTTAGCACGAGTGTGTGCGTGTATGAGATATTTTCCAGCTCCTAAGTTTAATTATGCAAGTGTGTGTGTGTGTGTGCGCGTGTGTTTACTTATGTCGAGTGCGTGCGTGTGTAGCTTTTATTTTTCCGCCTACTCACTTGAGTTAAATGGCCGGACTTCATTTCCCGCCTACACGTTTGAGTAGGACTTGTAATTTTCATTCTTTTTTTTTTCGCCTACTCACTTGAGTTTAATGGATGAATTGTATTTTCAGTCCTACTCATTTGAGTGGGACTTGTAATTTTCAGCTTTTATGTTACCGCCTACTCATTTGAGTTAAATGACTGATATTGATTTTCCGCCTACTCGCTAGGAGTTAAATGGCCGGACTTTATTTTGATGTAAATATTTGAGAAAGCCTTGTAATCAGCATTTATTTCCGCCTACTCGTTAAGAGTTAAATGACGTGCTTTAATTTTTCACCTACTCATTTGAGTGGGATCTGTGTGTGTGTATTTCATTATGAGTGTGTGTTTTAATTTCAGTAGAGTGCGTGTGTGTGTGTTGCATTTATTTTCTCCTACTCGTTTGAGTAGGACTCGCTTTCATTTCAGTCCTACTCGTTTGAGTAGGACTTGCAATTTTCAGCTTTTATTTCCCGCCCCCACTCATTTGAGTGGGACCTGCAAATTTCAATTATGCAATTTTCTCTTATGTGTAACTTAGTTTTATTTCTGTCTCTTGTTATATGTTTGAATGAGTGCGGGTGTGTTTATTTGTAATAACTTTTCTAATATTAGGATATTTTACTTTTCTTCTTATTTTCTTTATAACCTTTCAGCGAATAGTTTAGGACGCTCGCTTAACCAAACATATAAGCTATCCCCATTCTGATGAGTGGCTAATTGCTTTTATCCCTCGGCATCGAAGAGGTTTGGGATATAAAATGTTTTAAATATCCAAATGTCTAATTTTTCTATTTAATTAAAAAACTTAAGGTTTACCCCGAGTTAACGACGCGTAGAACCACATATTGATGTGTGGGCTCTATTTCCGTTATCCATACGCTAGCTATCCGAGAGGCCGTGTGTATGGACAGATCACCCCTGGGTAAATAGAGTTCCGCACTAACCCTCGAGAGAGGAGTCGCGTTAACTCTACCGGATTGGGTTCCCCACCCAATAGCGGGGTTCTTAGCGTACTATCGGCATTAAGGGGAATCCTTCATCGGATGAGAGCCCGGTCGAATAGCCTTAATGTCCAGGTGAGCGATATTCCTAGAGATAGGTGAGCTCATTATTTTAAACCTCCACGACCAAGTTTCCGCTTTAATTAAATTGAAACTTTAGATCTCTAGTTATTCAAATCTATTTTTAATCCTAACATAATTCGATACCGGGAGTTATCTCTTCATCGACTATATTCTTAAATCTATTTTCGTCCTATTTTAATTAAAACCCTCAACCTACCATTTCAGTAAAATAATAGTGTTTTCGGAGCAGTAGGGGTAATCAACCCGTTCCCGGGAATAATACGACCTCAGTATTCTCCCGAATATCGAGTACTACTTGCGATAGGTGCACTTGCCTCCCTTTGCAAGCCCGCGGCGATCGACTCATCGAACCAACCACAATAAGAGTCTGTTCACGGGCCAATCAGTGCTACTTGAATGCCGTCAGCACCATCAGCTAGATGTGTGACGCAGAGAATTTGTAAGAGTTGCTAGAGAAGGAGAAAGGATTGTGTGTTGCTGAGGAGGTGGAGGAGATAGAGGTGATCTCTCGAGGGGGAGAGCCGGGACTGCTGAAGGTGGGAGGATCCTTGTCGCTTGGGGGGAAGATAGAGATGGCTGCTTGCCTGCAGGGCAACGTTGATGTCTTTGCATGGAGCGCCACCGAGATGCCGGGGGTGGACGCCGATGTTGCTTGTCATAGACTGAACCTGGATCCCGCGGTGACCACAATTCGACAAAAGCAGAGGAAGAACGCCGCCATGCTGGCCGAGCCGATTAGGGAAGAGGTGGAGAAGCTGCTGAAGGCAGGTTTTGTCTCGGAGATCCATTATCCAGGCTGGGTCTCCAATGTTATAACGGTGAAAAAGCCTGGAGGGGGCTGGCGATTATGTATCGATTTTTCAATGTTGAATAAAGCTTGCCTGAAGGATTGCTACTCCTTGCCTCAAATCGACGCGCTGGTTGATTCTGCTGTCAGGTTTCCTATGATGAGTTTTCTTGATGCTTTTTTAGGGTATCACCAAATCCGGATGCATCCCCCCGACTGCCGGGATGTCTCTTTTATAACAAGCGACGACTGCTATTGCTACAAGATGATGCCCTTTGAGCTCAAGAATGCAGGCGCCACTTACCAGAGGATGATTGATCAAATCTTCAAGGGGCAGAAGGGGCGGAACTTGGAGGTTTACATAGATGACCTCCTCGTCAAGAGCAAAAGCGTCGCAGAGCATATAATGGATCTGGTGGAGACCTTTGCTACCCTGAGGAAGTACAAGATGCGACTCAATCCGGCCAAGTGCATCTTCGGTGCAGGAAGGGGAAAATTTCGAGGTCACCTCCTTACTCCCAGGGGGGTGGAACCTAATCCAGACAAGGTGAAGGCCATTCTGGAGATGGCGTCGCCAAGGGATCCTAAGGAAGTTCAAAGGCTGACTGGAAGGCTGGCAGGCCTCAGCCGTTTTTTATCCAAGGCAGGGGAGAAGTGCTCTCCGTTCTTCAAGACCCTTCGGGGAAAGCAAAAGTTCGAGTGGACGGCAGAGTACGAGGAAGCTTTTGGAAAGCTCAAGCAACAGCTAGCCCAAGCTCCCCTCCTCCAGGGGCCGCGGGATAATGAAGATCTCTTACTCTACCTGGGAGTCGGGGGCTGAAGCAGTTAGTTCGGTGCTGGTCCGGGAGGAAGGCAAGAGGCAGCTTCCTATCTACTATGTTAGTAGAGTGTTGCGGCAGGCGGAGACGAGGTACCCTATTATGGAGAAGCTGGTGTTCGCTTTGGTGGTTTCGGCTCGAAGGCTCCGTCTGTATTTTCAAGCTCACTCCATCAGGGTCATCTCCGATCACCCTCTACGAAGTATCCTGGATGGAGTGGAGCACTCTAGCAGACTTCTAAGTCATGGGTACTTCTGGCCCACCATTAGGAAGGATGCAGAGGCCTTCTCCAAAAAAATGCCTCCAGTGCCAGCTCTTCTCACCTCTTTAACTACAACCAGCTCAACATCTTCGCTCGATCACAGCTCCATGGCCCTTCTCCATCTGGGGGATGGACTTGATCGGCCCCTTTCGTCAGGCCAGCAGACAGAGGAAGTTCGTGCTTGTCATGATCGACTATTTCTCTAAGTGGATCGAGGCAAAAGCCTTGGCCAAAACCACGTCACAGATCATGAAGAACTTCATTTGGGGGGAAATTGCATGCAGGTTCGGGATTCCTCTAGCCATCGTCACCGACAACGGGCCGCAGTTCGCCAGTTTGGAGTTGGAGGACTTCTGCAAGCAGCTGGGGATGGATATTCGATTCGCCTCTGTGCATCATCCTCACAGCAACGGACAGGTGGAGGCAGCCAACAAGTTGATCATCAACCTTCTGAAGAAAAAAGTCACCAACTTGAAGGGCAATTGGGCGGAGCAGCTCCCCTCTGTTCTCTGGGCTTTGAGAACAACTCCAAACTCGGCCACGGGGGAAACTCCTTTCAAATTATCCCACGGGTCTGAGGCGCTCATCCCAGTGGAATTCGAGGTTTGGAGCCCCAGAGTTATAGCAGCTGGAGATGGCGGCGAAGAATGGAGCTTGGAAAATGACGACGCCCAAAGACTCTCACTGGATTTCGTAGAAGAACTTCGTGACTTGGTCTCCATCCGCCAAGAGGAGATCAAGCAGCGCATGGCGAAGCACTTCGACAAAAATGTTCGCCTAAAGCATTTTCTCGCCGGAGATCTGGTTATGAAGAAGGTGGATGCCGCAGGAAGGGGAGCAATAGTGGGTAAGCTGCATCCAAATTGGGAAGGTCCCTTCATTGTCCAGGAAGCCTTGGCCACCGGAGGCCATTATTTCCAGGATCAGGTTAGAGAGCAGCTGGGAGGTACCTGGAGCGGGGATGACCTGAAAAGGTTCTATCCTTAGCGGCCAATGATGTATTTTGTTTGTACATACCTTTACATATATGCAATGGCAACTATTCTTCTGCTGTTCATCTTATTTTTTATCGCAAGTTTTCTGGGAACTCAAGGTGTTGCTTCAAGATCGATCCGATAAGCTGGACGTCGACTCGTTCCCCCTGGATAGCCCAGTTCGGATGATGGGACGATGCCTCGGGATATAAGCATCCTTGTAAGACCGGACCCATGCATTGACGGCCGAGATCAGCTCCCCCCTTGCATGTCTGCCTAGCTACCCCCGACTGCATCTCTCCACTGACTGGAGGAACTAGCAGGAACAGGTCTGGGACCCAACCTCTTGGATTTGAGGAAGGATCAAACTGGCCAGGCTTTCCCTCTAGTAGCCAGGGAGCCATAATAGGCCCAGGAGAATATGTTAGTCGCGAGTGCGTCCTGGAGGACCCTTGGAAAGACATAACCCCTCGCTCTTGCATTTGCGATTATAGCCAGTTGGCAGAGCTGAGAGAGATCGCAGCAGTTGGATTGGGAAACATGCCTTCGACCTGTTTCTCGTAGATAGCCCAGTTCAGACGATGGGACGATGCCTCGGGATATAAGCGCCCTTGCAAGACCGGACCCCTGCATTGACGGCCGAGATCAGCTCCCCCTTACATGTCGGCCTAGCTACCCCCGATTGCATCTCTCCTCCGACTGGAGGAACTATCAGGAATAGGGTTGGACGCCAACCTCCCAACTCGACGTCGACAAGATCATCATTCGATTTCTGTTTTCTTCTCCCTCAAAGATATTGATGCGCTTAATCCATCTTCAAACTCTTGAAGCAGCAGGAAAAACAATGTTCGAGTCCTCGAGTGGTAGGTCCCCGTAAGTCCAAGTCCCTGCACGAGCTCCTCTCCTGCATATTGGCCACATACCTCCTCGAGTGAGATCGAGATCCTCGCTGGAGTGATGCCGTAGTCCGAGACCTCTGTACGAGCTCCTCTCCTGCAGACCGACTACTTGCCTCCCCGAGTCGACCTACACCAATCCAGTCGAGCAGGGCTCCTGAGAGCTGTTGACTCCAACAATGTTCAAGTCCTCCAGTGGTAGGTCCCCGTAAGTCCAAGTCCCTGCACGAGCTCCTCACCTGCATATTGGCCACAGACCTCCTCGAGCGAGATTGAGATCCTCGCTGGAGTGATGCCGTAGTCCGAGACCTCTGTATAAGCTCCTCTCCTGCAGACCGACTACTTGCCTCCCCGAGTCGACCTACACCACTCTAGTTGAGCGGGGCTCCTGAGAGCTGTCGACTACAACAATGTTCAAGTCCTCCAGTGGTAGGTCCCCGTAAGTCCAAGTCCCTTCACGAGCTTCTCTCCTGCATATTGGCCACAGACCTCCTCGAGTGAGATCGAGATCCTCGCTGGAGTGATGTCGTAGTCCGAGACCTCTGTACGAGCTCCTCTCCAGCAAACCGACTACTTGCCTCCCCGAGTCGACCTACACCACTCAAGTTGAGCAGGGCTCCTGAGAGCTGTCGACTCCAACAATGTTCAAGTCCTCCAGTGGTAGGTCCCCGTAAGTCCAAGTCCCTGCACGAGCTCCTCTCCTACATATTGGCCACAGACCTCCTCGAGTGAGATCGAGATCCTCGCTGGAGTGATGTCGTAGTCCGAGACCTCTGTACGAGCTCCTCCCCTGCAGACCGACTACTTGCCTCCTTGAGTCGACCTACACCACTCCAGTCGAGCAAGGCTCCTGAGAGCTGTCGACTCCAACAAATGTTCAAGTCCTCGAGTGGCAGGTCCCCGTAAGTCCATGTCCATGCACGAACTCCTCTCCTGCATATTGGCCACAGACCTCCTCGAGTGAGATCGAGATCCTCGCTGGAGTGATGCCGTAGTCCGAGACCACTGTACGAGCTCCTCTCCTGCAGACCGACTACTTGCCTCCCCGAGTCGACCTACACCACTCCAGTCGAGCAAGGCTCTTGAGAGTTTTCGACTCCAACAAATGTTCAAGTCCTCGAGTTGCAGGTCCTCATAAGTCCAAGTCCCTGCACGAGCTCCTCTCCTGCATATTGGCCACAGACCTCCTCGAGTGAGATCGATATCCTCGCTGGAGTGATGTTGTAGCCCGAGACCTCTGTACGAGCTCCTCTCCTATAGACCGACTACTTGCCTCCCCAAGTCTACCTACACCACTCCAGTCGAGCAAGGCTCCTGAGAGCTGTCGACTCCAACAAATGTTCAAGTCCTCGAGTGGTAGGTCCCCGTAAGTCCAAGTCCCTGCACGAGCTCCTCTCCTGCATATTGGCCACAGACCTCCTCGAGTGAGATCGAGATCCTCTCTGGAGTGATGTCATAGTCTGAGACCTCTGTACGAGCTCCTCTCCTACAGACCGACTACTTGCCTCCCTGAGTCGACCTACACCACTCCAGTCGAGCAAGGCTCCTGAGAGCTGGCGACTCCAACAAATGTTCAAGTCCTCGAGTGGCAGGTCCTCGTAAGTCTAAGTCCCTGCACGAGCTCCTCTCCTGCATATTGGCCACAGACCTCCTTGAGTGAGATCGAGACCCTCGCTGGAGTGATGCCGTAGTCCGAGACCTCTGTACGAGCTCCTCTCCTGCAGACAGACTACTTGCCTCCCCGAGTCGACCTACACCACTCCAGTCGAGCAAGGCTCCTGAGAGCTGTCGACTCCAACAAATGTTCAAGTCCTCAAGTGGTAGGTCCTAGTAAGTCCAATTCCCTGCACGAGCCCCTCTCCTGTGTATTGGCCAACGACCTCCTCAAGTTAGACCAAGTTCCTCATTGGGATAATGCGAGTAGCATCGGGCGAGTATGCACGCAGGCATCGGCGAATATGTGAGTATGACATAGCAAAGTGCGAGTATGATATGGAGAGTAGCTACGCGCAAATACCGGGGTGCGAGTTATAAAGAGTCAGTATGGTCGTGCGAGTATCGACTGTACGATTATGAATAATGCCCACGTACAAGCGTCATGAACACTCGTCCTCCCCGAGCCTATAAGCCTAGCGAATATTATCAGCAGACAAGCGAATAAGGAATCAACAACAGGGTAACATAAACTTGTATATATATTTCTTTCAAAAATTACAAGTCACAAAAGAAATGTTACAAAAAGAGGCTAACTATATCATGCGAGTATGAGGAATATCAGCGAGCAACTAGGACTCATCGTCGTCAATATCAGGCAAATATTCCTCATCTCCAATGTCGGCGTCCTCTTCCTCGCCGCTTTCATCACTTTCCTCCTCGCCGCTGCCGCTACCGCTGCCACTGCCGCTGCTGTTGCCGCTGCTGCCAAAGACCGACAATGGTGAAGGCAGGCGATCTGGCGAGAATGTCTTGGAGAGTAGCTCAGGGATGAGTTCGTCAACTGTGGACACCTTCTCCCCCTCGTCGAGCTTCCCACTAATCCTTAGCCTCACGAGGACGACGTTGCCTGCGGCGCGGGCTATCTCGTGGAGAACCGACGACCTCTCCTCCCAAAAGATGCGAGATCGCTTGATAGCGCAGTGAGGATCATCCTCCGGCCGCGGCTGAGGAACAGAGGAACTCGCGCTGGCTTCTAAAATGGCCAGGCGAGATTCCATCTCGGCTGCGCGGATTTGGGCTGCCTCCAGATCAGCCCGAGACTTGACGAGTTCTGCCTCATACTCAGAGAGCTTTTTGGCGGTTTCCATCTCGGCAGCCTGCGACAAAGAACGGAGTCAACAAAAAGAATCATGTGGGGCGACATTGACATCGCGCGTAGAGGTGACTTACCTCATAATCTCGCCAGCAAGTAGATTCCATGCCAAGGTCAATCGCCTTCTTACTGACGATCTTCAAGGCTTTTGTCCTCTCCAGCATCCTCCTCGCCGCGAAATGATTTAGTTCGATGGCTCGTATGAGCGAGCAGGCCACCTGCTGGGCAAGTTCCTCCTCGCTGAGATCCGGCATCGACTCGGCGTCGCCTCGCCCATACATCGCGTGGAGGACGGCAAAGGCCTCCCCCTTGTCCTCTCCTTCCTCCGCCCAGGAGGGGAGGTTGGTGCTCAAAATCACCAGATGCTCGTCCGCCAACCAGGTCACCAACGGGCGACCATTGGCGTCCACCGCATCCAGCCCCAGGTTGCAATTGGGGTGGAAGTGGGGAAGCCGAGCATGAAGCGGCGAATCCTGGTCATCGAGATACGGCGACGACACATTCTATTTTTTTGGTCGCAGGACACGACGACCTGGCTTTGCCTTTGGCGAGTTTATTCTTCTCGCCGATATCAGCCAGGGAGTGGGGATCAAGAAGCGAGGTGGCGACTTCTTTGCCTGGAGGAAGCGGCCTCGCCGGGAGCTCGTTTGGCTCTACAAAAGGCGAAGTAATGTAAACCAACAGCTATCGCGACGAGTATGCAAAAGACGTTCCTCGCTAAGACTTACCTTCATTGTAATGAACCTCGAACAGGGTATTAACGTTTAGTCGCCAAAAATTAACATCGAACCGGCGACCTCAGAACAATTCAACGAGCTGCTCGCGCACACCCTCCAATATTGGTGGAAGGAAGGCGACATCAGCAGGCTGGTGCGCCCTTCTCTAGACGTCACCGAAGTCTCCCTCGACGACGACTAACATCTCGCTCCAGCGATGTACCTTATTCGCCATCCCCACCAGAGTACAGACATGGCTGCTAAAATATACCACTCCCTCGGCAGTCGCGGCGAAGGAGAATATTTTGCGGAAGACGGAAAGATCAAAAATGATCCTCTCCTCGCGCAAATAGCAAAGGAATCCCATGATGATGGCGACGGCATTGGGGTTGATCTGCGCGGGAACTATGCCGAAGTATCGGAGAATATCACAATACTCTGGCCACAACGGAAGTAGCAGACCGGCATCGAAGTGGCGAAGGGGGAGGACAAGCGCGCCCTCTATACATGTGTTCAGTCGCTCACTGCGACTAGGAAGTCGGGTCGAGTATCCCTCTAGCAAAAGTCGCTCCCTAAAGCTCTCTAAGTTGGGCTCGGTGGTGATCGACTTCTTGAAAGCCGCATCCGCAAAGTTGGCGGCATGGGATTGGTGGTGAGCACTGGCGTCATCTCCAACCATCTTGCGAGTTTTAAAGAGGAGAAGAAGAAGGAAAAGCGAGGAGCAATGCAAAGTCACAGCGCGCGAGCAGGAAAAGATACTCGCGAGCTAGGGGTTCAAATGCGCAGCAACGTACTTATATCCTACCTACCCCCTCTATTTATAGGCGCCAGGGGGGTATATCATCCATATGGCGAGTATCAGACCAAGTTGCTCCCTAAGAGAGTATTTCGACTCCGTTGCGTAGGTCGCACAAAACAGATAAAGCATGATCGCAACCTGTAGAACCAACTCGGCACAATCCAGACAAGATGTCGCACAAACATTGAAGACAGAAAAAAATTCATAATGGCACGAGATCTAAGCTCGCTTATTACAAATCAGTAAACGTTCATCAAGCCGCACTTGGCGAGTTCCAAATAGAAGAAAAAGAAAAAGAAAGACAAAATTCTAAGGCCTAGGCCTCTGTGGGGGATGGGGATGTCGCCCAACCCAACCCATCTCGCGCGCCCGCCGAAAGTGCTTCGTCGCCATCGCTATCGCGTCATCACCGAGCCGCAACTGCTCCTCCATCCTCGTCAACCGGCTGACAGAGCCCATGCTCGCGCGAATTCCGGCGACCTCGTCAAGGACAAGCTGGAGGCGATGGTTGTTAATCACCAGCTAACGATCATTTTCCTTTACCATGTGGAAGCAGGATTCATAGCTCTCCAACGTACTTTTGAGCTCTTCCATCTTCGCCATCCGCACTTCCAACGATGATATTCGGCGATGAGGCTCGCAGATCTCCAGCTGGTCAAACTTGCTCTCTAGCTCCAGGTAGGCGCGAGCAGCAGCACGATGATATTCCATGCCCGTTAACCCCATGGCATCGATGAAGGCCTCCCCTAGAGTCGCCGGCCGATCTGACAGCAAATGAAAGTTGCCAGATTAGACAAGATATTTAGCCTCCCTATACAACATCAATAGCGATACATACCGCTGCGAGGAGACCCAGATCGGCGAGGAGAGGATCCGCGAGTTGGCTCATCTCACCGGCTTGAAGATGACCCCCCAGTGAGCTCGGCCGCCTTGCCTTTCCCGCGCCCCCCTTGTCCAAAATCCGCGCCTCTTGGAGGAAAGTAGCTCGGTCGCGGCTTGACCGGCTTACTGACCATGGGATGTGATGAAAGAGGTGGAAGGAGCGATGAACTCGCCGGTGGCTAAGGATTCTTCAGCGGAGGAGG